>JAWHQI010000152.1:0-600000 GCA_033032865.1 Dactylorhiza incarnata | reverse complement strand
ATCCTCCTTTTCTCTCTCTTCAAATTGGGGGGAACTCCCAATTTTTCTCTCCTAGTCACCATTTACAGAAATTGAGTTGTAACTCCTGGTAATTATCAGCCTCCTAAGTTAATGGGCTACTCCAATTAGGCCTAGCCCAAGTGGATTGGTCTTGAGTTGGCCTTTTCCCTTCTTTTTGGGCAAGGTTGACCAAGTGTAGACTTGAGGTGTTGACTTGGTCAACTGATGGGTTGACTGGTCCAAGTGGTGTGTCTTGAGTCCCTTGACACCACCCAAAGTTGGTTGAGTCATGGTGGTGCCCCGATCGGGCCAATTTATCCAAAAGGTGTTGGTTTGACCAAAACAGGGCTAGAGTTGACTTTGGTCAAAATGGCCAAATTGATGGCCCCATGGTGGGGCTTTTGGTCCATTGGGTCCCTACTATCCTTATGATGGTAGGGTCAAGGTAAATTTGGCATGATGGAGGTCAATTGACCCTAATTATGCTACTTTGATCGATTTGGGGTTAGGGTTGACTTTGGTCAATTTGACCTCTTAGGTTGACCCCAATGGGTCTTTAGTGCTCTAAGGGGACCCCTAAATGGTTAGGTATGCTATGATGGGTTCAAAGGGTCAAGGTGAGACCCTAAAGTCCAACCCTAAGCTTGGTAATTAGAAATTGACACTTGCAGACCAAGGTGGTTTTCTTCTGCTTTCCTAAGCTTTTATGCTCCCTTTGTGCTTCCTATGGTTTTGTCATGCCCTAGTCATGACAAAACCATCTTAGGGGTCTAGCTGTTTGAGGGATGTTACAAGCTGTGAGCTATGCCGAGCTCGGGCGGTCTGCTTTGCGAGATCGCTTGTGATCTGATGGGCGGTTATTGTATCCCGGTTGTGCGGTGACGACATCCGTCTACTCGCATATAAATAGGGGTGCAGGGCCCATCATTCATAATGAGAACTGTAAGAACCAAAGTTGGCTTGATTGTGCCGGTCTCAATTTGAGGTCGCACGATTTGAGATTTTGTCTAACCGGTTTCGGTGTTCACAGGTTAGCGGTTTACAGCTCGCGCTCAGCTTGTCTCCTTTCTTCCAGCTTTGAATAAACCAGTCCGAGCAGACTGTGTTTAGGTGTTCGCGGTCTGTGCAGCAGACTCAGTTGATCAGGTGGTCTTGAGTTGCGGTATGTCACAGGAAGCAGTTTCTCTGTTCAGAGTTCGCGGGTTCTTCTTTGATCAAGACTGTGCGTTCTGCGCGATCAAGAAGTGTGACTGTTTGTTTTCAGCAGTGGAATAAAGCAGCAAGTTGGCGGTCTGTGGTTGCGGTCTGGCAGGTGCTGCTTGTACTCTGTTCGGGCGGTCTCAGCAGCTTCCATCCGGCTTATCTGTTCGTGCGGTCTGGCAGTCTCAAGAGTCAGATCGCTGCAGCTTGTTTTCCCTTTGTGTTTTGTGCTTCTCTCCTCCGTGATTCTTATGAATCATGTCTCGCCATGTATACCTCGTATTGTAAAGAGATAGTTAATGCCATAGCACTATTCGTTCTTCTCATTGTCATTGTTGTGCTACACTTGTGAAAGGATTTGTGAAGTGTGTTCCACATTTTTACTTCACCTCCGGACCACAAGTTTTTTCAACATGGTATCAGAGGGAGGTTGCTGAGGTTGCTAAGCAGAAATTGTTAATACTTCCCTCGGGTTTCTCAAGTTGTTAGCAATCAGTGGAATAGCAATGGAAGGAGGATATGCTAGAGGTCTTGGTATTGAGCTCCTTACGCAGACTAACTTCAAGAAGTGGAGGTCTTGCATGGAGAGTTATCTTCTTGGCGAGGATTTGTGGGATGTTGTAGGAGGAGAACCAAGGCAAGCTATTGTTCCTGCTGAAGGGAATACTGAGCTCGTGAAGGCTTGGAGAAGAACGAATGCTAAGGCGGAGTTCACTCTCAAGAGAGCTATCATTCTGGAGTTGTTTGATCACATCATCGGGTGTGGATCAGCTATTGAGATTTGGATAGCCTTGGATGGCATGTTCAATAAGAAGAATGTAGCGAGGCTACAGTTCTTGGAAAATGAGTTGGCGAAAGCAACTCAGGGGGGTTTGTCTATCTCAATGTTCTTCTTGAAGATGAAGAACCTCTGCGTAGAGATATCGGCTTTGGAACCAGATGAGCCTATCTCAGAAGCTAAGCTGAAGAGGCACATAATCCGTGACTTGCGGAGGGAGTATGTGGCCTTTATGACTTATGTTAAAGGATGGGCCAATCAGCCTTCGTTGCTGGAGCTGGAGAACTTACTTGCTTCGCAAGAAAGTTTGGCTAAGCAAATGGCTGGGATGTCTATCTCTGGGGGAGAAGGCGAGGTTCTCTTCTCTGGCAAGAAGAAGAGATGGGACAAGAAGAAGAAAACATATGGAGATGATGGTCTGTCTACTTCATATCAGCAGGAGAGGAGCTATGCTCCTAAGCATGATGGGAAGAAGCAGGAAGGACCTAGATGCTTCAGGTGCAACAAGCTTAGTCATTTCAAAAGGTACTGCAAGGTCAATCTTCAGCCGGGGCATGCTGCAGGGAAGGAGGAGGCTGGTTCCAATTCTAAAGGTAGTTGGGGTGGTGGAGGTACATTCATGACGGGCACGTGTGTTCGGGCCATGACTTCCATCAACTATCAGGATGATTGGATGGTTGACTCTGGGTGTGGTCATCACCTCACCGGGGATGAGTCGAAGTTCTCCTCATTGCAGGCATACACAGGTAATGACGTTATCATTACGGCTGATGATACTGTTCATGCAGTTGAGAAGGAGGGTGTGTTTTCATTGAACGATGATAGAGGTACTCTTACGTTGAAGAGTGTCTATCATGTTCTGGGGATGAAAAAGAACCTCTTCTCGGTGACCAATGCGGTGGATGCTGGCTATCACGTTCTGTTCGGTCCAACAGAAGTGAAGTTTCTCCGAATTGTTTCAGCGGTGAAAGCTGAGGTCACTGATGTTGGGAGACGGGTGAAGGATTTGTTTATTCTTTCAACAAATTCTTATATTGATAAGATGAGGGCTAACGACAGCGCTCCTATCTGGCACGAAAGGCTTGGGCATGTTGGGATTGATAAGCTGAAAGCTATGGCAGGAAGAGGCCTGGTAAAAGGTCTGCCTAGCTTATCATCTTTCGGGAATGGTCATGTTTGTGCAGGTTGTCATTTTGGTAAATCTCAGCGCTTTCCATTTGCCAAATCACAAAGCAGATGTAAAAGACCATTGGAGTGCATCCATGGTGATCTGTTTGGACCTACCAACACTGCCAGTCTTGGAGGTAGCAGGTATATGCTGATTTTTGTTGATGACTTCACCAGATATACTTGGGTATATTTTGAAGGAGAAGTCGGAGGCGTTCGAGAGGTTTGTGGAGTTCAAGGAGCTGGTGGAAGGTCGGCTAAACCTGCGGGTGAATAGGTTCAGAACTGACAATGGAGGGGAGTTCACCCCCAAGGCGTTCTTTAACTTCTGCAGGAAGCATGGCATCCAAAGGGAGCTTTCTTGTGCTCACACTCCACAACAGAACGTAGTTGCAGAGTGGAATATCCATCACCTGACGGAGACCTACAAATGTTGGCTTCATGCCAAGAGTATCCCAAAGTCCTTCTAGGCAGAGGGAATGTCTTGTGCGGCCTATGTTATCAACCAGATGCCTCTCAGTCCCATCAACATGAAGACCCCTCATGAGTTGATGTTCAAGGAGAAGCCAAGCGTGGAACACATTCGAGTGTTTGGTTTTACCTGCTACGTGCATGTTCCGGATGCCCTTCGAACGAAGCTAGATGCTAAGGCAAGGTAGCTAGTCTTCATCGGTTATGATGACCAGAAGAAAGGGTGGAGATGCATGGATCCCGAAACACGGAGATATGTGGTCTCTAGGGATGTGGTATTCGACGAGCTGACGTCATACCAAGGTAGCTCTTCTGTTGAGTTACAAGGAAGCAGGGTAGATGGTGGACCAGTGGAAGCTGCACGGGAAGTTCTGGTGGAGTTGCCTATTTCTCCAGGTGCTCCAGGTATTTCTAGCTCAGGATCAGGTGCTTTGGGTTCTGGAAGAAGGGGGAGCGATGCTCCATGTTTACCTGAAAGGAGAGCTAGTCCAGAAGCCGCAATGGAAGAGGTGCATGGTTCAGAGTCAAGCTCTGAGGAGGTCCAAGAGGACCATTATTCTACCTGATCGGTATACGGGCGGAAACTTGGTGAGTTTTGTCTCATGTTTTTTCGCAGGTCCCCTAGATGAGAGAGAGCCATCTTGTTATGAAAATGTCGTTGGAGTCACGGAGTGGGAAGGAGCCATGGATGAAGAGATGGCTGCCCTCAGGAAGAATGAGACTTGGTACTTGGTGCCTAAGGTTGAGGGTGTTACTCCGGTGACTTGCAAATGGGTTTTCAAACTGAAGAAGAAGGTTGATGGAAGTATTGAGCGGTACAAGGCTCGTCTTGTAGCTCGAGGTTTCTCTCAGAAGTATGGGGAGGATTATGAAGAAACGTTTAGCCCCGTTGCCAAGATGACTTCGGTCCGGGTGGTGATCGCATTGGCAGCTTGCCAAGGTTGGAAGATTTGGCAACTCGACGTGAAGAATGATTTCTTATATGGCGAGATTGACAAGGATATCTTCATGGATCAGCCACTTGGTTATGTATCCAAAGAGCACCCAAGATATGTTTGCAAGCTCAAGAAGTCTCTTTACGGTTTGAAGCAAGCGCCTCGGGCGCGGTATGGGAAGATCGCAGAATACCTCCATTTCTGTGGATATTTTGCTTCTGATTCAGATTCGAGCTTATTCGTAAAGAAGACGGTGAAGCTTCAGGTCTTGGTGCTGTTGTACGTTGACGATATGATCGTAACGGGGAATTCTGAGATAGACGTAGCTAGGCTTCGTGTTGAGCTAGCTATCAGATTCGAGATGAAGGATTTGGGCGAGCTCCACCATTTCCTTGGGCTCGAAGTGGAGAGGAAAGAGAGCGGGAGGCTCGTTTCCCAAAAGGGCTATGCGGATCGAATCGTGAAGAGATTCGGCATGGAAGGGGGGAAGAGCAGCTCTACTCTACTGGAGGTTGGAGTTCATCTTCGGCGAGATGAAGGGAAGGTTCTTACCGATCCTTTGGTGTTCCGGGCTTTGGTCGGAAGCTTGATATACTTGACGATCATGAGGCCATATATTGCTTATGCAGTTAGCAGGGTGAGTCGGTTTATGGCAGAGCCTCGGAAGCCTCATCTTGTGGCGGCTAGGAGTATATTGAAGTATGTCAAATCCACCTCAGATTTGGGTCTCTTCTATGGGAGAGATTCGGTCTTTTGCTTGCACGGGTACATGGATGCTGATTATGAAGGAGATTTGGATGATCGGAGATCGACGTCTGGGTACGTCTTTATGATAGGCTCTACAACTATATCATGGTGCAGCAAGAAGCAGGATTATGTGTCTGTCTCTACCACGGAAGCGGAGTACAAAGCTTCGGCTTTGGCGGCTCAGGAAGCCATCTGGCTTAGGAGGCTTGTGGAGGACATTCATAGGGAGGTGGGAGGTCCTACTCTGCTACGTGGTGACAACGAGAGTGCTCTCAAACTGGTGAACAATCCAGTTTGTCACGCGCATACGAAGCACATAGAGATTCATCACCATTTCATTCGTGAGAAGGTGTTGGAGGGATCTTTGACTGTGGAGCATGTGCAGAGCAAGGAGAATGTTGCTAACATATTTACTAAGCCTTTTGGTCGGTTGCAGAGTTTGCTTGGGCTGACTTCTACTTCCCACTTAAAGGGGAAGTGTTAAATTTTTGAAGTGGAAGTGGATTTGAGCTGGGCGGTCTGCGGATTGGAGACCGCAGAGACCGCGCGGTCTGCGTTGGTTCTCTGGTCGATTTTATCTCTGCGGTTTGTTCTGAGCGGTCTGATCTGGAAGATCGCCTCTTCTGTGCGGGCGGCTTGCGTGGGTTGGTTTGGCAACTTGTCCTAAGTCAGCCAGATGTTCTTGTTGTCTTCTTTGGAAGAAGACCGGGCGGTATGCTTATTGAGATCGCAGTGACCGGGCGGTTTGGTTGTAACCACAAGGTTTAATAAAGGAGCTGTGAGCTATACCGAGCTCGGGCGGTTTGCTTTGCGAGACCGCTCGCGATCTGATGGGCGGTTATTGTATCCCAGTTGTGCGGTGACGACATCCGTCTACTCGCCTATAAATAGGGGTGCAGGGCCCATCATTCATAACGAGAACTGTAAGAACCAAAGTTGGCTTGATTGTGCCGGTCTCAATTTGAGGTCGCACGGTTTGAGATTTTGTCTGACCTGTTTCTGTGTTCACAGGTTAGCTGTTTGTAGCTCGCGGTCAGCTTGTCTCCTTTCTTCCAGCTTTGAATAAACCAGTTCGGGTGGACAGTGTTTTGGTATTCGTGGTCTATGCAATAGACTCAGCTGATCAGGCGATCTTAAGTGGCCAGGCGGTCTTGAGTTGCGGTCTGTCACAGGAAGCAGTTTCTCTGTTCAGAGTTCACGGGTTCTTCTTTGATCAAGATCGTGCGGTCTGGGCGATCAAGAAGTGCGAACTATTTGTTTTCAGTAATGGAATAAAGAAGCAAGTTGGCAGTCTGTGGTTACGGTCTGGCAGGTGCGGCTTGTACTCTATTCACGCGGTCTCAGCGGCTTCCGTCTGGCTTGTCTGTTTGCGCGGTTTGGCGGTCTCAAGAGTCAGATTGCTGCAGCTTGTTTTCCCTTTGTGTTTTGTGCTTCTCTCATCCGTGATTCTTATGAATCATGTCTCGCCATGTATACCTCGCATTGTAAAGAGATAGTTAATGCCATAGCACTATTCGTTCTTCTCATTGTCATTGTTGTGGTACACTTGTGAAAGGATTTGTGAAGTGTGTTACGCATTTTTACTTCATATCCGGACCTCAAGTTTTTTCAACATTTCTTACATTTTAGAATTTTGTGGTAAGACAAAAGGACCCAAGGTAGTCTAGGTCAAGAACAACTAGTTTATTTTCTGTTGTGCAAGTACAAAGTTATCCAAACATATAAGAACATTGGTATTTGGATAGTGGGTTCTCTAAGCACATGATAGGAAACAAGGTCAATCTAAGCAATTACAAGGCAAATCTTGGACCCAAAGTGATTTTTGGAGACTCCAACTGTGGACAAACTAAAGGATATGGAAAAATCAGAGTTGGAGCAGTTACCTTCAAAGAGGTAGCATATGTCAAGGGTCTCAAGCATAACCTCATCACCATTAGCCAGCTGTGTGATGAAGGTTATCAGGTAACTTTTAATCATTCCTTATGTCTTATTACCAATAATAAAAACATCAATGTGTTATCTGGTATTAGACATGGAAATATATATTTAGTCAATTTTGACTCTGCCAATTCAGACATTTGATTATTTAATTCAATAAGTAAAACAAATGAATTATGGCATAAAAGGCTAGGACATATTAACCTTAGAACTATCTCGAAGCTCTCCAAGGACAATCTAGTAAGAGGACTGCCTTCTAGTTCATACAAGAAGGAAGGACTCTGCAGGGCTTGTCAACTAGGAAAGCAGACCAAGAGTAGTTTCAAATCTTTATCCAAGAGTGATTCACCTAGGATTCTGTACTTACTGCATTTGGATCTATTTGGACCCACTGCAATACAGAGTCTAGGAGGGAAAATATTACACTTTAGTTATTGTAGATGACTTCTCTAGATTCACTTGGGTGTTCTTTCTTAGGAACAAGTATGACACCTTCAGTGTTCTGACAGACTATCTCAGGTCCATCAAGATTGAGTACTCTACTCTAGTTGCATTGATCAGAAGTGATCATGGAAATGAGTTTGAATCTCTTCTGATGAGAGAATTCTATGGAAAAGAAGGGATCGGGCAATGTTTCTCTGCTCCTAAAACTCCTCAACAAAATGGGGTAGCTGAAAGGAAAAATCGAATATTAATTAAATCAGCAACTACATTGCTTGTTGATGCTCACTTGCCACTCTCTTTTTGGGCAGAGGCAGTGAACACGTCAAATTATGTGTTGAACAGGAGTCTGATACACAAACTCAAGGGTAAAACACCCTATGAATTACTTAAGAATAAAAAGCCTAAGGTTAACTATTTTAAGATTTTTGGTTGTAAATGCTATGTGCATAACAATGATAGGAAATATCTAAGGAAATTTGAAGCAAAGGCTGCTGAAGGTATATTTCTTGGATATTCTATTTCTAGTAAAGCATATAGAATTTATAACAAATCAACTCTTAAGATATAAGAGTCCTTGCATGTTTCTTTTGATGAAACTAACATGTTAATTGAGGAGAGGAATACCACCTCTACCAAAGATACTTTGCAGGTACCATCTCTATGTGAAGAGCTTAATGGATTGGATCTACAGAATAAAGACTCTCTACTCACATCAACTCAAACTATTGAAGACAATGAAGAAGAAGATGATCCAGAAGATATTGCTGATAATCCTAGTCAAGTGACAGCTGATCAAATCCCTCAAGAGGAGACTCTTGCTGAACCCATTCCAACTGTTGATCACATCACAGTTAGAGATCATCCAATATCTCAAGTTATTGGAGACATCTCAGCAGGTGTTCAAACAAGGCATCAACTCAATCAAAATCAGATGCATACTTGTTTCCTATCACAAATTGAACCTCAATCCATAAAGGATGCAGAACAAGATCCAAACTGGATTATTGCAATGCAAGAGGAACTCAATCAATTTGAAAGGAACAAAGACTGGGATTTGGTTCCAAGACCAAAGGGCCATCCAGTCATTGGCACCAAATGGGTCTTTAGGAACAAGCTAGATGATCAAGGCTTGATTATCAGAAATAAAGCTAGATTGGTAGCCAAAGGATACTCTCAGGAAGAAGGAATTGATTATGATCAAACCTTTGCTCCTGTTGCAAGACTTGAAGCTATCAGGATATTTCTTGTATTTGCTGCTTTCAAGAAGTTTAAAGTATATCAGATGGATGTGAAGAGTGCATTCTTAAATGGAGATATAAAATAAGAAGTATATGTGGAACAACCACCAGCTTTTATCTCTCCAACTCACTCTTCCTATGTTTTAAGCTTAATAAAGCTCTCTATGGTCTCAAGCAAGCTCCCAGAGCATGGTATGATACCCTAGCTAATTTTCTTTTAGAGAACAAATTCTGTATAGATAATGTTGATAAAACCTTATTTTTTCAGGATACATAAAAATCAAATTTTACTAGTTCAAATCTATGTAGATGATATTATTTTTGGCTCTATTGATTCAAATTTATGCAAAAAGTTTTCTGACCTAATGCAATCCAAATTTGAAATGAGAAGTATGGGTGAGTTATCTTACTTCCTTGTCCATCAAGTGAAGCAAACTCCCAATGGCATATTCATATCACAATCCAAGTATGCTAAGGAATTAGTGAAAAGATTTGGTATGTCTGATTCCTCTTCCATGAAAACACCCATGCCCTCCAATGATGTTGTAGACAATGATGAATCAGGGAAACCTGTTGATCAAAAAGTGTTTAGAGCAATTGTTGGCTCTTTACTTTACTTAACAGCTAGTAGACCAGACATAATGTTTGCTACATGCATTTGTGCTAGTTTCCAAGTTAACCCCAAAGAATCCCACCTTATTTTACTAAAAAGAATTTTGAGATATATAAAGGGTTGTCCAAATCTAGGACTTTGGTATCCAACTGCATCAAAATTTGAATTAACTGGATTCTCAGATTCTAACTATGTTGGATGCAGATAGACATGAAAAGCACATCAGGAACTTGCCAGTTCCTTGGTGATAAGCTTGTGTCTTGGTTTTGTAAGAAACAGACATTTGTGTCTACATCAACAACTGAAGCAGAATATGTAACACCCCAAATCTGGTAGTTCCGCGAAGTAGGCGGAGTGGTAGTGCGGCACGTGAAGCAGGCTAGAATTTTCCCTGTCTGCTCTTAGCGCACGATCAGTGGCCTCATCGCGCACGACCAGTGATCGTGTGCCAGCGATCGTGCGTTAATTCAGAAGAGAATCGAGTTCTGTCTCGGACAGTGCGCACGACCATTTCCCTCTTCGCGCACGACCAGTGATCGTGCGCCAGCGATCGTGCGCTTATTCGCAAGAATTCAGAGTTCTGTCCCGGATAGTGCGCACGACCATTGCCCTCGTCGCGCACGACCACTGACCGTGCGCCTGTGATCGTGCGCCCTGTTTATTCTGTTCCGCGATTTTGAGCGGAGAAGAAGATCGGGCCGTCCAAATCTTTTGAGATCTGATCCGATGGCTAGGATTAGATGCTGGAGGCTATTAGGGCTTATGAGAGGAGATTAGTCCTCATTATTTTGAGGTGTTTCTCTCTCCTAGGCTAGAGGAAGAAGAAGGAGGCAAGGAAGAAGAAGGAAGATCCCGCCATTGACGGAGCTCCGGAGCTCCGTTTCGCGAGCCGTTTCCAGATTTGGAGAGTGCAGCCCGGTGCGGTCGTTTCTCTCCGTATAGAATCTCGGATCCATGGCGAAAAAGAAAGCGCCTAGGGTAACGATTCTTCCTCCCGAACTTTGGACTTGTATTTGTCCATTTATTCCTCTTTCTTTGCTTGCATGAGGTATCTCTTTCACCAAATGGGTGAAGTGTAGGATTTCCTCAAGTCCTTCGGGACTCCGGGTAGATTGTGTCCGTCCCCGGCATATTGCATGTAGAAAATCCGGTAGTCGTGCGGATTTAGGCATTTTGTGTGAAGCCTATTCGTGGCCGTGAGCCCGAATCGGTGATGCTTGATTTGCGACGTTGCATTTAGGTTAGACCTAGAATGCGTGCCGGAGAATGACTCCGTGAACTCACCTATAGTATTGCGGGAGTTAAGTGTAGGCGTCTTGTGAAGATCCCTACGAAAGCCCCATGCTTTGAGTTTTGGATGAAGGCAAACCTTCACCACGTTATTGATGCGGAGCGTATGTACCTCCCTTGTTGAGAATTCGCGAAGCCTAGATCCTTGTGAAGGGGTTAGGTGCGTAGCGTATATTTTTGTGTAGCACTTGAAAGTGCTAAACCCTTACGGGCCGAGGTGAAGCCGTACCCGCGTCGTGCGATAGATCGCGACGATTAGAGCACGGGCAAAGCTGAACCGAACCCGTTTCCATGCAGATCGGCGAGAGGTCCCTTCCTCATGAAAGCCGTGTGATCATGGGAGAGGTCGGGGAAGGTGTCATACCTAGACCGACCAAAAGCTCTTGTTTCCCACCTAAGGTTGTGACCCTTAGGGTGGAGTGTTGTGAATTTGATGTTATGTTTAGCCTCATGCGATTTGCTTAGGCGGTTGTGGGAAACCTTCGGGTGAACCCAACCAACATCACGTGCATACCTAGGTTCCCTTCTTTTTGATGCTCAACCTAGAAGATTGATTGTGCTTGAAACCTCACCTTGTGTAGTTGCACTCTCTTTAGATTAGTACTTGTGCTAGTATGACTTGCTTGCAGGGTAGAATCTCCGCCACCCCGGGAAAGGGGTGGGGTCGTTATAATTTGGTCAGCTGTGCTGACCGTTGCCTTGTTTACCACCGCTTGGTGGAATGTTCTTATGCAGGTGCAGGTGAGCCTAGCGGGAAATAGCGGGCGTTGGTCCTCTTGCTGTCCTTTTGCTGAGTTGGCCCTCGAAGGCCAGCCTTTTTCCTGTTTTCTCATGTATTGTCGGCCTGCGTGCCGATGTATGCTTTTTAGAGTTTTGTACATTGATTTGATGTAAGGCCCTAAGGCCGTAACTCTTATTTCTGGATTCATTCCTATGATAGTGGACATGTTTAGTTGAATGGTTTAATTAATGCTTCCGCTTACGTTTTGTACTCTAGTTAGTTGTTACTTTTCTGGTTATCACCTTTTAACTCCTAGCTAGTGTGGTTTGTATGGCGTGGGGTCCCGGCCGGACCTGCTGTTATACTTTTTGTACTGGCAGGGTGTTACAATTTGGTATCGGACTTAAGGCGTCGATCCGTAGTTTAGCGAATTCGGGACGAATTCCTTTTAAGGGGTGGTGCGCACGGGCTGTGCATTCACCTAAAACGACAAAAACTAATAAGAATGTCCACTTAGGAATGAAAAAAACATACTTGTTTGCGGAACCTGAGCGTTCCATGATTGATGTTTGATATGTTTAGGGTCACTAAATTGTGCCTTGCATGATTATAGGTGACTAGAAGTGCTGCGGGGCGGTCTCAACCCCGTAACACCGCTGAAAGTAGTGGGTCGGCTGAGGTGCCAGCGACCACTCCTTCGGCTGAGATGATCAGAATGGTCGCAGAAGCAGTCTTCGCGATGATCAATGCTCAACCGCAAAGGCTTGCACAGCCTGCTACGCCTACTACTGATGCAGCCCCGGTAGTTGAACCTGCAGTGGAACCTGCGGTAGCACCAAGGGTTGATGCCCCTGTGCCAGTAGCTGCAGTGGAATCGGCGTTAGCACCAAGGGTGGAGCGTCAAGTTGCGCAAGTAGTTGCGGGGCGAGCGCGTGACCAACAATTAAAGCACTTCTTGAGCTTTAATCCTCCTACCTTCTCGGGATCTGAGTCCCCAACGGAGGCAGAAGACTGGTTGTCAAGAGTTAGAAGAACTCTGAGGGCGACGGCGACGGACGAAGCCATGATGGTCACCTTAGCCACTTTCCTTCTTGACGGAGAGGCTGTGCTGTGGTGGGAAGAGCAGGAACTGCACAAGTTCGGCGATAGAGACATTACTGAAATAACAATGGCTGAGTTTTCAAAGTCGTTCCTCCAGCGGTTTATCCCCTCTGCCCAACGCATTGCGTTACAAAACCAGTTCCTGAGGTTAACTCAAGGTGATCGCTCCGTTGACGATTACTTACATGAGTTTACCAGACTGAGTCGCTATGCGGGGGCATTGGTGGAGGATGAGGAGACGAAGACGAATAAATTCTATGAAGGGCTTCGGGACGAGTTGAGGCTGCTCCTTGCAGGCCCTATGACGTTTGGCTTCCAAGTGATGGTGCAAACCGCCAGATCTTTGGAGTTGGACATGAAGAGGGTACAAGCAAAGAGTGTTGTAAAGAAACCCGAGTTTCATGCGCCGGCCTCTCAGTCCAAGCCGGACTTCAGAAGGAACAAGCGGAAGTTCAAGCAGGCGGAACCAGCTTCTTCGAATGTTTCGGGAGCCACGACCGCGCGGACTCCTATTACGTGTTTCACCTGCGGGAAGGTGGGACACAAAGCTGCGGTGTGTCGAAGTGGTCCCCCAAAGGCGGCAAATCGAGCGGTGGATTATGCTCGGGCTGCGGAAAAGGGCAAAGCGGCAGAGTCTTCGGCCTCCCAACACATTCCGACTCAGCCGAGAGTCTATTCGCTTGGCCAACAAGAAGCTATACGACAAACCGACGTCGTCACAGGTACGAATTAGAAGTTAGCTTTTACAGCTATGTATATGATTCTCACTGTTGTACGACTATGTGTTATTTATGTACAATTAGGTTTCGTCCTAATTTTCAACTATCCGGCGAGAGCTCTATTCGATACGGGTGCATCGCACTCTTTTCTGTCTGAGGACTTCGTGGTGCGAATCGGAGTGCCGTCTACCTTTGTAGAGGATAGATTGGAAGTAGTGCTACCCAATGGATCTCGAATGAGTGCGGATAGGAAGAGCCGTGTGAAGGTGCGGATCGGAAGTCAAGATTTCGACTTGGAAGCGTCGTTACTACCGTTAGCTGAATTCGATGTGATCTTCGGCATGGACTGGCTCTCGGAGCAGCGAGCATGCATAGATTGCAATACAAAGGAGATCACTCTGGGAACGAACACCGACGATGAAACCACATTCTCCGGTATGCGAGGAGCGAGCAAGACGCTGATGTCTGCTCTCCAGGTGGTTAAGGCGGTGAGAAAAGGCGCCGAGTTGTTCTTCACCTTGTTGGAGGCTTCGGAGCCAAAGCCCAGGTTGTGTGATGTCCCAGTTGTAGCGGAATACGCCGACGTGTTTCCTAACGAACTCCCTGGGGCTCCGCCTCATCGGGAGATTGATTTCTGTATCGAGTTGGTGCCAGGTGCCAAACCTGTGGCCCGCTCACCATACAGAATAGCGCCAAAGGAATTGGCAGAGTTGAAGGTCCAATTGCAAGAGCTGCTAGAGCAAGGCTACGTACGTCCAAGTTCTTCGCCTTGGAGTGCACCGGTCCTCTTTGTGAAAAAGAAGGATGGGAGCTTGCGTCTATGTATCGATTATAGAGAGCTAAACAAGTTGACCGAGAAAAACCGATATCCGATTCCTAGAATCGATGATCTATTCGACCAACTGATGGGGTCGACGGTTTACTCCAAGCTAGACCTAAGGTCCGGCTACTATCAACTGCGAATAAGGGAATGCGACATCCCAAAGACAGCGTTCAGTACCCGCTTTGGGCACTTTGAGTTCACGGTAATGCCGTTCGGTCTATCCAACGCACCGTCGGTATTCATGGACTTGATGAATAGGACATTCCGAGAGTATTTAGATCAATTTGTGATCGTCTTCATCGACGACATTTTGGTATACTCTCAGTCGGAAGAGGAGCATGTAGGGCATCTGCACGCAGTCCTGAGCACCTTGAGGAGGAGTCAGCTATATGCCAAGTTCTCCAAGTGCGAGTTTTGGCTACCGTCAGTGGCATTCCTTGGTCATGTTGTTAGTGGCGAAGGAATTGCAGTTGATCCGTCAAAGATAGAAGCGATCCAAGCGTGGGCTTTGTTGAAAAACGTAGCGGAAGTCCGAAGTTTCTTAGGACTTGCCGGCTATTATAGGCGCTTTGTGGAAAACTTCTCGAGGATCGCACTTCCTCTCACAAAACTGACTAGGAAGGATCATAAGTTCGTTTGGTCGCCCGAGTGCGCACGAGCTTTTGAAGAGCTAAAGAGCCGTCTGACCACGGCGCCCATTCTATGCTCGCCACAAGGTACGGAAGGCTACGAAATATATAGCGACGCCTCAGGAAGTGGTTTGGGTTGTGTCCTAGTGCAGTTCGGGAAGGTAATTGCCTACGGCTCCCGGCAACTGAAGGTTCACGAGAGGAATTACCCGGTCCATGATTTGGAGCTAGCGGCCGTGGTTTTTGCCCTCAAACTTTGGAGACACTATCTATATGGCGTGAAGATCGATATCTTTACCGACCATAAGAGCCTCAAGTACTTACTAGACCAAAGGGAGTTGAACATGCGCCAAAGGAGGTGGATGGAGTTCCTTGGGGACTACACCTTCGATATCAAGTATACTCCCGGTAAAGGAAACGTAGTTGCAGACGCGTTGAGTCGTCGGGCTCCCGCACAAGCAAATTGGATTTTGATGCACGATGAGCGTCTAATCCGTGAGCTAGAAGAAATGGAGATCATATGCATTGATAGGAGAACGTCTACTTCAGCATGCTTGAACTGGACGGAAGTTCACTACGACCTTGCCGACCGAGTTCGACAAGCATTGGAGTTGGACGAGAGCTTGAAACGATACAAAGCGGAAACCGTTGAAGGGTTAAACGCTGATTTCTCCTTCGAAGACGACCTTTTGTGGAAGCAGGAAAGGTTATGCATCCCAAACGTTGGTACTCTACGGGCGGAATTGATGTACGAGGCTCATCATACCAAGTACTCGATCCACCCGGGGAGCACTAAAATGTTCATGGATATGAAGAAACTGTTCTGGTGGCCGGGCATGAAGAAAGACATTGCCCTTTACGTGGCCAAGTGTCATACTTGCGCGTTGGTGAAAGCGGAATGTCAACGTCCCGGTGGGTTCCTGAAGTCCTTGCCGATTCCGGAGTGGAAGTTTGATGATATTTCGATGGATTTCGTGCACGGATTGCCGAGATCGCAACATGGAAACGACGCCATATGGGTGATCGTGGACCGTTTGACAAAGGTATCACACTTCATTCCGAACCGGAAGGATGATTCTGTAGAGAAGCTAGCAAAGCTCTATGTGGATAGTATCGTGAGACTGCACGGTGTCCCTCGTAGCATCGTCAGCGATCGTGACGGGCGTTTCACATCGAAAGATTGGAGGCTTATCCATGAACTGTTGGGCACAAAATTGAAGTTCAGCACGGCCTTCCACCCGCAAACGGATGGACAGACCGAGAGAACCAACAGGACTATGGAGGATATGCTCCGAATGTGCGCTCTAGACTTTGGAAAAAGGTGGGAGGATCACCTCTTTATGATCGAATTCGCCTACAATAATAGCTACCAAGCCAGCATAAAGATGGCTCCTTTCGAGGCCCTCTATGGTAAGAAGTGTCGTACGCCGTTGTCTTGGGCGGAAACGGGCGATACTAAGCTATTGAAGCGAAAGGATGTTGAAGAAGCAACGTCGACGATCCGGGCTATACGCGAAAGGCTATTGGTTGCCCAGGATAGGCAAGCAAAGTATTTCAACGCCAAGCATAGGAACTTAGAGTTCGCCGTCGGTGACCGGGTTTACTTGAAGATCAAACCGTTCAAAGGGGTATCAAGGATTCGACGCTTGAAAAAGCTCAGTCCGAGGTACTTAGGACCGTTCGAGATCGTGGAGCGTGTTGGTGATGCGGCTTATCAGCTTGCACTATCTGCAGAGCTGAGCGGTCTGCACGACGAGTTCCACATTTCAGTGTTGAGGAAGGCAGTGCAAGAGCCTACTCATATCGTTGCGGTCGGCAAAGTTCCGGTCGATAGTGGGTTGTCGACGAAAGTCAAGCCTTTACGCATCGAAGATACCGAAGTAAAGCAGCTGCGGAACAAGTCCATTCGGATGGTAAAAGTCCGGTGGGATAACTGCGGCCGAGAGGAGCTCTCTTGGGAGAGAGAGCAAACGATGCTTGCGGAGTATCCCGAGCTATTTCCCTCAGGTAAAGTATAACTGTAATTTATGCTATTACTGTTTCCTGGATTTCGGGACGAAATTCTTTTAAGGAGGGTGGAGTTGTAACACCCCAAATCTGGTAGTTCCGCGAAGTAGGCGGAGTGGTAGTGCGGCACGTGAAGCAGGCTAGAATTTTCCCTGTCTGCTCTTAGCGCACGATCAGTGGCCTCATCGCGCACGACCAGTGATCGTGTGCCAGCGATCGTGCGTTAATTCAGAAGAGAATCGAGTTCTGTCTCGGACAGTGCGCACGACCATTTCCCTCTTCGCGCACGACCAGTGATCGTGCGCCAGCGATCGTGCGCTTATTCGCAAGAATTCAGAGTTCTGTCCCGGATAGTGCGCACGACCATTGCCCTCGTCGCGCACGACCACTGACCGTGCGCCTGTGATCGTGCGCCCTGTTTATTCTGTTCCGCGATTTTGAGCGGAGAAGAAGATCGGGCCATCCAAATCTTTTGAGATCTGATCCGATGGCTAGGATTAGATGCTGGAGGCTATTAGGGCTTATGAGAGGAGATTAGTCCTCATTATTTTGAGGTGTTTCTCTCTCCTAGGCTAGAGGAAGAAGAAGGAGGCAAGGAAGAAGAAGGAAGATCCCGCCATTGACGGAGCTCCGGAGCTCCGTTTCGCGAGCTGTTTCCAGATTTGGAGAGTGCAGCCCGGTGCGGTCGTTTCTCTCCGTATAGAATCTCGGATCCATGGCGAAAAAGAAAGCGCCTAGGGTAACGATTCTTCCTCCCGAACTTTGGACTTGTATTTGTCCATTTATTCCTCTTTCTTTGCTTGCATGAGGTATCTCTTTCACCAAATGGGTGAAGTGTAGGATTTCCTCAAGTCCTTCGGGACTCCGGGTAGATTGTGTCCGTCCCCGGCATATTGCATGTAGAAAATCCGGTAGTCGTGCGGATTTAGGCATTTTGTGTGAAGCCTATTCGTGGCCGTGAGCCCGAATCGGTGATGCTTGATTTGCGACGTTGCATTTAGGTTAGACCTAGAATGCGTGCCGGAGAATGACTCCGTGAACTCACCTATAGTATTGCGGGAGTTAAGTGTAGGCGTCTTGTGAAGATCCCTACGAAAGCCCCATGCTTTGAGTTTTGGATGAAGGCAAACCTTCACCACGTTATTGATGCGGAGCGTATGTACCTCCCTTGTTGAGAATTCGCGAAGCCTAGATCCTTGTGAAGGGGTTAGGTGCGTAGCGTATATTTTTGTGTAGCACTTGAAAGTGCTAAGCCCTTACGGGCCGAGGTGAAGCCGTACCCGCGTCGTGCGATAGATCGCGACGATTAGAGCACGGGCAAAGCTGAACCGAACCCGTTTCCATGCAGATCGGCGAGAGGTCCCTTCCTCATGAAAGCCGTGTGATCATGGGAGAGGTCGGGGAAGGTGTCATACCTAGACCGACCAAAAGCTCTTGTTTCCCACCTAAGGTTGTGACCCTTAGGGTGGAGTGTTGTGAATTTGATGTTATGTTTAGCCTCATGCGATTTGCTTAGGCGGTTGTGGGAAACCTTCGGGTGAACCCAACCAACATCACGTGCATACCTAGGTTCCCTTCTTTTTGATGCTCAACCTAGAAGATTGATTGTGCTTGAAACCTCACCTTGTGTAGTTGCACTCTCTTTAGATTAGTACTTGTGCTAGTATGACTTGCTTGCAGGGTAGAATCTCCGCCACCCCGGGAAAGGGGTGGGGTCGTTATAATTTGGTCAGCTGTGCTGACCGTTGCCTTGTTTACCACCGCTTGGTGGAATGTTCTTATGCAGGTGCAGGTGAGCCTAGCGGGAAATAGCGGGCGTTGGTCCTCTTGCTGTCCTTTTGCTGAGTTGGCCCTCGAAGGCCAGCCTTTTTCCTGTTTTCTCATGTATTGCCGGCCTGCGTGCCGATGTATGCTTTTTAGAGTTTTGTACATTGATTTGATGTAAGGCCCTAAGGCCGTAACTCTTATTTCTGGATTCATTCCTATGATAGTGGACATGTTTAGTTGAATGGTTTAATTAATGCTTCCGCTTACGTTTTGTACTCTAGTTAGTTGTTACTTTTCTGGTTATCACCTTTTAACTCCTAGCTAGTGTGGTTTGTATGGCGTGGGGTCCCGGCCGGACCTGCTGTTATACTTTTTGTACTGGCAGGGTGTTACAGAATATATTGTTGTTGGCAGTTGCTGCTCACAGATTATGTGGATACAAAATCAACTCTTAGATTATGGTATCAACTTAAATAAATCAATTATATTTTGTGACAATACTAGTGCAATATCTATAGCACAAAATCTAGTACTCTATAGTAGGACTAAACACATAGAAATTAGGCACCACTTTATCAGAGATAATGCGGATAAAAACAAAATTTGCCTACAATTTATTCCTACTGACTTACAAAGGGCTGATATTTTCACCAAACCCTTGGATGAAAAGAAGCACATCTTCTTTATAAATCAGCTAGGAATGATAGATGGAGATTCAATAAATTAAAAAATTATATTTTACTTATCCCCTCTTTAGTCTAACAGAGATCGACGAAATTTAGTCGTTCGTCGAACGGAGATCGACGGAACCTATTAAATCCAGAGATAGACGAAGTCGGCTCGTTCAACGAACTGAGATCGACAAAAAATTATTTTTCGTCGATCGCAATTTGATGAAGCCCAATGACTCTTCGACTTCTGATTTTCTTAGGTTTAGCTGAACCCCGTTTTACGAAAGCTTGCGCCTTCTACGATCTCTCTCTCTTTATAATCGAATTTTGATTCCTTTTCGTCTTTGCGCCAACAGAACTTGCTCTTGCCTCCAGTTCCCTTGCACTTGAACTTTTTTCTTGCAGGTACCAATGGCAATCTCTCAGGCATTGATCTCGTCAATGAAGTTTGATGCAGGTTTTGATATAGATATGGAATCTTTTGCGCATTCTGACCAAACCTTCAAAGACATTCTTCAACTCTTTGAAGAACAGCAGTTAAGGAAGTTTATGACTACAAGAATAAAGCTTCCAGTTGCAGAGATAAAGGAATGGGTACACACCATTCAGTCACTGAATGCAACATCCATATGAGGAACAATCTCAGGAAATCAGGTCTCTCTTTCCCCAGAAATTTTAACAGATGTTTTTGGATTGATAAATGGTGATAATGATTTAGATATCACCTCTGATGAGTTTAATGCTGAATTGGTCAAAATGGGTCACTCCAGTGGAAGCCCTAATCATCTTCTGAAAAAGAATTTGTAAGTTGAATACAAATTCTTGGCTGATGTAGTTGGCAAGGTTTTACTAGGAAAAACCTCTGCTCATGATTATATTCCCAGACACCAATTTCTGTTGATGGTGGCCTTGGTCGAAAAGAAGCTGGTGAATTGGGGCTTGATTCTCTTTGAATCAATCAAGAAGAATCAAAGCAAATTGAGTGTTTTCTATGGCAAGGTCTTAGGCATTGTTCTTCAAGAGAAGTGCCCAGAGCTGTTGGTGTCTCCAACAGTCTTTATCAATGCAAGCAAGAGGCTGACTCCAGCTCTCTTTGGTAAATGGGAGAGAGTGATTCCCAAGAGGACTCCAAGGGCAGAAACTTCCAGGAGTATTTCTGAAAGCCCAAGGATTGATACAGTCACTCCCTCAACCCTTCCAAAAGTTCCTCCCTCTGAATCTTCAACTCCTCTCCCTTCTCAACCTCTTCAGAACACCTCTACTGAAGAAGTTCTTCCCTCAAATTCTCCCATAGAAACTCCTTCCTCATTGCCTTCTTCTCCTCCTCTCCAGACAAATCAATCTACAGAGCTTCCATCATCATCTATTCCAGATGATGATTCTCTTTCCCAACTTGATTCTCTCCCCCCTCCTTCATTTGACCTCTTGTCTCCTCAACATACTCAACCTCAATCTCCCATCTCTGAAGATAATCTTGCACCCATTTTAGATGCCACTATCATCTTCCTACCCTCCTCTATTCCCTCTTCTTCTATTCCAGCACCACCATCTTCTCGGCATACATCTGACTTTGTGTATGTTGATTTCTCTTCCATTGCTGATCAGATATTCAACCATAGAAGAACATTGGTGTAACGCGCAATGTTCTTCTAGTACAAAGCATACATCTGACATTGTGTATATGACATGGATAGTAATAGCAGTATAAAGGGTAAGTGGGCACTAACCTGAGCCCTTAGATCAAGATCTAGGAAGATCGGACGTCTAGAAAATGCTACTTATGGATCTGGTTCTATAAGCTACCGCACGACGGTAGCGCTACCACGCCGCGCTAACTTCTCGATGATATCGTCTCGTTGAATCCTTCTCGACGATATTATCTTGTCAAAACAACGAAGCTTCTCGTTGATAAAGCTACCGCCAGGGGTAACGCTGAACCTTCTCGACAACAATTACTCGATGAACCTTCTCGACGCACCTGCTCGACGAACCTTCTCGACGCACCTGCTCGACGAACCTTCTCGACGCACCTTCTACCACCAACGGTAGCACCTACAACTCGGCGCTAACAACAGGGCACCCGCTTTCACATCATTTTGAAAATTAGGGTGCTACAAACGGTGAGCGGTGATGATGAGGGAGGTGGGCCAAAGTAGCACGCTGCCTGACTTGTTCTCATTCTTCGGTGATCATGTTGTGAATCTCTTCGCGAGTGAGTCTTTCATCTATAGGTCCGAATCCTGCTACTTCTGGGTGGTGGTGGTGATGATGAGCTTCAAGCTCTCTGCCGGTTGGACACCGTGTCATTGGCTGGATGTGTTGGGGAGCCTGTCTTCAGGTATATGGTGCTCGCGAATGAAGTCCTCTGCTGGAGTACAATCCAGGGCTTGTAGAGGCAGACTACCTTGTTCGGAGGCAGGATTATGAGCTCCTAGTGATCCTCCGTTCCTTTGGAGTGCAAAGTACTCTTCTACTTAGTGCAAATGTTCTTCCATTATTGTGATAGGTGCGTTCTCGCTCTCTTCTACGAGATGTGTTATTGTGTGAGTGGGAGGGAACTGGATTGACGTTCACCCAGGGGATAATCTTTTGGTAGCGTAGACAGCTCTTCTTGCCATTGATGTCAGTCTTCGAGTATCATTTTGAAGGGGATACTTTCTTCAGAATCTGCTGGGAATGCTAGGAACACCTCCCACAGACGACGCCAAACTATTGTGGCTCACTCGAGTCTCCTGAAACCTGTCGAGACTGGACCTTCTTAGTCCAGGAGCACTCAAGCGCGCAATTAGTTATAGAGGAATGAGATGGCTGGCAAGTGACCCTATTTACCGTGTAAAACCCTAGAAATGGGTGAAAAACCACTTGGTTGGAGCTGTGCCAACCAAACTTCTCTATTTGCTGGCGTTGTTCATAGATTTTTAAGAGAAAACGAGGGCGACAGTCCGCTCCTCATTATAATTATTGGTAGAGAGAGGTGCTCAGAGGGTGACAGGCCACCGCTCATGGAGCTAAGTCTTTTTCCTACTGTAGAAGGAAATGATGCGCTCTGAGGGTTCTAGAATCTTCGACTGCTGCTTGAAGGTTGGATCGATATTTTCTGCACACCTTTGTTTCTACGGCTTGTACTCTGCTGTGTGAGAGGAAACTAGAGTGATGGTCTTGTTGGTGGCTAGAACGCTTGTTCTTGAGTGTGCGGGGCGCTTATTGTTGAGTACGTGGGGGTGCGCTTGGAGCGATATTGAGAGCGAAGCGCATGGAGGCGTGCTTGGAGCGGTCTTAAGAGCAGAGCTTATAGAGGTGCGCTTTGAGCGGTCTTAAGAGAGGAGAGCATGGAGGCGTGCTTGGAGAGGTCTTGAGAGCAGAGCGCACGGAGGCATGCTTGGAGCGGTCTTGAGAGCTGAGCGCACGAAGGCGCGCTTGGAGTGGTCTTGAGAGCGGAGTGCATGGAGGCACGCTTGGAGCAATCTTGAGAGCGGAGGACACATAGGCGCGCTTGGAGCAGTTCTGAGAGTGTAGCTTGGAGCATTCATGATAACTATGAAGTTTTTGGAAATTCCTTAAATAGGAGCTCACCCTCCCAACCACCAAGAGGGCTACCCCTACCCCATTAGAAGTGGCCAGCTGGCCTTAGGGTAGTGGAGGGAGGGGGGAAGAAATATCTTCCCCCACTCCCCCCTCCCTTTAGTCCCACATTGGGAAGAAGGGAAGGGAGGTCCCCCTCCCTCCATATAAAGGCACCCCCCCCCCTCTCTAAACTCACTTACTCCCCCCCCCCCCCAGCCAGTTCCTCCTCCTGCCCGAACCACCCCCCTCGCCGGAAAACCTTCTCCAAACCCACTGCCGCCGCCACCTTCAATGGCCGGACCGCCCACCACCACCCGAGCTGTAACATCCCCAATCCTACTAGACCCTTTGGAAATGTTAGGGCATAGTGGTGAGATGAGTGGCCACTAGGGCCTTAGGCTAGGGTGGAAATGGCTAAGTGCACACCAAAGCTCAAAAACCAACCTAGGCCTAAGCCCTTCAATTAGGCCAATTGACCCTCAATTGTCCAATTTGACCTCACATATGTTGCCCTAACCACTAAGGGAGACCAATAGGATGGAAATTGCACTTGGGTGGGACCTAATTGCACGAAGTTGACCAAAGTCAAACTTTACCTAATTTTGGTCAAATCTTCACCCTTTGATTTAAATTGAACCAATTGGGACCCCACCATGGACCAACCAATGTTGGGTGATGTCAAGGGACCCATGACCCCCATGTGGGGTCAACCCACTCATCTTGTTGACCAAAGTCAACCATGGTCAACATAGCCCTTTAAGGTGAATTCTAAGCCTAAATTGAGTGGAATCCAACACCCATCAATTAATCATTATTCATGGACTTAGGACATGCCATTATCAGCCTTGGGCTGAACCCAAACCATGGTTTGATTAACCAAAGGAGAGGGGGACCAAAAAGTGATTAAAAAGGCAAAAGCAAAAAGAGAAAAGCAAAAGCAAACCCCCCCTCTAACACTCCACCTCCAATCAGTTTGGGGCACTCCACCCTTGATTACTAAGCAGCAGGAGACCAAAAGGCCCAGCAAGGGCAGGGGTGCAGGAGGGTGGCAGCAAGGAGCAATCCGAGGAGGCTTGATTTCAAAACCAGCTATAGAAGCCTCCCCACCTCATTCCAGCCACACCATTAGCTTCAGAAGGGAGAGAGCAGTCGGGAATGACACCTGGAGCAAAGCTATAGCTGGAGAATCGTGTTCGGGAGCAGGCTCGCCGGAGCAAAGCTTATCAATGGTGAACCGCCGCCGGAGCCGCCGCCACGCCCCAATCACGGTTCGTTTCTCCTCCCCCTCCCCCCATGCTAGCTTCCTATCACAAAATGGAGAAGGATCGGGCTCAATTGAGCCCGAATCCACTCCTTAAATCCATGAAATTCGGCTCGAAACCGGAAGCCTAGGATCGCCGGAAACCGCCGCCTCCGGCCGCCAGTCGCCGGTGGATGGTAGCCCCGACCACCACGAAGGTGTCGGTGGTGTTGGCCGACGGTGGTGGTGGCTGGATCACCGGCAAACTCGATCGCAAAATTGCCCAGCATAGCTCGATCTCAGCCGTTGGCTGGAGGAGGAAGACGATCCCTGGGCCACCAGATCTGCTTTAAGATTCGTGCACGCCTAATTTCTTTATATTAATTAATCCATTTTCTTGGAAATTTCTGCCCTTTATTATCCAGTCACTTCTAAAATTAATTAGGGGCCCTTAATTACTGAATTAGCAAAAGTGCTCAACATTAAAGTTGTAGGCCTTGACCTTAGCTTTCATTAGGGCTTGAGTTCAGGTCATTTGGTGATCCACAGCTCCCTGGGAAGCTATTTTACTAGGACTGGTCCTATACTAGGTCAGTCCACTAAAATAATTATCTAGCCTAGACCTCTCAAGCTTTGAAGATGAGATTTTAACCATGGGTAGGTATACCCTAGGGGCACCCTCTGCCCAAAGATCAGCCATTGATGGGCACTTTTACCTATAGTTTTTGTGGTATTTAAGATATTTAAATAATGTTGATTTTTGGAGCATATGAAGTCCAAATGACACCAAATTTTGGTGGCATTCTCTTTAGTACATGAGTAGTGCCTGACTAAATTTTCACTCCATTTGGAGTTGATATGATTTGGAAAATGGGAAACCCTAATGAGGGCCCTTAAAGCTCAAATTAGGGTTTAGGCCATATGAGGAGTTGAGTGAGTTGGCCTCCTCCAATCTGGATGATTATGTAGGTAATGATATATAATTGCATGTGACACCCACTAATGGAGCATTTGGAGCCATTAGGGTGGTGTGTCCTAAAACCCTAAGGGTAAACCCTTAAGGTTGCAATTTAGGGTTTGTGAAGGACATAGGACCAAATGTCCTTGCCCTGGCTCAGAACTTGGTAGACATGAGTTAGGGAGCATACAATGGCTTAGATAATTTAATGGGAATTTTTAGAGTCATTTATGCATTTTTCCCTTATTAAATGAAATTGCCACTATTTCCTCAAATAAATAAAATGCATGGTCAGATGACCTTGTATGGTTATGATATTTTAACAGTGGCTGAATTGGGATGAAAATAGGCTATGGTAATTTTAGTATGATTTATTGAAGTGTTATTTCTTGTGGAGGAATTTTTAAGTGCTTACTAGCTTAGAGGAATTTAATTATGAAAAATGTCAAATCATTGGGAAAAATTATGAAACTTGGTTATCTGTCATATTTTGTTTATATATGTCCATGATAATTATTTGGAATCTTGGTGAGACCCCTACTCACACATTGTTTGGAAAGCTGCTCTCTTGTGAGATGTAGCTATCTGCAAGAAAGGAAGAGGACACCTCAACAAAGGCTCAGGCAAGGGAGAAATTTGTAGCTCTCAAAGCTGACAACTCCAAGATAAGCAAGGGCAGGATGGTGTCTCCTCCAAGGAGAAGTGCTAAATCTAAAAACAGCACCTCAGATAGCTCTTCCTCTGATGAAGAGTTTGCTACCTTTTTAAGGCAGTTCAAGAAGATTATGAAGAGGAAGCAATGGAAGAACAAGCCCTCCTCCTCATATCACAACAAGGAGGACAGCAAGGAGTCAAAGAATCACTCTAGGAATGACAGGTATGGCTCTAACTCTAAATTTAATTCCTCTAAAGTTGTTTGCTATTGCTGCAGCAAGCCAGGGCATGTCATTGTTGACTGCCCAGTCAAGAGAAAAGAGAAGGATGAGAAGAAGGCTCATCAGTCAAGAGGCAAAAAAGGAGAAAAATCCTTTCTAGCTAAGAAGGAAAGGAGCTGGAGTGAATCAGACTCCAGCTCATCAGAATCTGAAAAGGAAGAAGCCCTTATTGGGCTAGTTGCTGTTGAAGAACCTGCTGCTGGGAGGATTGCAATCAGGGCCCCTCTATCACATTCAGACAGTGATATGGAGGTGGATGAAGATGTTGACGAATATATTAGCCTAATGGCCTTAAAATCAGATGATGAAGAATGCTTTATAGCCAGAGAAAGGATAAGAGCACCTTTGACTCTCACAGACTGTGACTCTGAGGATGAGGAAGTCCTTGGGTTGATGGCTCTATCAAATGAAGAAAATCATGATGAATCACATCATGATCAGGTATGCATCACTCACACACCTTTACTACCTGCTTCAATTAAGAAAACCAAGAGTGCATCAGATGATTACTCATCTTCTGAAGATGATGCATAAGACTGCTCATCATGCAACAATGAGAACCATGCTGATCTAATAGAGCAGTTTGGTGATCTCTTGGGAGCTCTGAGAAAGAGCAAGAAGCTTGTTAAGAAGCAAGCAAGGGAGCTAGAATCACTCAGACCCATTAAGGCTGAGATGAATAAGGAAATGGTTATGTCCCACAATGAGGGCACCAGCTCCTGTGAGCTCAAGAAGATCATAGGCAAGCTTCATGATGAGAAAAACCAAAGGGAGGAGCTCATCAGGAAACTTGAGAATGATCTTCTTAAGGAAAGAAGCTTAGTGGCTCAATTCTCTAAGCCCAAAACTATACTGCCCATCATTGACACCTTCTCCTCCTATGGAAATAAGAGGGGATTGGGTTTCAATGAAAGGGCAATAGGGACTGGGAATGAAGAAAAAGGGAAAACTGAAGCTGAGCCTCACACCACCTTTCAGAAGATAGTACTTCCCTCTAACAAGTATGACCAGGACAGTGTCTATGGTCACTGGATGAATGAAAGCTCCAATAGCTTGGGTAATGCTCCTAACTATGGGAGAAGAAAGGGCATGGGGATGAGTGCATTGAAGGCTCCCCATGAGGAAATCCAAATGGCCCATCATGGACCATTTGTGTTTGGTGCCTCAGCCCCCACCTTCAAGGGTAAAGGAGCAACATCTTTCCAATCTCTTCCAGATAAGAAGCAGACTGGTAGCACCAGTACAATCAACTATCACTTGATCATATCTGATGCCATCAACACCATGTCAGCTACCAGGCTGACATCTGTTACTAACAAACAGATAAAGTCAAGAATAAATAACTATACTAGAGCAGCTAGTTATTTCTTGGCTGAGAGAGATAGGAAGAATGTTGCTGCCTTCTCTACTGAACATAAATGTTGTGATTCTCCACCCACTTCAAAAATTGTTCAGAAAAGAAGGTACAACATACATGAATGTTGGTGTTGTGGCAAAGTGCAACACTTTGCCATTGACTGTTGGCACAACCTCAGTGTGCCTAGTGCAAAGGAGAGACCTCATGGAAGGGCTGAGGTGAGTAGAAGAATTCCTTATTATACTCACAAGAACTTAGAACCCAAGGCACCTTGGGTTCCTAAGGGATATTAAATATGTTTTGCAGGGAAGTCCATTTAGCCAATAAAAAGCAAACAAGGCTAATGGACAATAAGTGCTCCATGCTCAACTCTGGACTAAGAAAAACCTCACCACATGCCAAGATGCACTGGTCAAGGGGGAGATAAAAGATAGTTCAAGTACCATCCTCAACCAAATTTGGTACTTGGACAATGGGTGCTCAAGGCAAATGACAGGAAGGAGGTTGACATCATGGTGTAGCAATAAGCAGACCAGTGTTGCCATATCCACAGCTGAGTCAGAGTACATTGCTGCAGGAAGCTGTTGTGCACAACCATTGTGCATTCAACATCAATTAGAGGACTACATCCTCAAGGTAAGTAACTCTCCTCCTTATTGATTTTAAAGTAGGATGATCAGCTTAATCAGACCAATCTGTTTCAGCTGAGCTTCAGGTTGCACTTAGAAAGCTAGGAAAAATCTATTTTCGACGAACTCTTGCATGGGTTCGACGAACGTCGAGTTTGAGTTTGACAAACTCAGGTCTGAGTTCGACGAACTCAACTTTATGATGTAGTTCAGATGAACTAACCTTGTGTTCGACGAACTCTAGTCTGAGTTCGACGAACTAAGCTCTAAGTTCGACGAACTCAGCCATATGATGTCATTTCATTTACACTTACAAAAATAAGAACAATACTAATGCTCCAAGTGAGGGGGAGCTAGAAAGGGTTATTCATAATAATCAAGAACAGCTAATAAGGCTAATAGTACTCACATTGAGGGGGAGCAAGTTCCTGCTCAGGTTGAGGGGGAGATGGCCAATGCTAAGAGAGTCAGAGAAGATGAGGGATGACCTAAAGGGGGATTTGGAAAATGCTTTCTAAACCCTCTCAGGGTCTGTAGTTGTTGCCTCTCAATCCCTAGAGGGAAAAATAGTTGAAGAAACCAGAAAGGGGGAGATGGACAATGCTAAGACCAACTCAGAGTTAGCCTTGAGTGGATTGCCCTCTGAGTTAGTCAAAGCTTAATATAGAATGTTGTCATGAGTTTTGATAGAATGCTTAAAAAATATTATCTTATAGAAGCAATGTTATCATGAATGCTATATAGATCATTTTCATGATAGGTTTTTGTTGGCTATGTACTTTAGCATTGGGAATGTTCTGCCTTCTTCAAATAGGGGGAGATTGTTGGGAATATTGCCATCAATGTTCCTTTGATTTGAAGAGGCATCACTCACAATACTAAGTACATATTGTATTTGATTCAATCTATTTTGTCTCAAGTATTGAACAGGGAGAAGATATTCCATACAATGGAATAGATTCAAAGGTGTGATGTTTAATCAGCTGAGAAGGTCTCACTGTCTCAGCTGAACTGCTGAGACAAGACCAGGAGACGCTGAGAAGGCATCTGGGCAAGCTGAGCTGCAGATAGAAGAAACCGCTGAGACTTGGCGAGTTCGTCGAATGCAGAATGCAGATTGTCGAACGCAGAATGCAGTTCGTCGAACGCAGAGACGGGATAGAAGCAATCGCTGAGAATTGGTGAGTTCGCTGAACGAAGAATGAAGTTCGTCGAACGCAGAGACGGGACAAAAGCAAACACTGAGAATTGGCGAGTTCGTCGAACGAAGAATGAAGTTCGTCGAACGCAGAGACGGGATAGAAGCCAACGTTGAGACTTGGCAAGTCCGTCGAACGAAGAATGAAGTTCATCGAACGCAGAGTTTGGCGAGTTTGTCGAACACAGATTGCAGTTTATCGAACGTAGAATGCAGTTCGTCGAACGCAAAATCTTCTCTGCAGATCAACAGAATCTGCTGAGAAGAGGAAGCCATCACAGCCCAACCGCTGAGACAGTTCAACTGTGACATGGCGAGTTCTGCCCTTGGCGCAAGCTGCAGAAAGGCATTGTGGGGTCCACCAATCACTCCCATGTCTGTCAGAAGATCGATTGAGAGCCGTTGAAGATCAGGGATGTATAAAAGAAGAAGTTAGGGCACTTTTGAAACAAGCTGGTCGAGTGCTAACATCTTCACTATTCCATTGACGACCCAGTTCTCCTCATTCTCCTCCTGCTCACTGAACAAGCAAGAAGAATTCGAGAGATAAAAATAGCTCCTCTACAAGAAGGAGCAAGGTGATCTTCCATCCTTCAACAGAAGAGGAAGATCAGGTTGTAGCTGCCATTATCATCTCCAGCTACAAGAAAGCACAAGCTATGCAGGGACTACATGAGACTTCTTCTCTGTGCTGTCTACTGTGGTAAGCTTAAAATCTATTTTACTGAAGGGCTATTTGGCCTGAGTTTGTAGGGATCTTAGGCCTGAGTTTGTAGGGCCATTTGGCCTGAGGTTGTAGGACCAGGAGGTGGTCTGAGTTGTAAGAGGTGGAGTCCTCTGAGGTAGGATCAGTGTGTGATCTGAGGTAGGGCTGAATAGCCTGAGTTGTAGAGCTGAGAGGTCAGCTTGAGGTAGGACCTGGAGGTGATCTGAGTTGTAAGAGGTGGATTCCTCTGAGGTAGGGCTGCTGTGCCTGAGGTAGGGTTTGTGCAAACCTGAGAGATCCTGAGGGATCTGTTTTGTAAGCTCTTGGAGCTGAGTTTGGAGGAGTTGGCCCTGTCTAACACACTATTAGAAGGGTGAAGGGGGAAAGAGGACTACTCAAGACACCCTGTCTTGAGGAACCTCTATAAATGCTTGTGTGTTTTATGTGTGCTTGATAATTTACTAATACTAACTCAGAAAACAGCTAGGATAACTTGGGTATAATAAAAGAAACCTATTCACCCCCGCCCCCCCCCCCCCCCCTAGGTGATTTAGACTACATCCTATATAAATTTACACCCTCAATATATTGACTTACCACCGCTCCATGGGAAATAAGTCTCTCTCTTTTTTTAATTGTGGCCTGCATGCAGCCAAAACTGGACTGCGGTTAACAACAATCTTCAAAATACATGATGAATTTAATAGTGCCACCCAAAAACACCGGTGCAGCTGAAGATTCAAACCCAATTTTGAAACATTGTGGGTGCTACCTGCCCAAAAATATTGCACATTTGAGCATGGACTCAACCATGTTTTACACTAAGCATTCCATTGAACACCAAAGCCCAAAGGAAATGTGAACATCACAAAGAGCATTATGCAAATGACCTCTGCTCATAAAACTACATCAAAATGGAGCCCAGGTTGGCGTAAAAAGCTCAAGTGATTGGTAGGCTAGATCATAAACACTCGGTGTGTCTAAGGGTGTGCGAAAAGAGACGCTTGGATCTGTCTAATGGTTCTTAGTTAAGTTCTGGTTCCAACAATATTTGAAATTGATCTTTTAATTCGATTCTCATTTCATAGGGTCAAGTACCCGAGAACCGACACATAAATAAAATTGTTGACAATTAATTAGTAATTTAAATAACATTGGTTGGGAGCAGTGCTCAACAATGTTCCTAATTTGAAGAAGTGCTCAGTTCAATGATAAAAGCACTATATATTTGATGGTATGCTCTATTTATAACTGCAGAGAATAGATTGTATGTCCATCACTTCTCTAATCTCTCTAAGTCCAAAATCGTCGAGAAGGACTGGACATATCGCCGAATAAGTATGTATATATCGCTGAGACTACTCACAGAGATCAGCAGAAGGATTATGTTAGTAATCGTCGTGATAATATGGACAACACGATGATATCATTGTGTAAACAAAGTACACACGATGATATCATTGTAAGAACAAGAAGAATCGACCAAGTCACATGAAAGTGCACAGTGTACCTCAGAGTATTCTCTAGAGGGAGGTGAATAGAGTTTTAAAACTTTTATCCTAAATATGTACACACAATAAAACTACTCTAACCACTATGCAGTCAGCAATATCAACACAAAATAATATAATCACAGAAAATAGAAAACAGTAAGAAGTATGGAGACATCACAGAAAAGTAAACACAGAAGACGCAGAATTTATTGTGGTTCCCAAAAATATGGGTAGTCCACTCTTTTACTACCTTGGTATGATTGTACTATATATATCTGAGTCTTTTGATAAGGAGACTCTCAGAACCAGCACTGAGTCTTTTGACAAGGAGACTCTTAGAACCACTGAGTCTTTTGATAAGGAGACTCTAAGATCCACTGAGTCTTTTGATAAGGAGACTATTAGAACCACTGAGTTTTTAATAAGGAGACTCTTAGAACCACTGAGTCTTTTGATAAGGAGACTCTTAGATTCAACTGAATCCTTTGGAGAGGGATTCTTAGGAATCTTTCTCAGTTACAAAATAAGAATAAAGGAAAAGAAGAAGAAGAAGAAGAAGAAGAAGAAGAAGAATATGATTATGTTGTATGAATCCGTCAGCAGTTGTGAGCTTTTGATGTTCTTCAGGATCTATATAAGATGAACCCTTGCTTATAGTAGAGAAGAATGCAAGGGTTATGAGCTTTTGATCCTTGTGATCTCTATATTCTTATTTGCTTGCTGATGTAAGATGTGAAGAAGAAGTGACAACCTTGTATTTCTGTACAGAGAAGTTCTTGTATTTCTATCTGAGGGAACTTGAGGAGCAAGAAGAAGATAGAATAATCAATTAGTTGTGTTTTTCTTCCTTCTTCTGAATACTTATTCTTTGTCGAATAGTGTTTAAATTTTTTTCCTCTTATGTTCTATCCTTAGAAGAAATATCCATTGGACATTGAGTATTTCCTTAATTCTATTTATGTTTCCTGACACATCCATCTGATTTGAATAAATTTTAAGAATGTCTTTGTTGTTCCTCTGAAATACTCCATTTCGTTCTTGGCAATAAATGAGACATTATAATTCAAATTTCATCTTTGAAAGACTTTAGAGAAGGATCAGAAAGGACAGCAGAAAACATACTATTTTTGTCTGTATTCATCGCTGCGTCAAATTCATTATTCTTCATATCGGCGCACCTCTAATTTCTTATAGAAGCAGCTTTGAATTCCTTCGTAGCTCTGACTGAACTCAAATGTCGATGTTGCGTCGAGTACTTATCGACGTATCCATCGAGTTAAAGACATGGACTTGAAATTCATCTTCTGCGACGATTTGAAGTTGAAGTTACGTCGATTTCTAAGATGGCTTTGACAACCACTTCTTTTCTGCGTCGAGTTCATTTCAACGTTGCGTCGACTTCACTTGATACTTCGACAAGCAGTCTGAGTTACTTCGACTTTCAGTCAGAGTTGCGTCGATTTCTAGTCGAAGTTGCGTTGACTTCTATTCGACGCAAGTTTTAAGTCAATTGAATTTGTGCTTATCTTAGACCTAGTCTTGACACTCTAAGTGCGTGTGATATCCTAGGACATCTAATGACCAGATTATCCTCTCTATACAATATGTGTAATACATCCTAGATTAGGAAATCACTTTAAGATAATTTGTTAGATAAATCACAAGAGGTTTTTCCCAACAATCTCTCCCTATTTATCTTAACAAATTTTACACATTATATAAGTGATTTCAAACATACAGTTGAATAAAAGCAAGGTACAAACAAATATACAATAGACATAAAATGACATCATTGCACATATGCATAGATCAACATGACAAATTTGTAATTGATAAGATTGTCTTTCATAGCTATATCTTCAAGTATTTTTACTGAGATGATATAATAGAGATTGTTCATCTGCAGAATACCTATATTGTTTCTATTCTTGTGGATGATTTTTCCTCTTTCTGGAGAAGACCAGTGATATCACCTTTCTTGAGGCAAAAACCAGAGGCTCATTCTCCTCTTCATTTGTCGTGTATGCTTCTTAGTGAGTGTCATCTTTATTGAGAAACTCCCCTTGAGTTTGTGCTTCCTTTTCAGCTAACAAGGCAGCCTCCTTTGCAATCAGTGAAACTTCATCCAAAAGTTGATCATCTTCTAGGGGCTCCCCCTGGAGTACTGCAGGGATTTTTGCCAAAGGCTCATCCTCTAAGACATCATCTCCCCCTGAGTTTGTAAGAAGCTCCCCCTAATTTAGTTCAAGATTTTCCTGAGGATTTGCAAGAGGATCCCCCTGGATATGTGCATATGGATGTGCAACATCTGGAATATCTGGAATTGCTGTTTGAAATACAGTAAGCTTATTAGGATCAGAAACTTCAGCAATCTTGTCCTTCTCCTGGCCACCCTCTTTTTCTTGACCAAGCATTTCCTCCTCATGGAAATTCTCTCCCTTCTGAACCTTACTGACCAGGGAGGTTAAGAATTCTTTAGTCACCATGGAGGAGGACATAGATGTTTTGAGAGTTAGGAGAGACACTTTTGATTCCTACAATTCACTCATCATCTGTGAGTACTTTCTGTTGAACTTTCTGGCTTGAGTCAGCAATTGATCAGCAAATGTACCAGTAGTCAGTCATACTGCTTTGGAAATTATTTGCTCAACATCAAAAGAAGGAGTAGAATGTGTGGTAGAAGCAAGAGGTGTGTTGAGAAGAGGTGTGGATAGGATAACTGGAGGAATTATTGTGGAATCCTCATTGAAGTTTGGGAAATTTTGGTGGATAAGGGATTGTGATTGATTATCTTCTAGAGTGATGAGAGATTGTGGTAGGGGAGCAAATTAGATGTCTGAAGTATTTTCAATAGAAATGATGATGGATGGTTGTTGTTGTGGTTGGAGAGGAATTTGAGGTGTAGGTTCTAGAGCTAGATTAGATGGAATGATATCATCTGGGATGATATTTTATGCAGTGACCTCATCTAAAATGATATTTTGTGGAACTGGAGAAAGAGGAGGAGAGAGAGGTGCTTGAACAGGCTTTAGAATCTGCCTGGTCCACTTGGAGAAGATTCTAATGTTCATTCTCTTTCCGGGAGGAATATGCACTCCTTTTGTCTTGCACACCATTAGATAATGGTGGAACAGTACCTGGCTTATGATTCTCATATAGACATTCTCCTTATGAGAGTACTTATGACCAATTAACTTTAGAAGACATCTCCCCCAATTTATTTTCTTATTAAGAACTAGGACACCCATGATTTACAGTTGCTGCTTGGGGATGGCATCATGTGTCGATATCTTACATAGCAGTACCTTTTCCACTATATCTGCCAAGAACCTGTATTCTTCAGATACATCATTCTTTTTCAGGTTGATGGCCTTCTCCTTTCTGAACTGCATTATCTGTAATGCCTTTGTTGTCTCTTCCCCAATTAGTTCATCAGAATCACTACCAGCTGGTAGATCATAAGTTTAAGTCAACATCTCCTCTATAATGTTACTGTCATTTTCAGATATTCTTCCATTGATGGAGCCATCATCTCCTATGTGGATGTTGTCCTTCAGCTCTGTCAACTCAAAATCAAAGATCTTGCAACTTGTTGAGATCAATTTTGTCAATCAAGCAGTATGAAACAAGCCGAGTATGGCTTTGAAGTTATCAGATGATGCATTGAATGATTCCACATCCACATCAAAACCAGAATTTACCTTAGATGGATCCATCTGATATGTAATACCTGCAAACACAACAGAAAGAGAGAAAGAGGGAAAAGAATGCAAGAGAGTTGGAGACAAAGAGAGCAAGAACGAGAGAATTCAAAAGTGTAATAAATTCGATGCCTATGTTGCTTAAAAGAAGATGATTCATCGCAACTTAGGGTTGTATTCGAAGCACCGTCGACAAAGATTAATATTCAGCAGCAGCTTCTAGAAGTGAAACTACGCGCGCTTGTCATGTCGACGTTGCGTCGAATAAAACTCGACGCACCTTCGAATTTGTAGAGCAACTATTAAATCGACGTATGCGTCAATATGAAATCGACGCCGCGTCGAATGCGATTCAAATTATCTGATTCAGATGGGACTCGAAGTTAGCGTCGAGTAGAACTAGACGGTACGTCAAATTCTATTCGACGCAACTCTAAACATATAGTTCTATTTTCTTAGAAAATTCTTGCTGTTTTTCCCAGCAATGATTTTTATTAAAAATAATATTTATTATATTATTTTTATGAACTATAAAATCAACAAAGGATTTTAGTGTAGAGATCACTCCCTTTGAATATATGTAGTTCATTATTGATCATTTAGTTCTTTCTTTTCCCTTCACTCTCTCTGAGGGTAAGAACCCTACATCTTCCTGCACAAGTAACTCAAACATTAGAAGGTACCCAGGTTACCTTGGGCCCTTTGCTTTTACCATTATAAGGAGATATAAAAGAATAGAATGGTCTTCCATGGTATCCTATTGGATGGCATTGGATTAGTTTACCAAACCTAGGCCTATTATCTTGGTACTGAAAATGTGCATAGAATGAATTTACATATAATAGATCTGTAGAATGTCTAATGATTCTACTTTTGATTTTACCTTTTTGATTTAGATTTATAGGTTTGTTTGGATTATTTTTCTTAATAATTTTCTTTTTAATATTAGAATTTGCTATATGAAATGTAGTAATTTTATCAGGATTATTGTTGTTCTATTTTTTAAAGGCTACACTGCTCTCATTCATTTGATAGTCACTAGGTCTAACAAATCCAACTGGATTTTTCCAGGCAGGTCTACTAGGGACTTCTATGCTAGTGGATGGATCTGCTCCCAGACCTAGGTACTTAAATCTCATGAAGAGATTTTGTGTAATATCTTTGAGCTATTGACTCCTCCCATTGAGTGAGTCCACAAAGGCCTTTGCCTTTATTAGCTCTTCTTTTAGCTTTGAGTTTTCATTTGTTATTTCAGTTAGTTTTGATTCCTTATTATGAATTTGATTTCTTAAATCCTGATTTACTGAGTATACATCATCTTTCTTGAAGTTTAACAATTCTTCCCTAACTGTTTCTATTTCTTTTTGCACTTTAAGATAGTAATTACATAATTCTTTAAAGCAAATTTTAAAATCTTTTGAATCAAAGTCAAAGTTTTTAAAAAGACTTACCTGATCTTCTTCATCATCTGAGGCGACCTCCAATGCCATCAGGCAGGCAATTTCAGCAACAGTTTCTCCATAACTCTCTGATGAGGAGCTTGAGTCAGATTCTGTGTCACTCCAGGTTTCAGCAATAAAACCTCGTCCCTTCTTCTTGTCCTTTTTCTTGAGGACTTTTTCTTGTGCTCCTTTTTACTATTGCTCTTATCTTGTTGCTCTTCAGGACACTCAGGATCTATATGTCCTAGTTTCCTGTAGGAAAAGCAGATCACTTCCTGCTTTGGAGTCTTATCAAATATGGGTTTTGAGCTCCACTCTTTTCTTCTTGAGTCTTCTGTCTTGACCCATTTTCTGAATCTTCTTGCTAACAGACTGAACATCTCATCTTCAGGAGTGGAAGGCTCTTCTTCACGAGCCTTTAAGGAAAGACTTCTTTGGATAGGAGTTGAGATTATCTCATTAGTCTCTGTCTCAACCTTGCTCTTTAGTAGCAGCTCATAAGATTTGAGCTTTCCTAGCAAAGCATCAATAGAGATCTCTCTATGGCATCTGGATTCTCTAATGGCCCAGATCCTTGAGTCCCATGAGCATGAGAAGCGCATGAGAAGCTTATCATTTATTTCAGTCAGAGAGATCTCCTTATCCAGACCTTACAGTTCATTTATTATAGTGTTGAATCTGTCATGCATTTCAGTAACACTTTCCTCAGCTTTCTTTTGAAAGTCTCATACTGGAATGTGAGGAGGGACTTTCTGTCCTTTCTTTCATCAGAGCTTCCTTCTACCAGTTTGGAGAGGGATTCCCAGATCTCTTTTGCTGATTGGCAGTTAGCTACTTTCTGGAAGATGTCATCTGACATGGTGGAGACCAGAATGTTCATAGCCTTAGCATCACATGCCTTCTGCTTCTTTTCAACAACTGTCCATCCAGCCCTTGGCACAACTTCCTATGTTGCAGATCCATTTGCATTTTTCCTGTATGGTGCTGGGGGACCTGAAATAATGACATCAAAGATGTCTTCATCAATAGAGTTCATGTATAATTTTATTCTGACCTTCCAAAGTGTACACTTATTCAGGTTACACATTGGTGGTCTTGTTGATGCATAGTCCTTAGAACTCATTTATCTGAAAATAGTTTTTAAATATAGAAAAATATGAGAGGTGATCTTTTGATCAAGGTGTTAGCCTTTTTATGATCAACATCTCTCTGATACCAATTGAAAGTGCACAGTATGCCTATGAGTATTCTCTAGAGGGGGTGAATAGAGTTTTAAAACTTTTACCCTAAAATGCACACACAATAAAACTACTCTAACAACTATATAGTCAGCAATACCAACACGGAATAATATAATCACAGAAAATAGTAAGAAGTAAGGGGACATCACATAAAAGCAAACACAGAAGACACAGAATTTTTATAGTGGTTCCCTAAATGTGGGTAGTGCACTCTTCTACCACCTTGGTAGGATTGCACTATATGTACCCGAGTCTTTTGATAAGGAGACTCTCAGAACCATCACTTCGTCTTTTGACAAGGAGGATCTTAGAACCACTGAGTCTTTTGAGAAGGAGACTCTTATAACCACTGAGTCTTTTGATAAGGAGATTCTTAGAACCACTGAGTTTTTTGATAAGGAGACTCTTAGAACCACCAAGTCTTTTGATAAGAGACTCTTAGAACCACCAAGTCTTTTGATAAGGAGACTTTTAGAAACACTGAGTCTTTTGATAAGGAGACTCTTAGAACTAACTGAATCTTTTGGAGAGGGATCTTAGGACTCTTTCTCAGTTACAAAATAAGAACAGGGGAAAAAAGGAAAAGAAGAAGAAGAAGAATATGATTCTGATGTATGAATCCTTTAGCAGCTATGAGCTTTTGATGTTCTTCAGGATCTGTATAAGATGTAACCTTACTTATGGTAGAGAAGAATGCAAGGGTTATGAGCTTTTGATCCTTGTGATCTATGTACTCTTATTTGCTTGTTGCTGTAAGATGTGAAGAAGAAGCAACAGCCTTGTATTTCTATACAGAGAAGTTCTTGTATTTCTGTCTGAGGGAACTTGAGGAGGAAGAAGAAGAAAGAATAATCAATTAGTTGTGTTTTTCTTCCTTCTTCTGAATACTTATTCTTTGTCAAATAGTGTTTTAATTTATTTCCTCTAATGTTTTGTCCTTTGAAGGAATATCCATTGAACATTGAGTATTTCCTTCTATTTATGTTTCCTGGCCCATCCATCTGATTTGAATAACTTCCAAGAATGTCTTTGTTGTTCCTCTAAATACTTCATTCCATTCTTGGCAATAAACGAGTTGTTGTAATTCAAATTTCATCTTTGGAAGACTTTGGAGAAGGATCAAAAAGGACAGCTGAAAACATATTATTTCTGTATGTATTCGACGTTGTGTTGAATTCATTATTCTTCATATCGACTCACCTATGAGTTCTTATAGAAGCAACTTCAAATTCCTTCTTAGCTCTGACTGAACTCAGATGTCGAAGTTGCATCGAGTACTTATCGGCATATCCATCGAGTTGAAGACTTGGACTTGAACATCATCTTTTGCGTCGATTTGAAGTTGAAGTTATGTCGACTTTTAAGATGTCTTCGACAGGCTCTTCTTTTCTGCGTCGAATTCATTTTGATGTTGCGTCGACTTCACTTGATACTTCGACAAGCAGTCTGAGTTACTTCGAATTTCAGTAAGAGTTAAGTTGACTTCTAGTCAAAGTTGCGTCGACTTCTATTTGACGTAAGTTTTAACTCAACTGGATTTGTGCTTATCTTAGACCTGGTTTTAACACTCTAAGTGAGTGTGATATCCTAAGACATCTATTGACTAGATTACTCTCTATACAATATGGGTAATACATCCTAGATTATGAAATCACTTTAAGATAATTTGTTAGATAAATCACAATGTGTTTTTCCCAACATCACAGTATCGTCGTGGTAATAAGTATCACGCGACGATATCTTTAAGAAGTCAGGCATGATGAAGCTCTTCAGAAGACTTGAGTTATGTAATCCAACTAAGTCGATGACATTATTGGAACATGCTATCTGCATCTCTTGGTTTGACAATAACAAATCTTATTGTATTTGATCATACTTGCATTATGTTTATAGTGTGCAGGATCTTCAAAATTCAATCCCCAAAGGAGTGTGAAAAAGAAAGATGTCGAAGCGACATCAGGATGATTATCTGTTGTTACCGCGGCGCGGTAACACTACCGCTGGCACTAGCGAATCAGAAACAGTTGAGAAGGAAACCGCTGAGATTGAAACTGCGTTCGACGAAATCTGAAGACGTTCGACGAAAGGAGATTCCGTTCGACGAACTGCATGCTCTACCGCGGCGTTCGATGAACTGCATGCTCTACCACGGCGCTCGACAAAATGCATGTGAAAGTGCACAATTAACCACACTAGAATTCTCTAGAGGGGGTGAATAGAGATTAAAAATACTTTGTGCAATTATATATATATATATATGTGTGTGTGTGTGTAATAATCACAGATTTAAACTTCCCACACACCAACAAGAATTAAGCAAGTAAAGAAGAAAAATAACAAAAAGAAAATCACAGCACAACACAAGGAAATATAGTGGTTCCCCAAACTTTGGGTAGTCCACTCGTCTACCCCCTTTGGTAGGAATTCACTAACTTGCACTGAGTCTTTTGATAAGGAGACTCTTAGAACCAGACTGAGTCTTTTGATAAGGAGACTCTTAGAACCAGACTGAGTCTTTTGATAAGGAGACTCTTAGAACCACTACAACTGAATTTTTTGAAGAGAGATTCTAAAAACTCTTTTACACAATTTGAAAATAGAATGAGAAGAAGTAGTAGAACAAGTAGAAGAACATAAGACAATATACGTAAGAAAAAATCTTCTCTCTTTTATAGTGAGAAGGAGATTGTAAGCTTTTCTCTCTTTTGTGAGAGCTTTCAGAATTTGCAGCAGAATGGCTTGAGAAGATGAAGGCTTTTTCTTTGCTGCAGCACACTATCTCTTTTCTCAATTTTCTCACTCTTCACTTGGGAGCTCTTCCTCTTTTTCAAATGTATATATGGTGGATCACTTCTTTTTGTTCTCTGTCGACCTCCTACTTATTTATAGCTCTGTTTAAAATATATTGCTAAAGGAGAATAATCAATTAGCAGACAGAGAATTAGAAAGAGATTTAGAGTCTCCATAATCAATATTTCTGTAGAAGGAAAGGAATTCATTCTGATTTCAAATAATATCCATAATAATCTTAATCAAATTAGCAAAGAATCAAATAGAAGGAAAGGTTGATTCAGAACGACTATAAAAGAATAATATCATTCCATAAAAATTAGATCTACAGAAAAAAGGAAAGAGATCTGGCGTGTTTTTGAATTACTTATAGATATCGACGTGCGTCGATTACTATTCGACGTAAACGTCGATTTCATCCTGGCTGGACGTCGAGAGGAGAATAAGGAAGGTGCGTCGTCAAAGGTGCGTCGACTTTATCAAATGCGTCAACTTGAAGTCAGAGGTACGTCGACTATGATTACGTCAAATTCTTCTAAGAGTTACTACGACTCATTCTGAGAGAGACGTCGACTATATTTCGACGTTGCGTCGAATACTATTCGACGCATATATACTTAGCCTAATTTTCATACTTAGAATTTATATTCTTCTTAATTCTAGGGGTTAAGATAAATCATTTCCCCAAAAGCATGCTTTACCACGGCGCGTTAGAACTACAGTAGGCGCTAGCGATCAATGAAATGGAGTTCGACGAAATGAAGACAGCGTTCGACGAAATGTGAGGCCGTTCGACGAAGATGCGATCGATGAAAAGAGATGTGCTCTACCGCAGAGCATCAGCACTACCGCTGGCGCTAGCATAAATGGAAACAATTGACGAGAAGGGAACAACGGAGAAAAAGGAATGTCGACGGGACGCTATTTTGGCAAGTACTATCGTGGCGCGTTAAGGGCTAATGCCTGGCGGTAGCTATTGGAATCCTCCCGTCTGCATGTGATTGAGGAGCAAATATGGAAGGAGATATTGGCTGAAGGAAGGTTATCTCGCTATCGTGGAGCGTTAGCATTACCGTGGCGCGCTAGTCGGAGCTCAAAGTTTTGGCGCTCAAATGTTGCCTAATCTGCCACGATCTGTGTGCTTGTTCATTGCCTAATGTGCCTCCGTTGGTTCTTGCTGATATGGAATGAATTGAAGCCATATATTCAGAGCACTCGTGAGAGCCTTCTCCAAGCAGCCCAAAGAACTCCGTCAACGTTCGTGAACGCAAAGAACTTGAAGACTGATCTGATCGCATCTACATCGACATCAAGTTCTTCATTTGAGGGAGATTTTAATTTGTGTTTTGTTTTAGTTTTCAAATTGTAACCTTTATATCTTTTGTTCGGTAGAGGAATTTGCCACACGGCGACTAGGGCCTTGCGGGGACTAGGGGAAATTCGCCTCGCATTGGCGACTAGGTCTAGGGTGTAGATCTAGGGAGTGCTCGAGGCCTTTCCGGTGAGGGAAGGGCTAGAGCGGCTTGAGGCATTATCTGGGGAGAGATAGGCTAAAGCCAACCGGTCCTTGGGAGAAGGATTGGTATAGAAAACCAAAAGAGTTTTTCGTTGGTCGCCTTATTCCAAGCGTCATTGGGAAAATTTTTGTAATCATAACTGTTTCAAATTAATATTAATGAAAATATATTTATTTCTTCATCTCTGATTCGTGCTCTCTGATTTTCACTATTTTAACCTAAACGTATTTTCTCTGTCACTAACGTCGAGCGGTAACACTACCGCTGGCGGTAGCAACAGAGAATTATTTTCTTTAATAATCAGAAAAAGTTTAAATCCCTTTTTCACCCCCCCCTCTAAGGGCGCCTACAGATCCAACAAGTGGTATCAGAGCTAGGTTATTCCAATTAGGTCTAACAACCGGGAATAATGGCGCTCCGTGACCTCGCTTTCCATGAGGAGCAGGGAATAAGTAGACCTCTGCTGTTTACTGGAACTGATTATAATTACTGGAGAACGCGTATGCGTTGTTTTTTGATAAACTTAGATCTAGATGTATGGGCACGTGTTGAAACTCCATACACTTCTCCTAAATATATTGTTGGAGAAGTAACCATGGAAAAACCTAGGGATAAATGGGATGATGGAGATAAGGCTAGGTGTAAGAATAATGCGAAAGCGATGAATGCTTTATTCTGTGCTCTTGATAGGACTGAATTTAATAGAGTAAGTGCATGTGAAACTGCTTATGATATTTGGAACTTATTAGAAATAACGCATGAAAAAATAGGACTTGTGCCCATATGACGTTGATGATCGGAGATCAACGTATGAAAAAAGTGAGGTCTCTTCGAACGTCAGATTGCGGAGACGTGGATGATCGGAGAACAACGTCTGGTTATTTCTTTATGACGGGCCCCACAGCTATCTCTTGGTGCAGCAAAAAGCAGGACTCGGTGTCCGTATCTACTACAGAAGCGGAATACAAGGCTTCGGCCTTGGCAGCTCAGGAAGCCGTTTGGCTCAGGAGGTTGGTGGAGGACGTTCATGAGGAGGTTCGAGGTCCCACTATGCTACGCGGGGACAATGAGAGTGCTCTCAAGCTGGTTAATAATCTAGTTTGTCACGCGAGGACCAAGCATATTGAGATTGAGCAACATTTCATTCGTGAAAAGGTGTTGGGAGGATCTCTTATGGTTGAGCATGTTCAGAGGGCGGACAATGTCGCAGACATCTTCACAAAGCCGCTGGCAAAGGGACCGTTTACACGGTTGAGGAGTTTACTCGGGCTAGTCTCCACTTCCCCCTTCAAGGGGGAGTGTTGAAAGTTTGAAGTGGAGTGGAGGAGACCGGGCGGTCTGGTTTGGGAGACCGCGGAGACCGCGCGGCTTGTGTATGTTATCTGCCGGTCTGGCTCTGCCGGTTTGTTCTGGCGGTCTGCTGGTTGTTCCGGTTTGTTCTTTGTAGCAGCGGTCTGTTCCTGTGCTGGTGTGCTGGTTGGCTTGTTTTCCTTGTTGGAAGACCAGGCGGTCTGTTCCTATGTGTGACCGCCTGTCCGAGCGGTTTATGCTTGGCGATCTGGCGACTTGTTCTAAGTCGGCCAGATGGTTCCTGGTTTGCTCTTGGTGGTCTAAGGAAGGAGTACCTTTGTGACCGCGCGACTTGTGCGCGGTCTCGTGTTCGTGCGACCTGTACGCGATCTTGTCTGCTGATCTGCGTCTTGGTCGGATGATCGTCCAAGAGGTCTGATCGCGTGGTCTGTCTTATGTGACCGTTGGCGATCTGACGGGTGGTGATTGTATCTCTCCTGTGCGGTGACAACATCCGTCTACCCGCCTATAAATAGAGGTGCAGGGCCGGTCATTCCTAACGAGAACTGTAAGAACTGAGCCTGGGTTAATTCGTGCAGTCTCACTTTGAGGTCGAGCGGTCTCAGAAGCGAGCTAACTGTTTGTTGTGTTCGCAGGTTTGCGATCAGTAGGTTGCGGTCTTCTTCCTTGGTGATTCCCAACGGCTTGAATAAACAGTTCGGCTGCGGTCTGTCTGCGAACTAGTTTATGTTCATTCTTATGCTGTTCGCAGCGAGCTCAGCGATCAGGCGACCTTCAGCGGTTAGGCGATCTGAGTTGCGGTATGGTGACAACTTCAGTTCTTCGTTCCCATAAAGCTCCAGTTCGTGCGGTCTGAGGTGCGGTCTTGCAGTGCTGGAAATCTGTCCGGTTTCTGTTCGTGCGATCTCAGGTCAAGCCGTGCGACTTCTGGAGTCGAGTGGTCTGTGCGGTCTCAGCTTGTCTAGCCGCCAGATTTGTTTTTTGGTGTGTTTTTTGTTCTTCTCGTCTCCGTAATTCTGATGAATCATGTCCCGCCATATATGCCTCACAATGTAAATAAAGATTGTGTTTCAATAAAGTTCTTTTGTTGCTGCGTGGCATTGTGGTTGTTTGGCTTTAACTCAGTTGATGCAACTCCTGCTTACTCCTAAACGATTCAAATCAAAAATTTTAACAGGTACCTCGCAGGTAGAAGATCCAAAACAATTTCAATTGGAATCTGAATTTGAGAGGTTCAGGATGGATTCGAATGAGGACGTCGACGTCATGTACACTCGATTCACCAAGATCGTCAATGCCTCAAAAATTCTTGGAAAAACATTTTCAAACAGCGACTTTGTGAAAAAGCTTCTTCGATCACTCCCACCAAAGTTCAATCCAAAGGTGACGGCGATTTCCGAATCACATGATCTTAGGCGGCTTCAAATTGAGAGCCTCATTGGGAACCTCAAAACCCATGAGGTAGAACTCAAGATTCAAGAAGAAGAGTACAACAAGGAGCCAAAGAAGAAAGCCTTGGCACTAAAGTCAAGAAAAGAAGATGACGACGAGGAAGATGACGAGGAGAGTCTCTTCGTGAAGAACTTCACTAAGTTCATGAAGAATCCGGAAAGGAGGAACACCTTCCAGAAATTTTTCCGAAAGGGCTCCTCATCCAAAAGAGAGAAGAAGGAGAAGTCTAGCGACGACGACGAAGAGCTGCCACCTCCCGAGTGCTTCCACTGTAGGAAGACCGGGCATATTAGAAGTCAATGCCCAAAATTCTTGAAGGAGCAAAAAGAAAAATGGGTTAAAGGAAAGGAGAAGAAGAAGGTCTTAAAAGCTGCAACATGGGATGACTCTTCCTCCGGGTGCTCAAGTATATCAAGCTCAAGCGATGATGATGAAGCAAACTTGTGCCTTATGGGGAAAAGTAATGAATCAACCGACGATGAGTGTAGTGTCCAAAGCGACACTGAGGTAATCTCTTCTAACTATGATGATCTTTATTCCGAATACTTAAAAACTTGTAAATCTTTTGGCAAAAATTTAAAAGATCTCGATCTACTTAAAACTGAAAATAAAATCCTTTTAAAACAAAATAAAAAATTAAGTATGGAAGTATTAGCCTTAGGAAAGGAGATGGTGTCTTGCCAAAAGAATGATGATCTTTTGGCAAGGACTAGCGAACTTGAAATTGATCTTTCTAACGCTCTCTCCAATATCGAATCACTCTCGAAACAAAAGAGAGACTTAGAAAGAAATTTGAAACTCTCACTTTCTAATGTTGAAAGTGAAAAGAAAAACTTTGCAAATAGATGCGGAAATTTAGTTAGTGAAAATTTTGCATTAAAAGCTCAAATCCATGACCTTAACTTAGCCATAGAAAAATTTGGTGTTGGCCAGAAAAGTCTTGATATGATTTTGGCCAACCAAAGGCATGGTAGTGCAAATACTGGGCTAGGTTATATCTCTGCTAACTACCGCCCGACGGTAACAGTTAGCGCTGGCGGTAGTAACAAAACTCATAATTCATGTAATAATTATAAATCTGGATTTTTTTCTGCTGATTCCCCATCCTCCAGCAAGAGTCCACAACAAAAACTGAAAAAGGTCTCAACCCCTTTTGTGTTATGTGCCAAGTGTCAACACTTCGGGCATACCTTGGACTCTTGCAGGATGAAGGGTCGATGTACTGTCAAGCAAATCTGGGTGCCTAAGGTCTCCACCTATTCTATGGGAGGAACCACATGGGTATCCGGATCTTTACTCTCATCTTCTTGTTAGGTATGTTGGCAGGCTAAGGAAAAGGAAGACCTGTCGTACTTGGACTCAGGGTGCTCCAAACACATGACGGGCGATAAAGCAAAATTCCTTAACCTCACTATGAAGAAAGGAGGAATGGTGACATTTGGGGACAATGGAAAGGGAAGGATTTTAGGCACCGGTACTGTGGGTAACAATTCTTTCTCTCTTACTAATGTCTTATATGTAGAAGGTTTGAAACATAACTTGATTTCTATTAGTCAACTTTGTGATAAAGGTCTAAATGTCTTATTTGAGTCTTCTACTAATTTATGTAAAATTATAGATCCTAAAACCAATAGTATTGTACTCACTGCACCACGAATTCACAATGTGTATATAATTGCCTTTCATGTTCTATCATGTGCGTCACTCAAATGTCTTATATCAAAAAATAAAGAACTTGAATTATGGCATAGGCGTCTCGGTCATTCTAGCACCAAGTTAATCTTAAAACTGTTAAAGAATAAACTCGTTAAAGGTTTGCCTACGCTAAATGGAAATCTATCTTCTTTATGCTCGCCATGCCAAAAAGGAAAATTTACAAAAACATCGTTTAAAAGTAAAAAGGAAATATCCACCTCAAGACCGTTACAATTAATTCACATGGATCTTTTTGGACCTATTAGCACGTGTAGTCTTGGTGGTAAAAAGTACACTTTTGTATTACTTGATGATTTTTCTAGATTTACTTGGACCTTATTTCTTACCTCCAAATCCGATGCGTTTTTTGAATTTACAAAGCTTTGCAATCGTATTCAAAATGAATTAGATCTAAAAATCAAGTGTATACGATCGGATCATGGAGGGGAATTTGAAAACGATAGCTTCACCACTTTCTATAATAATCTATGTATTAAGCACGAATTTTCCGCTCCACGCACCCCCCAACAAAACGGTGTGGTGGAGAGGAAAAATAGAACTCTTCAAGAACTCACACACACTATGCTATCCGAGTATGGGTTGCCTAGATATTTTTGGGCCGATGCCGTAAATACATCATGTTATGTCATAAATCGTGTCATGCTTCGCCCTATTTTGAAATTAACTCCATATGAATTGTATTTTCAAAAGAAACCTAATGTATCGTATTTTCATGTTTTTGGTTGTAAATATTTTATTCTAAACACCAAGGATGCATAAGCTAAATTTGATGAAAAATGTGATGACGATATTTTTCTTGGTTACTCTTCCACTAGCAAAGCAAATAGAATATATAATAAAAAAATCTAAAAAGGTTGAAGAGTCTATTCATGTGAAGTTTGATGAACTTGTGCCTTGTGTAAATTCTACTTGTGCAGGAAATGAAGATGAGCCTCCTTCACCATTGGAGCATGATCATGATGAACCACTTGGAGAAGAAAAAGAAGTAGAGACGGTGCAAGAGGAGTTCGTACCTCCAAGTGTGCTTCGATTTACAAGAGATCACCCAAGGGAGCTTATCATTGGAGAACCATCAAAGGGGGTAATGACACGTTCTTCTTTTAATGAATCCTTTTCAAACCTATGCTTTGTTTACGAAATAGAACCGAAAAATGTTTCCACCGCTTTGAATGATGAATTTTGGTTTATTCATATGCATGACAAATTGAATCAATTTAAACGTAATAGGGTATAGAAACTAGTTGAAAGACCATCTAATCAACCCGTTATTGGTGTCAAATGGATATTTAAAAATAAATTAGATGGAGAGTCTAGAATAACTAGGAACAAAGCTCGATTAGTCGCACAAGGTTATTCTCAAATTGAGGGGGTAGATTCTGATGAAACATTTGCACCTATTGCTCGCCTTGAATCGGTTAAAATTTTTTTAGCTTTTGCGAGTTATAAGAAGTTTAAATTATTTCAAATGGATGTTAAAAGTGCTTTCTTAAATGGGATAATTAAAGAAGAAGTCTATGTTGAACAACCCCCCGGCTTTATTAATGAACAATTTCCAAATCATGTATATAGATTAGAAAAAGCGCTTTATGGTCTAAAACAAGCGCCTCGTGCTTGGTATGAACGCTTAACTTCTTTTGTATTAAAGCATGGCTATAAAATGGGTAGTGCCGATAACACGCTCTTCATTAAGCATTTTGATAATGATTTGATTATTTTGCAAATATATGTTGATGATATTATTTTTGGAGCCACTACTGAAGAGTTGTGTAATGAAGTTATTTTAGTGATGCAAAATGAATTTGAGATGAGTCTAGTGGGTGAACTAACATATTTTTTAGGATTTCAAATAACCCAAAGAAATGATGGAATTTTTATATGTCAATCCAAATATGCCCATGATATGCTAAAACGTTTTGGTTTTGAAAACTTGAAACAAGCTAGTACTCCAATGAGCGCATCACTAAAATTAGGAAAAGATGAAGCCAGAATTTCAATTGACCAAACGTTATATAGAGGAATGATTGGATCCCTATTATACCTTAGTGCATTTAGACCCGACATTATGTTTGTCGTGTGTTTATGCGCTAGATTTCAAGCAAATCCAAAAGAATCTCATTTAAAAGCGGTGAAATGAATTTTTCGATATCTAATCGACACATCTAAATTAGGACTTTGGTATCCAAATAATGATTCTTTTCTCTTGCATGGGTATTCAAATTATGATTATGCGGGTTGTTCATTAGATAGGAAAAGCACTAGTGGTACGTGTCATTTCTTAGGTCCTTCTCTAGTTGCATGTCAAGTAGAAAACAAAATTCTATTGCCCTCTCCACCACCGAGGCAGAATATATTGCACTAGGAAGTTATTGTGCCCAAGCACTATGGATGACTCAAACCTTAGAAGACTTTGGTGTTCATTTAACTAATATTGAACTTAAGTGTGACAACAAGAGTGCTATTGACTTAACAAACAATCATGGTCATCACTCACGATCTAAACACATAGACGTACGAAACCACTTCATTAGGGATCACATCAAAAAGGAATATATTCATGTAAACTTCATTGGAACTGAATCGCAACTTGCAGACTTCTTTACCAAGCCTCTACCCGATTCACGATTTGCTCAACTTAGACTAGAACTAGGGGTATTGGACATCCAAGCTTAAACTTGCAACATCCGCATTTTTTGTATGCATATATCTGATTTCTTTGCTGAACTATATGGTCATTAATCTGCACAAATATTTTCAAAAGAAAAATTCTCAACAAGTTCACATTTTCCTCAAAATTTGAGCTCTGTCACTACCGCCCGACGATAGCTGGTTACCGCTGGCGGTAGTGGGTATTTTCTGAATTTCCAGTTTTCTTTTTCATTTTTTATTTTTTTGGTCCTGTTATTTTTTCAAATTCTAAAAACAAAAAAAAAACCTATAAAACAAATCAAAATCCAACCAAAAACATGCTTTGTGTTTCTATATATCAAAACAAACTACAAAATTGGAAAAACCAATTAAAACAACAAAAACATGCTTTACATTTGTTTTATTTTTGCTTTTGAAAAACTTAAAATTTTTATAAAAAAAACTGATGTGCTTTTCAAGTATACAAGGATGATATGGTTTATCTTGCCAAGTTTAGTATACAATGTTTCATTCTCTATTTCAAGTATCTTAATAACTTTATTTTTGTATCATGCCTTGGTCATTATCTTATGTGTGCTTTGAAATTGATTATAGGAATCATGTGTAGTATTGCATAACATGCCTCTATGTATGAGTAAATGGTTTACTGTTGTTAATGATTTATTCACTCACATTTTTGATAAACTACATATGAATTTAATCTACTCTTAAATGATTGTGTAGTGTAACAACCTAATATTATTGTTTTGCATGTTAGCTTTACCTACACCACAAGTAAAAATCCTTTTCATGCACCTATTTTTGAAGAAGTGTGTCTTTTCAAAAATCTTTTGTTTGCACATACAAGTGAATTCGGAGACCTTTGTCGTTAAGCAAAAATTCAAATGAATAATTGACAAAGATAACTCCACCAAGCACTACTCACCCTCCTGATAAGTCTTAATGAGCATTGTTAGGTTGAGCACCTTGGAGAGAATTGTAAAGTGCCTTGTTGCAAACATTTATTTTTACACTACTTCTTGTACTCCGGATCACAAATCACTCAAATTCAATATAATAATTGTGATTCCCCAAGCACTACCTTGCACCCTGATAAGTCTTAATAAGCATTGTGTGTGCAGAGCACCTTGGTAGTTGTACTACTTTTCTATGTGCATTGAAAATTTTATATAGCTTTGTGGGTAGAAGTAACTCTAAAAACGCATTTTCAATAATGTTGTATTTATTCCATTATACATGTCATGTGTTTTGTTTAACTCATATGTATACTTTTATCAAAAACACTATTTTATACACATCATTATCACCTATAAGCCTTCTACTCATGAGAATTGGAGTCTATTGCATATCTATATGTATTCTCTAAATTCTTAAGTACATGCACTAGATAGCTTTGCATGATCAATACAATGTATAAGTGTACTTGATTTCTCAATTTAAGACATTGTATTCCTCTATCTTGACTTGATATGTTGTATCATGCTTACATTTTTTTCCGCTACGCCATGTGTGCTCTTTATTGCTTACCTTTCAAAACAAGTGTATGGTTATGTTGTAACTGAAATCATTTTGTGTACTTAAATTTCTACAACATCTATTTTTTGGTCTAAAACTCTTAATCATCTACTATGCTTCACCATTCTTACATTGATGTTCACTTCAAAAATATATTTCTTCATGCTTTCCACCTCTTTACTACTTGTACGCTCGATTATGAATACGTTTTTTCCAATAAGTGGTTTCCTTATGACAATTTCTTCACATTCCCTTTTTCACTCCTATATATTGTATTTTTTTCCTAAGTGTTTAACTCTTTATCATGTTCTTTCCCTCTCTACACATTTATTGCACACATTAATGTTTGACTTTCTCTCCACCCTCTTTTGATAATACCAAAAGGGGGAGAATAAATTTGAAAGAAACTCACATGTTTGGGGAGTCAAGTTCATAGGAATTTTTGTTGTAGGGGGAGCATTCACTTAGGGGGAGCATTCATTTAGGGGGAGCATATGATGTCTTAAATTTCATGTTTATCCTTTTTAATAAACACAATTCCTATCTTTTGAACTATTTCTTTCTGAAGGGATTTGTTATTATCAAAAGGGGGAGTTTGTTGGAACATGCTTTCCCCATCTCTTGGTTTGACAATAACAAATCCTATTGTATTTGATCATACTTGCATTGTGTTTATAGTGTGCAGGATCTTCAACATTCAATCCTCAAAGGAGTGTGAAAAGAAAGACGTCGAAGCAACATCAGGATGATTATCTATTGTTACCGCGGCGCGGTAACACTACAGCTGGCGCTAGCAAATCAGAAACCGTTGAGAAGGAAATCGCTGAGATCGAAACTGCGTTCGACGAAAGGAGATTCTGTTCGACGAAATTGTGTTCGACGAACTGCATGCTCTACCGCGGCGTTCGATGAACTGCATGCTCTACCACGGCGCTCGACAAAATGCATGTTTTACCGCGACGCGTTAGAACTACCGCAGGCGCTAGTGATCGACGAAATGGAGTTTGACAAAATGAAGACAGCGTTCGACGAAATGTGAGGCCGTTCGACGAAGATGCGATCGAGGAAAAGAGATGTGCTCTACCGCGGAGCATTATCACTACCGCTGACGCTAGCATAAATGGAAACAATTGACGAGAAGGAAACAGTGGAGAAAAAGGAATGTCGACGGGACGCTATTTTGGCAAGTACTATCGCGGCGTGTTAAGGACTAACGCCCGGCGATAGCTTTTGGAATCCTCCCATCTGCATGTGATTGAGGAGCAAATATGGAAGGAGATTTTGGCTGAAGGAAGGTTATATCGATATCGCGGAGCGTTAGCGTTACCGCGGCGCGCTAGTCGGAGCTCAAAGTTTTGGCTCTCAAATGTTGCCTAATTTGCCACGATCTGTGTGCTTGTTCATTGCCTAATGTGGCTACCGCGGGGTGGTAGTACTACCGTAGGCGGTAGAGGCCGATTCTATTTAAATACGCGTGCTTCCTCCGTTGGTGCTTGCTGATATAGAACGAATTGAAGCCACATATTCAGAGCACTCGTGAGAGCCTTCTCCAAGCAGCCCAAAGAACTCCGTCAATGTTCGTGAATGCAAAGAACTTGAAGAACGATCTGATCGCATCTACATCGACATCAAGTTCTTCTTTTAAGTGAGTTTTTAATTTGTGTTTTGTTTTAGTTTTCAAATTGTAACCTTTATATCTTTTATTCGGTAGAGGAATTCGCCATGCGGCGACTAGGGCCTTGCAGGGACTAGGGGGAAATTCGCCTCGCGTTGGTGACTAGGTCTTGGGTGTAGATCTAGGGAGTGCTCGAGGCCTTTCCGGTGAGGGGAGGGCTAGAGCGGCTTGAGGCCTTATCTGGGGAGAGATAGGCTAAAGACAACCGGTCCTTGGGAGAAGGATCGGTATAGAAAACCAAAAGAGTTTTTTGTTGGTCGCCTCTTTCCAAGCGTCATTAGGAAAAGTTTTGTAATCATAACTGTTTCAAATTAATATTAATGAAAATATCTTTATTTCTTCATCTCTGATTTGTGCTCTCTGATTTTCACTGTTTTAACCTAAACTTATTTTCTCTGTCACTAACGCCGAGCGGTAACCCTACCGCTGGCAGTAGCAACAGAGAATTATTTTCTTTAATAATCAAAAAAAAGTTTAAATCCCTTATTCACCCCCCCCCCCCCCCTCTAAGGGTGCCTACAGATCCAACAGACATCGTTGTAAAGAAGCCCCGTCGTCGAGAAGACTAAGACAGATATCACAAAGTCATTTTGCAGCTAAAGTGTTCCTTATCGTCTGGATAATCCTGGTGATATCGACGATAATTCAGGATGCTCGTAATGATATCGATGAGAAGACCTCAAGTCATCAAGAAGTTCACGACGACATCGTTAAGATGACTTCATATCGCCGTAAGTGCAAGTGTAGTTGTGATTTCTCATATCGTCGTGATATCCTTCTTAGAAGAAGATTTAAGAAGACTTGAAGAATTGTCTAAGTCCAAGATGGATCAGTGAGACGACAAGGTCTGTCATCGAGATGTTGTTCATATCGTCAAGACATTTCAAAATGTGATGTCTGCATTTAATGTCGCCGCCTGATGTTCCAATAAGCGCATGTTGTTAAAGAATGGGCCTCTAACACTTAAAAGATGTCTGAGTAGACCGTTAGACGGCTCCTCAGTCATATAAAAAGGATAAGTGTCTGCCCTAATTTCAACCAAGAATACAGAGAACGTTCGACTCAATTAAACAGTAATAGTGGCTGAGAAAAGAAGGAATAAACCCTTAAGAACAATACTCTCTTGATCTTTGTTCTCCAAGAATCAGTCAAGCAACATCGACTCTAAAGTTGTGTTCCAGATTAAAGGAAGGATTGAAGAGAAGCCTTTGTTGTGAAGAAAGATCATTCTTGCTTTCTCTTCAAGTCTAGAAGTTGTCTTCATCAGGCTTCATAAGAACTCTCCAGTACTTTCTATACTATTTTAAGTGTTCTTCACTACTGTATCTCATTCATTCTTTGTAGGGCTTGAGGGCCTGAGTTGTATGGCTTGAGGGCCTGAGTTATAGGGCTTGAGGTCCTGAGTTCTAGGGCTTGAGGTCCTGAGCTGTAGGGTTCCTGGAACATAAGGTAGGATCCTAGAAGGATCTGAGTTGTAGGGCTTGAGGGCCTGAGTTGTAAGGCCTGTGTGCCTGAGTTGTAAGATCTATGGAGTAGATCTAAGATTTGGTTGAGGTTGCTGACTATAACATACTGCTAGATAGGCGCAGAGGGACAGTAGACTACTTAAGACACATTGTCTTGAGGAATCACTATAAATTTGGTGTTCTTGTGTGTTGTGATTCTGTGATTGTCTAGTGCGTTGTGATCTATTTTATTTACTTTTCTGCATAAGATTTAAAAACAGCCATATCACTTATTCCCCCCCCCCCCCCCCCTCTAGGTGATAGTTCCATATATAACAAGTGGTATCAGAGGAAGGTTGATCAAAGGGTGACTTAACAGCCTGATCTAGATCTTGGAACTAGTTCCTATGGATGGAAGTGATAGCTATAGAGGAAAGAGATCCTTGAAGCTCTCAACTTGCACTAAGAAAAAATTCCTCGTTTGGAAAGAAAGGATCAATTCATGGAAGCTGCTGATTCAAGAGATTTTGTGGCTGTGCAAGAGAGACCCTTCATACCAATGACTGCATCCGCCATTGATTCTACTTGGAGAGTGCCAAAGAAATATGCTGACATGACCAAGGATAAACTTGCTCTGGTGGGCCTTAACAAGAGGTCTCAGAACATTATTGTGAATGTCATTGATGACTCAACCCTCCAAAATCTTATTCACTATAAAACTGCTGAGGAGATGTGGGACTCCTTGGTTTTCTACATGGAGGAGACTGAAGAAGTGAGGGACGACAGGAAATCCCTCCTAAATCAGGAGTATGAGGCCTTCAAGCAAGGCAAGAATGTAAATATCTCTAACTGCTATGAGAGATTTTTTAATATTGTAAATGGCTTGAAGAACTATGGTGGAGAGTTCACAAATTCAGACCTGAATGATAAATTCCTTAGATCCCTCACTAAGGAATGGGATATCAAAATTTTTGCTATCAGGGAAATGGGTCAACTTGGCGATATGGAGCCCTAGAACCTATATGGGAAATAGCTGTCTCATGAACTTCAGCTCAACACTAGAGAAGCTGGAGAAGAAAGCTCAAGGGGGAGCACCAGATAAAGGTCCATGCCCTCAAGGCTAAAAGCTTGAGGAGAACCAAGGACAAGATCCCTGCAATTCAGGATAGCTCTGAGAGCAGTGAAGCTTCTGATGCTAGCACATCAGAATTTGAAAACACAGATAAAGAACTCACTCTATTCTCCAAACAGTTCAAAAAGCTAATGTATAGAAGGAGAAGAGACATCCATAGGTCATCAATTCAAGCTCCAGGAGATCTGGTCAACATGATAGACATAAATCTTCAAGGGAGGAAAGGTATAAATCTAAACCCAGTAAATTTATTTTAACTAACATAGTTTGTTATTGCTGCAAGAAAAGAAGACACATGATTGTTGATTGCCCCTCCAAGAAGATGGAATCAAACAATTATGAAGAGAAAAGAAGTTCAAGGGATAAAAAGAAATCAGAGAAAGGATTCATAGCAAAGAAAATCAGAACCCTTTGTGATTCTGATTCAAGCTCTTTAGAAACTGAGGAGGAAACTATGATTGGCCTAATGGCCATAAATAAAGAAATCTAGGATGAGAACAACTCTCCTCGAAAGGTACTTATCAGAGCTCCTTTGTATGCCTCTGATTATGAATAGAAGTAGATTCTTTGCATGATGATGAAAGTGAGTCTGCTCACAGCAGCATGGTGCGCAAATCTCGCACACCGCTATAGGCGGTAGCAAGACTGCGACACAAAATGGCAGTGTACCGATCGTTCAAGTAATATAAAATGTGGGAGTGAATCCCCAAGTATCGAATCTCAAAGGAACATAGTAAGGTGGAGTTATCTATCGAGGAAGGACTTGAGATTGAAGTTCTTTAGGTCGGATGGATTGCGGAAAAAGGGGTGATTTGGATTTATGAAAAATAAAAGAAAAGAATTAAACTACTCCTATGCAGGCCACTATGCGTTGCTTCGTCGGACGGATGGGAACTATGCAGGCCGCTATGCACTGCATCGCAAGGCAGATGGACGAGTAGCCAAGCAGATGAGTTGAGTGTAACTGTGGAAAGGTTTGAGGGTCTCAAGCACCTCGTCAACAAGCACGCAACTAGCAATTGCTAGTGCGGTACACGATCATGATGGATAAATGGATGGTGGAATGGGGCGCTCCTCACTTGTATAGAACACATAGAAAACTTCACATAGACATGAAATATACTAAATAGTATAACAAGGTGTAGAACACATTATTCATCACACTAATGATAAAGGAAAACAGTACTACAATATGAAGGGGGTGAGATTACAACCAAAGGGGTGGAGACTCATCAGAGGTTCACGGTCGGAATCTAGGGTTGTCAATTCTTGTCCGATCTCGGGCTCCAACTGCCGTCCGGGGTACGGAGAGGAGTTGTCACTTCCTTCTAGTTTACCTGTCTTCTCCGTTAATCATCTTCGCTTCTGACCTCGCCAGAGAACTTCATATATGCAGCATGAAATCCCTCAAAATGGAGGTTTGGGGGTGCACGAACAATGGAGGAGGCCAAGAGGATGCTCCGGCTATAGATTTACAAGAGAATGGAGGTCGGAGCTCCTCCCGAAGGTGGGCGGTGATGGAGCGATGAAAATGGCAGGCTCTGAGGAAGAAACGACGCTCCACTAAAAAATGAATTGATTCTTCGGTCGACTGAACTTGCGCACTTAAATAGAGGCATTAAATTAAGAAATGCACGATCGTGCATTTTTGGCCGTGCGATTTACAGAGATAAATAGTGCATGCACCTACAGGAAGGTCGTGCATTTTTGCTCACACATTAGCGGAATGCTCGTGCGCGACAAAAAATGTACGGGGTAAGACAGGCTGCAGATTTTTCCTGCTTCCAAGTAGGTCGTGCGTTTTCCTTCACGCACAATTAGATTTAATCGTGCATTAAGGAAAATGCACGATGAACATCATCACAAGTAGCTCTGAGTAAATCGAGTGATCGCCTTGATCGTGGGTCAACAATAATCGCACGGTCGTGCGATTTACCCAGACAGCAATGCTCAGCTCATGGGTATAATCAACTTGCACACAATCAGAACCACAGCTCCAACTATAGGACTAACACCCATAATAACAGCAAGACAGGAATGGGGAGCCACCCAAAGGCATACCCCCAGCACAGAATGCGCAATTGCACATCCCGATAGGCGAAAAGAGTGCACTATGTGTAAAGTGATGACTAAAGCAAATATGAGCGTTTTAAAGCTAAAATGGCAGTGCACGATTGAGAAAAGAGACCAAGATGAGTTCGAAAAAACCTATATAATCGGGACTCATCACAGCACATCCTCCAATTCCCTACATGAGGATGAATCTGAATTAATGCAACAGTATGAAGCTCTGTCGGAAGCTTTTAAGAAAAGCAAGAAACTCCTTAGAGTTCAGTCTAAGGAGTTGGCATCCTTGAAAACTGCCCACTCTGAGCTCAAGTGATCAGCTGAGAAGATGACTGCTATGAGCAAAGAAATGGACAAGTTCAAGGAAGCCACAAGGCTCAAAACTGCTTAATTGGCTCAAAAGAACAAGGTCATCAAGGACCTTGAGGATGTGTTGCTGGCTGAAAAGCGAATTGTTGCCAACTTCCCTAAGCCCAATACTGTCCTTCCCATCATTGACAGCCTTTATGCACCATTCAGAGGTGGTGTAGGATTTGTTAAGGAGATAGCCAAGGGCAAAGCTTCTGAAGCTCAACCTTCCTTTAAGAAGGTGTTGTTGTTATCAAATCCTTTTGACCAGGAATCTGCATATGGTCATCTGACCAATGCTTTCTCAACAAGTGGCAATAAGCCCTCTACCTCAAATAGAAGAGCAGGCTTTTGGCTGAGTGCTTTTAAAGCACATCATGAAGAAATTCAAATGAAGAATCCAGGTCTTTTTCTACATGGACCTACAACAATAGCACCCAAAACCAAGGGAAAGACTGTTTCTACCAAGCCTGTTCCCAAAAAGGTGAACCAAAAGGTGGTGAGAACAACTCCACTACATACTCACACTTGTGAGGTTCACCCAAGGCCTGTTAGGCTAGCTGTCTTCACTTCTGCCCACCAACATTGCCACCCTATCCAGATGGTGAGGCAAAAGAGAAGATACAACAAGTATGAGTGTTGGTGTTGTGGGAAAGTTGGTCACTTTGCCTTGGACTGTTGGTTCAACCCAACAGTGCCTAGTGCAAGGAGAGTGCAGACCACTCAGAGGTGTGATGTTTCAGTTTATCCCCCTAACAGAAACCAAGGAACCAAATCCTTTTGGGTACCTAAGGGTAAGTAATCTTTCTTATAGGTATGTCCAAATGCCAACAAATCTCTGATTTGGTATTTGGACAGTGGATACTCCGAGCACATGACTGGAGTAAGGAGTTACTTGAGAAACTTCACCCCAGTGGAGAATGGACCAACAGTTATATTTGGTGGTTCAGAAAAAGGGGTGACAAGAGATTATGGTAACATCTCTAACGGCTTAGTCACTATCACAAAGGTAGTTTATGTGGAGGGATTGAATCACAATCTCATAAGCATAAGTCAACTTTGTGATCTAGGTTTTGTTATTACTTTCTACAAGGATAAGTGCTTATTTAAGAAGTCCTTAGATTCTGAGGCTATCTTAACTGACACTAGGAGTGGAAATATTTATTGCATAAATTTCTTTCATGCAAATTCTTCCCTGCCATTGTGTTTTGTGGCTAATGAAAAAGAGGCTCTTTGTGTTCAATGGCACAAAAGACATGCTCACATTAATTACAAAACCATAAGCAATCTTCTCTCAAGACCTAGTTAGAAATGGACTCAATATTAAGTGCATTAAAGAAGGTCCCCGTCAGGCATGCCAACTTGGCAAGCAAATTAGTACCAGCTTTAAGGGCATCCCTAATAAAGATTCTTCAAGGTGCATGTTTATGTTGCACATGGATCTATTTGGTCATATGTCAAGTCTCATCTTAGGAGGGAAGGCTTATACCCTTGTAGTAGTTGATGATTATTCAAGGTTCACTTGGGTGTTCTTCCTTAAAAAGAAGTCAGATACCTTAGACAACTTGAAGAACTTTGTCAGGCAGATTCAGAATGAAATGAGATGTACTATGGTCAAATTCAAAAGTGACCATGGTATAAAATTTCAATCAGGAGCCATGACAGAATTCTGCCAAAAGCTGGGTATCTCCCAAGAATTTTCCTCACCTAGAAGTCCTCAACAGAATGGAGTTGCAGAGAGTAAAAATTGACCCTTAATAGAGGCTAGCAGGACAATGCTGAGTGACTCCTCTCTACCAGAATACTTCTGGGCAGAGGCTATCAATACAGTTGGTCATGTGATAAATAGGTCCTCCATCATCAAAGACCACAAGAAAACTCCCTATGAGCTGATGAAAGGCAGAAAAACCTACCTTATCCTATTTTGGAATCTTTGGTAGCAAATGTTATGTTCTTAATGATGGGAAATCCAAGCTAACTAAGTTTGCTGAGAAAAGCAGTGAAGGTATTTTTGTTGGCTACAACTCCTATAGAAAGGCTTATAGGGTGTACAACATCAATAGCTAAGCAGTAGAAGAATTTATACATGTTGTTTTTTATGAGACTAGCCTTATTCACAAAGGCTGGTCTAGTTCATTAGTGGATGCAGGTACAACAAAGAAAATAGAAAAGTTATCCATTGAATACAAGGCTGAAACTTCAATGAAAGATAAAGGTCAGTCAGTGATAGTGGAATTGGAAGAAGATGTTGTGGAAGGCTTGGATACTGCAGAAGAAGAACAACCAGGAGAACCTGCCATAGAAGAAATCCCTAGAAGACTGCCAGCTGCCCTTAGACATGTTAGGCATCATCCACAAGAGCAAATTATAGGAGATGTCAATCAAGGTGTGCTAACAAGGAGCAGGTCATTGAATGAAGCATTGTACTTAAGTTTTCTATCTCAAATTGAACCCAAGAAATTTGAGGAAGCAAATCTCGGCCCATTCTGGATTACAGCAATGTAGGAGGAACTAAATCAATTCAAAAGATGCAAAGTGTGGAAGTTAGTTCCAGACCCCAAGGATACAACATTATTAGAACCAAGTGGGTCTACAGAAATAAATTAGATGAGAATGAGGTAATTACAAAGAACAAGGCCAGACTAGTTGCAAAGGACTATAGACAGGATGAGAGTATTGATTTTGATCAGGCATTTGCGCATATTGTAAGATTGGAAGTTATCAGGCTATTCTTAGCCTATGCAGCCCATAAAGAATTCAAAGTCTACCATATGGATGTGAAGTCAACTTTTCTGAATGGAAACCTCAAATAAGAAGTATATGTAGAACAACCCTCCGGTTTTGTTGAATCTGAACACCCTAATTTTGTCTACTTTCTTAGAAAAGCTTTATATGGTTTGAAACAGACTCCTAGAGCCTGGTATGATACTTTATCAAGCTCTCACATTGAGAATAGGTTCTCAAGGGGGAAGATTGACAAGACATTGTTTCTAAGGGAAGTAAAGGGCAAGATCTTGCTAGTGCAGATCTATGTAGATGACATCATTTTTGGATCTACAGATGGCAATCTCGGTAAGAAGTTTGCTAACTTAATGCAGGGAAAGTTTGAAATGTGCGGTATGGGAGAGCTCAAATACTTCCTAGGTCTCCAAGTGAAACAATCTGAATATGGTATATTCATCTCACAGAGCAAATTCACTAGAGAGCTAGTCAATAAATTTTGATTGGAGAGTGTTTCTTCTATAAAGACTCCCATGGGATCCAATTATTGGACATGTGTGTCACATCCCTTTGTTTGAGAATAACAAATCCCAAATTGTATTTTATCTTGTATTTTGTGTGTTTATAGTGTGCAGGAACTCTAGGTGCAATACTCCACAGGTAGAAAGCAGCTGAATTCAAAAATCTGAAGAATGCACTACCGACGTCGTTAGCGCTACCGCCAGTCGCTAGCTCAGGCTCCGTTCGACAAAAATTTTCATTCGACGAAAAGTTTCGTTCGACAAAAAATTTCGTTCGACAAACTTGAAGCTCCGTTCGACAAAAATTTTTGTTCGACGAAAGTTTGTTCTGCCACACCGCCGACGGTTTTGCAACCGCCAGCGCTAGTGCTACCGCCTGGCGCTATCTCAAGTTCGTGCACAGTGCCATGCCACCGACGGTTTCGCAACCGCTCGACACGAACGCTGCCGCAGGCGCTAGGAGCTACCGCAGGCGTTATCTCCAAGTTCTATAAATTGATGGGCTCTTTCTCGTTTTGGCTAATCCATCCCAGAGAGATTGCAAGTGCCACAATTCTACTGCTGCTATGCTACTGAAGATGGATCTCCCACTAAAAGCTTAAGGAGAATTCTGGAGGAGGATAACGTCACGCTACATCCGAAGGACGATCGCTTCAACCTCGCTTATGCTACAGCGATCCTTCATCCTCGTCTTCAGAGATCTCATATAGGGAGTTTTTATTATTGTTATCATTATTCCATACTTTTTGTAACCGTTTAGAGAATTCTCCTTGTGTTGGCGACTAGGTCTGGGTAGCACTTAGGGAGTAATTCGCCTTGTGTTGGCGACTAGGTCTGGGTAGGACTTACGGGGGAATTGGCCTTGTGTTGGCGATTAGTTCTAGCTGATTAGATCTAGGGGGCTCGAGGCCATATCTGGGGAAGAATTGGCTAGAGCGGCTTGAGGCCTTATCCGGGGAAGGATAGGCTAAAGCCAACCGGTTTGTGGGGATACAAGTCGGTATAGAAAAGGAAAAGATATTTACATTTGAACGCCTCTGATTTTTAGCGATATTGAAATAAAATTTATGTAAACACCTTTTTTTATAAATGCAATCATGTCTCTATTTGTGTTTACTTGATTTCTCTCATTTGGCATAATCTCTAAATATTGGTTACAAAGTTTTTCAATTCTAATTACTTTATCTAAATTGTTTATTTCAATCTCTTTAATCATAAAACAATTTAGTACTTATTTCTAAACTTGAAAATTATGATATTCTCTTAATTTAGCTAAATTGTTATTTTGTCTTTCTCCTATTATAAAACAATTTAGTAATTTACATAACATTTTTAAAAAAAAATTATTCCCTTATTCACCCCCCCCCCCCCTCTAAGGGCGTCGTAAGATCCAACAAGTGGTATCAGAGCTAGGTTATTCCAAATCAGTTTAAAAACTGGGAATAATGGTGTCTCATGATCTCGCTTCTACTAGTGGGGGAAACTTTCTTATAAATGAAAAATCTTTTGCACCACCTTTATTTGAAGGCAAAAATTATAATGGGTGGAAATTTCTTATGGAAAAATTTCTTAAATCTTTGGATATTGAAGTATGGAATATTACAATTAAAATGCCCCCAAGTATTTTAAATAAAAATGAAATGTTTTTAAATGCCAAATCTATGAATAGTCTATATTGTGCATTAGATCAAAATATTTTCAAACTTATTTATACACTTCCTACTGCTATGAAGTTTGGAAATTTCTTGAGAATACTTATAGTATTCCTTCCACAGATGATGAACAAGAGCAATTCCTTATGGATCCAAGAGAAGAAACCGATGAGGACTCATGCTAGGAGGAAGATCTATCTAAGAGAGTCACAATATTGGACTCAATTGATGGCAAAACATCAAGCAAAAGAGAATACGAAAACTATAGCAAGGTTAGAAAATCTAAATCTTCTCTTTTTATAACAAATTCTATTTCTACATTTTGTGTGCTTAAATTAGCTAAACGTAAAATTTCAAAGCTAAAATATGCTAATTCCAAATTACGTTTAGAAAATAAATCTTTAAAAGCAAACGCTAAAGTAGAATCAAATATTGATGTGTTAAATTCGCTTTCATGCTCTTTAGGTAAAATTCCCATTCCTTGTTTAGATTGCAATCTATTAAAAGAAAAATTCAAGGATATTAAAATAGGGCTCTTAGTTTCTAAAAAGCATAATGAAAAATTGATAATTGAAAACGATGCTTTAACTTGTAAGTTAAGACAATTAAAATCTTTTGTTGAAAAATTTCAAATGTCAAGTAATGACTTTCATCATAAGATTTTGAATAACAAGGATAAATTAACTTACAAAATCATTTCTAAAAGGAACCATTTTCATACATCAACTCAAAAGGAGTTTAGTTTCAAAAGGAATTTTGACCCTCACAAAATTCTAAAGAGTCAATATTATAAGTCTCAATATATTTTCAATCATGACTCATATTTAAAAACACCTTTTCATGAAAATCAAACTACAAAATATTATCCTTCATATTATAAGAGTATGTCTATAAGAAAGATTGGAAATGAAAATCTTCAAAATAATAATCAATCTTTTAAAACATATTGTAACCCACTCTTTCAACAATCACTTCTAAAGAAAGACAATCGCTCTTATAAACTTTCAAAGAATCCATGTAATAAAATTCATTATGATTATCAACATCAATCTATTTTGAAAAATAATTTGAATAAACATAAATCTCAAATGAATTATTTTTCAAACAAATATAATCATATAAAGATGTCACATAATCATAATATGAATTTAAAAGATAAACAACCAAGGTATGAATGGAGACCCTTAAAGAAAAATGACACATCAACTTTAATTGAAAGGGCTCATTTATCCTTGTCTCCTAAAAAATCACCACGATGTATTTGGGTACCCAAAGAAACCATCCCACTTGGTCCCCTTTGGATACCTAAATCTCTCATTCATTAGTATCCAATCATTTGCATGAAGTAGAAACAATTAAAAATGAAATATCAATACTCTACTTCATGATGTGCTTTATTTTTTTCATTTGTTTGTTTTGTATTTTTTTTTATCCAAAATGTTTATGGTCACTTTATTTTTCATAAGATATGACTTACTCATATTAAGCCTAATGTTTATCAAATCAAATTGAATTAAAATTGAACATAAAGTCATATGATTTTAAAAGAGACCTACCTCTCATCTTATTAAATTGTTTATATATATCCTCATAAATCCTTTACCCATCAGTGTCTTGAATTAACAATTATCATTTGAATATTGAAATTATCTTCAAGACTAATGAAATTATTTTAAAAAAATGGATTTAAATGGTTTATTAAAGGGCTTAAGCTAAAAATTAAAATGCGCAACGTTTTGATTATTCTCTATTTGTTGCATTTGATAGCCCTTATAATGAAAAATATTATCAAATAAAATCGAAAACAAACATTCACAAAACGCATGTTTAATCCTTCAAAAAATGCGAGTTTTAGATCAAAACTTCAAATAGCCATATCTTTTGATCCGCTCGTCCGTTTTTCGCATTTAATATCTTTTCAAAAAGAGCACAGAAATCTCCATCCAACGGAGAACCAAACTTGCCCGTTCAAATTTGTTTGGTGCTGTCAAAATTGCCCAAACACAACTTTGTTTAAAAGTTATACCAGTCTTCTTATTTCGACAATTTCTGTGTCTTTGGATTCTTCATCACATGATATCCTTTGTATATTGTGTGTAATGTGTGTCATCATTGTTTGCATGTTATTTAGACCTTAGAATCATCTTGTATCATTAAGATCATATCAAAAGTTTAATCATTTCATTCTAGGTCTAAAGAAAATTAATTTGAAAACTTCTCATATTACATGCAACATTATCTCCATTAATCCTATGTAATAACATTGCATTCAAACTCATCATCCTAGCATCACTTTTTGGTCTATGCTTATATATGTATGCTAGGTATAATATTTACAATGTTATTCAAATTTCATGATAACTATGTGATTTTGAAATCATAATAGAATACCAAAATTCCAAACAAACACATAGTTTATGCTTTGATCATTAGTATATATATCATGAAACTATATATTATCATGCAAAATCAAAGATCAATAAATTCAATTATTGAATGCAATTTTATTTCAAAACTATATATTTGTGATCTTTGTCTTTGATATGATAGCATGATCATTATTTTCTAGACTTACAATTCAAACATGCTCATTCAAAAGAAAATCACCAAATCGTATTGTCATAAGTCTATAAGAATTAGAATTTACATACATCATGATGATCTAACATATATTCTATGCAAAATTCTCTATAATCATAAATCATAATTCATGTTCTATTAAGAAATATCTCAAAACAATAATATCTATCACCTAAGAATTATGAATCTTATGATAAAAATATGAATAAGGTTTTCTTTACATTATTTGATGTATTTATATGCTTTGCTATTGATTGCATGTATCTCTCATATTTGTAGACTCTAGAATCAACTTTGCAATGAAGATATAAATCAAACTTAATCATCACTCTATTCTAGATCTATAATTTGAAATTCTATTTTGTAATACATGCAATATTAATCTTATGACATGACATTAAACCCAAAACTCATCATACTAGCTTTATCACTTATTGAATATTAGTAATTGTGCTAGTTATCTCATATCGTCATCTCATAAAAGAAGAAAAACTATGCGTCTTTATATAACTCATCACATTAAATAAAACCCATAGTTTATAAATCAACCCATAGTTTAAAAGCATAGGTTGTCCAAAGATTATTCACCTACGACTTCATATCTCACAATAGGGGGGCGTAGGGTTGTATGCATTAGAGACCTAACCTCTAAGTCATGTCTTGTCCTTAGCCGGGGAGGGTTCCAGTGGGGCCATGCGAGGCACTGGGGGGAAAGAGTGCTAGGTTGAGCGTTCTCTAGTGTGTGCATTTGGGATTAACACCCTAACCAACGGCATGCGTGCAGCTCCTCATGCCCATCCGTCACTTAGTACGGGGCTAGGGTGTAGACATTTAGTCTGGGTAGTTTTTAATCTTAGGACATACTTATATTACTCACTGCATGAACATTTTATTTATGTATCACTTTAATCATGCATATTTTGGGTTGTTCAAATTCTGTCCTCTTGTGTTTTGCATAATTTATTTATTTTTGTGCTTAAATGTTTTTGTAAAACACATGTATTTGAAAAAGCTAAAGTTTTATGCAAATTTGAGCAATCAAGACATCTCTAAAAATTACAAATTTTTTGCATAAGACTACTCTAAGGACACTTAATAAATATCAAAAATCAAAATTTTAAAATTCTCAAAAAATCAAGTACTGTTTGCCGCGCTAGCACTAATGCCGGCGCTAGCGTGGGTGTTTGATTTTTCTGATTTTTAAAAGTTCTAAAAATCTATAAAAATATGTTAGTTCATATGTACTACTTATTTGTTGTGTTTCTGACTTTTGTTATTTTTGTTTTATTCATATTATGAAAAAAACAACTATAAAAGTTCAAAATTCAAAAATACAAAATATATATTTTTGAGATTTTCTGTTTTTTTATTTATAGTATGGAAAATCAATTTTAAAATTTCAAATCTCAAAAATACAAAAATATGTTCTTATGGTTTTCTGTTTTTATTTATATTATGAAAAATCAACTACAAAAATTCAAAATTCAAAAATACAAAAATATGTTTGTGTGATTTTTCTGTGTTTATTTCATTAAAAAATTTTCAAAACAAAAAAAAAAATAATGTATGATCTTTATTGCTAATATCAAGCATGAATGATTTCTATTATTTAGAATTATTTACAATGTTAAAATTTATTCCTTGAAATTACTATGAACATTGTTTTGTTTATCATGCTTTGATATATCTATTTAAAGTGCATCAATTGTATTGAAAAATATGTGTAGAACCAAGCTTAGCATGCCTCTAAGTATGAGTAAATGTTTTATGATTGATAATGATACCTTTCACTCACTTATTTTGGTAATCAACATGTGTGTTTAAATCTAAACATGCTTGCTTGTGTATTGTATTTGTATAAGGAATTAAAACTTGCATAAGTTTATTGCCTACACTACATTTGAATTGCACTTATGAAATTTAGAAAAGTGGTTAAGTTAAAAATTTGGGTTTGCAAAATAAGTGTAATCGGAGAATGTTGTCTCACAAATGTGAACAAAGAATTATATATGTAGACAAATATAACTCCACCAAGCACTACTTGAACCTCCTGATAAGTCTTCATAAGCATTGTGAGGTTGAGCACCTTGGAAAGAATAGTAAAGTGTCTTGTGCAAACCTTGGTTATTACACCACTTTGTTAAAAATTATGTGCATTAAAAGTGTGTGAAAGTAATTTACTTGTGTTTTATTGTGCACTTTACTTTACATATGTCTTGTATTTTGTTGATTTAAATCAATTGTTAACATTGCCCAAAATACACTTATGTGCACATCATTCTCTTTCATAACACATCTTCTCATGAGTATTAGATTCTAATGCTTTATCTATACTACTTTTTATATAAAAAAAATGCACTAGATAACCTAGCATGATCTCTACAATGTTTTGGTATCTCTTGAACTTAAAATTAAGTAACATTGTAGTATAATCTCTCTTTGATATGTTCATTTCATGCTTGGTATCTTTATGAAAAACTTTGAGATTTCAAAGGTTAAAACATCTTTCAATTTTGAACTAAAACTCATATTTTTACTTATGTTTTTCATACTTAGGAAAAGATGTTTATTATAATCTTCCGCTTGCTTGCAACTCTTATCTTTTCATTTGAAATCTCTTATATACTATGCTTAAAATCTTTATCATTATCTATATTACAAAAGCTCGATCATGCTTTATCATTTATAAGAAATGCCTCCTTACTACCCTCACCCCACCTTCTTTTGATAATACCAAAAGGGGGAGATTAATTGAAGAAATCTATATAGGAGTAATATAGAAGATTAAGGGGAGAATAATACATTCATGTAATCTATCATTTAGGGGGAGTAAAACATAAATTGCATTTATGTAGGGGGGCATTAAGATAGGAGTATGCATATCATCATGCTTATCATATACTATAGTTGCACTATCATCTTGCTTATCATATACTATAAACACAATTGTTGATTTCATGCGAAGAGGATTTGTTATTATCAAAAGGGGGAGATTGTTGGACATGTGTGTCACATCCCTTTGTTTGAGAATAACAAATCCCAAATTGTATTTGATCTTGTATTTTGTGTGTTTACAGTGTGCAGGAACTATAGGTGCAATTCTCCACAGGTAGAAAGCAGCTGAATTCAAAAATCTGAAGAATGCACTACCGCCGGCGTTTGCGCTACCGCCAGGCGCTAGCTCAGGCTCCGTTTGACAAAAATTTTCGTTCGATGAAAAGTTTCGTTCGACGAACTTAAAGCTCCGTTCGACAAAAATTTTCATTCGACAAACTTGAAGCTCCGTTCGACAAAAAATTTCGTTCGACGAAAATTCCGTTCGACGAAAGTTTGTTCTGCCATGCCGCTGACGATTTCACGACTGCTACCGCCAGCGCTAGCGCTACTGCCAGGCGCTATCTCAAGTTCGTGCACAGCACCATGCCGTCGATGATTTCACAACCGCTCCACACGAACGCTACCGCAGGCGCTAGGAGCTACCGCAGGCGTTATCTCCAAGTTCTATAAATTGATGGGCTCTTTCTCGTTTTGGCTAATCCATCCCAGAGAGATTGCAAGTGCCACAATTATACTGCTGCTATGCTGCCGAAGATGGATCTCCCACTAAAAGCTTAAGGAGATTTATGGAGGAGGACAACGTCACGCTACATCCGAAGGATGATCGCTTCAACCTCGCTGAAAGACTTTATTTAAGGGTAGCTAATCACCTAGAGGGGGGGTGAATAGGTTATTTTAAAATCTATTTGCAATTCTTGATTAAAACCTAAATGAATGATTAGAGCTTTCAAGAAAATAAACACAAACACAAAGAATTTTATAGTGGTTCCCCTTATTTTGGGTAATCCACTTTCCCCCTTCTCCCCTCTAGCAGTGTGCTAGATAGGGTTTATATCTCTTCCAGATCTCAGACCACCAAACAGGTCTTACAGCTCCGATCTCAATAGATCCTACAGTCTCATATCTCAACAGATCTTACCCTCTCAGATCTCAGCAGATCTTACAAACTCAGATCTCAACAGATCCTACCTCAGCCTTTATAATAATAGGCTTACACTCAGATTCACCCCTGTATCTTACAACTCAGATCACTCCTGATCCTACACCTCAGATCCTTGAAAGATCCTACACTCAGATCTGACAACTCAGATCCTACAGAATTTGAAAAAAGTAGAAACAATACTTAGACTCAGATTCACCAATGTATTGAGTCTTCTTGATCTATCTGAAAGATCAGATAGAAAACTTCAGCAGAACAGCATCAACAAAATGATCTTCTTGATTTGCACAGGTTGGGATGATTGTTCTTCTTTAGGAAGACAGGTTCTTCCTTCTTAACCTTCTCTCTTCAGAAAATAGTCTCAGCACCAGATTGCTAAGGAATTTCTTGTAGTACGATTCTGAAAGAGTAGATGGCTTCTTCAGATTCTACCTCAGATTTTTCTCTTAAACGACGGAGAAAATGATGGCTTTTAATAGGAGTGTTCTATTCTGAATCATAGGTTATCCCTTCTATTTATAGCCCGTCATCCGCGACATCTGACACGCTCCTCCACATTAGCATGACATTAAGTCTTCAAGGGTCTTTAATTACTTCAGAACAGACATAGGCTCAGCTAGTTGTAGATGAACTGTTATACATTTCACAACTCAGAGCTTTTCAGAAAAAGGCGTTGAGCATTGTGTATCTCTGTCGACGCTTTTTATATAAGGTGTCGAGCGATGTGTAGTGTCTCGAGGCTTTTAACTTTGCCTTCATATCTCGACTCTTTTTGCTGGCGTTGAGCTAACTGAAGTTTAGTCGACACTTCTTATTCCACGGCGTCGAGCGATATTCCTTGGCTCAACGCTTCTAAACTTGGTCTCAGATCTTCAGCGGCGACCTAGTCTTTTTGAGCAGCAGACATGGGTCGACGCTTCTGGGTCACAGGCGTCGAGCGATATGTAGTGTCTCGGCGCTTGTAAACTTAGATGAATTCCTTGAGCACTTTGCTTGACCTGATCTTCTGCACAATGATTCTAGAAAGTATATCTATTACATTCTGAGGTATATCTTTGACTTAGGAATGGACTACTCAAAATCTAAGACATTGTGGACAATGGTCCCAACAATCTCCCCCTATTTGAAGAAGTCATAACCTCAGTCAATGATATATCCCTCTTTACAAAGATAATCAATATTTTCTATACAGGTAATCAAAATATAATGAGTATAATACCTTATAAAATCAGATTACCAAAACATTCTAACAAAAGAAATTATCTCAGACATGATTTCTCATATGAGCACAAACTCACAAGCAGTTTAGAATAAATCATGTCAAGATAAGGAAAGAATCACATCACAGGCATATATATATATATGATAATAAAAGATAGTTTGCTCTGGGAGCACATCAAGATTGTTCAAAGTTATACACTTCTCTGAGAATTCTTAATAAAGATTAAAATCCTAATGTTGTTCAGGTTCCTTGATCTCTATTCCTCTTTTGACTCTCTTGGAAAGGACTTCAGCAACCTCTTTTCTTCTCTTGAAATAGCCAAACGGCTTTGGAAAATATCTGATTGGCTCCTTATCACCTGCCTGAACTTTCCCAGCCAATTTGTCAGCTTTGAATTTTATCTTCAACTCCTCCTGATCCCTGTTCTTCAACCACTCAGCTTCAGAGTACCATTTCCCTCTTTCTTCTGGATTACCTTTCACAGCTTCCCATGCTGCCAGAATCATTTCTCTTGAAGAGGGAGACCAATGTTCATAATCAACCCTTGATTGAACTTCTTCTCTGAACTTCCTTTTGCTAGATTCTACTTGTTCACTGGTAAAGTTCTTTCTCTTGGTTTTATCCTCAGGACTGTACATCTTGGCAATTTGCTTTTGGATTTGTGTAAGAGATGTTGGCTTGGTCTCAGAAACTTGATCATTATTATAATCTATGGGAGGATAGCCAAAAGTTTCTCTTATAGAATTAGAGGTCCACACAGCATGCTCAGAGCTGGCTTGAATCATTGACCTCTCCCCCATTAGGACTTCTTCAACTATATGATCTCTTAGAACATCCTTCTGAAATCTAACTTGGCCCTCCAGATGATGTATTCCACTTTCAATGGTTTTCTTGACCTTAAAAAGATGGTCATCTATAGTATCTGTTTTTAACTTTACTTGATCTTTTAGAATTGAGGAGCTCTCATCAATCTTGGCTAGTATAGCAGCATCATGCTGTTGCAGCCTAGCTTCTATCTTAGCTGTACCTGTAAGAGTCTGTGCAACTTGTTCTTTGTACAACCCTTGCATATTGTTGCTTAGAATTCCCTGATTCACTTGTACATCATCTGTAGCCTTTGCAATACCTGCTTGTTTTTCTTTGATTTCCTTTGAAGTCTCCTTGATTACATCCAGTTGTTCAGTTGTATAGTCCACAGAAGCACCAGCTCTTTTGAAAAATTTTATCATTTCCTTTCTCAGTGCATTCATTTGATGATTGACTTCAAATCTTACCAATTTCATCTGAAAATTTACTTCATTTTTCATTTTTGTATTATTTTCTTCAATATATTGTTCCAATAATCTTCTTTGATTATTAAGCAACATCTCCAGCTGAGGTAGTATTGGACTTAGATCCACATTGATTTCTCTTGTCATTCCATCACTTCTACTACTTTCCTCTCTAATGAAAGAGTCATCTCTCTGGCTCATATGTGAGCAAGAAGATTCTATCTTAATCACCTTTTCAGCCTCTTTCCTTGTGGCTTCAGGCTCTCCTTCCAAATCCATAGCATCAACAGCATGATTTTCTTGAGCAGGGACCTCAGGATGATACTCCCCCTCAAATGGTGCATTGGCTGAATCAAAATTCTCAGAGGCAAGGATCTCATGCTGAGACCCCCCCCCCCTCAATGTCTGCATTGTTAATATCATAAATGTCTGGAGCAGGGATCTCATCCTGAGCCTCCCCCTCAACTGCTGCCATGTTAAATTTAGCATTATCCTGAGCAGGGATCTCATCTAGAGCCTCCCCCTCAATTTGAGACTTCTCCTTATCTCTAGCAGGGGATCCTGGTTGACTTCCTCTCACTTCCTCTTCTTCCCCATTCTCATCTTTTTCTTTATTGATCTTGTCAATCCCTTCCAGTATTGGATCGGTACCTGTTGGTGTGTCAGGAATACTGTCCCTGGATTTGTTCCCTTCTTCTTCTTCAGATGATGTGAGATTAGGATCATGAATTGGAGAGGATCTTGATTTTCTTTTGGATGATGATGAGCTTGCTGAGCTAGAAGAGACCTTCTTCTTCTTCTTTTTCTTCTGAACTTTCTTCTGCTTGGGAGAATATTCTGTTGGTGGATGATTTGACAAAATTCTTTCCCATCTCTCTATCATTCTGATGTCCATTTTCTTCATATAATTTATCTTGGATCCAAGTTTGTTATTTAAAGAATTTGGAATGACTTTTACAAAATATAGAGACAATATCCTACCCAAGTTGGGTGCCTGGATACATTCAATCACTCTGTCAAACACCACCTTTCCCCAATCAGTTCTTAATGAATGAATAATCCTTGTCAGAAGAACAAACATTTTCCTGGAGATTTTATCATGGGACCCTGTCTTGCATAGTAGTCCCTTTCCAATCACATCCGTCAGCAGTTTTCCTCTTGAATTCATCCCTTTCCTTAGTATACTCCCAGAAATTTCATGTGATGTTTCTATCCCACACCAGACTTGGGCTAATCTAATATGCTCAGAACTCACTTCTTCCTCTTCTTCATTACTTTTGAATCTTGGCAGTTCTAGTGCCTCTGCAAGTCTTGAAGGAGAAATCTTAATCTTCTTACCATTTACAGTAGTTTTCAGCTTAGAATTGGCGGTGTCTATTACTGTATTGGAGAAAAGTTCTAATACCTCTCGTTTCCAAATTAGAGTCGATTCAGATAAAACGAATTCTAGTCCTGCTTTGTAGATTAGTTCGATGGTTGACGTGATTTCCTCTGGTGCTGTTTGAAATCCATTGCGAACAAGCTCACCTCCTTCGTAAAGGTAATCACTTCTCTTGGGAGGCATTGTTGTTGTTGATTGTAGATTGAGAGTATTGATGGAAAGATTTTCTAGGGCAGATAATTTCGAATTGAGAATTCTAGGGCATATGTACTGACAAAGTGTCTTCCCTATTTATAGACTTTCTAGTTCAAGAAGATGAATAGCCACGCGCCGGACTTATTTAACAAGATTGATCAAACGGTTCAAATTTACCCTGTCGAGACAGCCTTGCTCGACGCCATTTATCTTCGCTCGACGCCAGGAATCTTCTCTCGACGCCAGGTATCCTTGCTCGACGCCAGATATAACTCCACTCACCTTTTAGGACTAAATTAATATTTTCATTTATTTATTTCATTTTCTGTACTTATTTGAGAATTGTCATTTATTCTAATTTTATTCCATTTTTAGCATTCCTAATTCAATTTTGAAGTTATTGAATTTTGTTTCATCCAGGAGTTTAGTGAATATGTCAGCTACTTGTTTGTCTGTAGGAATATATTCAATTATGATGTCTCCATTTTCTACATGTTCTCTAATAAAGTGATATCTAATTTCTATGTGCTTTGTTCTGCTATGTGATACAGGATTATTAGCTATAACAATAGCACTAGTTGAATCACAATATAAAGGAGATTTACTTAGCTTGATTTTATAGTCTTGGAGTTGATGTTGAATCCACAGTAGCTGAGCACAGCAGTTTCCAGCTGAGATGTACTCAGATTCTGCTGTAGAGATAGCTACACTGGTCTGCTTCCTGCTACTCCAAGATATTACTCTTTTGCCAAGAAATTGACAGGTGCCTTATGTGCTTTTTCTGTCCTCCTTGCATCCTGGAAAATCAGCATCTGAAAAACCAGTTAGTTCAAAGTCATTGCTTCTAGGATACCAAAGGCCAAGATTAAGAGTACCCTTCAGATATCTCAGGATTCTTTTGACAACAGTGTAGTGAGATTCTTTAGGGTTCACTTAGTACCTAGCACACACACATGTTGAGAACATAATGTCTGGCCTGCTAGCAGTTAGGTAAAGCAATGACCCAATGATACCTCTGTACAAGGTTTCATCAATAGGTTTCCCTTTGTCATCCTTGTCCAGTGACATATTGGCTGCCATTGGAGTTTTCATGACAGTGGAACTTTCCATTCCAAACTTCTTGATAATCTCTTTGGTGTACTTGGTCTGAGAAATTAAGATTCCTTCCTCAGACTATTTCACTTGGAGTCCCAAGAAGTATTTGAGCTCACCCATGCTGCTCATTTCAAATTTCCCTTGCATAAGGCTTGCAAACCTTTTGCAAAGGTTATTATCAGTAGAGCCAAAAATTATATCATCTACATATATTTGCACTAGAATAATATGACCTTTAACTACCCTAAGAAACAATGTCTTTTCTATCTTTCCCCTTGAGAATTTGTTCTCAATGAGAAATCTAGATAATGTCTCATACCAGGCCCTAGGTGCCTGTTTTAGACCATACAAAGCTTTTAATAAAAGATAGACATGGTTGGGATGAGTAGAATCAATAAAACCTGGGGGTTGTTCTACATATACTTCCTCCAGTATTGTTCCATTAAGGAATGCTGACTTCACATCCATTTGATAAACTATGAATCCAATATGTGCTGCAAATGCCAGGAATAGCCTGATTGCCTCCAATCTTGCCACAGGAGCAAACAATTGATCAAAATCTATGCCTTCCTCCTGTCTATATCCTTGGGCAACCAACCTTGCTTTGTTTTTGACAATCACACCATTTTCATCTAGCTTATTCCTAAATACCCATTTGGTCCCTATGACTTTGTGTTTCTTTGGTATAGGAACCAATATCCAGACCTTGCATCTTTCAAATTGATTTAGCTCTTCTTGCATAGACAATATCCATGAATGGTCCTTATTGGCTTCATCAAACTTCTTAGGCTCTATTTTGGATAGGAAGCTGTGATGCAATGCCTCATGTATTGAGCTCCCTCTTCTGGTTTGCACACCTTAATTTGGATTTCCTATAATCTATTCTTTTGGGTGATCCTTCAGATGTTTGGTTACATTCCTCCACCTTTCATTCTCTCTTTGTGATTCTGGTGCATCTGTTTGAGTTGGCTGTTCTAGAGGTTCTGGATGATGTGGTTCTTCAACAGCAGTTGGTTCTTCATGATTGTCTTCATCTTGAGACTCAACCTCTTTATTCACAATCACAGTCCCATTAGTTTCTTCATTGTCTTCAATGTGTTGTTCATTGATACTCATCTCCTTCAATTTTTGTGTAGAACCAGCATTACTAGAGAGACTTCCTAGATCCTTATAAATAAGGCTGGTTTCATCAAATACAATATGTATAGATTCTTCTATCTTATTTGAGCTTTTGTTGAAGATTCTATAAGCTCTACTTTGAGAGCTATAGCCAACAATGATTCCCTCATGGGCTTTTTCAGCAAACTTAGTGAGATGGTGCTTTCCATTATTTAATACAAAGCATTTACTTCCAAATATTTTGAAGTAGGCTAAAGTGGGTTTTCTACCTTTCAACAACTCATAAGGGGTATTATTCAGTCTTTTGTTGATAAGTGCCCTATTTTGCACATGGCATGCTGTGCTTACAGCTTCAACCCAGAAATACTCAGGAAGAGAGGAGTCACTAAGCATGCTCCTACTGGCTTCAATGAGAGTTCTACTTCTTCTCTCAGCAACCCCATTTTGTTGGGGTGTTCTAGGAGATGAGAACTCTTGTGAGATGCCAAGATTTTCACAGAATTTGGTCATTGCTCCTGACTGAAATTCAGTCCCATGGTCACTTCTAATTTTGACTACTGTATTTCCTATTTCATTTTTGATTTGCCTAACAAAGCTAGTGAATACTTCTAGAGTATCTGACTTGTGTCTTAGGAAGAATACCCATGTGAATCTAGAATAGTCATCAACAATTACAAAGGTGTAAATCTTTCCTCCTAGGCTATGAATTGGCATTGGTCCAAATAGGTCCATGTGAAGTAGATATAGACATCTAATGGAATCCTTCTCACCTATTGGTTTGAAGGATGACTTGGTTTGCTTACCCATTTGACAAGCATGACAGGGACCCTCCTGAACACACTTCCACTTAGGCCCTGCTCTCACTAGATCTCCTGAAATAAGCTTATTTATAGTCTTATAGTTTATGTGGGCTCACCTTTTGTGCCATTGTACACTACTGGAGAATTTATTTTCAGCAACTAAGCATATGGGAGTTATTTGATCAGAACATATGAAATTTAAACAGTAAATGTTGCCACTACTAGTGCCTGAGAGAATTATATCATTCTCTTTCTTAATTAGGCACTCGTCCTTGTGAAATGAAATGTCATACCCAAGATCACATAATTGACTTATGTTGATGAGATTGTGCTGCAATCCATCAACATAAGCAACTTTGGTGATGGTGACAATTCCATTTGTGATTTTGCCATATCCTTTAGTCTTACCTCTGTCAGATCCTCCAAATACAACATTTGGTCCATTCTTCACAGAGGTATAGTCTTTCAGTAGACTTCTTGTTCCAGTCATGTGCATGGAACACCCACTGTCCAAATACCAGATAGGAATTTGATTGGTCTTTGGACAAACCTGCAATAAGAAATTACTTTTTCTTAGGAACCCACACAGAGTTGGGTCCTAGAACTTTGTTAGTAATAGCTGGTGTCTGTACTTGTTGTTTGAATCTTTTTTCTATGTGTTTTGCCACAGGTCTGAGTACTGGTTTCCCAGAATTAAATCTTGGAACAGTTGGATTGAACCAGCAGTCAAGGGCAAAATGGCCAACCTTTCCACAGCACCAACATTCATATCTGTTATATCTCCTTTGAGGTCTTCTCACTTCTTTGAGTTGACTTACATGTTGTTTAATTTCCTTATTCAATGGACCTTTGTAAAGAGTTTTAATGAAATTTACTGATTTAGTTTCCTTGACAGCAGTGGTTTTCACTACTGGTCTTAGTTCCTCTCCTTTGAGTTTGGTGTTTGCTTTAAATACAAAAGAGTCATGATGAGTCAATTCTTTTTCTTTGTATAGAGATTTGGCATCATTGATACTTGGTTGAATTGAGTCATCTTTGCTATTTGAACACTCACCCTTCCAAAACTTATGCACAACTTTTAGATCATGCTCATTTGTGATAGGCATAGCTTTGTTGAATTTTATAGGTTGCATAGGTGCCTTGTCATTATTTTTAGATTTATTTTCTGCCTTTCCATTGTATCCTATGCCAGATCTGTATTGTGCAGAAAATGTGTCTATTATGGGAAGGATAGTTTGTGGTTTTGAGAACTTTGCCACAAGCTTCCTTTCAGCTAGGAGTTTTTCTTCAAGTTCTTTTTTTAATTTCTCCTTAGTGCATAAAGTTTGAATGTGAATGATAGACATGACTTTTAATTTGCTAAGCTCCTTACTTACCTGATTCAGCCTCTCAGCTGCCTCAGAGTATTGGGAGTTAGTTTGCTTTAATTCAGATATTTCTTTATGTAGCTTTTTGTTATGCCTTTTGCTCTTTTTAAGGGCTATAAGAAGTGACTCATATTTCTCAATAATTTCATCTTCATGAAAGTTAGATTCTGAGTCATTCTCATCAGAAGAAAATGAATTTGTCTCAGGTTTAGAAATAATTTTAGGTTCAGATTCAGAATCAGATAAAGGAGTTTTATCAAGTACCTTCACATTAGAGATTGTCTCCTGATCCTCTTCATCACTGAGTGCCATGAGTCCTGTATTTTCTTCTTCATCCTCTTCAATATCAGACCTTGATAGTGGGGCTCTTATCATAGGTCTATGGTTCAGAATGTCTTCACTTTCATTGACAGCCACCAGAGCTATGAGTGCCTCTTCACTATCTGAATCAGATGATTGAGATTCACTGTCACTGAGAGTGACTTTGCCTTTCTTGGCTATTAGGCTCCTCTCATGTTTCTTGTCAGATTTGTGCCTCCTTTCATCAGACTTCTTGTTGTTCTTTCTTTTTGAAGGACAATCAACAATCATGTGTCCAGATTTCCTGCATCCAAAGCACACAAATTCTTTTGAATTAGATTTATTATGTTTAGAGTTATACCTGTCCTTCTTGGAATCTTGTTTGAATCCTTCTGAAGAATTGGAGTGCTTCTTAGATCTGGATGACTAAGAGGGTCTAGTTTTCCAGTGTTGTTTTCTTCTGAGCATCCTTTTCAGCTGTTTGGTGAAGAGTGCCAGTTCACCATCTGATATTTCAGAATCAGAATTACTGGTCTCTGAGTTTTCAGATTCAGATGGTATCCTGGGGGATAATGACATTCTTTCTTTGCTTCTCTTGGAACTTTCTGCCTTCAGAGCAATAGGATTTTCCTTGCTGTGTCCTTCTTCAGCTTTTCTTTTATTCAGGTGAAGTTCATGGGACAAAAGTTTCCCATATAGATTCTGTGGCTGAATATTTCCCAGATTTCCCATTTCCCTGATAGCACAGATCTTGATATCCCATTCTTTGTTCAGGGATCTTAAGAATTTATCATTCAGCTGATAATCTGTAAAAGTTCTTCCATAGGTTTTCAGACCATTTACAATTTTGAAGAATTTCTCATAGCAGATTGCTATTGAATCTTTCTTATCTTGTCTGAAAGCCTCATATTGCTGATTTAGAAGAGACTTCCTGTCATCTCTGACTTCCTCGGTCCCTTCCATATAGACAATGAGAGATTCCCACATTTATTTGGCAGTTTTGCAGTGTACTAAGTTCTGGAAGGTTGAATCCTCAATTGCACTCACAATGATATTCGGAGCTCTTTTATCCATGGAGGCCAGAAACACTTCATCTTTAGTCATCTCAGAGTATGTTTTGGGAGTCTTGATACTTCCATCTGTGAATGAGACCTTCATTAGAACAAAAGGTCCTTCAAGTACAGTGATGTATATCCTAGGGTCAGAGGCTTCCATGAATAATCTGACCCTTTCCTTCCAAATCCCAAAGTTTTCTTTTCTACAGATTGGTAACTTCATTGATGTCAATTCCTTGTTTCCTTCACTGTTAGCCATCACAACTTAACAAATCTACCCTTAGGAGATCTTGTTCAAGCTGTTAAACCTTTTCTTGAACAACCTCCCTCTGATACTACTTGAAAGACTTTATTTAAGGGTAGCTAATCACCTAGAGGGGGGTGAATAAGTTATTTTAAAATCTATTTGCAATTCTTGATTAAAACCACCAAACAGATTTTAAACAAGAATTGCAAATACACAGAATTTTATAATGGTTCCCCTTATCTTGGGTAATCCACTTTCCCCCTTCTCCCCTCTAGCAGTGTGCTAGATAGGGTTTATATCTCCTTCAGATCTCAGACCACCAAACAGGTCTTACAACTCAGATCTCAATAGATCCTACAGTCTCAGATCTCAACAGATATTACCCTCTCAGATCTCAACAGATCCTACCTCAGCCTTTATAACAATAGGCTTACACTCAGATTCACCCCTGAATCTTACAACTCAGATCACTCCTGATCCAACACCTCAGATCCTTGAAAGATCCTACACTCAGATCTGACAACTCAGATCCTACATAATTTGAAAGAAGTAGAAACAATACTTAGACTCAGATTAACCATGTATTGAGTCTTCTTGATCTATCTAAAAGATCAGATAGAAAACTTCAGTAGAACAGCATCAGCAAAATGATCTTCTTGATTTGCACAGGCTGGGATGATTGTTCTTCTTTAGGAAGACAGATTCTTCCTTCTTAACCTTCTCGCTTCAGAAAATAGTCTCAGCACCAGATTGCTAAGGAATTTCTTGTAGTACGATTTTGAAAGAGAAGATGGCTTCTTCAGATTCTTCCTCAGATTTTTCTCTTGAACGACGGAGAAGATGATGGCTTTTAATAGGAGTGTTCTATTCTGAATCATAGGTTATCCCTTCTATTTATATCCCATCATTCGCGACATCTGACATGCTCCTCCACGTCATCATGACATTAAGTCTTTAACGGTCTTTAATTACTTCAGAACAGACAAAGGCTCGGCTAGCTGTAGATGAACTGTTATACATTTCTCAGCTCAGAGATTTTCAGAAAAAGGCGTTGAGCACTGTGTATCTCTGTCGACGCTTTTTCTATAAGGTGTCGAGCGATGTGTAGTGTCTCGATGCTTTTAACTTTACCTTCATATCTCGACTCTTTTTGCTGGCGTTGAGCTAACTAAAGTTTAGTCGACACTTCTTATTCCACGGCGTCGAGCGATATTCCTTGGCTCGACGCTTCTAAACTTGGTCTCAGATCTTCAGCGGCGACCTAGTATTTTTGAGCAGCAGACATGGGTCGACGCTTCTGGTTCATAGGCGTCGAGCGATATGTAGTGTCTCGACGCTTGTAAACTTAGATGAATTCCTTGAGCACTTTGTTTGACCTGATCTTCTGCACAATGATTCTAGAAAGTATATCAAATACATTCTGAGGTATATCTTTGACTTAGGAATGGACTTCTCCAAATCTAAGACATTGTGGACAATGGTCCCAACACTCGCTTATGCTATAGCGATCCTTCATCCTCATCTTCAGAGATCTCATATAGGGAGTTTTTTTTATTGTTATCATTATTCCATACTTTTGTAACCGTTTAGAGAATTCGCCTTGTGTTGGCAACTAGGTCTGGGTAGGACTTAGGGAGTAATTCGCCTTGTGTTGGCGACTAGTTCTGGGTAGGACTTAGGGGTGAATTCGCCTTGTGTTGGCAACTAGTTCTAGGTGATTAGATCTAAGGGGCTCGAGGCCATATCCGGGGATGAATTGGCTAGAACGGCTTGAGGCCTTATCCGGGGAAGGATAGGCTAAAGCCAACCGGTTTGTGGGGATACAAGTCGGTATAGAAAAGGAAAAGATATTTACATTTGTACACCTCCGATTTTTAGCGATATTGAAATCAAATTTATGTAAACACCTTTTTTTATAAATACAATCATGTCTCTATTTGTGTTTACTTGATTTCTCTCATTTGGCATAATCTCTAAATATTGGTTACAAAGTTTTTCAATTCTAATTACTTTATCTAAATTGTTTATTTCAATCTCTTTAATCATAAAACAATTTAGTACTTATTTCTAAACTTGAAAATTATGATATTCTCTTAATTTAGCTAAATTGTTATTTTGCCTTTCTCCTATTATAAAACAATTTAGTAATCTATATAACATTATTTAAAAGAATTTTTATTCCCTTATTCACCCCCCCCCCCCCTCTAAGGGCGCCGTAATATCCAACACCAATGTGTCTCTGGACAAGGATGAAAAGGGAATACAAACCATGTACAGATGCTTGATTGGGTCTTTGTTGTATCTAACTGCTAGTAGGCCTGACATAATGTTTGCCACATGTGTTTGTGCTAGATAGCAGGTGAACCCCAAGGCATCTCATCACTCCTCTGTTAAGAGGATCTTAAGATACCAGAAGGGTACACCCAATCTTGGCCTATGGTACCCTAGGAACAATGGGTGTGAACTAACTGGCTACTCAGATGCAGACTATGCAGGGTGCAAGGAAGATAGAAAGAGTACTTCAGGGACTTGGCATTTCCTTGGAGGAAGACTGATTTCATAGAGCAGTAAGAAGCAAACCAGTGTAGCAATCTCCACAGCAGAATCAGAATACATATCTATTGGGAGTTGCTGTGCTCGGCAACTATGGATCCAGCAACAACTTGAAGACTACAATTTGAAGATGACCAAAATACCCATATTTTGTGACTCTTCAAGTGCTATCTTAATTGTTAAGAATCATGTCTCACATAGCAGGACTAAGCATATTGAGATCAGGTATCACTTCATTAGGAAGCATGTGGAGAATAGAGATATTATCCTTAAGTTTGTTCCCACAGACAAACAAGTGGCTGATATCTTCACAAAGCCTCTAGATGAAGCTAAGTTTAACTTCTTCAAATTCCAATTGTGGATGTTAAACTTAGAGTAATCTCTAACTCATTCTTAACATAAAATCCTTCATTTGTTGTAACAGATAACATGCATGCTAAGTCTTGCAGGAACCTCTCAAGAAGTTCAGAAAATTTCCTAAGTCAGACAAGTATCTGATGATTGTCTCAACGACATATTCAAATGTCTCAACGACATTGCACAAAACTCGACGACAAATAGACTCAGTTGGATGGATTCATGGCGGCGACAAGTCTCGACGACAGAAAGGCGTATCGTCGAAACAGAATGCAGATACCTATTGCAATATTGGATCTCTTAATCAGAGCCATCCAATGGTCTTTTAATCTATTAATCAAAACAAAAAGGTTTGCGCCCCTTCATCTACCTCCACTATAAATAGAATGAATGCTTATGACAAAAATTACACTTTCATTTGCCCTAAGTCATTACCTTGACAAACCTCTGTTCCGTCTCCGACAATTGTTCGTTCTTGACTTTCTGCTTCAATGGCTCCCAAGAAGGAAGAATCCTCAGTCATTTCCGGGTGTGAGCATCAGAGAGGAGGATTCAACTCCTACTCTGAAGAGATTAGGTCAATGATTGGATTGCTGGAGTCGGCAGGACTACAGTATCTGCTTTTGTGAACCTTGTGTTCTCATGAACAGGGAGTTCCTAGAGTTCTTTGAAAGAGCAAGAGTCAATCATTCTGAATCCTCTCTGAAATCAATAGTGGCTGGGAAGAAAGTAAAGGTGTCTGCCAAGAGCTTGGGAAAAGCCTTGAGATTGCCAAGGCTGGAGGACGAAGTTGAAGAGGAAGGGATGACTGCTGAAGATCTTTCTGTCAGGTATGTCTGGTGTGGGCATAGTGGAAAGACCTATGGGTCTATTAAAAGAGCAGAATTCAATCAAAAAGGGAAGCTTCTAGCATATGTAGTTGGGAAGGTTTTATTGTGCAAGCTTGGTTCACATGATAGGATTTCTAAGGAGATGTTTGAAGCGATGTGTAGAATAATTCTCTCAAAGAAGACTGACTGGAGAGAATTCTTGTTTCAAAAGATAAAAAGTTGCCTGAAGACCCCCTCTTATGGAAGAGTTTTATCTATCTTCCTTCTGAATTCCCTTGGGGATTTGATTAAGAGGAAGATGGGAGCACCTCTGCACTATTCTAAGAGGTTGGACTCCAAGATGTTGGATAGGTGGGATAGAGTTATCTTTAAATAACCAAAGGATGTTCAATCTTCAAAGAAATAGAAGAAGAAGAAGGTTGTACATGTTGTAGATTCAGAGGAGGAAGAGTCCTTAAGCAGTTCTGAAGAAGGAGAAGCCCATCAATCCCAGATCCTAATCTGTCCAAGGATGGTAAGGAGAGGATGATCCCTATTCAGGGCAGTGATCCAATTGAGGGGGAGTTCCTACATGGGAGCTCAGCCCAAGATACTGAAATGGTAGATGGGGAGACCCATCTGAGGGGATCTACCCTATGAGATCAGGGTGTAGAGATTACTGCTGAGAAGGTTGCAGGCATAGTGCCAGAAGCTGAGGAAGTTGCAGGCAAGGAGCCAGCAGTTGTTGAAGGAGCAGAACCCAACAGTGGCGTTGACCTAGTCCTATTCAAAGGAAAGGGAGTGCTGCAAGAAGGAGAGCAGGTGCAAAAAGACTCCTAACTCTCAGGGAAATGGAGGTCCTCCTGAAAGTGCTCCTGAGCTGAATGCTGCTGGAACATCCTATGAACAGTCTGGTTCAATGTTCCATATGATCTCAGCATTGTTGAATGTTCACATGGAGAAAATGGAAATATTTATTCTGCAGACAGCGGATGGCCTAAGGCAAGAGATGAAGGCTGAGATGCAAAGGGTGAAGGATGATATGCATCATCTCAACACTCAGCATACTCATTTCCTTCACATAGCAGCTCCCACAATGGAAAATCTTGGTGCACAGATCAACTTGGTTGGGCATCAAACTCACCAAATCATTCAAAACTAAGGCACCATATCTGGTGATGTTGAGTGGGCTTTTCAGCAGATAGCAAACTTCATGGATGCAGATAGGGAGCAGATTCTGAACAGAGTGAACTTGAACACTCAAACCCTAGTTGGTCATTTGCTGAAAGTAAGGAATAATCTAGATGAGGTTGAGCAGCATCTACATGAAAGGATCAATTTGACACAAGTAGCCTTGGATGATCATATAGTTGAAGAAGTCCTAAAGGGGGAGAGGATAATAATAAATATAGGCTCCGATCAAGCCATATGGACCGTAAATCAAGTCAAGCAAGCCTTACAGAAGCTCTCATAAAGTACCGCCTCTGAAGAATATGGTGTTGAAGCTGGAGAATCTTCCACTTCAAAGAAAAGGAAAAGAACTCAAAGCAAGAAATACAGACAGAAGAGACTAAGGGAAATAGAGCAGGATCCACAATCAGACAGGTGGAGTCCCACCTCTAAGAACCTTATCTCAAAATCTTGGATGAAATTTGGATATCCCCAAGATGGCTCAGAAAGAGTGTATTATTCTGCTGACTAGAATCTGCACTTGAGAAATGAGGAGAGAAAAAGGAATCACAAGCTGGCTTTCCCTCGTGGTCCTCCTCCTTCTCCAAAGAAGATACCCAAGCCAATTAGTTTCCATGAAAGACAAAAGAGGAAAGGAAAAGGGAGCAGCAGCAGGAATTGAAGACTATCTCTCTAGAATGTTTTGTTTGGAAAATTGACTTGGGAAAATGACAGAAACTTTTTGTATAAGGCATTTCACTCTATTTATTTAATGATTGGTAGTTGAATCATTTCATGCTGTCTGAGTATCTTTAATTGTGATTATATTTATGTTTGGCATTTATCATTGAGGTGAGTTATGACTTCATCAAATAGGGGGAGATTGTTGGGAACAGTGCCCAACAATGTTCCTGATTTGAAAAAGTGCTGTAGTTAATGATAAATATACTATGTATTTGATGGTATACTCTATTTATAATTGTAGAGAATAGACTGTATGTCCATCACTTCTCTATTCTCTCTAAGTCCAAAATCATTGAGAAGGATTGGACATATCGTTGAATAAGTATGTATATATCGCTGAGACTACTCGCAGAGATCAGCAGAAGGATAATGTTAGTAATCGTCATGATAATATGGACAACACGATGATATCATTGTGTCAACAAAGTAGACATGATGATATCATTGTAAGAACAAGAAGAATCAACCAAGTCACAGTATTGTCGTGTTAACAAGTATCGCATGACGATATTAATGAGAAGTCTGGCATGATGAAGCTCTTCAGAAGACTTGAGTTAAGTAATCAAGCTAAGTCGACGACATCATCGTAAAGAAGCCATGTTGTCGAGAGAAGACTAAGATAGATCTCATAAAGTCAGTTTGCAGCTGAAGTGTTCCTTATTGTCTGGATGATCCCGACGATATCGACAAGAAGACCTCAAGTCATCAAGAAGTTCACATCGACATCGTTGAGATGACTTCATGTCGCCGTAAATGCAAGTGTAGCTTTGATATCTCATATCGTCGAGATATCCTTCTCAGAAGAAGATTTAAGAAGACTTGAATAATTGTCTAAGTCCAAGATGGATCTACGAGACGGCAAGGTCCGTCAAGATGTTGCTCATATCATCGAGACATACCAAGACATTTCAAAAGTGTTGTCTGCATTTAATGTCACCGCCTGATGGTCCAATCAGCGCATGTCATTAAGGAATGGGCCTTTGATACTTAATGGATGTCTGAGTAGACCATTAGAAGGTCTCTCAGTCATATAAAAAGGATAAGTGTCTGCCCTTGTTGGAACAACACTATTTCTAATTTGGGCTAGGATCACTATATATTGACTAGGATAAAGTTGACCCCAATGTATAGTCAATGGGTCAAGGGTTTAGGCTGTTAGAACTCAAGAAAGTATTCAGGTTCTGCGTTCGACGAACTCAACACTGCGTTCGACGAAATGCTATCTGCGTTCGACGAACGGCTTACACTCTGCGTTCGACGAACAGCTTACATTCTGCGTTCGACGAACGACATGCTCCTGTGTTCGACGAACTCGCTCTCCAGCTCAATGCTCTCAATTCTCAAGCCAGTCTCAGCGGTCGACAATTTTATTCAGTCTCAGCGGTCGACGATTTTGCTCAGCTCAGCGGTCGACGAATTCGTCCGTTTGACGAACTCAGTCTGCGTTCGACAAATATCTTCAGATCGACGAACTCATCTATGAGATCGACGAATCTAATTCTGTTCGACAAATTTCAATCTCAGATCGACGAATTTTTTGACAGCAGATTTAATTTCAGAAGATCTGTTAATTTCTCTGGACTCAGATCGTCTACACAACGGATCTATATTCTAGATAAGACAAGATTTCTGCCTTACTTATTACATTCCTTTCTATTCTCTTCTTCCAAGATTATAGTCATTGACATTTAATGGAAAAGGAACATTTCACGGAAAAGGAATTAAGTATTCTGTAGAATCATTTTGGTTACCTTTGCAGTCCCAAGAAGGATTTATTACAGATTATTCTATTCCTTTCTCAGATAATTTGAATTTCAAATCATAGATATAATCTAAAAGGAATAAGGAAGAAGCAGAAGTAATAGATTATTACACGACAGCATTACAGAACATATCACATATAACTGTACAGGAAACAGAAAGAGAAAGAGGAATTCAGTAGAGAAACATTTGCAGGAAGAAGAAAGAAAAAGCTAACAGATCATCTTCTTCTTCCTCAAGCAGCACTCATTCACTGAGAACATCAACTCTACTCTCTCAGTCATCAGCTGCTAGATCAGATCTTCAAAGAGCAACAATAATCTGAGGAACTTATTCTCTCAGATTCATCAGCTACAGGAAGATCAATACATCCAAGAGAAAGCTCCAGCCATCTACTGTCAAACATTTTATATCAGACAGGGGGAGCTTTACATCATCAACAATCCACTAGAGTCTTCTCTCAGAATATTGACAGAGAAGAACTTCATAACCCTTCTTATTCCCTCTTGTACAGGGTTATATCTCCCTTCAAAAGTTAACCCATTGGTGGCAGGGCACCTGAACAAAAACCTATGGTTGGGTTAGAGCACCTGATCAAAAGCTCACTTGGTGTGTGGACACCTGATCAAAAACCCCTTGGTGATATGGCACCTGATCAAAAACCTAGTGGATCCTACCAAGTGTGGTAGAAGAGTATACGTACCTAGGTTTATTGGGGAACTACTATAAAAATCCTTGTGGCCTCTGTGTTGTGATTTTCTCTGTGTTGTGCTGTGATTTGTCTTTATTTATTTTGTTTTATAACTCACTATGCAATACACATATAAGTAACACTATTTTAATTCCACTATAAAATTAAGTGAAAAGGTTTTAATACTCTATTCACCCCCCCCCCCCCCCCCCTTAGAATAAATCTAAAATCTAACCTCACTTTCAATTGGTATCGAAGGCATAACAATTGACTTTCAATTGGTATCAGATACAAAGGCCAATATCAATTCACTTTCAATTTGGTAATACCTTAACAGATAAGGCCAATATAATTAACTATAAGGCAATACTTAAACCTATTATAAATCTTTTAACTCCAATTGTAATCAAACAAAAATTTATAAGATTCACTTAAATTTTTCTTATCTTAAAAACAAAGTCATATAACTTCATGTTCTAATCGACTTTCTCAGGTCCATCAAGATTTGAGTATTCTACTATAGTTGCATTGATCAGAAATGATCATGGCACTGAGTTTTGAATCTCTTCTGATGAGAGAATTATGTAAGAAGGAAGGTATAAGGCAATGTTTTTCTGAGAAGATAAAAATTTCTTAGAATCCATTAACAGTTGTAGCAATTCATCATATTAATAGAATCCTGTTGAAACAAAATCATCTAGGATATTTTCCTTCTAATAAAGCATATAGGGTTTATAAAAAATCCTCACTTAAAATAGAAGAGTCCTTGCATTGTTGGAACTAACCTATTAAATGAGGAGAGGAACACCACCTCTACTAGAGACACTTTGTAGGTACAATGACAATCTTGCATCCTTCCCTACCTCCATCAAATGTCCCTTCTTCTAGGGGCCTAGCTTCAGGTCTTCCTGAAACTAGGCAGGGGGAGAAGTTCTATGAAGAAGCTCCATATGATGTAGTTGCTCAGGGGGAGATGTTCTATGAACTAGGTAGGGGGAGAAGCTGAAGAAGCTCCAGTCTCAGGGGGAGATGCTTTATAAAAGGGAGAGATGCTTTATGAAGAAGCAACATATGTTGCAAATTTCAGATGCAATGTTTGCTCCAGCTTAATGCAAATTCAGATAAAAGTTTTCATGTTCAAGTTCAGATTCAGATACAGCTTTTGATATAGAAGAAGCAACCGATTCAAAGCAGATTCAGTATCAGTTATTGCTACAGCACAGCTAATCAGAATTCAGAAAAATCAGAGAAAGACAATATCAGAATTCAGAAAGTCAAAAGTTTTCAATTGTAATGTTTCAAAACTCAGAGTATCATAATTTTATATCTGCTGAAATATTTAAAATCTGTCAGATATATATATGCTCTATTGTTTTGTTGTTTAGGTTGTTTTATTTAATTTTTGTCAAATAGTGTCCTAACCTAAGTAGGGGGAGATTGTTTGAACAACCCTATTTCTGATTTGGGCTAGGATCACTATATGTTGACTAGGATAAAGTTGAACCCAATGTATAGTCAATGGGTCAAGGGTTTAGGCTGTTAGAACTCAAGAAAGTATTTAGGTTCTGCATTCGACAAACTCAACACTGCGTTCGATGAAATGTTATCTGTGTTCGACGAACGGCTTACACTCTGCGTTCGATGAACGGCATGCTCCTGCATTCGACGAACTCACTCTACAGCTCGACGCTCTCAATTCTCAAGCCGCTCTCAATTCTCAAGCCAGTCTCAGCGGCCGACAATTTTATTCAGTCTCAGCGATCGACGATTTTGCTCAGCTTAGCGGTCGATGAATTCGTCTGTTCAACGAACTCAGTCTGCGTTCGACGAATATCTTCAGATCGACGAACTCATCTCTGAGATCGACGAATCTAATTCTGTTCGACGAATTTCAATCTCAGATCAACGAATTTTCTGACAGCAGATTTAATTTTAGAAGATCAGTTAATTTCTCTGGACTCCGATCGTCTACAGCAACAGATCTATATTCCAGATAAGACAAGATATCTGCCTTACTTATTATATTCATTTCTATTCTCTTCTTCCAAGATTATAGTCGTTGACATTTAATGGAAAAGGAACATTTCACGGAAAAGGAATTAAGAATTCTCCAGAATCGTTTTGGTTACCTTTGCAGTCCCAAGAAGGATTTATTACAGATTATTCTATTCCTTTCTCAGCTGATTTGAATTGCAAATCATAGATGTAATCTAAAAGGAATAAGGAAGAAGCAGAAGTAATAGATTATTACACGACAGCATTACAGAACATATCACATATAATTGTATAGGAAACAGAAAGAGAAAGAGGAATTCAGTAGAGAAACATTTGCAGGAAGAAGAAAGAAAAAGCTAACATATCATCTTCTTCTTCCTCAAGCAACACTCATTCACTGAGAACATCAACTCTACTCTCTCAGTCATCAGTTGCTAGATCAGATCTTCAAAGAGCAACAATAATCTGAGGAACTTATTCTCTCAGATCCATCAGCTACAGGAAGATCAATACATCCAAGTGAAAGCTCCAGCCATCTACTGTCAAACATTTTATATTAGACAGGGGGAGCTTTACATCATCAACAATCCACTAGAGTCTTCTCTCAGAATATTGACAGAGAAGAACTTCATAACCCTTCTTATCCCCTCTTGTACAGGGTTATAACTCCCTTCAAAAGTTAACCCATTGGTGGCAGGGCACCTGAACAAAAACCTGTGGTTGGGTTAGAGCACCTGATCAAAAGCTCACTTGGTGTGTGGACACCTGATCAAAAACTCCTTGGTGATAGGGCACCTGATCAAAAACCTAGTGGATCCTACCAAGTGTGGTAGAAGAGTAGACACCCAGGTTTATTGGGGAACTACTATAAAAATCCTTGTGTCCTCTGCATTGTGATTTTCTCTGTGTTGTGCTGTGATTTGTCTTTATTTATTTTGTTCTATAACTCTCTGCAATACACATATAAGTAACACTATTTTAATTCCGCTATAAAATTAAGTGAAAAAGTTTTAATACTCTATTCACCCCCCCCCCCCCCCCCCTAGAGTAAATCTAAGTTCTAACCTTACTTTCAGCCCTAATTTCAACTAAGAATACAGAGAATGTTCGACTCAATCAAACAGTAATAGCGGCTGAGAAAAGAAGGAACAAGCCCCTAAGAACAATACTCTCTTGATCTTCGTTCTCCATGAATTAGTCAAGCAACATTGAATGTAAAGTTGTGTTCCAGATTAAAGGAAGGATTGAAGAGAAGCCTTTGTTGTGAAGAAAGATCATTCTTGCTTTCTCTTCAAGTCCAGAAGTTGTCTTCATCATACTTCAGAAGAACTCTCCAGTACGTTCTATACTATGTTAAGTGTTATTCACTACTATATCTCATTCATTCTCTGTAGGGCTTGGGGGTCTGAGTTGTTGAGCTTGAGGGCCTGGATTGTAGGGCTTGATGGCCTGAGCATTAAGGTTCCTGGAACCTGAGGTAGGATCCTAGAAGGATCTGTGTTATAGGGCTTGAAGGCCTGAGTTGTAGGGCATGTATGCCTGAGTTGTAAGATCTGTGGAGTAGATCTGAGATTTGGTTAAGGTTGCTGACTTTAGCATATTGTTAGATAGGCGCAGAGGGATAGTGGACAACTCAAGACACATTTTCTTGAGAGACTACTATAAATCGGGTGTTCTTGTATGCTGTGATTATGTGATTGTCTGGTGCGTTGTGATCTGTTTTATTTACTTTTCTGCATAAGATTTAAAAACAGACATATCACATATTCTCCCCCCCCCCCCCTCTAGGTGATAGTTCCATATATAACAACATTTAATATATATCTATTATTAATAATTAATAGTTTATATATATATATACTATTAGAAAAGAAATATCAAACGGTATTTAAAAGCCATGCTTTTTGTAAGATCCCTCTCCTGCACCTGGAGAGCTCCCAGGTCTTATGCCCAGAACCGTCGCCTTACGGTGTGTAAGACCCCATTTTTCCGCTATAAACCCTGGTCTTATGCCCAGAACCACCGCTTTGCGGTGACACCAACACTCGGGAAGGTCACCACAACAAAATGCCGATCCTGCCAGCCATATCGATCACAGAAGAAGAAAAGTATAAATGAACAAATAGACATTCAAATCCACAAATCACATGCTATATATATAAATGTCCACATGTTGTAACTGAATAAAAAGAAAACAATAATAAAGGGCTCATGCCCGGTACATCATGTCCTCACTATAAGGTCACTCACGGAAGCAAACTACTAATCATTCATTGATCCTGAAACTGGTGCTCCTGTGCTAGACTGGCCCGCCTCCATCTGCACCGGCCTCTGGTGCTGCTACGTCTCCTCGGTCCCCTAACATGATATGGTCCACCGACCGTTAGTCAAAAAAACTAAGCAAATCCCCCACCCCTCCCCCGGTGACTCCTAGGCACCGAGCGGGAGGAATGAAGCAGAGGACAGCAACGGTATAAAACAAAGCAGGTGACGGTGGATCTAGTCTACAGGAAAAGTCTACCACTACACAGTGTATAAATATAGTCGAAGCAGTAATTAAAGCATGGTAAAGAGCAAGTATAAAATAGAAAAGTAACCATTGATTTATAGGAATGCCCATACAAACCTATAGGCCAAGGGGTCATTTAGCAAGGCCTATCGTATAAAAAGTCTCATACCGATTTATACGATAGGGGTAGGGATTGAAATGCAATGCTTATGCCATGACATGCAGAGTTATGCAGTTTATGTTATGTTCACACAAGTGCAACTCACACACTTCGACTCTATGCACACAGACCTTTAGTTCCTCCTTTTTGGAGCTAGCAAGACTCACAGGATACTCCCGTAGTGGCAAACGGAAGCGGTGGGTTGGGTCTCGCCCACCTCTAGATTGGTATTCACATTACCTAACCTAGACCTATCGTACGCCTCAACGCAAAATCGCAGAGCGTCTGCGTACTCTTACAGGCTGGACCCCCAGACTTTTCATGGCTAAGGTAGCGTTTGGGGGAGCTTATTTGCTCTGGTGCGGCAGACCAAAAACGGAGGTTTGGTGATAAGCTTTGTTTGGGGCAGCTTACCCGCAAACCCACTTTTTTAAATTCAGCCGATTTATTAGCTAAAGCTAGACATGAAATGATTTCCCAGTTCGACCGCACCGCGCGATTCTGCCATATCCACGTTCTCGCGCATCTGCCCTATCGCGCTCGACGTTCTTCTCCGCTCCCGATCTCCGACGGCACTCCTTCTCCTCCAGCGAGTAGGCTTCCCTCCTGGTCTCTGTCGGCGACGTTTCAGCAGCAGATCTCCAGAGTGAATTCCGTCGCCGGTGTTGATTTTTGACGCCTATTTTCGCCGCCGATCAGGTATATCTCCTCTAACGATCTCCTCCTGCTATATTTCTATTCCCAAATGGTTTCAGTTTCGATATTACTACATATCCTCCACCCGATGTCCTGCTGTATGAGTTTGTGTTTTTTCTAGTGTGTGTGTGTGTACTGTTTTACCCATTTACACATTCTGATTATGTTGAATGTGTGTGTTTATGTTGAATGTGAGTACTGTTTCCATGTTGAATGTGTGTGTGTGTGTGTTTATGTTGAATGTGTGTGTTTTTGAATGTGTGTGTGTGTGTGTGTGTCCAATTTCCATGTGTGTGTGTCATGTTTCCATGTGTGTGTGTTTGAATGTGTTTGTGTGTCCAGTTTCCATGTGTTGCGTACGGGAGGTGGAGTAGACTCGCAGAGACAACATGATACATGCATTAATTGGAAAAAATTAACCTTAAAAAACTCCATTTTTGCCAAACAGTTTTTAAAAACAGCTTATCAAAAGCTCTGCAAGCTCCATTTCACACAAACAGGTTTTTAACAAAACTCTATTTTCTAGAAACAACACTTTTCCCATCAGCAACAGCTCATCAGCAGCTTTCCATCAGCAACAGCTCACCCAAACTGGCCCTAAGTGCAAATCCACACTTGCCGAGTCAGCGTATCGACGTCAGTGTGAACGACCATCAATACTGAAGACCCGCCACCTTTATGCACATGCAATCATGATTACCATCTATCTCCGAGCCATAGGCTCCACGGGCTAACTCGCCCATCACCATAACCTTCCGAGCCATCGACTCGCCGGACCAACCTGTCCGCACCTACAACCACCGAGCCTACCGCTCGTAAGACAAAACCAACTAACCTCTCGTAACCACTGGGTGCGGGTGTGTGGATTATTAAGATAATCTTGCATAACAACTTACTCCTACAATTTAGCGTTAATCTTTGACTTCCCGAGGTCTACTCTGTGAAGGGCTCGCATCGGTACTAGGAGGTATGATGGGATGATAGCCCAAACCTACCTTTCTCAAGACACTTAATTTTATTGGTAACAACCCATAAGAATACCCTTCTTTATTGGATCTGTAGGTGCCCTTAGGGGGGTGAATAAGGGTTTTAAAAACTTATATTATATTTTGGAATACTTAAAATAATAAGAGATCAAAATAGTGATTTTGAATAAAGATCTAAATTGTTTTATAATGAAGGAGAGGATAATAAACAATTTATAGAAATGAAGATCAAATCAATTTTATTACACAAATAGAGACATGATTATTATTAATAAAATTGATTACAAAATTCGATTTCAATGACGCTAGAAATCAAGGCGAAATGTGAAAGACTCTTTTTATTTTCTATACTGACTCGTATCCTCACGAACCGGTTGGCTTTAGCCGATCCTTCCCCGGTTACGGCCTCAAGCCGCTCTAGCCAATCCTTTTCTGTATATGGCCTCGAGCACCCCTAGATCTACACCCTAGACCTAGTCGCCAACATGAGGCGAATTTCTGCCCTAAGTCCTACCCAGACCTAATCGCCAACATGAGGCGAATTCACTAAACGATTATAAGAAAAGATGTGAAATAAATAACAACAATATAAAAACTCCCTATATGGATCTCTTGGAGAAGTAGACGAAGACCCGCAGAGTATGATCGTAGTCGATGCGGTCTTTCATCACGATGATGATGCGTGTTGAAATCTTCTCCACGGATCTCCTTAAGCCTTCATGGATTTGTGGGAGTATCTCTCTGAACCTTCCTCTATATGATGTGGCACGAAGCTCTGGAATTTAGGAGTGGGAGAGGGATGAAGAAGACGGATCCAAGGGGTCCTTTTTATAGCCTTGGATCTAGCGCCTGCGTTAACGCTACCGTCGGCGCTATCCCAGATTAGGCAATATTCTCCGTGTGAGAATCCTTCATTTTAAGCAAGCCGGCCGCCTTCCTCTTGTGCTTTGCGCTACCGCCTGCGCTAGTAGATATCGCCCGCGCTAGCTGCTACCGCCTGCGTTAGCTGCTATCGCTTGGCGCTAGCACCTTCTATAACTGCTCCCGAAATTTTCTCAAATCAGAGCTAGCGCCGGTGCTAGCGGGCATGTTAGAATTTTGGCTTCAAATTTTGAGCAACTTTCTTATGTTATCCTTGAGTCATGTGGACTTGTTTTCCTGCGCACTTAAATACACAAGATCAAATACACATAGGATATGTTATTCTCAAACCTAGAAGATGCGGAAGACCATCTTCTAACAAACTCCTCCTTTTGATAATAACAAATCCATTAATGATAAATCAGAGGATTAATATATAAGCATGATAAAACCTACTTGTGTGTGTGTGAAAGTGATGACTTTAGGATAATTGTCATTTTTGGTATTTAGAATTGCTCCCCCTAAATACATGCTCCCCTTATGTGAATGCTCCCCTAATATGTAAGCTATCATCTTAATTAATCATGTTAGTTTTTCATTTTGATAGCGGTGAGTATTTATCATGTTAGTTCTCCCCCTTTTGTTATTAGCAAAAGTGGGCAAGGAAGCAAGAGACATAAAAAAGGATTTTTGATAATAAGTTAAGACATGATCGAGCTTTTTAGAGGAAATGAAATGATAGGGAGTTTTAAGCATAAAAACAATTTTTATAGAAATAAATCAGAGTTCTTAGCATAAATATTTTCATAGAAATAGATCGGAGTTCTTAGCATAAAGAAAAATAATATAACATTTGACAAGTAATCAATATTATCATGTTAGTTCTCCCCCTTTATATAAGAGTTTTAAGCATAAAAAGGTAATGATTTCCAAGTAACCAATCTACTTAGACAACATGTCTACACCCTAGCCCCGTACTAAGTGACGGATGGTCATGAGGAGCTGCATACATGTCGTAGGTTGGGGTGTTAGTCCCATATGGAAACAATAGAAAATACGCAACCTAGCACTCTTTCCCCCCAGTGCCTCGCAAGGCCCCACTGGAACCCTCCCCGGTTAAGGACAAGACATGACTTAGAGGTCAGGTTATCTAATGTCTACGGCCCTACACCCTCGCTATGGTGAGATGTGAAATTATGGGATAATCATCATTGGAAACATTAAGCATTTGAATCTAATGATAAGTTCATAGCCGATGGGTTTATATTTTTATTTGAATTTTTTGAAAAACTCTCATTGCTATTTTGAAATCCATTAATGAATTAGAGTTTTTAGCATAAAAGTGATATTCGTGTCAGAACAACCAATATAAATTCTACCAAACAAGTCTACCATTTGTTGAAAAAAGAATTTTGAGATTTAAGACTTTGATATAAGCATGAAACCGCAAGGTAAAAAATACATGGTGATGATGCAGAAGACTTATAAAATTACAAGAAACATCTTTTTGTAAACATGACGATTCATAAAAAGATATATGAGTTAAATTCCAAAAAAGAAGATATTTTTGTAAATCAATTTGCATTTAAAATCTTTAAGTTTGACAATAAAGTAACAAAGCATGAAATAATGTTTTCAAAAAGAGATTACTACAATGTTATATTAATTCACAAATTCAAAACATACAAAACATTGTAGAGAACATGCTAGGTTATCTAGTGCATTTATATATATATAAAGAGAGTATAGAATTTTAGTATTAGGATCCAATACTCATGAGAAGAAGTGTTATGGAAGATAATGATGTGCACATAAGTGTATTTTGAATAGAGTAAACAAATGATTTAATCAAAAATACAAGACATATGTAGAGTAAAGTGCACAATAAAACACAAATAATTTTACTTCCACACACTTCAATGCACATAGAAATAAATGTACAACAACCAAGGTGCTTTGCACATACAATGCTCATTAAGACTTATCAGGGTGCAAAGTAGTGCTTGGGGGATCACACACTTTAATTTTCAATATTGATTTTTTGTGATTTGGTGTGCTTAAGAATAAGTGGTTTAAAAAATGAAGGTTTGCACAAGACACTTTACTATTCTTTCCAAGGTGCTCAACCTCACAACACTTATTATGATTTATCAGGAGGTTCAAGTAGTGCTTTGTGGAGTTATCTTTGTCAATTTATTTCATGATTATTTTTTTGTACAAAGTTCTCTGAATACACTTATTTTGCAAACCAATGTAATTTGAAAGGACAACCACTTTTCTTAAATATTAAGAGTGCAAATAAAGGTGGTGTAGCTAAGATACTTGTGCAAAGTTTAATTCATTATACAGTTACAATTCACAAGCAAGCATTTTTAGATTAAAAGCACAAGTAGACTTTGCCAAAATAAGTGAGTGAATAAAAATCATTATCAACCATAAAGCATTTACTCATACTTAGAAGCATGCTAAGCCTGGATCTACACAACCTTTTCATTACAATTGGTGCACATATGAATAGATATATCAAAGCATGATAAAAATAATGTTCAAAGTAGTTTGAAAAGAGGAATTGTAATATTGTAGGCGGTCTAAATGATGGATTAAATCATGTTTGATTTTCACAATAAAGACCATACAGGATTTTTGATATTTTGAAAAAATAATTTTGTTTTAAAGTTTGAACTCTTAAGATTGATCTTGGACTTCCCGAGGTCTACCCTGTGAGGGGTTCGCCCGGTACTAGGAGATATGATGGGATGATAGCCCGAATCTCCCTTTCGTAAGATACATGTAAATAGAAAAACTTAAGTAAAAAAATGATTTTTGATAATTCTTTGTTTATATTTTTGTATTTGTTTTTTGCATATAGAAATAGAAATTAAACAAGTAAACAAAGAATCGAAGAGAATAAAATATTTTTTTGCTTTTTTGGCTTTTGTAGTTTTTTTTATTTTTCAAAAATCAATTAATGGCATAAATGCAAAAATGAGTAGTACATATAAAATAATATATTTTTATTGATTTTTCAGAATTTTAAAATTACAGAAAATCATACACTCGATCTAGCGTCGGCGCTAGCGCTAGAGCGGCCAACAGTACACTGTTTTTCAAGGTTTTGGAAATTCTGATTATGGATCTTGATTGTGTCCCAAGAGTAGTCATGCAGAAATTTCAGAATTTTTGGAGATGTCTTGATAGTGCAAATTTCATGAAATGTTAGCAAATTTTTATATGGCTTGACAATGCCTAGTATATATATTTTCTAGTATCTTCATTTTGATTTTTAAGGCATATGTTTATCAATATAATGTAAGTTGAAAATGATAGGAAATGTAAGCACAAGATATCAGTTCGAATAAGCCAAATAAACATTATTTAAACGATTAGTATGTGATGATGTTTATGCAAAGAATAACATGGATATGCCCTAAATAAGAATACCCAGCATGAATATCTTGGTAAACATATAAGATCTAACATAGGTACTAATATTCTTTAGGTGACAATGTTAGTATGATAAGTTTGAGATTAATGTTATGCCAAAGTATGATAGTGTTACAGTTTATAGACCTAGAATGAAGTGAAGATTCTATTTGATTTGATCTTATTGATATTAAGATGATTCTAAGGTCTAAACTTAAAATAAATCATAATACACACATAATACGCCAACCATGGTATGCAATTATAATATCAATTGTCATCATATAATTCATATAAATGTGAAGGAAAAATATTGAAAATTGAGCTTTCTTTTAGATCTTGGTCTTTCTTTTAGATCATGTTATTTCTCTAATTTGGTTGATGAAGGCTAAAGAGCTTAATAGCCTAATAACTTGATTTACTTTAACATATCTTATAGCAATTTTATAGTTCAATTTATATGAATATTATATGATATTTATAGGCAATGATTTTAATAGTAATAGATTGGTCATTTATAAATGAAAACGTGGCTTTTACTTTTGATTTGTAAACTTCATTTAGGCTTTAAGGGACAAAGTCAAATTTCAAATATTATATTAGGTGACCATGGCATGGTGGCTTAAACAATGAAAGAGAGAAAATAAAAAGGAACATTAGCCATATCATGAAGTAGAGTATTTTGTAATTCATTTTGGTTTATTTCTACTTCATGCAAATGAATGATACTAGTAGATAAGAGATTTGGGTATCCAAAGGGAACTAAGTGTAATGGTTCCTTTGGGTACACAAATAAAGTGTGATAATTTTTGGGAGACAAAAATGAATGAATCCTTTCAAGTGGAGTTAATATTTCATTTTTTATTTTGGGTCTCCATTCATATTTTGATTTAATATTATAATTATGCATCAAATTTCAATATTCATTAAAATTAGGCTTAAAATAATGATGACTTTTGAAACCATTTTTCGTAGGAAATTTTTGCACATTTGAATTTAATTTTGGAGATACATAATGAGGATTAGAATTAATTTTGCTTGTATGATTAAACATTCTACTAGGTGCATGTTTAATATATTTTAAAATCCTTGTAAAGGTTTTAAATATGTTTGATGATAAACTAGAAATAAAAGATTTTTTATCGCTTGAAATTTTTTGCACAAATAGTTTTAATGATTCTAGTTTATTAGATAAAATATTATTTCCATCTATCAATTTTTCATTATGCTCTTTTGAAATTAAAAGTTCTTTTTTAAAATCCTTGACTTTTTCTTTAATATCATTGCAATCAAAACAAGGCTTTGAAATATCAATTAAAGAGTAAGATGGAGAAACCACATCACAACTAGATTCTACATTAGCCTTTAACCTTTTATTTTCTAAACGTAAATTTGAATTAGTCTTTTTTAATTTCTTAATTTTATGTTTAGTAGATTGTAGCAATTGTAGCGTAGAAATAGAATTACAAACAATAAGGGATTTTGATTTCCTTACAGCGCTTGTGGATGAGGACAGGTTTGAACATGAAGTTCCTTTTTCATCATTATTGCATTCCTCTTCCATGGATGAGTTTTCATCTTCCCTTATGTTAGATGTGCATTCTATGGATTCATCATATGAGATGCTTTCATGAATACTTGTGCAGGCTTGCATATTCTCTGGTTCTTGTGAATGTTTGATATCTGTAGATGGAAAATCATAAGTTAGGTTAAGAAAATTCCATATCTCATATGCAATAGGAAAAGTATAAATGAGTTTGGAAATATTTTGATCTAACGCACAAAATAGACTATTCATAGATTTTGCATTTAAAATCATTTCGTTTCTATTTAATACGCTAGGTGGTTTTTCAATAGTAATATTCCAAACTTTTTCATCTAAGCCTTTAAGAAAAATTTTCATTAATATTTTCCATCCTTTATAATTTCTTCCTTCAAATAAAGGTGGTGCTAGAGATTTTCTTTCTTCATAAAAATTTCCCCCACTAGTTGAAGAGAGATCATGAGGCGCCATTATTCCCGGTTGTTAAGCTATTTGAATAAAACCGCTTTGATACCACTTGTTGGATCTGTAGGTGCCCTTAGAGGGGGGTGAATAAGGGTTTTAAAAACTTATATTATATTTTGGAATACTTGAAATAATAAGAGATCAAAATAGTGATTTTGAATAAAGATCTAAATTGTTGTATAATGAAGGAGAGGATAATAAATAATTTAGAGAAATGAAGATCAAATCAATTTTATTACACAAATAGAGACATGATTATTATTAATAAAATTTATTACAAAATTTGATTTCAATGACGCTAGAAATCAAGGTGAAATATGAAAGACTCTTTTTGTTATCTATACCGACTCGTATCCCCACGAACCGGTTAACTTTAGTCGATCCTTCCCCGGATACGGCCTCAAGCCGCTCTAGACAATCCTTCCCCAGATATGGCCTCGAGCACCCCCTAGATCTGCACCCTAGACCTAGTCGCCAACACGAGGCAAATTTCTTCCCTAAGTCCTACCCAGACCTAGTCGCCAACAAGAGGCGAATTCACTAAACGATTACAAGAAAAGATGTGAAATAAATAACAACGATATAAAAACTCCCTATATGGATCTCTTGGAGAAGTAGACGAAGACCCACAGAGTATGATCATAGTCGATGCGTTCTTTCGGCACGATGATGACGCGTGTTGAAATCTTCTCCACTGATCTCCTTAAGCCTTCATGGATTTGTGGGAGTATCTCTCTGAACCTTCCTCTATATGATGTGACACGAAGCTCTGGAATTTGGGAGTGGGAGAGGGATGAAGAAGACGGATCCAATGGGTCCTTTGTATAGCCTTGAAGCTAGTGCCTGCGCTAACGCTACCGTCGGCGCTATCCCAGATTAGGCAATATTCTCTGCGGGAGAATCCTTCATTTTAAGCAAGCCGACATCCTTCCTCTTGTGCTTTGTGCTAGCGCCTGCGCTAGTAGATACCGCTCGCGCTAGCTGCTACCGCCTGCATTAGCTGCTTTTGCCTGGCGCTAGCACCTTCTATAGCTGCTCCCAAAATTTTCTCAAATCAGAGCTAGCGTCGGCGCTAGCGCTAGCGCCGGTGCTAGCGGGCATGTTGGAATTTTGGCTTCAAATTTTGGCGCAACTTTCTTATGTTATCCTTGAGTCATGTGGACTTGTTTTCCTGCGCACTTAAACACACAAGATCAAATAAACATAAGATTTGTTATTCTAAAACCTAGGAGATGCGGAAGACCATGTTCCAATATTCTTATCATTACACTTGGATTACCCTAAGTATTTCATGACCCTCTAAAGGGAAAGACGATCTTTAATCGATCCCGAGCACAACCTTGCCCCTTAGCATATCGGCCACACTCAATATATAGACTCCTGTTGATGACCTCAAATCTCCTCAACCAGACCAAGTACACCATGTACCTCTCATTCCCACTTAATGGTCTACAAGGTACTCCAGTTTTACAGTTTTACTATGCGTAGACCAAATGAGCTATATGAGTTGCATGAGAGGAGGTACTCCAAATAGTCATCTGAATGACCCAAGATTACTACTGAGAGTCTATCATGATATTATAAGACTAAATCCAGAAGGTCATAATTTTCTTTATTTACTTGTCATTTATTATAATTTCTCCAAAATTGGCTAAGTATGAAACTGAGCATGAAGTGTAAGATATTCTTATGATATATCCTACACAAATTTATGGAAAATCTATGATATCAAAGTAATAACAAATACAGAATATCACAATTTTACAGTAAGGTATTGGCCTCTAATTATAATATTGAATAATTATCCAAAATTGGAGGCTAATGAAGGAACCACCAATAATACTTATCCAAAAATTATGGTAAAATTACCAGACCTCTATAATGACCAGAAATGTTTACTGACTGGGTTTTATAATTAAGTATTTCAAGAAAACCCAAACTATGGCATATTGTGAACCTACTGATAAATACTTTCACAAATCATGCAAAAAATTCACAGAGCTCTCTAACGCCCTAAAATGTCCTATTACCAAATTTAACAATTTTCCAGAGGACAATAACCCCTTAATTAATTTTTCACACAATTAGCTCACATAAAGGGTTTGTGAATGAAGTACCACATAGATCATCCTAAAAATCACAAGAAAAATATCAGGGAACACTAACACTAACACAAGCTATTTGGCAAAATTTCATAACCATCTTAGGTTATATGAACATATAATTCTCTCTAGGCAGGAGGTGTCCCAAATAATTCTTAATTAACTTTGAGGGAATAAAAGTCTCCAAAAATCCCAAATAAATTTCCTAGGGCTTGAAACCACCCTATGAACTTATCCACCAAGTTCCAAGTTCATCCAAGGACATATGACCTCATGTCCTTCATTAAGCCCAAAGTGCAACCCTAGTGTTTGAACTAGGGTTCTAGGGCACATCCATTCCAAATCACCCCAACTCATTGGTGGAGGTTTTTTATGTGATATTAAGTCAGTGGCCAAGGTTTCATAACATTTTGGTGAGATTTGACCACTTAATACAACAAGTGCACATTTGACCTAAAATCCCTTAGTTTGACCAGTCTTGGGTTATTTAATTGCCCAATCAAATCAATCCCAAATGGGATGAAATTTTTACCAGAGTCATATCATGACCCTAAGGACCACCCACCACAATTTGGAGAGTTTTGATGTTATTAGACCCTATAATTAATTAATAAATGGATTATTAAATTTTTGTAAAAAGCTTAGAAAATTGTCCTCCAAAAATTTTCATTTTTGGATATGTTAAGGGTGTGGGTATAAACAGCCCATGTTTCAAATTTCAAGTCATTTGGATGAATGGATTAATGGGGGCACACAAACTATGCTCTGGTCAACCCTTTGTACATGTTGCACCATTTTGAGTGATGAGGTCAGCCTAGTGGTCCAAATTGTGTGGAACAAATTTTAAAATAAAGTAGACCCAAAGGGTTACAAGTTTGGTGTTGAACATTTTTGCATCAAGAGGGCCTAAGTATTTTCTATAATTTATTTTAAGTACTGTATAAAGTGTGACAGAAATACATTTAATAAAACATTTATATAGCATGATGGCGCACGAATCTTGGCGCAATATGAGCTGCCCCTACTCATCTTCTTCCTCCAGCCGACGTCTGAGGATAGCCCATCCTGGAACATTTTGCGAGTTGATTTCCCGACCACCTGTGCCCGTTCCCGGCCGTCCAATGCCACCACCACCTTCGTTGAGGTGGTGGTCGGCGATAGGCGGTGGTTGGCCGGCCGGAGGTGGTCGGAATCGGGATTTCGGGGAGGGGAAAGGAGCTCAAAAACGAGCCCCTTGGAATGCTTGATTCGAGCCTGAATTGGCACGAATCAAGCCCCAAATTGATAGGGATCTAGCACTTAGGGAGGAGAAGGGGATCGGACCTGTGTGGTGGCCTGAGGTCGTGTATTCCGGCAGGTTGCCAAGGCCGGCCTTGGAGCTTTTGGCACCTTTGTCAATTCCTGTCTTGGGGCTCGATTTCTTCAGGTAATTGGTGGGGAAACTCCTCCTCTCCATCCACTAAAGGAGTTATATGGCTTAATTAGGGAAGGGGAGAGGTATGGCTTCAATTGCCATGAAGGCCATTAATGGTCATTTTCGGCCATGGTGAAAACCTCCCAATTTAGCCCTCATGTGGGCTGGAAAAACTCCTAAACTTCTTGTATCAGCCAGAGGAGATGAATCCCCATCAATTGGGAGATCAATTGGCCTCCCTTGGCCATGAATGCCATTAATCCTCTCTTTCTCTCTCCACCATTTTTGGGTAAAATGGTGTTTTCTCTCTCCTGGTGGAATTATCTGAAATTGAATGGTCAATTCTGTAACTCCAAACCCCATTAGCTTGTGGACCACCTCAATTGGGTCTAGCCCAAGTGGATTGGGCTTGGTTAGGTCAAACTAGGTCATTTTGACCTAAATTTAGGGTAGAGTTGACTTTGGTCAATTTGACCATTTGGGTTGACCCCATTGGGTGGCTAGTCACCCATTGGCCTCCCTTAAGGGTTAGGAAGGTCTAGGTAGGGTCAATTTGGCAAGGTGAGGGTCAATTGACACTTAATAGGCCATTTTAACCAAAACATGGCTTTTTGGTCCATTGGGTCCCTAATAACCTTATAAGGGTAGGGGCAAGGTCAATTTGGCATGGTGGAGGTCAATTGACCCTAATTAGGCTACTTTGACCAATTTAGGGTTAAAGTTGACTTTGGTCAACTTGACCTCTTTGGTTGACCCTAATGGTTCCTTGGTGCTCTAAGGGACCCTCCAAAGGGTTAGGTGTGTCATGGTGGGGTCAATGAGTCAAGGTGAGGCCCTAAAGTTTAACCCTAGGATTGTTAACTAGAAATTGTTATTTGTAGACCACTGTGGTTTCCTTCTTCTTGCCTAAGGTCAAGTGGTCTCTTCAAGCTTCCTAGGGTTTTGTCATGACCCAGTCATGACAAAAACACTCTAGGGGTCTAGTTTTTTGGGGGATGTTACACGGTGACACTAACACACGAGTTAGCTATCTCCGCAAGACACCGATCTTGACGACAAGAACGATCAACAGGCCAACAAGAGATAAGAAGAAAATTAAGTAAGAATAAACCAAGTCCATAATCGCATATATATATCATAATATGATAAGTCCACCAATGAGTACAATAAGTGAAAGAGAGAGAAAGGGCTTATGCCTAGTACATGTCCAAAATAAAGTAATACAACTCTCTCACACTACATCTATGCGGAAGCTATCGAACTCTTGTCATCACGTGTCTGTAGCTGCTGCTGCAACAACAGGTAGTTGCTGCATTGCTTCATCCCATCCTCCTGAACTGCCTCCTATTTGGGGTCCTGCTGCTCCAGCATAACACTCCTAAAATGATGTGATCCACTAACCGTTAGTCGGAAGACTAATCTAAATTCCCCATCCCCTCCCCGGGTGACTCCTAGGCACCGGGCGGGAGGAAAAGCGAAGGTCAACAAGGGGTAAATTAACAAGCAGGTGACAGTGGGGCTAGCTAGCATAAGTATATTGTCACAACCCGCATTTTCTCAGTATTTAAAATATATCATAGTGAGAGAAAATACGCGGTGTGATGTCACGCCGTGCAGGGGACGACTGCAGACGCTCAGGCAAACTCCTAAATCTAATGCTCTTTTATGAAAACACAGGTTATTATGATAAAACAATATTTAAGTTTAAGTTGAGAACCGTGTCCCTCGGTTCAGTGGATCAACTAGGCCACGAGTAAAATTATATGTGGTCGCAGCGGAGAAATACTTGATTCAATTCTTTTATGGTCCTATATGAGCCCAAAGACCTAACATACAGCTAATGTTATGCATGACTCTAGATTTATTATAAGTAATAAAAAGGTTTTATAACGTTCAAAATATGGTGGCTTTCAGTTAAAGATATGCGATGAATCTAAGTTAAATGCAGCTTTTTATATTTAAAGTAACTAACATGCATCCTAACATAAATCCTTCCCAGAGAGCAAGTGTAAGAACCAACAATAGGTAACAGCAGTAAACACGAGCAAGTAGTCTAATATTAAACAAAACACTATGGGCGTCAATACTTCCACGAACCCATAGGAACAAAATCTAGTCAGAAAAGACAACACTACCTCACAGAAGGAGGTGAAACGAACGCTGCCACTACATACAACGCAGAAACCTCGAGCTCTATAAGACGAACCTGCTACTGCTCTGAACCTGAGGCATTCAAAAGAAGAACACCTCAGAAACAAGTTGCAAGTGGTGCAAGATAGCAAAAAGAGCTAAACAAACCTCCAAGTAAATGGGAGGTAAACCCACAGCCTGCAACAGATGTCAGTACTAGAGTACAGAAACAGGGAAAGAAACCATCTAAATGGCTAAAATCAAGAGAGCTCAATAACAGAAGAAAAAGAAATGCATAGCTATATATATATTTTACCATATTTCATAATCATATTTGTATTTACATTCATAAGAGACTGATCAGCTCTATGCAACAAGGGTCTCATGCCGGCGACTCTAGTCCACACAAACCAACAGTCCAGAACAGAGGCACTGCGGCGTTGACTCTTAGCTCACACGACTAACCAAACCAAACGGAGCAAGTATGGCTCCAAGCAACTGAGGTGGCGGTCCTCAATCCACTGCCCACCAATAGTAAAAACAGAGCGAGTATAGCTCACAAACAGGGCGAGTATAGCCCCCAACAAAAGGGCACTGTGACAGTGGTGTAAGCCACGACGCGCACAGCCAAAATGATATCATATACATATACATATACATATATAAACCTATGCATTTTATTATGACGGTTCTGAACTACGAAGCCGACAACAAACTTAGGCCAAACTGAATATACGGTCGACGTAACTACTCAGACCATCCATGTACAAATCCAAGGCCCTAACAACAAATACCTCCAAAATAGACGGGAAAACTAGCCATCTGACGGTATTCCGATACCGAGACAATTCAGTTGATTTATTCCGCCTAACGAGGTGACGATCCAAATGATGTGACGACCAAGTTGACACGACAACTAAAAGCACACTATTCAAAGTTCAACACTTAGACCGACACCCTACTTATAAGCGAGTTGAGGATTTGATACAATCATCGCAAAAGACTATGAACGATACAATTGTTAACGGGAAACCAAGCGGTCAACCAATGATGCTGACCTGACCGACAAGCAGCCAATACCTGCCTTAAATTATACAAAAGGAACGAATCGGGTCCATACAGTTAATAGAGAGCATGCAAAAGAAGCCTCACGGTAAACAACCCCAATGGGTGCAGTTACCAAATTAAAGCACTGACTGTGCAGCATCATCATGCAATCATCAAGGGGAAATTTAACTTCCAGCAAGCGGTCGACCAAGGACTATACAGAGATATGATGCAATCGACGAATGACTTTAAAATCACCATTTAGTTGATAAAAGGCAGTAGACTCAATTCAAATGCGATGTCGGCACGAAAAGACATAAAAAGCTTGATAACATCGCTTAAGATACCCGGGTACACCCAGTAGAAAAACATAAAGACATGCTAAAGACCAATCAGAATAAGTGATGGAATCGACCGAAAGACTCATCAAAAGTCGACAGGAAAACTCAACAAAAGCTGACGGGAAGAGACTTATATTACGGTCAACTAGGAAGACTTAACAAAAAGTCGACGAGAATGACTTAACAAGCAGTCGATTAGAAAGACTTAGCAAAGGTCGACGAGAACACTTAATTAAAATTGACTGGGAGACTTTATGTCAAAGTCGATGGGAAAGGTCGATAAAATCGACGGGAAGACTTCATAATGAAGTCGACGGGACAACACAATAAAATCGACTAGGAAACTTGATAATAATCGACTAGAAGGTTAATTAATTGACGAGAAGGGGTAGAAGAAAGTCGACGGGAAGAATATAGCTAAAATTGGCTGGCTGGCCCGTCGATTTTACTTGGATAGATATCTAAGACAAAAGAAAGAAATTTCTAAGCTAACCAAATCAGCAGAGCAACATCACTCAAAAGTCAGAACCTACAGCGACACTCAACACCAAAAAGATATACATATATATATAAATATATATATACATAAAAAGGCACATGTATATTTATATGCATAAATATTGAAGCAGGAGATTAATAAATCTGCAGAAACATACAAGTCCAGGGAGGGGAGAGCAAACCACCACTTGCCTTTACTCGAAACGCCGAAGAACGGCCTCAAAAGCCCTCCACACCACTGATCAGCTCAAACACAGCCTACGCGCGAAGAATCATGCCCCACGTCATTGTTATGCCTATCATGAGATGCCATCCTTCGCGATACCTGTTAAGGAATCATATCAATAAAAATGTATAAGATTGCGGGGTTGGATCACAGTTAGAGTGTTGACGTTGACCTCTAGGGTGACCTAAACAATTCAAGGCTTGACCAAGGGAGGATAACATATAAAGGAGACAAGAAGAGTGCCCCCACAAGCATAAACAACTCCAAAACTACATATCATTTATTGGGCTACCTCAGAATAATCAACCGCATATCCCAATGCTGAAACAATTAATAGCATTGACAAGGATAGGAGAGCAAGTAGACGGCCAACAGGAAGGAGCAGCTGGTACTATAGATAAGTAGAAAATCCAATAAACATGAACATTAAAAGGAACCTGCAGCAGCTCAGCCAGCACACAAAAACAAAAATGGCAAAACTGAACTACATAAGAGCAATAAAACCGTAAAACTGGACTGCACGAGGGCCATAAAATAGAAATATTAACAACATAGATTAACAGCAATATCCCTCTCCAATAGCAGGCTGAACAGGACTTAACTTAAACCCTCGAACATATGGGGTTTTAGCCATAACAGCAACTCCCAACAGGAACCAACCTAAGCAAAGAAAACCAACATAAAAGACCAACTAACAACGATTGAAACATTCACTACTTTCCAATTTCCGACACCACATGATGAAGACCATCCCAAACTAGACGCAAACCAGAAGGAAAGAGGTCAGAGGATGGATTACAGTGAGGTATGTATCCAGGAAAACCTTATCAAGCCTTATTTCCAGCACTAATCACCATCCCCCCTTGCGATTTCGCGAAGAAGAAAGAAGGAAATGAGAGGAGAAATGAGGAAGAATCGATCGGCTTCGCCGCTTAAGCCCTAACCACACTGAATGACCTCTCCTAGAATGGCACAGCAGAAATAGTGAATAAATAAATCCACCGCTCAACACTCTCCCTTGCTTCCTTATTGGCACCCCAATGTGCCAATAATGTTAGCCCATCAATATGCCTATTAGCACCCCAACCTCATCAATATCATTATATGCACACCCACGACCACTATTAGCCATTTAACTCAGCTAACAAACTATTGGCACACTAGTTTCAACTATCAATATCAGTTATGAGCATACTATCATACCCCACCAAACCAAAACAAAAAGAATGTGAGCTATATTTTCATTTAATACAAAGCAAATAACTTGAAATCAAAATGCATTGCGATGGAAAAAAAAGTCAACACTGACTTACTTTTCATCTTAGGGGAAAGAAGGATTTTCGTCGAACGAACCATATATATGTATATGATCTTCTTATAATAATAATAATATAATTATTATTATATTACTACTAAAAACTAAACGAACGCCGAACCCGACGAAAATTTCGCCTAAGGTGAACGGCGTTGCTAACTCGATGTGAAAAGTAACGCCCAGACGTCAAAGGTGACGTCAACGGAGGAATAAAATAATTTCTGAAAATTTCAGGGCGTTACAGTCACCCCACCTAAAAGGAAGTTTCGTCCCGAAACTTAAAACGCAAAACGAAACTAGAGGCAAAGAAAGATAGGTTTAAATTCGCTGGATATGAATGCTACCCAAAGAAGACTAGGAAAACGAATGAGGATAAGATGCTTACTCAGCACTCAATCTTACGTCTCCAGAACACAAACAGACTCTTTGACATAGAAAAGATTAGGCTGAAACATAAATATCGAGCTAGGGGCCAGATAACAAAAACACAAACTTTCACGACTGGCTCACGTGAAACACACCGTGAACACCAGGGAAAGAAGCAGGAAAATACAGCTTAACCGCAGAAGCTCTGATGCACTTAACTCTGGCATTGGAGAAACCATCAACAAACCCATGCCCCCAACTACGAGCTCTAAATTAGCACTCTGCTGATTGCAAATTTCTCATAACACACCTGAGCCAACTGTAGCTCTTCACGGATAAGTGATACCGCTACGCTCAAATCCACCCAAGCTTCCTAGATCTGCCTCAAAATGCTGACAGGCACAACATTTAGATATAAGCCTTACTAAGCCAACTTGAACTTCCTAACACCAAACCATTTCCTTCAGATCTCGATACATTTCTTTTGAAATCAAAATGGTAGGCAACGCTAGGACTTTATGCTTCGCCACAATTCCTTGCCCGAATATCCTCAATAGCAGGAATATAATATTTACTTCTAAATTTCTATGTGATCATATCTTTCTCAAGAAGTCCAAAAAATCTTCGCTCCTTGACTAGACCTCGAATGAAACGCAACTCAAAATCATCAAAGACTCTCCCAATACTAAGTTGGTCAACATAATATTGCTTCCAATACTTGCCAATGAAAATCTTTCAACCAGCTACTACACTGATACACTAAGGATTAACGTAGAGTAATTCTTCTCATAAAATTGTAGTTTTCATGACCCATCAGCAAGAACAATTCCTTTCCGCATCAAAATTGAACATCCATTCCACGATAAAAATTCACAACAAGGTCTTCTAAATCCAACCCTTCCAAATCAACCTAAGCGATAAAAACCACTTAGAAGGGAATATAGCACTAAGGGGATCACCAACCCGATTAAGGGTCAAACCATGACGCTCTACTAAAGACCTAGCCACGCACAAGCGGGTAGCACCAGAATCGAGAAGGAACGCTCGCCTAAAGGCTATATACCTTAAACTCCCCTATAAGGTTGGATTCTCAACTAAACGAGCGAAAACAAACTAGAACCGAAGCTGAAAGTTAATAATTAGATTAGAATCTAACCTGGAATTACGGAGGGGGAAAACTTCTCCCCTTCCATTGCTACTGCATTTAACTCGGCCTCTCCTCGATCTAACTGTCGCTGCTGAGGCGGTGGCAGTGCCAGAGCCGCAAGAGCAAGCTGCTGGCCGGTTAACTGGAACTGCGAACACCGGGATTTCACATGACCCTTCTGTCCGCACTGATAACAAACCTTACACTTTGACCAGCAACGACCGTCGTCGTGCCCCCTCTGTTTGCATGAAGTGCAAAACAAATCATTCTTCGGGGCACCTGGAAGAGCCATCACCTGAAGCCGCTTCTGCACGCCCAGCATCTTGAAACACTTCTCGAATGGATGGCCCACACGGCCGCAAAAACTGCATACCACCTTGCCCTTCTTACTTGGGGCAGGGCTGTCACTATCATCCACCTTCCTCTTTTTCCACCCCAACACAGCCTTCTGACCCACCACAGGGTCCTGCGCCTCAGGCTGCTGCCCAAAGGTAGCCGCCATCAAAACCTGAATCTGAGCCTGCATCTCGGCCACTTGCCTAGACAACGCCTCGTTACTCTGACGCAACTCCTCAATTACCGCTTTACTGCGCGCACCCAAGGACTCGCCCTCTGACTGGGGAGCCAACTCTGACGCACGATGCTCTGGGGTTATCGACGGCAATTACGAACGAACACCTCAATTCACCTAGCTTAAGACGCCATAGCCAGGAACTTGAATTTCCTAACTCGATACAGATCGGAAAGAGTGGATACTTGCTCTTGCTGTTACCTTGCTCTGGGAATTCATGAAATGATTTTATGCTTAACTTAGGATGGTATACCATCATCCCATCAACTTATGTGCGCATCATATGAATGCATGAATGCCGCAACTTTATTTCAAATCATGTGTGTACGAGCGTCATCATGTATGTCTTTAGCTTGGCACATGTGCTAATGCTATGTTATGATGTATATGCAGTGCTATGCAATCTAAAAGGCCTTAATGCATGCTATGAGCGGTGTACACAAGCGATCTTATGCATCCCATACTACATATTATCGCATGTAACGAAAAAGAAAAATGAGCTAATGGAAACGCATGCGACGTCCATTATGCTTCCCATACTACAAAACAGTCGCATGTTGTCACCTATGAGGATCCATATACAAACACATATTATGCATCCCATACTACATAATATGCCTCGTATACTTCTTATCATGCCATGAGTGTAGTGTTCGTGCTTCAGCCAAGACATACTGATGACCCTTCGGTGTGTGTATGCAATGAATGACGATTCTCACCAGGCGGTTAACTGGGCAACCAGACTATCACAGCAACCTGGCTAACCTTCCTCTGATACCAACTGTCACAACCCGCATTTTCTCAGTATTTAAAATATATCAGAGTGAGAGAAAATACGCGTCGTGATGCCACGCCGTGCAGGGGACGACTGCAGACGCTCAGGCAAACTCCTAAATCTAATGCTCTTTTATGAAAACACAGGTTATTATGATAAAACAATATTTAAGTTTAAGTTGAGAACCGTGTCCCTCAGTTCAGTGGATCAACTAGTTCACGAGTAAAAGTATATGTGGTCGCAGCGGAGAAATACTTGATTCAATTCTTTTATGGTCCTATATGAAGCCCGAAGACCTAATATACAGCTAATGTTATGCATGACTCTAGATTTATTATAAGTAATAAAAAGGTTTTATAACGTTCAAAATATGGTGGCTTTCAGTTAAAGATATGCGATAAATCTAAGTTAAATGCAGCTTTTTATATTTAAAGTAACTAACATGCATCCTAAAATAAATCCTTCCCAGAGAGCAAGTGTAAGCACCAATAATAGGTAACAGCAGTAAACACGAGCAAGTAGTCTAACATCAAACAAAACACTATGGGCGTAAATACTGCCACGAACCCATAGGAACAAAATCTAGTCAGAAAAGACAACACTACCTCACAGAAGGAGGTGAAACGAACGCTGCCACTACATGCAACGCAGAAACCTCGAGCTCTACCAGACGAACCTGCTACTGCTCTGAACCTGAGGCCTTCAAAAGAAGAACACCTCAGAAACAAGTTGCAAGTGGTGCAAGAGAGCAAAAAGAGCTAAACAAACCTCCAAGTAAACGGGAGGTAAGCCCACAGCCTGCAACAGATGTCAGTACTAGAGTACAGAAACAGGGAAAGAAACCAGCTAAATGGCTAAAATCAAGAGAGCTCACTAACAGAAGCAAAAGAAATGCATTGCTATATATATATATATATATTACCATATTTCATAATCATATTTGTATTTACATTCATAAGAGACTGATCAGCTCTAAGCAACAAGGGTCTCATGCCGGCGACTCTAGTCCACACAAACCAACAGTCCAGAACAGAGGCACTGCGGCGTTGACTCTTAGCTCACATGACTAACCAACCCAAACGGAGCAAGTATGTCTCCAAACAACTGAGGTGGCGCTCCTCAATCCACTGCCCACCAATAGTAAAAACAGAGCGAGTATAGCTCACAAACAGGGCGAGTATAGCCCCCAACAAAAGGGCACTGTGCCAGTGGTGTAAGCCACGACGCGCACAGCCCAAACAATATCATATACATATACATATATAAACCTATGCATTTTATTATGACAGTTCTGAACTACGAAGCCGACAACGAACTTAGGCCAAACTGAATATACGGTCGACGTAACTAGGCAGACCATCCAAGTACAAGTCCAAGGCCCTAACAACAAATACCTCCAAAATAGACGGGAAAACTAGCCATCTGACGGTATTCCGATACCGAGACAATTCAGTTGATTTATTCCGCCTAACGAGGTGACGATCCAAATGATGTGACGACCAAGTTGACACGAAAACTAGAAGCACACTATTCAAAGTTCAACACTTAGACCGACACCCTACTTATAAGCGAGTTGAGGATTTGATACAATCATCGCAAAAGACTATGAACGATACAATTGTTAATGGGAAACCAAGTGGTCAACCAACGATGCTGACCTGACCGACAAGCAGCCAATACCTGCCTTAAATTATACAAAAGGAACGAATCGGGTCCATACAGTTAATAGAGAACATGCAAAAGAAGCCTCACAGTAAACAACCCTAACGGGTGCAGTTACCAAATTAAAGCACTGACTGTGCAACATCATCATGCAATCATCAAGGAGAAATTTAACTTCCAGCAAGCGGTCGACCAAGGACTATACATAGATATGATGCAATCGACGAATGACTTTAAAATCACCATTTAGTTGATAAAAGACAGTAGACTCAATTCAAACGCGATGTCGGCACGAAAAGACATAAAAAAGCTTGATAACATCGCTTAAGATACCCGGGTACACCCGGTAGAAAAACATAAAGACATGCTAAAGACCAATCAGAATAAGCGATGGAATCGACCGAAAGACTCATCAAAAGTCGACAGGAAAACTCAACAAAAGCTGACGGGAAGAGACTTATATTACGGTCAACTAGGAAGACTTAACAAAAAGTCGACGAGAATGACTTAACAAGCAGTCAATTAGAAAGACTTAGCAAAAGGTCGACGAGAACACTTAATTAAAATTGACTGGGAGACTTTATGTCAAAGTCGACGGGAAAGGTCGATAAAATCGACGGGAAGACTTCATAATGAAGTCGACGGGATAACACAATAAAATCGACTAGGAAACTTGATAATAATCGACTAGAAGGTTAATTAATTGACGAGAAGGGGTAGAAGAAAGTCGACGGGAAGAATATAGCTAAAATCGGCTGGCTGGCCCGTCGATTTTACTTGGATAGATATCTAAGACAAAAGAAAGAAATTTCTAAGCTAACCAAATCAGCAGAGCAACATCACTCAAAAGTCAGAACCTACAGCGACACTCAACACCAAAAAGATATACATATATATATATAAATATATATATATATACATAAAAAGGCACATGTATATTTATATGCATAAATATTGAAGCAGGAGATTAATAAATCTGCAGAAACATACAAGCCCAGGGAGGGGAGAGCAAACCACCACTTGCCTTTACTCAAAACGCCGAAGAATGGCCTCAAAAGCCCTCCACACCATGGATCAGCTCAAACACGGACTACGCGCGAAGAATCACGCCCCACGTCATTGTTATGCCTATCGTGAGATGCCATCCTTCGCGATACCTGTTAAGGAATCATATCAATAAAAATGTATAAGCTTGCGGGGTTGGATCACAATTAGAGTGTTGACGTTGACCTCTATGGTGACATAAACAATTCAAGGCTTGACCAAGGGAGGACAACATATAAAGGAGACAAGAAGAGTGCCCCCACAAGCATAAACAACTCCAAAACTACATATCATTTATTGGGCTACCTCATAATAATCAACCGCATATCCCAATGCTGAAACAATTAATAACATTGACAAGGATAGGAGAGCAAGTAGCCGGCCAACAGGAAGGAGCAGCTGGTACTATAGATAAGAAGAAAATCCCATAAACAGGAACATTAAAAGGAACCTGCAGCAGCTCAGCCAGCACACAAAAACCAAAATGGCAAAACTGAACTACATAAGAGCAATAAAACCGTAAAACTGGACTGCACGAGGGCCATAAAATAGAAATATTAACAGCATAGATTAACAGCAATATCCCTCTCCAACAGCAGGCTGAACAGGACTTAACTTAAACCCTCGAACATATGGGGTTTTAGCCATAACAGCAACTCCCAACAGGAACCAACCTAAGCAAAGAAAACCAACATAAAAGACCAACTAACAACGATTGAAACATTCACTACTTTCCAATTTCCGACACCACATGATGAAGACCATCCCAAACTAGACGCAAACCAGAAGGAAAGAGGTCACGGGATGGCTTACAGTGAGGTATGTATCCAGGAAAACCTTATCAAGCCTTATTTCCAGCACTAATCACCAGCCCCCCTTGCAATTTCGCGAAGAAGAAAGAAGGAAATGAGAGGAGAAATGAGGAAGAATCGATCGGCTTCGCCGCTTAAGCCCTAACCGCGCCGAATGACCTCTCCTAGAATGGCACAGCAGAAATAGTGAATAAATAAATCCACCGCTCAACACTCTCCCTTGCTTCCTTATTGGCACCCCAATGTGCCAATAATGTTAGCCCATCAATATGCCTATTAGCACCCCAACCTCATCAATATCATTATATGCACACCCACGACCACTATTAGCCATTTAACTCAGCTAACAAACTATTGGCACACCAGTTTCAACTATCAATATCAGTTATGAGCATACTATCATACCCCACCAAACCAAAACAAAAAGAATGCGAGCTATATTTTCATTTAATAAAAAGCAAATAACTTGAAATCAAAATGCATTGCGATGGAAAAAAAGTCAACACTGACTTACTTTTCATCATGGGGGGAAGAAGGATTTTCGTCGAACGAACCATATATATGTATATGATCTTCTTATAATAATAATATTATTATTATATTACTACTAAAAACTAAACGAACGCCGAACCCGACGAAAATTTCGCCTAAGGTGAACGGCGCTGCTAACTCGACGTGAAAAGTAACGCCCAGACGTCAAAGGTGACGTCAACGGAGGAATAAAATAATTTCTGAAAATTCCGGGGCGTTACATATATCCTATCTATAATAATAATAACAAGGAGCATTGAGCATTCAATAGCATTTGCAGCAATATAAGTAAGAAATGCAGTGTATATATAGAGAAGCAACTACAAAATAACCCTAACTTATAAGAATGCTCATACAGACTTATAAGTTAGGGGATCTGGCACTAAGGTAAACTCATCGTATAAAAGAGCCCATACTAATTTATAGGATGAGGTCTTGTTTATGCAAGGATGTTATGCTATGTTGTGCAATGCAATGATGCAACTCACCCACCCTACTTTGTACATACAGACCTTTTTGTAGTTCCCTCTGTTCGAGTGTGTCAACTCAGGTACCCAGTTGAGGCATATAGGGCAGTGGACCGGGCTATCGACTTCTAGGCTTATGTCACACATCTCTCAGCCTAGACCTTACGTACGCCCCTAAGAACATACAGGGTATCCGCGTACTATCTGGCAAGCACCGCCTCTATCCCGCTTTTCGAGTCTCCGCTCAGGTACACCCCGTTGAGGCAAACAGGGGCAATGGATCTGGTCCTCCACTCCTAGGCCAGTATGACGCCTCCTAGCCTAGACCTTACGTATGCCCCTAAGAACACACAGGGTATCCACGTACTAGTTTATACAATAATGCCTCTAAGTGAAACAGCGAGCCTACCACTCGCTGGACTAACCCGTCCTTCTAAAATACCGAGCCTACCGCTCGCAGGACTTAACTCGTCCTTCTACTATACCGAGCCTACCGCTTGCAGGACTTAGCCCAACCTTCTATTATACCGTTCGCAGTACTTAACCCATCCTTCTACTATACCGAGCCTACCGCTCGCCGCACTTAACTTGTCCTTCTTGGTCAACACTAATCCGTCCTAAATTTGGGATGGGGATTGTCCTATCCAGTTCTCCCATTTATCTACTTTTGTCTACCTTTTAGTTATGCCTAGAAGTTTAGGGTGAATCCCGGACTTCCCGAGGGTTACCCGGTGAAGGGCTCATAGCAGTACTAGGGGATGCGATGGTGGCTGAAGCCCAAATCCCCTTCCAGGACATTTACTCTTATTGGTGGCTACTGTTAGTTATTGGGTGTCGACTTATCACCTAAAGGAGGGTTAATAGGTATTTCAAATTATTTTTCTTCCCCCTTTTGGTGTACTTGATTTCTGGTTAATAGATAGATCTATAGATTAGAAAAGCACAGCACAGAAAACACGCAAGAACTTATAGAGGTTCCTCAAGACAGGGTGTCTTGAGTAGTCCTCTTTCCCTCTACGCCTACGTAGCAGTGTGCTAGGCTCGACAAACTCTGCCAATGTCTCTGACCCTCAAGCCTTACAACTCGGACCCGCAAGTCCCTGCAGCCTAGGCCCGCAAGCCCCTTCACTACACTCGAGCCCACAAGCTCGACACTCAGGCCCTCAAGCCCTATACAGCACAAACCCGCAAGTCTTGTCTGCAGCCTAGGCCCGCAAGCCCCTTCACTACACCCGAGCCCGCAAGCTCGACACGTTTGGACCCGCAAGTCCTCTTCCCTAGCCCTCAAGCCTCACAGATCTCAATCCCTCAAGCTTGACACTTAGATCTGAAAACAGATCTTAAAACTTTGGCCCGCAAGCCTTTACAAATAAAGATATACCATGTAAACCTGTTCTGCCTTATGGAGATCGGCTTCTTGACTCGAAGAGGATGCTTTTTATTTTCAATCTGAACGGTACAAATCTTCTTCAAGCTTTCTTGCTTTGTCGGATGTTGACTGGCTACCTTTCTTGAACGAAACATAACAGTCGATTAGACTTGACTGCAACTTGAAGAACACAGAATGATCATTTTGTTCTTCCCTTCTTTCTTTCTTCACTGTCGCTTGTACTGTTGTATTGCTAGGCGAGATACTTTTTTGTTCCTTTCTTCCTCTCTTTTCTAGGGCATCACTGTTCCCATTTAGGACGGATGAGCCGCTTAATGGTCACATATGATGTCCTTGACTGACAGACGCCCATCCCTCAAGAACATGCGCTGATTAGACGATTAGGCGGCGACATTAAGTGCTGACAGCATGTCCGGCTACTTTTGAATTTGTCTTGACGATATTTCCATTATTGTTACAACGACATGGACAATATCTCGACGACAGGACTTGTCAATGTCTTGAACTGGTTTCTTCTTCAATTCTTCATCAGATAGTGATATCTCGACAATACGGTACATCACTTCTGCATTCGAGCTTAAGACGGCACGAAGTCATCAAACTAATATCGGCGAGAACTACTTGTCTGCTCAATATCGCTGAAACCACCTTATCTTGTCGACGAAATAATTGATATCATATCGACAGACTATACTTCAGCAACTGCCTGTCATCATATGACCTTCTTTAGTCTTCTCGACGTCATGCCTTCTTTATGATGATGTCATCGGCATCAGTCTTGCTTAGCCTTTCCAACGACAAGGCTTCTTGTCGACGATATCATCGACATCTTTGAGCCTTCTTCTTCATCTCGACTTTCTGATATCGTCATGTAGATGTCACAACGATATCACCATTTTGCCTTGCTCTGCATGTTGTTGACGATGTGCCTGTTGTTGTCGACGACATGCTTGATCCTTTTCGACGACATCAGACACAATCATTCTTCTTTGCTTTGCCTATACTTATCGACGATATGTCCAACCTTTTTCGACGATATTATACTTAGGCAGGTAAGTACTGGACATATTGTCTTATCTCTGCAAGCATGAACTAGATATGACATTAAATACAACTTGCACTTATCATTGAGCTGAGCACTTCTTCAAATCAGGAACACTGCTGGGCACTGTTCCCAACAGCTATCCATCCTACTATACCCACTTGCTCTCTAATTGCTCTAAAATCCTAAGACGGATTACCAATTGACATGGGCAGACAAGTGTTGGTGTTCAATTGAGCACTGAACCCTGCTTTCCCTAGTGACCGGCTATTTCTTTGCGTTATCTCTTAATCACAGCTTGTAACTCTCGTTGGGTCACTCCTTACCTACTTAAGGTCCCAATATATACAACACTTATACTTGCCAATGGTTCACTCCTCTTATCATGTCCGTGTAAACCTTAAATTAATGGTTTTACTAAATGCACTCCAATCTCTTTTCTTCCAATAAAGGTCATTAATGGTTAATCCTTTAAGCAATTTATGACTCATAATGACCAAGGAGTTAATAAATTCATGGATGATGGTCTGGAGTGGTCTAATTTAGATAAATCAGTTTTTACTATTCGCAGATCGGTAAGCCTTAAAGTGATGCACATGCCCTACATGTTGGTCTATATGAATATTAACTAAGTAAGGGTCATTTTAATTCCAGATATTTGTATTGATGTCAAAGGTCTATGTGCAAATTTCTATGATATTTCAACAATAATAAATCATTAATTAATTCTTCAAGTCATGAGTCCAACTACTACTTTGTGAAGGAAGTATGGAATTTACTTAGTGAATAATTCTAATAAAATTCTCATGGCTTCATACTGATATGAAAAGTCTATATACAAAATTCTATAACAATCCAGCAAATATATTTCATGGTATGAATTTCTCAAGTTATAAACTCAATTTGTACTTTGTGAAGGAAGCATGTCATTTACCCAATGAAAAATTCTAACAAAATTCTCAGAACTTTCTACTGATATGAAAAGTGTATGTACAAAATTCTATAACAATCCAGCAACTATATTTCATGGTATGAATTTCTCAACTTATAAACTCAAATTATACTTTGTGAAGGAAGCATGACATTTACTCATTGATAAATTCTAACAAAATTCTCAGAGCTTCCTACTGATATGAAAAATCTATATACAAAAATTTATAACAATCCGGCAAATATATTTCATGGTATGAATTTCTCAAGTTATAAACTCAAATAGTACTTTGTGAATGAAGTATGTCATTTACTCAATGATTAATTCTAACAAAATTCTCAGTGCTTCCTACTGATATGAAAATTCTATATACAAAATTCTATAACAATCCAGCAGATATATTTCATGGTATGAATTTCTAAAGTTATAAACTCAATTTGTACTTTGTGAAGGAAGCGTGTCATTTACCCAATGAAAAATTCTAACAAAATTCTCAGAACTTCCTACTGATATGAAAAGTGTATGTACAAAATTCTATAACAATCCAGCAACTATATTTCATGGTATGAATTTCTCAAGTTATAAACTCAAATTGTACTTTGTGAAGGAAGCATGACATTTACTCATTGATAAATTCTAACAAAATTCTCAGAGCTTCCTACTGATATGAAAAATCTATATACAAAATTTTATAACAATCCAGCAAATATGTTTCATGGTATGAATTTCTCAAGTTATAAACTCAAATAGTACTTTGTGAATGAAGTGTGTCATTTACTCAATGATTAATTCTAACAAAATTCTCAGTGCTTCCTACTGATATGAAAAGTCTATATACAAAATTCTATAACAATCCAGCAAATATATTTCATGGTATGAATTTCTCAGGTTATAAACTCAAATAGTAATTTGTGAAGGAAGTATGTCATTTACTAAATGATTAAATCTAACAAATTTCTCAGAGCTTCCTACTGATATAAAAAGTCTATATACAAAGTTTCACAACATTTTAGTGAGCTTTGACCCTATAATTACTTACGTAGTTCTAATGCTACATGGTGGTGCTATACGCACACCAAAATTTCCTTACACTTGTATGTGGAATAACCTAACATGCAGAGATTCAAAGGAGCTTAAATGTTAGTCAGGGACTATTATTCATATAACCAACCTCCCAAAGGAGATTTGGGGTGATTTGAGTCCAAATCACCCATAATTTACTCAATGCTTGCTTTATTAAATTTCTACAAAAACCTTAGAAAAATGTGCACCAAAAATTCTGATTTTTTGGCACATAGTAGATCTATGAAACATACACACGTGGTTAAATTTTCAACCTCATATCATCCACAATATAAAAGTTATTTACAATTTAAGATTTGTCCTTCTCCAGGACCATCCTTAGTAAATCTGCCCTACAGAGAGTTGTAGGGCACCAAATGAGGATATCTTAATTCTTACAAATAGTAGACACAAAGGCCTGCAAAAGTTGTCTTTGCCTACTTTTCCTTTTAAGGCCTCTAAGGGTCTCAATTTTTGAGTGCAAAAGATCTATTTCACTATGGCAAAAACAACCTTTAGTGTGACCTAATCAAAGGTTTTTCTATGGCTCATTAAAACGTGGGTCTACTCATATGCAAGGATCCAATTGAGCCAAAAAATTTACCAGTAACTAATATACACATAACCAACCTCCCAAAGGGGATTTGGAGGGATTTGAGTCAAGTAACTCATAATATACACCATGCATGTTTATTTAAATTTCTACAAACACTAGAGAAATGTGTCCCAAAAATTCTAATTTTGGTTGGGTGATGTATTATATCATTACAAAGGAGTGGCTAAAACTTCAGAGACTAAAACCAAGTCAAATGATGCAAGGGCCGCAAAATACCCATTTGGGCTATGTGCACACCACACCTCAACCTTGCCAAGATATGCAAGTGGGTTAGCCCAACATGTAGTAGTCCAAATGGCCTGAATATTCCACCATGGATTATACTTGGCCTGATCTACCACCCAGAGAAAAATTGAGTGGATTTGGACCATTATAACCCTAGATCTAGGATATGCAAGAAAAATGAAATGTTGAACAAAATCTTAGAAAAATTCCCAAAAATCCCCAATTTTTGGCAAGGGGTATTCTAGGGCATGACTCATGCATGCCCCAAATTTCAAGTCATTTAGAGTTATTTATCTCTCTAAATTAATTTTTAAAGATCTAGGGGCCCATATGTACATGTATCACCAAAATGGGTGCTCGGAGAGCTACTCCAAATCACCTCAAACAAATTTATAAATTTTGTTAAGGTCATAGGCTACAATTGTCATTCAGGGTGTATTTTCTATTGGGGCTTCTAAGGGCCCCAAATAAATTCCCCAAGATTCTGCTCAACATGTGACAGAATTTTAATTCCTATATTAACAATATCTATGGTCTGCGGCTATCAGATCTGCTGAGATCCAACGATTCTCCTTTATCTTCCCCAGCTAGGCGAGGGATGGGATCAACTCGTCCTAGAGCCACCTTGCCTCCAGATTCTGGCGAACTCAGGCCATCGCCGGAGAATTCCCCAAGCGGCCATCACCTCTGGCCGACGTAGGGCTAGCGAATGGCGGTGAGACGGCCGGAGGTGGCCGAAAAAGCTCACCCGTCGTTTTCATTTTTTCGGTTAGGAACAAGAAACGGCCAATGGTGAATCCACCATTTACCCATGAATTTGCAAATGGATTGAGGGGATATCTAGCACAGGGGGAGGAGATAAGGAAAACAATCCTTGATTGGAGTTTTGGGGGCCCGTTCCTCTTGGTGCCATAGCTGACGAGCTTGCTTGAGCTCCTTGTTGATCTCCTCCATTAGTGCACAATTCCTCTCAGGAACATGGGTCTTCTACTCCTCTTGAGTTTCTAAAGGTGACGGTGAGCTCAATTGAGAGAGGGGGAGGGTTTTAGATGGGTTGCCATTAATGGGAGATTTTGGTTATGTTGCCACCTCCCTCTCCAGCCACTGTCAGTGCTCCAGCTCACCCAGAATTCACTCCTCAGCTCGAATTTATGCTGAGGGGTGATGACGCATATTTTGACTTAAATATGCTTATCATTATTATTATATTTTTAATATAAACTCTATATATTTCTCCAAATTTTAGTATAATTATCTACATATTATTATTTTTATAATTATTCGCACTAATGTTAATTTATGTGTTATTCGACAGGCCTGGGGGGGAATAATCAGTGCCCGCTGTCAAAACGTCGTCGCAACATATTTACGGAGTTAAAGTGATGCAGCCCGACCACCAAGAGTTGCACAAATTCAGGCTCAAGACAAGTCAAATTATATTAAAGAGAATACCTTGGTGCAGCCCCTCACATTCAAACCCGACCCCTCCTTGCCTCCGCACTTTGTAGCCCGAACTCCCTTGGTCCAGCTCAAGTTCAAACCCGACACCCTTGTGCCCACACCAAAATCGTGAGCAGCACTCTCCAAGCTCAAAATCGTGAGCAGCTCTCCAACCCCCCAAACCGCCACCTTTGCATGAATTTTCATGCATGGTCCCCATCAATGCTTGGCCGAACCCCCCCCCCCCCCCCCCCCCCTCTCTCTCTCTTCCCCTTTTTATTTTCATCCCCATATAACTCTCATACATCCCCCCTCTCTCTCTCTAATTTTTCTTTTTATGTTTCCTTTAAATAATATGCATGCATGAATCCCTTTCTCCCTCCTCCTATTTAATTCATGCATGTATTTTCCCATGCATGAACCTTTCTCACTCCTCCATTAAATGAAATTCAACTCCCCTCTCCACATGCATGGCCGGCCACCCCTTGCTCTCCCCTCTTCTCTCCTTATTTCTAGAACTTTCCCCTCCATCTATAAATATACCCCATCCCTCATGCTTTAGGAGAACTTTTGGCAAGAGAGCAAGAGAGAGATCAAGGGAGAGTTAGTTTGTGTTCAAGCTTTTAGTTTTCCATGCTTTGTATTGCTTTCTCTTGAGAATTATTATGGTCATTTTACTTTTATTATTGTACTCTTTTTATATAACTAATGAAAATGCTTTCTCTTTATCTCATTGTCATTTCCTTTTCTAATATGCGTAGCTAAATTTTCTCTTAGTGCTTGGTTGGTTAGTATTGGGATGAAGATTAATTTATAATTTATCATCTCTAATTCTTAGATTTCTTCGTGTCGGTTTATTTCTGATTAAATTTTGGTTGCGAGTTTATATTGCTAGTATATAATTTTCGCCATCCGATTTGGGATTCTAGTTAGTCGAGAGGCTCGTGGATGCTTCAGATCTCTCAGAAATAAAGGGTTTGCTGTATTTTCTTTAAGAATTGAAAATATCGCTGCTTTTGGATTCGGGATTAACGTTCATGCAATTTTAATTTATTTCAAATTTTAAGAGATTATGTTTGAAGTATTATTAAAATTAGGCGGTAGTTGTCTCTAGCGAGCCTCTATCGTATTTCTTCAATCCTCCAATCGAAACGGAATTTTTAAGAATTAGAGCGCCTCTTTTATAATCGGATTCCCAAGAACACCCAATCAAGTGCTAAGTCTTTTTAAATCGTGAATTTCTCTTTCATTAATTTTTCGTACTTGCAATTTTCAATTTCAAAAACCAAAATCAACTTTCGTTCGGTAGGATATTAGTAACGGCGTGAGTAGTAGTGATTGACAGCCCCGGTCTAATACGACATTTTCTGTACTACGATTCGATAGGTGCACTTGCCTTTTGGATTGATAGTAAATTAATCATCAAGTTTTTGGCGCCGTTGCCGGGGAAGCTCTTGTCAATATTAAGAAAACGCCATCGTTATTACTTCTACAAAAATCAAAAAAAAAATTTATTATCATATATTATAATCAACTCACATCATCGTTTTTCTATCCCACCTAAATTCCTGGAAAGGATGCTTTGGGCTTTAATTCCCATCATAGCCTCTAGTACCGTTGCAAACCCCTCACAGGGCAGATCTCGGGAAGTCCAGGACTAATATAATCCGCCTAATATAATCCTTCAAAAAAAATCATCATCATCATTTTTAATTTTGGTTTTCCTTCACTTTCGTTTATTTTTTCCCCTCTTTCCCTTTTCTTCCTGCTAGTGCATGACCCGCACGAATTCGTCGTTACTTGTTGATTTGGACCCGGAAATCGAACGCTCCTTTCGGAGAAATTTACGATTCGGGGGTTCCACTTCTCAGGATACGGTTGAGGATTCTAACGGTGATTGTGATCTTAATTCTGAAATTATGGGTGACCCCAATCCAGAAGTTGGCCAGCAACGGACTATGTCCTATTATGCTCGGCCTAACATGGAGGGTACAGAATCAAGTATTGTTCGACCTGCAATATCGAACAATAATTTTGAGCTTAAGCCCGGCACTATACAAATGGTGCAGCAATATGTGCAGTTCGACGGATTACCAGATGAAGATCCGAACTTGCATATTGCTAGCTTCCTTGAGATCTGTGATACCTTCAAAATTAATGGTGTCTCAGACGATGCGATTATGCTAAGACTCTTCCCTTTCTCCTTAGGAACAAAAGCCAAACAGTGGTTGAGTTCTCTCCCAAGAGGATCAATCACTACTTGGAACATATTAACAGAGAAATTTCTTGCTAGATATTTTCCCCCCGCTAAAACTGCTAAACTTCGAACGGATATTTATTCTTTTAGTCAAATCGATTCTGAGACCCTCTATGACACTTGGGAGAGGTTCAAAGAACTTTTAAGACGTTGCCCTCATCATGCTCTGCCTGTATGGTTACAGGTCCAGACATTTTATAATGGGCTAAATCAAGCAACCCAACAAATGATAGACGCCGCATCCGGTGGTTCTTTGAACCGAAAAACTCTGGAGGCTGCTCTTGAGCTTATCGAGGATATGGCGATGAACACCTATCAGTGGAATACGCCTAGGTCTCGCCCAATTAAACCTGCAGGTATCTATGAAGTGGACTTCGTGTCCCAACTGGAGCTTCAAGTAGAGATGCTGAATAAGAAAGTAACGGAGATGACTACTGCCTTCGGCAAATGCTGCTGCTGCCGAGCAGGTGGATTATCTGGGGAACATACCCAGGCCTGCTCAAAATAATTTTTCTAATTTTTCTGCTTTTTTTGCTCCTTCTGGTTTTAATGCTGCGTCTAATTCATATCACCCTGGATGGCGTAACCATCCTAATTTTTCGTGGAGTAATCCCGCAAACGCCACACGTCCACCACATGATTTCACTCCACCACCACCACAAAATCAAAATCCAAATTTTCCAAAACCTCCATCTTTGGAGGAAATGCTTTCTAAATATATTAATGCGAATGAGGCGACGGTTCGTAACTTAACAGGAACGGTTAAAAATCTTGAAAATCAAATCGGGCAGCTCGCCAAAATCATATCTGAGCGACCTCCGGGGACTCTTCCCGCTAATTCCGAGCCCAATCCGAGAGAACAAGCGAACGCTATAACTCTTCGGAGTGGGAAAGAATTATCCGGTCCATCCGTTAGCAAAGAGCCCGAAGCGACCATTGCCCCTATTTTAACTGAACCACCTCTTTCAAATGAAGTTATCGTTTCGCCTCCCATTTTTAAAAATTCTCCCGCTCCGCCGTATCCATCTCAATTAAATAAAGAAAAGTTAGATGATCAATATCATCGATTTTTGAAAATCTTCAAACAAATTCATATTAATTTACCTTTTTATGAAGCAATTTCACAAATGCCCAAATATGCTAAGTATTTGAAGGATCTTCTAACTAACAAAAAGAAAATGGAAAATTTATCTCATGTTACTTTAAATGCTGAGTGCTTCGCGGTTTTAACAAAGAATTTGCCCAAAAAAATAAATGATAGTTTTTCTATTCCATGCGTTTTTGGCGATTTATTTGTAAAACACGCGTTGGCCCAATTTAGGAGCGAGCATCAACTTGATGCTTTTTTCTCTATTTAAAAAGCTAGGTTTGGGCACTCTAAGCCCGACTAGGATGAGTATACAACTTGCTGATAGGTCAATTAAGTATCCGTTAGGAATAGTAGAGGATGTGCTCGTAAAGGTCGACAAGTTTATCTTCCCAGTAGACTTTGTCATTTTGGATATCGAAGAGGATGTCGAGGTTCCCTTGATCCTTGGCCGCCCTTTTCTTGCCACCTCTCGTGCGGTAATCGATGTAAGTAACGGAAAACTCTTTCTACGAGTAGGCAATGATGAAGTTTCATTTTCCATCACTCCTTCCATGAAAAATACTTTATCAAATGATGATTCATGTTTTTTCTTAGACGTTTCTCATGACGAGCAAAATTTTTCTTTTGAAAATTTTTCTGAAAAAAGTTTTTCTTCTTTTTCTGAACTCCCACACGATTTTCCACCTAATATAGTGATGGCTATTAGCAATATTTCTGAAAATCAAACAAAATCCAAATCTTTTGAAGAAATTATTTTTGATAAGGACAAGGTATTAAAATCTTCGTACGAGCAGCCACCTACTTTGGAACTTAAACAACTACCCGACCACCTTAAATATATTTTTTTGGAGAAAAAGTCTAATCTACCGGTTATAGTCTTGGCATTTTTGACTGAATCGGAAAATGAAAAATTATTAACGGTTTTACAAAAGCACCGCCGAGCTATAGCTTGGCTAATTTCAGATATCAAGGGTATAAGTCCATCTTTTTGCACACATAAAATCCTTTTAGAAGATAACTCCCGTAATGTCGTTCAACCTCAACGCCGATTAAACCCAAATATGAAAGACATAGTAAAAGGCGGGGTACTTAAATTATTAGATGCGGGGATTATCTATCCAATTTCGGATAGCAAGTGGGTGAGTCCAGTCCAGGTAGTGCCGAAGAAAGGTGGGATTACGGTGATAGAAAATGAGAATAACGAGTTGATTCCAACTAGGACGGTGACAGGATGGAGAATGTGCATCGACTACCGTAAATTAAATGATGTCACTCGTAAAGATCACTTCCCTCTTCCCTTTATCGATCAAATTCTAGAACGTCTATCCGGGCATAATTTTTATTGCTTTCTCGATGGTCTCTCGGGATACTTCCAAATCCCTATAGCACCCGAGGACCAAGAGAAGACAACATTTACTTGCCCCTTCGGAACTTTTGCCTATCGTAGAATGCCTTTCGGTCTTTGTAATGCGCCGGCTACATTCCAAAGGTGTATGCTGGATATCTTCGACAAGTACGTAGAAGATTTTATGGAAGTATTCATGGACGACTTTTCGGTGTATGGGGATTCTTTTGATTTATGTTTAGGTAATTTAGAAAAAGTTTTGAAAAGATGCGAAGAAACAAATCTTGTTTTGAACTGGGAGAAGTGTCATTTTATGGTACGAGAGGGTTTAGTCTTGGGTCATAAGATTTCTTCTAAGGGTATCGAGGTAGATAAGGCTAAGATAGAAGTAATCGAAAAATTACCTCCACCTACAAGCGTAAAAGCAATTAGAAGTTTTCTAGGACATGTCGGTTTTTATCGCCGTTTTATAAAAGACTTCTCTAATATCACTAAACCTCCACTCATCTTTTAGAAAAGGACACTCCATTTCTGTTTGACAATGCTTATTTATCCGCTTTTAATTTAATTAAAGAAAAACTCATTAACGCACCGATTATGATCGCTCCGGTTTGGAACCTTCCTTTTGAGATTATGTGCGATGCGAGTAGTTTCGCCGTTGGTGCGGTTTTAGGCCAACGTATCTCTAAAAATTTTCATCCTATTTACTATGCGAGTAAGACTCTCACTTCGGCACAACAAAACTACACCACAACGAAAAAAGAGCTTTTGGCCATTATTTTTGCGTTCGATAAGTTTCGCCCTTATTTAACCCTCTCCAAAATCATTGTTTTTACGGATCACTCGGCCCTTAAATACTTACTTTCAAAACCGGATGCCAAGCCGCGCTTAATTTGTTGGATTCTACTACTTCAAGAGTTAGACTTAGAAATCCGGGATAAGAAAGGAGCCGAAAATTTGGCGGCAGATCACCTATCTCGTTTAGAAAATCCTTATATCGAAGAATTAAACGAAAAATCTTTTAACGACTCTTTTCCGGATGAAAAACTTCTGAAAATTAGCACTTCATCTTCTACTCCTTGGTTTGCCAATTTTGCCAATTATCTAGTGGCCCGTGTTCTCCCAAAAGATTTTTCTTTTCAGCAAAAGAAGAAATTCTTTTCTAGCATAATGAAGATGTTTATTTTGTTCTTTTACTAAAATATAATTTCTAAACATAATTTTTCATTTTGTAAACATAATTTTTCATTTTGTTCTTTTACTAAAATAAAATCCTTTTCAAGTTTCTTGTGCTTTTCTTTTAATTCATTATATTCTACACAAGTTGTGGTGTTTTCTACTAAGGAGCAATGTGTAGAACTAGATAAATTTGATTTTTCATTAATTTTTGCCTTTAAATTTTTATTTTCTAAGCGCAAATGTTTATTAGCATTTTTTAATTTATTAATTTTGCGCTTTGTAGTTTGAAGCAATTGTAATGAAGAGATAGAAGTGCAAAAGATGGAATTTGATTTCCTTACATTGCTTTCGGGAGAGGCACGATTTGAACATATCATTTCTTTGACATCTTTTTGGCACTCCTCTTCCGAACACAATACTTCTTCTTCTCTTCTATTAGATGTGTGCTCCATTGATCCATCATGAGAGGGGCATTCTTGAAGATTTGTGCATGCTAGCATATTCTCCGGTTCTTGCGATTGTTTTATACCTGTAGAAGGTGAATCATACATTTCTTCAAGAAAATTCCATACTTTATATGCACTTGAAAAGCAATATATTAATTTGAAAATTTCATTAGATAGACCGCAAAACAAATAGTGTTTAGCTTTTGCATTTAATTGAAGTTCTTTTTTATTTGCTTCATTTGCGGGTCTTGCTATTGCTAAATTCCAAACTTCGATGTCTAAAGTTTTAATAAATTTTTCAATTAAGATTTTCCATCCTTTATAATTTGTCCCTTCAAATAAAGGTGGTGCAAGTGATTTTTCCTCTTCACAAAAATTTTCCCCACTAGTTGAAGCGAGATCATGAGACGCCATTATTCCCGGTTGTTAAGCCGATTTGGAACAACCTGGCTCTGATACCACTTGTTGGATCGGTCGGCGCCCTTAGAGGGGGGGTGAATAAGGGTTTTCAATAAGTTTAGATTATATTTAGAAAACTTTGATATAATGCAATATTAAAACAATAAGAAGTTTAGTAAAAACAAAAGAAGAGACATGCTTTATTAATATCAAATAATTTTTTACAAAACTTGACTTCTATGACGCTAGAAATCTAAGGCGACTAGTAAAACTCTTTTTCGTTTTCTATACCGACTCGTATCCCCACGAACCGGTTGGCTTTAGCCGATCTCTCCCCAGATACGGCCTCAAGCCGCTCTAGCCAATCTATCCCCAAAAAGGCCTCGAGCACCCCCTAGACCTAGCCTAGATCTAGTCGCCAACACAAGGCGATTTTCAGCCCTAAGTCCTACCCCAGACCTAGTCGCCAACACGAGGCGATTTCACTAACGGGTTTACAAGAAGGATAAGAAATGAAAAGACAATAATATAAAAACTCCCTCAAGATGAACTTCTGAAGATTGGGGCGAAGATCCGCTGTAGAATCGGCATTTGTTGAAGCGGACTTCGTTTGGATTTGGCGTGATGGAATCCTCCTTCAGAAATTTGCAGAGCTTCGCTGGGACCTCAAGTTTCGGCCAAGATAGCCTCTGGAGTTGTAGCACTGCCTCTCTTTTCCTAATCTCTGTCTGAAACGAGAGGTGAGGGGTCCATTATATAGCCCACGCGCTACCGCCGGCGCTAGCGCTACCGCCGGCGCTAGCCCGGATTAGGCAACGTTTTGCGCGGCAGAATCTCCCATCCGCGGCAACCCCTTGCTCTATTCCTTCTGTGTGCTCCGCTACCGCCGGCGCTATCCACTACCGCCGGCGCTATTCCTGGTTAGGAAACTCTTTGCGCGGCAAGATCTTCAATCCGAGGCAACAATTCCTACAATGCCTTCTATGCATCGAGCTAGCGCCGGCGCTATCCACTATCGCCTGCGCTAGTGATCAGTTTGGAGTTGATGACTCAATTTCGGGGGCAACCACCATATGTAAACCTTGAGTCGTTTTGACATGTTATCCTGCACACTTAGATCACACAAGATTAAATACACACATAGGATTTGTTATTCTCAAACCTAGGAGATGCGGAAGACCGTGTTCCAACAAACTCCCCCTTTTGATAATAACAAATCCATTAATGATAAATCAGAGCATTAATCTATATAAGCATGAAGAAAACATATTTGTGTGTGTGTGAAAAGGATGACTTAGGATAAATAATGATTATAGCACTTTAGTATTGCTCCCCCTAAATACATGCTCCCCCTATGTGAATGCTCTCCTAATATGTAAGCTATCATTTTAATTAATCATGTTGGGTTTTTATTTTGATAGCGGATTGTATTTATAGGTCTCCCCCTTTTGTAATTTATCATGTTAATTCTCCCCCTTTGTTATTAGCAAAAGTGGGTTAGGAGGCACAAAGCACTAAAAAAATGTGTAAATAAAAAAGAAGGCATGATCGAGCTTTTTTTTAAGTAAATGATAAGGAGTTTTAGACTTGTCTTTCATTGAAAATGATCAGAGTTATGACTTATTTTATCCCTTTTGTTTGTAGTTCTCCCCCTTTTATATATCAGAGTTTAAGCAAAAATAATAATTTTCCCTTTAGGTAAGAGTTTTAAGCATAAAAAAATAATGATTTCCAAGTAACCAGTCTACCCAGACAATATGTCAACACCCTAGCCCCGTACTAAGTAACGGATGGGCATGAGGAGCTGCAAACAAGCCGTAGGTTGGGGTGTTAGTCCCTTATGCAAACACTAGAAAAAACTCAACCTAGCACTCTTCCCCTCCAGTGCCTCGCAAGGCCCCACTGGAACCCTCCCCGGTTAAGGACAAGACATGACTAGAGATAAGGTTATCTAATGTCTACAACCCTACGCCCCCGCTATGGTGAGAAATGAAGTCATGGATAACGATTATTGGAAACATTAAGCATTTAAATCTAATGGGAATTTTCATAGCATATGGATTTTTATTAGACAATAAAATACTCTTAGCTATATTGAAATGAATGAATCAGAGTTTGAGCATTGCGGAAGATTTCGAAAAAGAAACATCATAATACTAAATTAAAGTTTAAGTTTAAAAAGGAGATGTTTTTTTGAGTTTCCAAACTAACTTTATAGAGATAAGAGTTGAAGCATTTTGGAAGAAAGAAACAACATCCTTTTAGCAATGTTTCACTTGTTGGAAGAGCTTTTAACATACACGTTTATATTGAAAGAAATCAGAGTTTGTTACTATAAAAATGATATGCGTGTTAGAACAACCAATGTAAATTTTACCAAGCAAGTCTACCATTTGTTTTTAATAAAAAATTGAGATTTTAGACTTGATATAAGCATGAAAATGCAAGGTAAAAGTGATATGGTGATAATGCGGAAGACTTGTAGAAATACATGAAACATCTTATTTTAATCAAGGATAATCCATAAAAAGATATATGAGTTAATTTCAAAAAGAAGATGTTTATGTAAATCATGTTTCAATGAAAATCTTTTATGGTTGACAAGAATAACCGAGCATGAAATAATACTATCACAAAGAGATTACTACAATGTTATTTCAATTCACAATTTCAAGTCATACCAAACATTGTAGAAAGCATGCTAGGTTATCTAGTGCATTTCATAAGTAAAGAGTAGTATAGAGTTTGCATTAGGATCCAATACTCATGAGAAGAAGTGTTATGGAAGATAATGATGTGCACATTAGTGTATTTTTGAGTAGAGTAAACAAATGTTTTAATCAAAAATACAAGTAATATGTAAAGTAAAGAGCACAATAAAACACAAATAATTTTACTTCCACTCACTTCAATGCACAAAGAAAAATGTACAACAACCAAGGTGCTCTGCACACACAATGCTCATTAAGACTTATCAGGGTGCAAAGTAGTGCTTGGGGGATCACATAATTTTATTCTTGTGTTTTTTTATTGTGATCCGGTGTACTTAAGAATAAGTGGTTTTTATTTTGAAAGAAAGATATGGTTTGCACAAGATACTTTATTATTCTTTCCAAGGTGCTCAACCTCACAATGCTTATTAAGACTTATCAGGAGGTTCAAGTAGTGCTTGGTGGAGATAACTTTGTTAAATTATTTCATGTTTTTTTTGTTTTGTGCAAAGTTCTCCGAATACACTTGTTTTGCAAACCAATATAATTTATAAGAAAGATAACCACTTTTCTTAATTTGTAAAAGTGCAAATAAAGGAGTGTAGATAAGATACTTGTGCAATTTTAATTCATTGTACTAATACAGAACATACACAAGCATTCTTAGATTTAAACACAAATGTAGACAATGCCAAAAATAAGTGAGTGAATAAAGATCATTATCAAACATAAAACATTTACTCATACTTAGAGGCATGCTACGCATAGTTCTACACAACTTTTACAATATAATTGATGCACACATTAATAGATGTATCAAAGCATGATGAAAGCAATGTTCAAAGTAGTTTGAAAAGATAAATTGCAACATCATAGAAGTTCTAAATGATGGGTTAAATCATGCTTGATTTTCAATACAGTCCATACAGTATTTTTGATATTTTTGAGAAATAATTTTGAATTAAAGTTTGAACTCATAAGATTGATCTTGGACTTCCCGAGGACTACCTTGTGAGAGGTTCGCCCGGTACTAGGTGATATGATGGGATGATAGCCCAAATCACCCTTTCGCAAGATACATAGAAAAGTTAAGTTCAGAAGAATAATTTTGATACTTGTTTTTGTTTTGTTTTATATTTTTGTAGTTGATTTTTACAAATAAAAGCATATTTTTGTAATTTTTGCTTTTGTAATTTTTATATTTGATTTTTGCATAAAGATGAACTTTAAATAAAGGAAACAACACAAGCGAAAAAACAAAACATATTTTTTGTAATTTGGTTTTTTGTAGTTTTGTATTTGATTTTTCAAAAAATAAAGAAACACCGAAGTGCAAAACTAAGTAGAAAATATAGATCAAAATATTTTTAGGAATTTTTAGAAATTTTAAAAACACAGAAATTCGAAACTCGACGCTAGCGCCAGCGCTAGCGCTAGCGCGGGAAACAGTAAGTGATTTTTTAGGGTTTTGAAAATTTTGATGCTTGGATTTGATTAGGTGTCCCATTAGTAGTTTCATGCTGAATTTGCAGAATTTTTGGAAATGTTTTTGATGGTTAAAAATGAAGAAAATTGCATTTGTAAGCATGTTTTAACATGAAAGATCTAGGACACCTATCTCAAGTCTTGACAAACGAGATCTTGCATGAGCTATAAGATAGATTATCATAATGTATGTGAATTCAAATTTTTCTAGTCACATAGTTATTTTATCGTTCAATTTTATTTTACTTCGTAATTAATTCATTATGGTAATATGAGATAACTAGCATGAATAATATCTATTTGATGATAATGCTAGAATAATGAGTTTGATTGTAATTGTTATACCACAAGATTAATTGAGATAATGTTGCATGTATTCAAGAAAGTGATTTCATTTGATTTCATTTGATTTAATTGAGATAATGATTTAATATTTTGACATAGAATGAATGATTTCATTTGATTAGTATAAAGTTGATTCTATGGTTTATAAACAAATGAGATACATGCAAGTCATACTACATTAATTCATTCATGTAATTATTATGATCACCAATGAAATGTTAGAACTGAGTGGATCTTTTGAATTTAGAGATCTTTTGATTTTACATAATTATGATTTTAGAGAGTTTTGGCAAAAGATATCAATAGATCATGGTGGTGCGTATGGCATCAATATTTATGACAATTAATCTTTCAATATGTCTTATGTGTTTTTCTTTTTAATTTAGATAAGTATCTCATAGCAAATTCAGAATTTTATCCACTTGTTGGTGAAGGCTAAAAATCTAATACCCGAATTTAATTTAAAATATCTTATAACAAATTTAGAGTTTGATTCAAATGGATAATATAAGATATTTTAGAAGCAATGAATATAAGAATAAAAGATAGGTCATCAAAATAAAAATATGATTTTGAATTTGATCAATTTGATTTTATAAACATATTAAGCTTTTAAGAGATAAGATCATATTTTCAATATTGTATAGGATGACCATGACATGATAGTTCAAAAACAAAAGAAAATAAACAAAAAAAAAGTTTAAGCATATCATGAAGTAGAGAAATGATATTTCATTTTTAATTGATTTCTACTTCATGCAAATGATGGGATACTAATGAGTAAGAGATTTAGGAATCCAAAGAAGACCGGGAGTAGCGGTTCCTTTGGGTACCCAAATATAGCGAGATGACTTTTGGGGAGACAAGTACGAATGGACCCTTTCAAGTGGAGTTGATGTTTCATCTTTAATTTTGGGTCTCCACTCATACTTAGGTTTAATATTATAATTTTTGCATTAAATTTCCATATATATTAAATTTAGGCTTAAAATAATGATGACTATTGAAATCATTTTTCATAGGAAACTTTTGCAAATTTGATTTTAATTTTGAAGAAACATAGTTTTGTAAATAATGATGATTTTGATTTACAAATTCTTTATGTTTTTTATTCCCATTATTAGACTTAGTTATGATATTCATATTCATGTTCAACTTGCTTTTGGATATTTCTTGATATTGAGAATTTGTATTTATAATTTTCATAAGCAAGTTGATTTTTGATTTTAATTCATCATTTTTAATTTTAAAATTATGTCTAGCTTTATTATAAGCGATTGTGCTATTTTTAAGAATGGAAACAATTGAATCAATATGATCTTGATAGTTGTTTCTATATTCATCAAATGTTTCATCCATCTCTTTAATTTCAATTTTATATTCTTTACACTTAGCACAATCATTTATCAAAGATGAATTTTCTAAACATAATTTTTCATTTTGTTCTTTTACTAAAATAAAATCCTTTTCAAGTTTCTTGTGCTTTTCTTTTAATTCATTATATTCTACACAAGTTGTGGTGTTTTCTACTAAGGAGCAATGTGTAGAACTAGATAAATTTGATTTTTCATTAATTTTTGCCTTTAAATTTTTATTTTCTAAGCGCAAATGTTTATTAGCATTTTTTAATTTATTAATTTTGCGCTTTGTAGTTTGAAGCAATTGTAATGAAGAGATAGAAGTGCAAAAGATGGAATTTGATTTCCTTACATTGCTTTCGGGAGAGGCACGATTTGAACATATCATTTCTTTGACATCTTTTTGGCACTCCTCTTCCGAACACAATACTTCTTCTTCTCTTCTATTAGATGTGTGCTCCATTGATCCGTCATGAGAGGGGCATTCTTGAAGATTTGTGCATGCTAGCATATTCTCCGGTTCTTGCGATTGTTCTATACCTGTAGAAGGAGAATCATACATTTCTTCAAGAAAATTCCATACTTTATATGCACTTGAAAAGCAATATATTAATTTGAAAATTTCATTAGATAGACCGCAAAACAAATAGTGTTTAGCTTTTGCATTTAATTGAAGTTCTTTTTTATTTGCTTCATTTGCGGGTCTTGCTATTGCTAAATTCCAAACTTCGATGTCTAAAGTTTTAATAAATTTTTCAAATAAGATTTTCCATCCTTTATAATTTGTCCCTTCAAATAAAGGTGGTGCAAGTGATTTTTCCTCTTCACAAAAATTTTCCCCACTAGTTGAAGCGAGATCATGAGACGCCATTATTCCTGGTTGTTAAGCCGATTTGGAACAACCTGGCTCTGATACCACTTGTTGGATCGGTCGGCGCCCTTAGAGGGGGGGTGAATAAGGGTTTTCAATAAGTTTAGATTATATTTAGAAAACTTTGATATAATGCAATATTAAAACAATAAGAAGTTTAGTAAAAACAAAAGAAGAGACATGATTTATTAATATCAAATAATGCTTTACAAAACTTGACTTCTATGATGCTAGAAATCTAAGGCGACTAGTAAAACTCTTTTTCATTTTCTATACCGACTCGTATCCCCACGAACCGGTTGGCTTTAGCCGATCTCTCCCCAGATACGGCCTCAAGCCGCTCTAGCCAATCTATCCCCAAAAAGGCCTCGAGCACCCCCTAGACCTAGCCTAGATCTAGTCGCCAACACAAGGCGATTTTCAGCCCTAAGTCCTACCCCATACCTAGTCGCCAACACGAGGCGATTTCACTAACGGGTTTACAAGAAGGATAAGAAATGAAAAGACAATAATATAAAAACTCCCTCAAGATGAACTTCTGAAGATTGGGGCGAAGATCCGCTGTAGAATCGGCATTTGTTGAAGCGGACTTCGTTTGGATTTGGCGTGATGGAATCCTCCTTCAGAAATTTGCAGAGCTTCGCTGGGACCTCAAGTTTCGGCCAAGATAGCCTCTGGAGTTGTAGCACTGCCTCTCTCTTCCTAATCTCTGTCTGAAACGAGAGGTGAGGGGTCCATTATATAGCCCACGCGCTACCGCCGGCGCTAGCGCTACCGCCGGCGCTAGCCCGGATTAGGCAACGTTTTGCGCGGCAGAATCTCCCATCCGCGGCAACCCCTTGCTCTATTCCTTCTGTGTGCTCCGCTACCGCCGGCGCTATCCACTACCGCCGGTGCTATTCCTGGTTAGGAAACTCTTTGCGCGGCAAGATCTTCAATCCGAGGCAACAATTCCTACAATGCCTTCTGTGCATCGAGCTAGCGCCGGCGCTATCCACTATCGCCTGCGCTAGTGATCAGTTTGGAGTTGATGACTCAATTTCGGGGGCAACCACCATATGTAAACCTTGAGTCGTTTTGACATGTTATCCTGCACACTTAGATCACACAAGATTAAATACACACATAGGATTTGTTATTCTCAAACCTAGGAGATGAGGAAGACCGTGTTCCAACAATAAACAGTATAAGGAGCTATAGCATTCATATGAGCTATGGAACATGTAAACAATGCAAGTATCATAACGGTATCTATATCATGGAAGCAGTGTACATACATAACTTCATATCAGTTTTCATGTCTATAAACATTTACCATTATAACTCTTTAATTCAGTATTTCCATGAACGTTTCTTTTCTTAGGATATATTAGGGGCGATTGAATTGAAATTCATTTTCATTTTTCCTTTTCTTTGGCCCTGACCCCTCTGGGTCATCTATCCAAATCAGTACGTGCACACGCGTTTCCGCCTAAGGCCGACTGACTCGGTAGACTGGCCCGACCCCTCTGGGTCCTGTATCCAAATCAGTACGTGCACACGTGTTTCCGCCTACGGCCGACTGACTTGGCAAATCATCATATTCATTTCATTCATATGCATGCACTTCAATTCGCCCGTAACATAACCCCGTGTCGACACGCTTACAGAAAGTGAGTTATTCATTTTTAAAATCCCCTCAGAAATATCATTCGCCTGTTTGCCTTTTTCAAGGCCATACAATATAGCGACATTTAGTATCAGTGATATCAACTATGCGTGTAACATTCAGTATAAAAAAATGTATATAAAAAGAAGGTAAAGCCATAAAGCATAAATGAAACAGGTAGCTCTCACCATCAGTATCAGTGTTCATAGCATTGTCATGTCTATTTTGAGGTGCCATCCTCCGTGGTATCTGTATATGCATCATATCATTTAGGGTCGTTTATATCGGGGTTGCACCTCGCTATACTACAATTTTAACTCCTATGTTTACATCATTTGGAAGCTATTTAACCGGCCCTCTGTTTTGCATAACGCCACAAAGACACAAGTCCAAAGTAAGAACAAAACTCAATCCCAACTTTTGAATCAACAGGAAATAATTGAATTGGTAAAGGGACAATGACTTCCCCATTAAAACAACCTCCCTCATCACGTAATATCAGTATATCATCTAGCCAGCTTTTTCATGTATATGAAATTAGCAAACATTATTAGGAACGACTAGCCTGGCTTATGTAAAATAGCCGACCAACATGTATAAAACAATATAGTTTTCTAATAAAAACAGACCGTCATGCTTTGGTAAATCTTAATCCATATTCAATATTAAGGAAAGATAGCAGCCGATCAAATTTAGTAAGAACAAACCCCCAAAAGTACTGTGAGTTAAAAATGATTTGGCCCCATTCTCCTATCAGCACTTTACCATAACTGAAAATTAGAAGCAACAATAGCCGACTACCAACCTTAAAAACTCTCCAGCTTAACAGGAACTGCAAGCAGCCGATCATTAAAGTATCAACCATATAAAGAGTTGGTACAGCTTAGCTTAGACAAGCCAAGCTAGTTCAAAAAAACCCCTTTTAAACCAAGTAAAACATGTACAGGCAAGTCCAAGACCAAAAAAATCAAATTAAAAGACATAGCAGCAGCTAGACTGATCTCTTTCCCAATAAACAGTGAAACAAGGCTGAAATGAGAAGCAAGAACAATCAGTTCCTCATAAGGGACCTTTTCTAGCCCTTAAAGCTTAATAATTAAAGTTTGAGCTTAAGATGATATAAGAAACTAAAATCCTAGCTGCCATAATCAATTTCCCCCAGCCCCCCAAATAAACATCTTCATTTTGATGGCAGCAACCAGCCAACATACACAATCGACTCCCAAAATCGAAGCCATAGTTTGCCCTTACTATGAGATCCAATAGTAATAATAAGAAAGGAAGAGGGGGATGAGGAGGAAGAATGGCTTACAGGGAGTAAAAGAACCTAAAGCACCAAATCAACCTTTCAGAGCTTGCTCAACAGCCCAGTGAAGAATACGCAAATCCTTTCTCAATCTGTCGGCTAGGGTAGAGACCAGCGCAAACGGAGAGCTTACTCCTTACGAAATCTACTTCAGAAGGAGGAAGATTGGCGAGGAGGAGAGGAGGGAAGGCGATCGGGCATCGACGAGAGGAACCGAGCAAGCCCTAGGCGAGATCGGCAGGAACAGGGGAAAGGTCGAGCGGTGGGTGCCGAATTAAAAGAAGAAAATAAAAGCATCTTTCTTTTTATTGCTTATCCAATCCCCACCGCCAACACCTCCATCTAATTTCATTAGGCTTAAATGCCTATTAGCACCCCAACTTAATTTACTTCCTCTAACAGCACACCCATCAGCTACCAATATCTGTTATTAGCACCCCCACTTCACCAATATATCATATATATATTTATATAGTGTGACAAGATCTACTAAAATATATTGCTTGTCAACATAAATTTTGCCAATATAGGAAAACTTATATTCCGACAAAAATTTCGAATGCCGCAAAGCATCAATAAAATTCATACTCAACGGGCAAAGCTATGTCGAGTTGACACTTATTTCTTTTTCATTATCATAGGGGACGAACTTTTATTACATTTTATTATTCTTTGAGGTCATTTCACATTTTGGGTCATTACAAATTCTTCCCCTCTTATAGAAATTTTCGTCCTCGAAAATAGGACACATTTCAGTGCATTCTACAGTAAAACATTTGCGTATAGCATTTCAATTTTCATTCTTCATTCACTGTTTGGATGTTTACCTTTATACGTAGATCATATTATATCTCATTTTACACATTACAGGAACAATGATGGGTTAGACTACTAGGTGTAACCGAACTAGAGTGTACTTTCTATGCACGGTGAGATCTCTCACGTTTTTATTATACCAACGCACAGGTCATTACGCATTATTACTCTCGTTCCTTGCATTATTTTGCTTTTTCAACTCTCTGCCCATGACATATTACATTAATTTTTATCTCACCGCGGTTAACATATTTTCCTTTTCAGTTGGCAGTTTTATTTACTTCCCATGTCATATAACTCATCACTCATCGTACACTCATGACTTTACATTTTCATCGCACTCTCCTTTGTTAAATTTCTTAACTCGTTGATTGAAATTCGTATCTCATTGTCCTATCGTTTTCATAGCAGCGTACTTTCATTTTCATGTTGTTCTCATTTGCAAATTTCTTTTATCGTTTATTCTTTATCTCAATCTTGATTTCATTTAGCATATAACGTTTCTTAACTCGTTGATTGAAACGATATACTTTAGAAACAATTTACCTTGTAGTTTACCTGTGTGTCTTACATTTTGTTCAATTTCATATAGGCCACATAAGACAAAGATAGACTTCAATGCACATTCAGTTCTTTATCTATAGTTTGCAAATGGTCTCAAAGCTTTGGCAATGACTATTATTATGAAATCATTCTACAGACGTTTAACAGTGTCTCCGTGGAAAATAACAATTTATCTCTTATCAAAATTTTAGAGCCCATTATATGTACACCTTTCATTACACGTTTATCCTAGTCATCTAAACACATTCATTTACTTTACACGTGATCTTTCTTTCATTGATAAGCACCTCCTTATTTCAACTACTCCATGCTTATCATAGTCGTATAAGTTTGATATGTGAAAATATTACTTCCTTTTTACACAAGTAAGAAATATTTCTTGGAGAAGATGGTTATCTCAAGCATTTGCTAGTGGTCTTTATGACGCAACCGGTCATGTAGGACCGTTATTTCCACTTAATATAGGTTAACATTTATTCCATTACTAACTCTCATGATGGAATGTGTTGGGAAACTGATCTCTTGTTTCTTTTCCTTCATTTTTCTAACATTAGTTTTGTAACACCGCTTTCATAACCATATAACGTATCAAAGATTCGGCCGAAATCCAAGATATATTATATAGAGTGAAAGTGAAATTACAAATCATTATAATCTTTACTTTGCTTATTCATTTCCTTCAATGTTACATACCCAAATCGTTTGTAATTGTTGATTATCTTATACCTTTGCTATCATGGTTCTAAGTTCATCTGGATGAAAACTCGTTTGAAGCCTCACGTTAGACATCATAGATATCATCTTTTTATTGCAAACATTATTTCGTAACTCCCTATTATGGGTCGAATCATTTTTCTCTAGCATATTTTATGTACTAAATGATACCACAAAAACAGAAACCATTAGTATCTTTTCCTTCATTTACATGTCCATCTAGTTCTGATTTATATGTTAATACTTGTCATTCCATCTAAACATAATGTCCTTTCAATCTGAAATTAAAGTAACCCAACAATTTCTTGTTTCATTCACCATCATACATTTCTGAACTTTACGACACCCTTCTTCATCAATGTTTTCTTTTCTTCCTCTCATTTTAGATAGCATATTCATTTCATACCTTTCAGATTACACGTCGTCTTTATCCTTACTTGTTATAGTCGAATGATTTCATATTAAATTTTTATTTGAACTTTGCCCATACAGGCACCATAATTATAATCATATCATCAAAATTTGATTCCTATGATAACACTATAAACTTTCACATTTCTTAAAGTCTTGACATAGTTTTAGTAAGACGTACATTTAGACCTTTTCTTCCTCAATTTCCGTTTTCTTTTGACATGAACTCATTTTCTCAAAACTAATTATGCATGCCATATAAGATAAAGGTACACTTATAATGTATATTTCTCTCATTCACTATTGCTTATTTTCCCCACTTTTATTTATTCTTTCTATGGATATTTAGCAAGGTCTTCATGAAAAAATAAACATTTGACCCTTGTAGGAAATTAGAGTCCATCATTTGTACACCTTTCTTTACATTTTTAACCATTTTACATACCTCAGTCTTCACATAAAAAAAATACAACGCTTACATTCATCTTTCAACTCAGTTATACTTATCCTATTCATTAATCTTTCTTTATGGAAACATTTGGGTTGATTTGTGCATTAGAAACAATGTCAAATATTACTTGGTTTCATGTGGCTTTAGGTTCGTGTACATTTCTTTTCTTTTCTATCTTCTCATAAATGCTTTTCAACCCTTTCGATTTAATTCCATTTAGACAGATTCCAAATTACTAAATTTCTATAATCGGTCTTCTTATCGTCATATCATGTGTGCTTATTTAGTACTCACTACAACCAAACTTCTTGAAAACCTGGCTCTGATACCAAATTGTGAGGCCCCCATTTGGACCCCACATACATCTGTATCTAAGCTATGTTTATATTTGTCCCAGGTTGAAGTGCGGCTAGTGAATACAAAATAAAGACACATAATAATAAGAATTTACTTTCGTACCTTGTATTATTTGTTGAATATTTTTCTGTTCTACCGTATCCGTTCTTTTTTTCTTTTGCGTATCCAAAGTCACGTCCATTACCTACAAAATTTGACGACGGGCTTAGTCATACGAATATGACTAAGTGAGGATATACCTCTTTCATTGCTGTAAATAATTAAAGTAAAACTTTCGCATTTGAAAACATGTTTTACATACTAACCGTTTGTCTGTATCAGTAGTGACCTTATGAAACATATAATTATACGAACATGTTAGTATCACTAAAACAGTATGAGCAGTATAGAATCATAATCATATCATGTAACAATATAACCTTAAAGCAGGGTATCCGTATAAGCAATAAATCCTTGTATCAGTATATCAGTGTAAGCAATAATTCCATGTATCAGTATGTCTATGAAAGAACATAATGACTGGGGGAAACATTTCAGTAATCATAAACAGTATAAGGAGCCATAGCATTCATATGAGCTATGGAACATGTAAACAATGCAAGTATCATAACGGTATCTATATCATGGAAGCAGTGTACATACATAACTTCATATCAGTTTTCATGTCTATAAACATTTATCCATGTACCATTATAACTCTTTAATTCAGTATTTCCATGAACGTTTCTTTTCTTAGGATATATTAGGGGCGATTGAATTGAAATTCACTTTCATTTTTCCTTTTCTTTGGGCCTGACCCCTCTGGGTCATCTATCCAAATCAGTACGTGCACACGCGTTTCCGCCTACGGCCGACTGACTCGGTAGACTGGCCCGACCCCTCTGGGTCCTGTATCCAAATCAGTACGTGCACACGCGTTTCCGCCTACGGCCGACTGACTTGGCAAATCATCATATTCATTTCATTCATATGCATGCACTTCAATTCGCCCGTAACATAACCTCATGTCGACACGCTTACATAAAGTGAGTTATTCATTTTTAAAATCCCCTCAGAAATATCATTCGCCTGTTTGCCTTTTTCAAGGCCATACAATATAGCGACATTTAGTATCAGTGATATCAACTATGCGTGTAACATTCAGTATAAAAAAATGTATATAAAAAGAAGGTAAAGCCATAAAGCATAAATGAAACAGGTAGCTCTCACCATCAGTATCAGTGTTCATAGCATTGTCATGTCTATTTTGAGGTGCCATCCTCCGTGGTATCTGTATATGCATCATATCATTTAGGGTCGTTTATATCGGGGTTGCACCTCGCTATATCTACAATTTTAACTCCTATGTTTACATCATTTGGAAGCTATTTAACCGGCCCTCTGTTTTGCATAACGCCACAAAGACACAAGTCCAAAGTAAGAACAAAACTCAATCCCAACTTTTGAATCAACAGGAAATAATTGAATTGGTAAAGGGACAATGACTTCCCCATTAAAACAACCTCCCTCATCACGTAATATCAGTATATCATCTAGCCAGCTTTTTCATGTATATGAAATTAGCAAACATTATTAGGAACGACTAGCCTGGCTTATGTAAAATAGTCGACCAACATGTATAAAACAATATAGTTTTCTAATAAAAACAGACCGTCATGCTTTGGTAAATCTTAATCCATATTCAATATTAAGGAAAGATAGCAGCCGATCAAATTTAGTAAGAACAAACCCCCAAAAATACTGTGAGTTAAAAATGATTTGGCCCCATTCTGCTTTCAGCACTTTACCATAACTGAAAATTAGAAGCAACAATAGCCGACTACCAACCTTAAAAACTCTCCAGCTTAACAGGAACTGCAAGCAGCCGATCATTAAAGTATCAACCATATAAAGAGTTGGTACAGCTTAGCTTAGACAAGCCAAGCTAGTTCAAAAAAATCCCTTTTAAACCAAGTAAAACATGTACAGGCAAGTCCAAGACCAAAAAAATCAAATTAAAAGACATAGCAGCAGCTAGACTGATCTCTTTCCCAATAAACAGTGAAACAAGGCTGAAATGAGAAGCAAGAACAATCAGTTCCTCATAAGGGACCTTTTCTAGCCCTTAAAGCTTAATAATTAAAGTTTGAGCTTAAGATGATATAAGAAACGAAAATCCTAGCTGCCATAATCAATTTCCCCCAGCCCCCCAAATAAACATCTTCATTTTGATGGCAGCAACCAGCCAACATACACAATCGACTCCCAAAATCGAAGTCATAGTTTGCCCTTACTATGAGATCCAATAGTAATAATAAGAAAGGAAGAGGGGGATGAGGAGGAAGAATGGCTTACAGGGAGTAGAAGAACCTAAAGCACCAAATCAACCTTTCAGAGCTTGCTCAACAGCCCAGTGAAGAATACGCAAATCCTTTCTCAATCTGCCGGCTAGGGTAGAGACCAGCGCAAACGGAGAGCTTACTCCTTACGAAATCTACTTCAGAAGGAGGAAGATTGGCGAGGAGGAGAGGAGGGAAGGCGATCGGGCATCGACGAGAGGAACCGAGCACGCCCTAAGCGAGATCGACAGGAACAGGGGAAAGGTCGAGCGGTGGGTGCCGAATTAAAAGAAGAAAATAAAAGCATCTTTCTTTTTATTGCTTATCCAATCCCCACCGCCAACACCTCCATCTAATTTCATTAGGCTTAAATGCCTATTAGCACCCCAACTTAATTTACTTCCTCTAACAGCACACCCATCAGCTACCAATATCTGCTATTAGCACCCCAACTTCACCAATATACCATATATATATGTATATAGTGTGACAAGATCTACTAAAATATATTGCTTGTCAACATAAATTTTGCCAATATAGGAAAACTTATATTCCAACAAAAATTTCGAATGCCGCAAAGCATCAATAAAATTCATACTCAACGGGCAAAGCTATGTCGAGTTGACACTTATTTCTTTTTCATCATCATAGGGGACGAACTTTTATTACATTTTATTATTCTTTGAGGTCATTTCAAATTTTGGGTCGTTACACAGCTTGCCAAAATTTTATCAAAATATGGCGCTACACACAAGCTCTCCACTGCATACCACCCCCAAACTAACGGCCAAGTTGAAGTTGTCAACCGAGAAATCAAACGTATATTGGAAAAAACTGTTTCATCTTCTAGAAAAGATTGGTCTTTAAAACTCAATGATGCACTTTGGGCGTATCGGACGGCTTACAAAACCGCCATCGGTTGTACTCCGTACCGCCTAGTCTATGGGAAATCATGTCACTTACCGTTAGAACTAGAACACAGTGCATTTTGGGCTTTGAAATTTTTAAATCTCGATCCTCACTTAGTCGCCGAGCATCGCAAATTTCAACTAAACGAACTCGACGAGTGGCGCTCCAACGCTTATGAAAATAATAAGATTTATAAAGAGCGAATGAAACACTATCACGATAAAAATTTAAGGCATCCAAAAACTTTTAAACCGGGCGATCAAGTCTTGCTTTATAACTCTCGCTTGCGCTTATTTCCTGGCAAATTAAAATCGCGTTGTCTGGTCGTTTTATTGTGAAAGAAGTTTTTCCTTATGGGTACTGTGTTGATTTCACACCCGGATAAGGGTGATTTTAAAGTTAATGGCCAGTGTCTCAAACTTTATTTTTCTGCTGATACTATTGCTGCAAACAATGAATCTATGCTCCTACCAAACACTTAATTACTTTGGTCGTTCTTTTTCTTTCTTTTTGTACTTTTCTTTCTGCATTTCCTTTTCTTCTTGTTTTTTTTCTGTTTCGGCGGCCCCTGCGAATTGGATTCCTTGATCGCCTGCTTCAACATTGCTGCTTTCATGATGATTCGAGCCAATACTAAAGATGGTCTAATGCACAAGCATGGTGGAGCGACATCAACCTTCAAACTCGCCAATTCTGGGAAGTACCTGTTTTTTACAATTCTTGTCTTTTCTTTTCCTTTTTCTTCTTCTCTTCTTTTAACATCGAGGACGATGTCTCTCTTAAGTATGGGGGGAATTAAGAATTGCATTTTGTTCTCTTTGTTTTATTAGGAAAATTTAAAAAAAAATTATTTGATTTTTCTTTCTTTTATAAAAAAATATTCCAAAAAAAAATATGAAAATTAAGAAAACCCAAAAATCTATAGTAATTTGAGTTAATTTTGCTTCGTCTTTAGTACCCCACGACTTGGTGTTTTCTTGTTTTTAATCATTCGTGTATTTGTTAGCTAGAATAAACTTTTCTAACTTTCACTTTGGCTATGTTTCGCGGGTAATATGTTGACTCGTGTAGTGTTTCTAATTAGGGTAGCATGTTATGTTTGAAAAATCTTTTGAAAATTTGCACTTTTTCATGATTTTCTTTTTATGTTTTTCACTTATATAAAATCTATCATCCCTTATTTTCCCTTTTAAAAATCATCGTAATATTGACTTATGTTTAGTGTAGTAGATGCGAACCGGTCTAGACACTTATTATTTTCACTCTCATGATAAGTCAAGTTTCTTTATTTTCTACCTAATCTTGCACCTTTTGAATTTTTCAAGTTTTTTGCTTTAGATAGACATAGGAGCATGAAAATGATTTTGGCCACCCCTTGATTCGTTTGAGCCTTTGCATTCCAAGCCATAAAATCTTAACCTTTGCTAGCCACTTTGAGCTTCCCCCGTTTCTTTTTGTAGCCCCACTTATTTTCACCAAAGCCAAATAACCTACCTATGGTGCACGCTTGAAATTTAGAGCTTTATTTGTTGCTAGCTTGTGCCTCCTTTTGTGAAAATAGTGGAATTTTAATTTTGTTATCCTTTTGCTACAAAAGAAGAAGAAAATTATGAGATGAGTATGAAAAAAAAATGATTAAAAAAATATTGAAAAAATTGAAGAATGTATTTTTGACCCCTATCTTTATATTTCAAAATTATTTGGGGTGTCAAAATTTATTTTTGCTAGCATACAAGTTTTTGCAAAGCTCTTCTTTTTGTTTTAAGTGTGTCTTAACCCTTCACGTTTATCTTTTGATATCCGCACCTTAGACCCAAGCCTTAAATGTTATACCTAATGAAGTCCTTTTGATTCATGCTCCAAGGTTTATTTTTAGTCAAGAAAGCGAAAAAGTAGATTGGGTAAGCCTTTTGGTAGGAGTTTAGACTCTTGATTTAGATTAAGGTGGTTATAAAATGTCTCTTAGATTTTAGTAGCAACTCAATGCCCTTTTCATTCGTCTCATTACTTAGTTTTTAATTTTGCTAAAACTTGGGATGATTTATTTTTATGTTAGTGAAATCTATAAAATTTTATGTCATGGTTAAGTAAGAATTTTCAGTTATTTTTCATAATTTCACTACTTCTAATTTTGCATCGTACTCGTGCACGACATAGCCAATTTGATTATTTAGTCCTTTTTATTTTGCTAGCTCGTATGTCTTTGCTTGGGGACAAGCAAATTGCTAAGTCTGGGGGAATTTGATGACGCATATTTTGACTTAAATATGCTTATCATTATTATTATATTTTTAATATAAACTCTATATATTTCTCCAAATTTTAGTATAATTATCTACATATTATTATTTTTATAATTATTCGCACTAATGTTAATTTATGTGTTATTCGACAGGCCTGGGGGGAATAATCAGTGCCCGCTGTCAAAACGTCGTCGCAACATATTTACGGAGTTAAAGTGATGCAGCCCGGCCACCAAGAGTTGCACAAATTCATGCCCAAGACAAGTCAAATTATATTAAAGAGAATACCTTGGTGCAGCCCCTCACATTCAAACCCGACCCCTCCTTGCCTCCGCACGTTGCAGCCCAAACTCCCTTGGTCCAGCTCAAGTTCAAACCCGACCCCCTTGCTGCCCACACCAAAACCATGAGCAACTCTCCAACCCCCCAAACCCCCACCTTTGCATGAATTTTCATGCATGGCCCCCATCAATGCTTGGCAGAACCCCCCCCCCCCCCCCCCCCCCTCTCTCTCTTCCCCTTTTTATTTTCATCCCCATTTAACTCTCATACATCCCCCTCTCTCTCTCTCTTATTTTTCTTTTTATGTTTCCTTTAAATAATATGCATGCATGAATCCCTTTCTCCCTCCTCCTATTTAATTCATGCATGTATTTTCCCATGCATGAACCTTTCTCCCTCCTCCCATTAAATGAAATTCAACTCCCCTCTCCACATGCATGGCCGGCCACCCCTTGCTCTCCCCTCTTCTCTCCTTATTTCTAGCACTTTCCCCTCCATCTATAAATATACCCCGTCCCTCGAGCTTTAGGAGAACTTTTGGCAAGAGAGCAAGAGAGAGATCAAGGGAGAGTTAGTTTGTGTTCAAGCTTTTAGTTTTCCATGCTTTGTATTGCTTTCTTTTGAGAATTATTATTGTCATTTTACTTTTATTATTGTACTCTTTTTATATAACTAATGAAAATGCTTTCTCTTTATCTCATTGTCATTTCCTTTTCTAATATGCGTAGCTAAATTTTCTCTTAGTGCTTGGTTGGTTAGTATTGGGATGAAGATTAATTTATAATTTATCATCTCTAATTCTTAGATTTCTTCGTGTCGGTTTATTTCTGATTAAATTTTGGTCGCGAGTTTATATTGCTAGTATATAAATTTCGCCATCCGATTTGGTATTCTAGTTAGCCGAGAGGCTCGTGGATGTTTTAGATCTCTCAGAAATAAATGGTTTGATGTATTTTCTTTGAGAATTGAAAATATCGCTGCTTTTGGATTCGGGATTAACGTTCATGCAATTTTAATTTATTTCAAATTTTAAGAGATTATGTTTGAAGTATTATTAAAATTAGGCGGTAGTTGTCTCTAGCGAGCCTCTATCGTATTTCTTCAATCCTCCAATCGAAACGGAATTTTTAAGAATTAGAGCGCCTCTTTTATAATCGGATTCCCAAGAACACCTAATCAAGTGCTAAGTCTTTTTAAAATCGTGAATTTCTCTTTCATTAATTTTTCGTACTTGCAATTTTCAATTTCAAAAACCAAAATCAACTTTCGTTCGGTAGGATATTAGTAACGACGTGAGTAGTAGTGATTGACAGCCCCGGTCTAATACGACATTTTTCTGTACTACGATTCGATAGGTGCACTTGCCTTTTGGATTGATAGTAAATTAATCATCAAGGGGGACAGGATTGGGTCCAATGTCAGCTCACCTTGTGGGTTGCCATTAAAGTTGGTCGGCCTCCTCTTTTCCCATGCAATTCCTCCCTCTACTCAGCTGCCACCTCATTCAAAAATGCGGGGAAATTCATGGGGAAGCTGAGAGGAGGCTTTTCGGGTGAGGAAAGGCATGTCATGTGGCATCAATTCCATTAATCCCTCCTTGTCTCTTCTCCAATTTGGGGGAAAACCCAATTTTACCCCCTTGCATGGCAATCCCTCCTCAAATCTGAGGGCATGCATGGTCATGTACCATTGGGCTGTAGGGTGGGCCTCCTATTGAGGCTTTAGCCCATAAAGCTTGGCTTAATTGATCCAAATGCCCATTTTAACCCAATTTTGACCTATGTTGACTTTTGGCGTTGACTTGATCAACTGATGAGTTGACTGGTCCAATGTGTTGGCCTTGAGTCCTTTTACACCACCCGTTGATTGGGTCACGGTGATGCCTTAATTAGGTCAATTTAGCCATTGTGTGTGAAATTGACCAAAATTGGGGGAAAGTTGACTTTGGTCAAATTCAATTGTTGACCACTTGATGGGTTTTTGGGGTCCATTGGATCTCTTATAATGTTATGAGACTAGGGGTGAAGTCAATTTGAAGTAAATTGGGCAAGGTTGACTTCTGCCCTTTTGGCGTGCTTATAGCAACTTTCGTAAGTCTAAGTTGACCTAGGAACATTTCATGATCACTACTCACAATTTCAACTCTAAACCCACCCAAGGGGTTTAAAAGGAATAGGGATGTTACACTTTTAAATGCTCTCTACGCAATTTTATCCGTTCATATCAGGAATGAAAAATAATAACCATCCGGTAGTTTTTCGATTAAAAACTGAAAATATGTAGATCTCCTAAGCCTATGGCCTATGAAGGATGAGAGAGAGAGAGTGGGGGCAGAGAGAGAGAAAGAAAAAAAGGAGAGGGGGAGAGAGTGCGGCGGAGAGGGAGAGAGAGAAAAAAATAATCTTTTTAAGTATATACGTATATTTTTTTTACAAAATAAATATTGTAATATTGATGTATCTTTTTTTACAGTCATTAGAACGGCCTATGAAGGATGAGAGAGAGAGAGAGTGGGGGCTTAGAGAGAGAGAGAGAGGAGAGAGGAAAAGAGAGTGCGGCGGAGAGGGAGAGAGAAAGGGAGAGAGGGTGAGAGAGGGAGAGAAAAAATAATCTTTTTAAATATATATACGTATAATTTTTTATAAAATAAATATTGTAATATTGATATATATTAAAGTAGAGAGAGGGTGAGAGAGAGAAAAAAATAATAATAATCTTTTTAAGTATATACATATTTTTTTTTTACAAAATAAATAATGCAATATTGATGTCTATTTTTTTACAATCATTTGAAGTACTCATATGTATACGTTGCGGGCGCAGCCCACAAACGCATCGAGCACAAGCGGCGAAGCCCGTGCGGAGGCGGGCAAAGCCAGCCTGGATGCAATTGAAGGCCGCCCAAGAGCATTGCATCGGAGGCAGACGAAGCCCGCCATCGGAGGCAGAGCCCATATATATATATATATATATATATATATATATATATATATATATACATTTTTAAATAATAATACTATGTTAAACATGTTTAAAATTAACAATAATTAATATTAATTTTATTTACTATATGAATATTATAATCCTTATATGATTAATATAGAGAATAATCCGAATTAGATGGTAGTAAGATTTATAAAAAAATTTAGTATCATTTACTTATAAAATTATAAAATGCTAGTTATGCAACTCTATGCAATATGAATAATGAATAACATGAAGTAGTACCACGAAGAGTAAAATTGAGAACCGAACCGAAACAAACTTATATGAATAGTTTTGAGTATGATTCTAGGTGTCAAAGTGCATGAGTTGATTCCAATTCCAAGAAGTAGGAACCAAACCTACAGGATTCGTGATTCCGAGTGAAACCGATCAGAACCTACCCAAGTTGCACCCCTAGTTGTGTCAAACATAGAAGAGAGACCAAAATAGAATGCTAATCTTGAAGGTAGAAAATTGAGATTTCAAGCAAGATAGATAACAAAGCAGAGCATACAAAATGTAGGCCTGGGAAAGAAGAGGGCAGCATTCACCATTCACTAATCTTACTCTGGAAAACTTGCATCAGCCTCTCAAGACCATGAACGCACGAGGAGCTCCCTCCCTTATTCATCACACAACACAAACTGTGAACGTATACATATAATAATATAACATAAATGTATTTTTCAAGCTTACACAACTCAAAACAAATGACTACAACATTTCATTATTTCTCTCTACTACTCCCATAAGCACAAAGAACAAAGGGAGCAAACACTTGAGAGAAGGGGAAAAAGCCGGGAGGACCAGAAACAATCCCTGTACATGATTGCCATTGAATCAGAGATGGTGCTGCGGCGTTGTCTTTTTGTTTAGGTCTTGCCGCCCTGAGGTGCCCTTGGAGCTGAGACGACATTTGATTACTTAACAAAATTCACAACAATCGAGCAATAGCACAAATAAAGCGATTTTTTAAATAGAATATATATTCGTTTTACCTAAATTGACGGCTTCTGAGCTCTTCATAAGACGAAGTCGTTTGCAGGAGGCGACAAACATTCTGTAGAGATGAAGCAGACCTGGATTATCAAATCTGGGATGGCATATACCGTGCTAGGCAATCTTATTAAGGGTTTGATGAGTAAAATAAAAGCAATAACTTCTGATGATTTTCAAACATTTAGGCGCAGATGATAAGTTAATACTCCTACAACAATTTAGAGGAGGTACCAGATCAATTCACTAATTGTTATGTACATGCTCCCAGACTCACCTTGAGAGAAGAAGCTGAAGCAATTTCTCACCAATTTAGCACTTACTAGTAATATAATTTAGCTCTTCGATATTAAGAAGGTTTGCGTTTTAGTTGGGATCATCTCATCCATGGTCTTTGGGGTCAGCTTTTGTTGGACGAGGGAAGTGACCGTCAATTGTATCTTGACAAGAGTATGTCTAGTATTATAACAATGACCTTGTATTCTTCAAATAATATCTAGCTTCTCTCTTTAATTCTGTACGTAACACCCATGATGATCGAAAAGATGGCTAAAAATGAGATGTCCTCATGGCAACCTATAAAGCCGCGAGCATCGCCTCCTCTCTTCATAAAATTCTATTTGCCTCTCTCCCTTAATTTTTCTAATATTCTTATCCTTAATGTTCTTTCTTGCTCTTCTCTCTTCTCTTCTCTCTCTTGCTCGTCTAGCACATCATTCTTCTGTCGTGATTGTGTGAAGGTTTTTAGAGAAAAGAAAATCAATTCCTTGGTTCTCATCATTTATATCATGATTTTAGGCGTCATACAATTACAGCATGCATAAGATGTTCAACCAATTTTGAAAGTATATTTTGTTTAGAATTTAAGGGTAGTATCTATTCGAGTCGAGTAAGTTATGCTTTGGCTTGAACTCAATAATTTAAATTCACTGACTTGCATTATCTCAAACTCAACTATGATTAGCGTAGGGAATCCTCAAAATGAATTGATTCCTAACCAATTCAACTTGAGTTCACAAATACTTATTAATGCATAATCACATGGTTATTTTCACTAGAACCTGAATTTAATCAAATATGAAAGGACTCAAATTAAATAGAATACTTAAAAAATATGATTATATTGCCTTCAATATGAAACAAACCTACAAAAAAAAATTATAGAATTGCATTTTAAATGTAAATATGCATATATATTTATGTCATTGTTAAATTTTCTTGTTAACATGAGCCAAGCTCAAAATACCATGAGTTGACTAAGACTGAATTACAAATGAAACTTTAGATATTTGACTTTCTTACTATCCCTATTCCACTAATTACTTGGCTCGTAAAATCAATGTAATGATCTAAAAGCACACTTTTAACATTCTTTCCAAATCCCCATATAAATATAATCATCTCCTTATTTGTAGAACATATTTCATAAAAATGGAAAAAAGTTCAAATCAACATAATAAATTGTTACAACTTAAGAACGAGACAATATGCTTCCCTTTAGATGATATATATGATGAACATGTGAAACCATCAACTACTTTCATCATTTGATATAAGAAGGTCGGTTTGATTTAAAACCCTTATGGTCCAACGGGTTAATCATAGCGACAAGAATTATAATGTGTCAAGACTTGCAATATACTAATTTAAAACAATAGCTAAGTTGTCCAAATACTTTCCTTTGACTTCAAAATTGTTTCATAACAAAGTCAATAACTCAATGCAAAGCCCTAAGCATTCAAACGCATGTCCTTAGAAAATAAAATCTTAGTTTTTGACTAACCTATGATCAACATTTCTCCACATGACCAATCCAAACTAGCAACAAATTACACTTTAGAACAAATGCATGCATAACTACAAATTCCATCTTCAGATTTACAGAGAAGCACATCAACATGAAACTCAAAGCGCCAGAAAGTAAATAAACGAAAGACAATAAAAAACTCATTCCCATAAACTAAAACTCAGGATTAACAAAATCTTACTTCCATGGAACATCGCCAACAAGCATCCAGTCCCCATCTTTGTCCTCATATGTCGGCACATACTCAGCTCCATTCAGCGGATCAACCAGCCTCCTCTCGTTCGTGTTTGGTGAATTGCCTACAGAAAATCCAATCGAATTAGCCCCGAATTCTCAACTTCAGAAGTAGGAATGAACGCCAAACCCCTTTAATCTAGTAGATGTTAGGAAACATACAAATAGTGAAACAGGAGAACATCTCTTTGAGAGCGGTAAGCAGCTGTTGATATCCTCCGTACATCTCCAAATCCACCTTTCGGAGGTATGGCGCGCCATCCACGGCCACCTTTACATATGCGCAGCTTTTCAGGGCGATTTTCCGGAAGGATCTTACCGGCGGCCAACCAACCACCTGAGCCCTAAATTTTAAATCACCCAGTAAAATTCTCAATAGACACTACATAATCAACACCATCCTTGCCTCTTCTTCACAGACACGAGCAAAAACAAAGAAATCTGGAGTTGATTCAACACTTACTTGTTGGATGAGGGTTTCCCACCGGCGGATGACCGGTTGTCGGACGATTCCGCGGTTAGATAGTCGAAATTGACGCCTACGGAACCACCAAGCTTCAGATCGACGGTCTCAGAGAAACCCCGCTTCCTCTCAGGCTCTGATCCAGTAGCGCGGGTGCTCCCCGGAAGACCGAGCTTAAGCTCCGTCTCTTCATAATCGAGGCCGGAGATTTCCGACTCCGTCGAACTCTTCGCCGTCTCCGTCGACATCTTCGCCAACTCCTCTCTGTTCTCTCCTCCTACAGAATTAGGGTTGTCTTTGTCCCTTCAAAATTGTTTGGCCCGACGCGAAGAACAAGGCCCGAAGTGCACTCCGCCGGTTTATAAGACCGGAACGCCACCACTTTTTTGGTTGGATGATCGACAAGTGTTAAAAATCGGACGACGGAGCAGTGAAGGCGTCGGGCAGAGAGCAGGGAGCGTGTGCCTGCGGGAATAACGACGGAGTCCCGGGGGCGTGGGCCACCGTGTCGGTTCCCGCTGTCTCCTGGTCCGGCTCAGGTCGCAGAACCGGCTCGGCTGCAGAGCTGTTTTGGCTGAGCAGACCGAGCCGCCGCCGAACTTTTAGTCAAAATTTGTGAGAGCTGAATAATTAAAGTCAGACAAATAAATGGCGGGAAGCGGAGTGGGACCCGCGAGTTTAAGTTGGTGGAGAAGCGGTCAACTTTTTCTGGGAGCGGGGCAGGAGGTGGACCCCACGGGGGACAGACATGTGACTAATATTGGCCTATGCCGGCAACCTGTTCCCCGGAACACCGCCACGTGACGGTTAGTGCGGCCTCCAGCTCGAGATTTCAAGGTGCCAACCGGTGGTGGCGACCGAGGAGTCGGCATTCTGCATGTAATTACCGCATTACCCCTAATAACCAGCCATGAATACAAGCCGGCGCATAAATACGCGAATGGAAGAAAAGGGAGGGTTTAAATTTTAAAATGATGACTTATTTAAGATCCATAGATTTGGATAGATAATAATCATTTACATTCCTTTGCCGAGCGGATCACGATTCTCTCCCTTTGAGATTTGAAATAGATGTCCATTTCATTATATAGATGCATTCTCATGAGCTAGCCTTAACTTTATATATTTACTATTCCTCTTTATTATTTTGGCAAAAATAGGATTTTTGTTACTAAACTTTGTCTCTTTTAATAAACGAGTCCCAAAATTTGTATTGTGTTAATCTAGTTTCTCAACTTTCTAATCCATAGAAATCAGTCCTTTATATTATTATTATTACACTTATTAATAATAATTAGGCATAAAATGCCATCAACTCCAACACGGTCATCGGCGTGCTCACGCCGCCGTGAATTTCGCCGCCTCTTCATCTCCATCTCTTCCATTATTACACCATGGATCGTGATGGGACCGTCACTCTTGTTGCACCTTAATACCTCTCCATACGGCGGCATGAGCACGGCTACGATCATGTTGGAGTTGATGGCATTTTAATGCCTAATTATTATTAATAACTGTAATAATAATATAAATGACTGATTTCATAGGAATTATAAAGTTAAGAACTAAATTCTCACAATACAAATTTGTGGGACTGGTTTATTAAAAGAGACAAAGTTTAGGAACTAAATTCCTAATTTTACCTATTATTTTCATTGGATTGTAACTTCTTATAATACGAACGTTAGTGCATGTGGGCTCCCGTGCGACGTTATAATATGAACGATCGTGTTGGAGTTGCTCGGCTGCTCTCAGACGCACAGGCTTTGCATAATGTTACTCCTGCCGCTCGCCATCTAGAACAGACAAGCATAGACAAAGGTAATTTTGTGAACATAGTACTGTTGCGGCCGTGCACTATCACTTGTATATAAATCCTTCAAAAACTGAATACCAAATTTTATGCTGTTGGAAAGTTATAACCAAGGTTTTTTTAAGGAAAATATATAGTTAGAGAAAAAATACATTATCAACGAACACTCGATATAAAGTTGAAAAAATAAATATCATGAACTACAAACACACCAAATCTCGATCCACTCTTCTCCATTCCCTTCCCATTCAGCACTTTCTGTGAGATCCCTGGACCATGTCCATTATGTAAAAATTGATAGATAATAGAAGCATAGGTAAGGGAGAATTGACATCAACTTTTAGTAAAGACGCATGAACGTGAATAACAATCACATCTAGATCACCTAATTTTCCGGAAGGCACATTTCTTCAACGTAGCAAAAAAAATATATATAGATTGCATGATGTAGGAATTGCTATGCTAAATAAAATTATTTTAATTCCTTCTTATGGTTATAATTGTTATACACCCGTAGAGTCTTTGGGTGCGTCTAGGGAAAACTCCGCTAAAAAGAGGTGGGGTCAACGGTCAACGCATGATCGCCCGAATTGAGGAGGCCGAACCCGCCATTTTCACCGCCAACAAGCAAGCACACACGAAGCGCGCGTCGCGCCCCGTCATGGCCGAACCCCGCTACTGGGGTACGGTTGGCCAGCACCCCACTAGTGGGGTGCGAATAGCCGCACCCCCCATAGTGGGGGGTGCGGCCAAACCGCACCCGATGTGGGGTGCGGCCATGCCGCACCCCCCGGGGGGTGCGGCCAAGCCCCACCCCATGGGGGGGTTGGGGTGCGGCCAAGCCACACCCCATGGGGGGTGTTGGGGTGCGGCCAAGCAACACCCCCTCCCCCCCCCCCCCCCCCCCCCCTTTGGGGTGCGGCCAAGCTGCACCCCACGGGGGGTGCGGCCAAGCCGCATCCCACGGGGGGTGCGGCCAAGCCGCACCCCATGAGGGGTGCGGCAGAGAGGGGTCACCCCCCTCCCACGGGCACGGCCGCGCCGCGCCCGCCTTTAGGGGCGGTCGACCCGCTCTCCCCCGTAGCAAGGTTGGGGTAAGTCCTCCCTCTTCCGGCTCGCCGCCCGCTTTCCGAGCTCCGGACTCCGTTCGGAGCACTTTCGTGTTCGTTGCGCGCTCAGAACGCTTCTGAGCGCGCTCAGCTCACTTTTTATCTTTCTGACTTCTCACTTTTTGTCTTTCTGACTTCTCACTTTTTGTCTTTCTGACTTCTCACTTTTTGTCTTTCTGACTTCTCACATTTTGTCTTTCTGGCATGCTCACCCTTTGTCTTTCCAGTTTAACAGATTTCAGGAACAACCTGTCGCCTTTTTCGCCTCCAGCAAAACTGCCCAAACTGCCCGAACTGCCCGAACTGCCCGAACTGCCCGAAGGGCAAGATGGTCATTTACGAAAAATAGCGATCCGTGTGCCCCGAACAAGAAAATATGATTCGTCCGCCAGATATTTATGGAAGTTACTGTTGGACATGTGCGTCACATCCCTTTGTTTGAGAATAACAAATCACATATTGTATTTGATATTGCTTGTAGTGTGTTTATAGTGTGTAGGAACTATAGGTGCAATACTCCACTGGTAGAAAGCAGCTTGGAACAAACTTTTGAAAGGAGCGGCGCTACCGCCAGCGCTATCGCTAGCGCTACCGCTACCGCCAGCACTACCGCCAGGCGCTATCTCGAGTTCGTGCACAGCGACGGTTTCGCAACCACTACCGCTACCGCTACCGCCAGCGCTATCAACCGCTACCGCCATGTTGAAATTGTTGAAGTGGAAGTGAAGGAGGCTTTTGGACCTGGGCGGTCTGGGAGGAGGTCGGGCGGTCTGACGTGACCGCACGACCTGGCGGTCTGCATCCGCGGTCTGGCTGATCTTAGCCTAGCTGCGGTCTCCCGGGTTGACCGCTGGTCTTGTCCAAAGTCTGCTGAAGGGGCCGCGCGGTCTGTGCGTGACCGCGTGGCGTGCTGTCCTCTTCAAGACTGTGGCGGTCTGGTGTGACCGCACAGTTTGATCCAGGTTCTCTCCGGAATGTGGTCTGGTAGCTGACCGGGCTTTCTGGGGGTATTCGCGGACTAAGGGTCTTTGTCGCGCAGTCTTAGTTCGCGGTCTCAGGAGGAGACTGGTATGCGAGCTGGTTGCTGTTCGCGGTCTCAGAAGGAGATCGGCATGCAGACAGGAGTTCGCGATCTGATGGCGAACTGACTGTGTTCGCGGTCTCGTGCGAACACAGGTGGTGAATAGCTTCAGGCGGTCTGGCGAGCTCTTTGTGGAGTCGCGGTCTGCTGTGAGAGTGGCGGTCTCTCATGGTGACATTGAAGCTGGCGGGTTCACCAAAAATGAAGCAGAAGTAATGTTGCTGATTGCGCAGTGTGACCGGTCAGGTCACGCGGTCTGAGGGGTGGTGATCCTATCTCTAGGGTGGTGACCAGATCAGGTCTCACGCCTATAAATAGGAGCCACTGTTGCAGCAAACATAGACACACTAAGTGTAAGCTGAGTTCGCTTTTGTTCTTGCGGTCTGTTTATTTCTGACCGGGCGGCCTCTGATTGAACTCTTCTTGTGCAGCTTCTGCGGATAGTGTGGGCAGCAGCGATCACCTCTTCCTCTGAAAGTGTTCGGGCGGTCTGCGGCTTGGAGTTGTGGTGCTGGAGTTCGGGAGAATCAGGAGGTCGGAAGAAGGGAGCGGTCTGTGCAGTGGTCTGGTGGTGTTCTGTGGTCGGCAGAGAGTTGCGGTCTTGCAACTGGCAGAGATCGCAGGGGAGGTCGCGCGGTCTGGGCGGTCTCCAGTTATCCTCAGCTTTTGTATTTCTCTTTGGAGTTTTTCTTTTGTGCTGACGGAATCATGTCTCGTCAAGCATGTCTTGCCCTGTAATTGAAGTTTGCTATCAATAAAGATCGTTTGTTTGCCTAAGATTATTTCTGGTTGTTTTGGCTTGTATCTCTAGTTGTTATTCCTGCTTGCTCTCACAAGGTCCTAGAAATTTTGACATGGTATCAGAGGCAGGTTGGAGTGGATAGAGCAACGAATAACTTAGAGTAGCCATCGCCTTTGTGAAGAAGGAACCAGAGGAAGAACAATGGAAGGCGGTTTTGCAAGAGGTCTTGGGATTGAGATGCTTACATCGACTAACTTTAAGAAGTGGAAGTCATGTATGCAGAGCTATCTTCTAGGGGAGGACCTCTGGGAGGTTGTTGGAGGAGATGCGACAGAAGAGGTGAAGGCAACAGAAGCAGGTGACAATGGTCCGGCCGTGAGGGCGTGGAGAAAGACCAATGCCAAGGCCGAGTTCACTTTGAAGCGTGCCATTTCACCTGATCTATTTGATCACATCTTAGGGTGTGGATCAGCTGCCGAGATCTGGAGAGCCCTGGATGGGCTATTTAATAAGAAGAATGTAGCGAGGCTGCAGTTCTTGGAGAATGAGCTGGCAAGGTCAGCTCAGGGCGATCTTTCTATCTCCACCTTCTTTCTGAAGATGAAGAACCTCTGCGCTGAGATATCAGCACTGGATCCTGATGAGCCAATTTCTGAGGTGAAGCTGAAGAGGCACATCATCCGCGGCTTGCGGAAGGAATATGTGGCCTTTGTGACGTCGGTGCAGGGATGGGCAAATCAGCCGTCTCTGTTGGAGCTGGAGAACTTGCTTTCTTCGCAAGAAAGCTTGGCAAGACAGATGGAGGGGTTGTCAGTGACTGGGGGAGATGGCAAAGTGCTCTTCTCGGGGAAGAAGAAGAAGTGGGATAAGAAGAAGAAGACCACTGGAGGCTACGGGCCTTCAACTTCTGGACAGCAGGAGAGGGGCTATCCTCCTAAGGCTGAGGAGAAGAAGAAGAAGGAAGGTCTCAAATGCTACAAATGCGGGAAGGTTGGGCACTTCAAGAAGGATTGCAGAGTGGTCACTCAAGCAGGGCATGCTGCGGAGAAGGAGGAAGCTGAGGCCAGACATATAGATGGAGGATGGGGAGGAGCCTTCTCGGCTTCTATTGGAGCTTCGGCTCCCATCAACTATTTGGAGGACTGGATCGTGGACTCGGGGTGTAGTCATCACCTCACCGGAGACGGGACCAAGCTTTCTTCTGCACAGCCCTACACAGGTAACAATGCAATCATTACTGCTGATAATACTGTGCATCCAGTAGAGAAGGTGGGGGTTGTTTCTTTGGGCAGTGATAGAGGGCCACTTACTTTGAAGAGTGTCTATCATGTGCCCGGAATGAAGAAAAACCTCTTCTCCGTGACCAACGCTGTTGACGCTGGGTATCACGTTCTGTTCAGCCCAACAGAAGTGAAATTTCTACGTAATGTAGAGGCCGTGAAGGCCGAGGTCGTTCATATCGGGAGACGGGCAAAGGACTTGTTCGTTTTATCGACAAGTTCCTACGTCGACAAGATGAAGACGAATGATGGTGCCGTTATATGGCATGAGAGGTTGGGGCATGTAGGGATGGACAAGCTAAAAGCTATGGCGGTGAGAGGCCTGGTCAAGGGCCTGCCAAGTCTATCTTCCTACGGAGAAGGTCATGTTTGCGCAGGATGTCAGTTCGGCAAGTCTCATCGACTACCGTTTGACAAGTCGCAGACAAGGAGTAGTGTGCCGTTGGAGTGCATCCACGGTGACTTGATGGGACCAACTGCTACCCCAAGCCTCGGAGGCAGCAGGTATATGCTGGTGTTGATCGATGATTACACCAGATATGTCTGGGTTTATTTTCTGAAGGAGAAGGCGGAGGCGTTTGCCAAGTTTGTGGAGTTCAAGGAGCTCGTGGAAGGTCGGCTAAGACTGCGGGTGAAGAAGCCGAGGACTGACAACGGAGGGGAGTTCACCTCCAGTGAGTTCTTTACTTTTTGCAGGAAGGCAGGCATCCGGAGGGAGCTTACTTGTGCGCATACTCCACAACAGAACGGAGTTGCAGAACGAAAGATCCGTGATGAGTCCCGATTATATACACTTTTATGGACTCATCTGGGCCAATTATTTAGTCATTTCACCGCACTTTAGCCCTGTTATAGCTTATATTTGATATTCCATGCTAGGTGCACATTTAGGCCCACTTTGGTGTGATTTTCGTGCTTTTTGTCTTTAGTAGTATTCATATGTTGTTAAGTGCCACTTTCAGTGGCTAGATCTGTGTTTGTGCTGGAATAGGAGTCGTGCAAGTGTTCCCGGTGCAATTCTGCACAGGAACACTGCGCACGATCGCCGGTTCTATTGCGCACGACCACTGGTCGTGCGCCACTGATCGTGTGCACTTGACCCTTTTTCATGAGTTCTGTTTGGTGTAGTGCGCACGACCACCAACGCCAGTGCGCACGACCACCGATCGTGCGCCGCTGCTCGTGCGCACTCATCATTAATATTCTGAGTTCTGTTTCATCTATTGCGCACGACCACTGACGCTAGTGCGCACGACCACCGGTCGTGCGCCACTGGTCGTGCGAACATGTTATTTTATAATTTCTGTCTTTGCAGGTTCCGTCCAGGCAGAGCGCACGATCACCGAATGCTAGTGCGCACGACCACTGGTCGTGCGCCACTGACTGTGCGCACTGTTTATTCCAGCGCCTATAAATTCCCTGCTCGCGATTTTAGGTCGGACTCTCGCCCGACTCCGCCGTTTTCTGCTCCCGTTCGCCCAGTTTCGCCCCTCCATCGTCGCCCACCTTAGGGAGGATCTCCGGGCAAGCTTTCAACGCCAAATCTTCGCCGGAGTTTCCTCTCGGCCTCCTCCTTCATCCAAGAGCTCCAAAGGAAGACCTAGCCGCTATCTCCATCGAGCAAGAGGAAGTTGGCAACCTCCACCGGATCGTGACACGAAGAAGACGGGTCCATTGGAGAGTCGTGACAGCTCTCTCTACCCCGGACGTAGTTGTGGACCGAGCTTGGACGCGGATTGACAACCCGGCGATTCCAACCGTGAATCTTCAACGAGCCTTCGGATTCGGTCGATTTCTTGCCTTGTTCTCCTTTTATTGATGTATTTGCAACTAGATCTAACATTATGATGAAGTGTATTTTGATTAAATAGTATTTTTACTTGATTATGTCTATATGATTGAGTATTTTTGTTTATATTATTGAGGTGCGCCTTGTGGTGTGGTTTGTTGGTTGCGTTGTGCCGCCCTAACAATTGTTAGTGGTGTGCTTGTTGAAGAGGTGCTTGCGACCCTCATTCCGCTAGCCTACTCGCCCATCCCGCCTAACGAAGCAGCGCGCTCAAGGCCTGCATTGTTCGATCCGTTTGTCTACTCGTCCATCCGCCCTTACGAAGCAGCGCGCTCAAGGCCTGCCTAGTCTCCATCCCGCCAAGCGAAGCATTGCATAGCGGCATTGCATAGGAGTAGATATAGTATTTTCTCTTTATTTTTCACAAACCAAATCCCTTTCGTCCGCACTCCACCTATCGCTGGACTTCAATCTCAAGTCCTTCCTCGAGACCTAACTCCACCTTACTGTGTTCCTTGAGAGATTCGATACTCGGGGATTACTCCTCGTTTTATATTACTTGAACGATCGGTACACTGCCGTTTCGTGTCGCAGTCGAGCTACCGCCTATAGCGGTGTGATGAGTCCCGATTATATACACTTTTATGGACTCATCTGGGCCAATTATTTAGTCATTTCACCGCACTTTAGCCCTGTTATAGCTTATATTTGATATTCCATGCTAGGTGCACATTTAGGCCCACTTTGGTGTGATTTTCGTGCTTTTTGTCTTTAGTAGTATTCATATGTTGTTAAGTGCCACTTTCAGTGGCTAGATCTGTGTTTGTGCTGGAATAGGAGTCGTGCAAGTGTTCCCGGTGCAATTCTGCACAGGAACACTGCGCACGATCGCCGGTTCTATTGCGCACGACCACTGGTCGTGCGCCACTGATCGTGTGCACTTGACCCTTTTTCATGAGTTCTGTTTGGTGTAGTGCGCACGACCACCAACGCCAGTGCGCACGACCACCGATCGTGCGCCGCTGCTCGTGCGCACTCATCATTAATATTCTGAGTTCTGTTTCATCTATTGCGCACGACCACTGACGCTAGTGCGCACGACCACCGGTCGTGCGCCACTGGTCGTGCGAACATGTTATTTTATAATTTCTGTCTTTGCAGGTTCCGTCCAGGCAGAGCGCACGATCACCGAATGCTAGTGCGCACGACCACTGGTCGTGCGCCACTGACCGTGCGCACTGTTTATTCCAGCGCCTATAAATTCCCTGCTCGCGATTTTAGGTCGGACTCTCGCCCGACTCCGCCGTTTTCTGCTCCCGTTCGCCCAGTTTCGCCCCTCCATCGTCGCCCACCTTAGGGAGGATCTCCGGGCAAGCTTTCAACGCCAAATCTTCGCCGGAGTTTCCTCTCGGCCTCCTCCTTCATCCAAGAGCTCCAAAGGAAGACCTAGCCGCTATCTCCATCGAGCAAGAGGAAGTTGGCAACCTCCACCGGATCGTGACACGAAGAAGGCGGGTCCATTGGAGAGTCGTGACAGCTCTCTCTACCCCGGACGTAGTTGTGGACCGAGCTTGGACGCGGATTGACAACCCGGCGATTCCAACCGTGAATCTTCAACGAGCCTTCGGATTCGGTCGATTTCTTGCCTTGTTCTCCTTTTATTGATGTATTTGCAACTAGATCTAACATTATGATGAAGTGTATTTTGATTAAATAGCATTTTTACTTGATTATGTCTATATGATTGAGTATTTTTGTTTATATTATTGAGGTGCGCCTTGTGGTGTGGTTTGTTGGTTGCGTTGTGCCGCCCTAACAATTGTTAGTGGTGTGCTTGTTGAAGAGGTGCTTGCGACCCTCATTCCGCTAGCCTACTCGCCCATCCCGCCTAACGAAGCAGCGCGCTCAAGGCCTGCATTGTTCGATCCGTTTGTCTACTCGTCCATCCGCCCTTACGAAGCAGCGCGCTCAAGGCCTGCCTAGTCTCCATCCCGCCAAGCGAAGCATTGCATAGCGGCATTGCATAGGAGTAGATATAGTATTTTCTCTTTATTTTTCACAAACCAAATCCCTTTCGTCCGCACTCCACCTATCGCTGGACTTCAATCTCAAGTCCTTCCTCGAGACCTAACTCCACCTTACTGTGTTCCTTGAGAGATTCGATACTCGGGGATTACTCCTCGTTTTATATTACTTGAACGATCGGTACACTGCCGTTTCGTGTCGCAGTCGAGCTACCGCCTATAGCGGTGTGTGAGATTTGCGCCATCAAGTTTTTGGCGCCGTTGCCGGGGAACACAGACGTGTGAGTTTTCTGGAGAGGGAGAGTCTGAGAGAGAAGCTCTTCCATTTGTAAATTGCATCTCTTATTTTATTTCTGTTCTTTTTATTCCTTTTTCTTGTTTTATATCAGGTTGCTTTAGTAATTTCTATTTGGTTTAGTATTTGCACAATAGCATTTTTATTTTGAATCGTTTTATCTTCGCACTATGTGGGCACATCTCAATTTCCGTTGCCGTTGGTGTGGAGCTACCTCCCACTCTAGTGATGAATGCCCTACGGAGAATAGTAGGCATAATTCTTATAGCCCAGCATATGGAGCACCGACATCGTCTGGTACTCCACATGGTGCGCGTAAGTCTTATGGCTACTCTGCTGAGCCATTACCGTCATACTTCTTTTCGGCTCCAGCTCCCGCTGTGCCAAAGAAGCCTGCTAGGCAGTGCCAGTTTTGTCGGAGCACAGATCACGCCCTGAAGGATTGTGCTGCTTTTCATCGCCAATTGGATGAGGATGACGAGCCGGATATTCGGATCGTCCCAACTCCTAGCTCTGGCGGCACACCTTCAACATCCGGCTATGTGTCTTTATCACCTTCACATTTTGAAGGGTATGGCATGGATACGGTCACCGGATGTGCGGCTGATCTATGCACCGACATTGCTGAGCCAATTCTCCATGTGCCTCCACCACTTCTAGTGGATTCGATTCTTTCCCCTATTGTGCATTCTACATTCGTTTCTGACGACATTGTCGATGATGTGTCGCAGGATGAGGTTGTTGATCTTAGTGTTGTGCCTATTCCTATGGAGGAGGACAACCTTCTAGGTGAAGAGGAGTTTTCCTCAACACCGGTGGAGGAAGTCCAAATCCTTAGCCTGGCCACCGTTGATCCCGCCGACTCTTGCAGCATTGATGACAATGCTAACATTATTTTACTTCCCCAACCTGATGGGAGTGAGACCGGGACCACTCCCCCGATTAATGTTTATTTATGTCATTCGTCTTCTTTATTTCTCGACCCCCCTTCTTCATTCGAGCCTGTGCAGGTTGAGTCTTCACAGGTATCCCAGGAGGACTTGGAGCTTTTTGCTCAAGTCAATGATGTGAGCATCCTCTCATGTGAGGAGGTTTATTCCCCCTCCGTAGAGGAAGCTCCACTCATTGCCTTTTCCTCCAGCTGCCTCCCTGTTGACGACGCCTTGCTAGGCAAGGATATTTTTGGTGAGTTGAGTGAGGACCAGGCCTCCTCCTCTTCTTACTTTCTCTACCCTCTACCTGTGAGGAGCAGGTATCTATATTTAGGTAGAGGGGTGACTGTTCTATCTCCGTATCGGTACCCGCTACCGACACGCATATTAGGCCAGTTACCTGTCCACTTCTCCTTCCATAGGCCCATTAGCTAGAATCGTTAAGATTTTGAATAAGTCGTGCTGGGATGACAATAACCCCAGTAGTTATCTTCCTTTTCTGCAATTTTTATTTTTATCTAATCATGTTTAGTTAGTAGTATTTTCTTTTCAGTTTTCTATTTTCTTCTGTTTTTGCGGAGCTGACCCCCTGCAGGTATCTTTTCTGGATGACGGACGCTGCAGCTTAGTCCAGGTTTACACGCCAATCTTCTGGTGTGCTCATTTCTGAGCACTGGGTACTCTCTTTCCCTAGCATTATTCTGAATTTTATAGCTGCATTTTGCGCATATTGTTTAGTTTAAGTCTGGGGGGGGAGTGTACCGAGTGTTCACTACACGTGTACACGTTTTTGCATATCAGAAGTATATTTTTATCATTACACACCACTTCACCCACTTGAGCGCGCACTCATCTGTTTGCTTGCTCTGTTGTGAATTTAATTCTTTTGCTTATTTGGGAAAGTCTAGGTGATGGCTTAGGATTATGTAGCAGAGTAAAATGTTGACTCTCGTAGTGCTCCTAGTCGAGTGCTCGGTTGCATAGAAATTCGTGTAGATTAAACTTCTTTTTATACTTATGGTTTTATATTTTTTCTATTAGTGTAAATGTTGTTTACTCTACTCAAATGGTGAATTCGGTGGAATCAAACGGTAGCATAGGGATGTGTGTAAACGATCGCTAGATTCGTATTGCTCGAGTCGGGAGAATGGAGAATCTTTCTCGGTTGCTAGAACTTGCCCCAAGCGATTCTTGAAGCATGGGTATACGGTTAGTCAATTGCGTGAACGTGATATAGGCCATCATTTTGGCCCGGTTGAGCTTTTGTGCCTAGTCCTACCGCTATATCCTCGCTAGCCCAGTTGTGCCTACCCGTTCTTTGATTCAGCCCCACTTTTATTTCGCCAAAGCCCAAAAGCCAATCCTAGTCGCACACCCAAATATGAGCTGTAGCTGTTTATTATTTTCATGAGTTGGTGGTGTTGATTGTGGTAGTATTTTGTGAAGATGTGGATGCGTCTTATTGGTTATTTGCTGAAAATGATAAGAAAAAGAAAAAAATTGAGAAAAAGAAAAGAAGTAAAAAGAAAGGAAAGAGAAGTAAAGTTTCATTGAAAATCTTTTTATATCGATTTATATTTGGGAGTAGGCGGTGCACGCACCCATGCTGTTAAGTCCAAGTCTGGGGGTGTTGTGTACCCGCATGTTTGTGTGGTGAATGAGGATAGTTTCCTGCATTAGCTCATTTGGGTTTAGTGCTTTAGCCGTCGTTTTTATCTTTGTTTTTTCCTCACCTAAACCCAAGCCTCATTTAAAACCTAAAGTCCTATTGATTCACGCATTTGAGTCAAACCAGTGCCGTGGAGAGAATGTGACCGGGCAAGCCTATGGTCACCGACACCGATGGATTTCGGTGGAGTTTGTTCGGCATCCCAATCTTGAGCAATGCTCATCTCAGCGTTTAGTTTACTTTCTCCTTATGCATGACCGAACGATTCACCGCTTTTCACCATTTTGAGTAGTTGTAATATGCTTTTACTCTTTTAGAAATATATAGACTGTTTATATAATCAGAAATCTTCTCTACTATTCTTCTTATGCACGTGAGTATGCGACTTCGCATGGTACTCTATATTGTAGTTTTAAGCCATCTACTTTTCTTTCCCCGTTCGCTTAGAATTTGTTTGCTCGGGACGCGCAAACAGGTAAGTCTGGGGGTGTGATGAGTCCCGATTATATACACTTTTATGGACTCATCTGGGCCAATTATTTAGTCATTTCACCGCACTTTAGCCCTGTTATAGCTTATATTTGATATTCCATGCTAGGTGCACATTTAGGCCCACTTTGGTGTGATTTTCGTGCTTTTTGTCTTTAGTAGTATTCATATGTTGTTAAGTGCCACTTTCAGTGGCTAGATCTGTGTTTGTGCTGGAATAGGAGTCGTGCAAGTGTTCCCGGTGCAATTCTGCACAGGAACACTGCGCACGATCGCCGGTTCTATTGCGCACGACCACTGGTCGTGCGCCACTGATCGTGTGCACTTGACCCTTTTTCATGAGTTCTGTTTGGTGTAGTGCGCACGACCACCAACGCCAGTGCGCACGACCACCGATCGTGCGCCGCTGCTCGTGCGCACTCATCATTAATATTCTGAGTTCTGTTTCATCTATTGCGCACGACCACTGACGCTAGTGCGCACGACCACCGGTCGTGCGCCACTGGTCGTGCGAACATGTTATTTTATAATTTCTGTCTTTGCAGGTTCCGTCCAGGCAGAGCGCACGATCACCGAATGCTAGTGCGCACGACCACTGGTCGTGCGCCACTGACCGTGCGCACTGTTTATTCCAGCGCCTATAAATTCCCTGCTCGCGATTTTAGGTCGGACTCTCGCCCGACTCCGCCGTTTTCTGCTCCCGTTCGCCCAGTTTCGCCCCTCCATCGTCGCCCACCTTAGGGAGGATCTCCGGGCAAGCTTTCAACGCCAAATCTTCGCCGGAGTTTCCTCTCGGCCTCCTCCTTCATCCAAGAGCTCCAAAGGAAGACCTAGCCGCTATCTCCATCGAGCAAGAGGAAGTTGGCAACCTCCACCGGATCGTGACACGAAGAAGACGGGTCCATTGGAGAGTCGTGACAGCTCTCTCTACCCCGGACGTAGTTGTGGACCGAGCTTGGACGCGGATTGACAACCCGGCGATTCCAACCGTGAATCTTCAACGAGCCTTCGGATTCGGTCGATTTCTTGCCTTGTTCTCCTTTTATTGATGTATTTGCAACTAGATCTAACATTATGATGAAGTGTATTTTGATTAAATAGCATTTTTACTTGATTATGTCTATATGATTGAGTATTTTTGTTTATATTATTGAGGTGCGCCTTGTGGTGTGGTTTGTTGGTTGCGTTGTGCCGCCCTAACAATTGTTAGTGGTGTGCTTGTTGAAGAGGTGCTTGCGACCCTCATTCCGCTAGCCTACTCGCCCATCCCGCCTAACGAAGCAGCGCGCTCAAGGCCTGCATTGTTCGATCCGTTTGTCTACTCGTCCATCCGCCCTTACGAAGCAGCGCGCTCAAGGCCTGCCTAGTCTCCATCCCGCCAAGCGAAGCATTGCATAGCGGCATTGCATAGGAGTAGATATAGTATTTTCTCTTTATTTTTCACAAACCAAATCCCTTTCGTCCGCACTCCACCTATCGCTGGACTTCAATCTCAAGTCCTTCCTCGAGACCTAACTCCACCTTACTGTGTTCCTTGAGAGATTCGATACTCGGGGATTACTCCTCGTTTTATATTACTTGAACGATCGGTACACTGCCGTTTCGTGTCGCAGTCGAGCTACCGCCTATAGCGGTGTGTGAGATTTGCGCCATCAATCCGTCATCTGACAGAGACCTGCAAGTGTTGGCTGCATGCCAAGAGTATCCCAAAGTCCTTCTGGGCGGAGGGAATGTCTTGTGCTGCTTACGTCATCAACCGGATGCCTCTTAGTCCCATCAACATGTTAACTCCGCATGAGTTGATGTTCAAGGAGAAGCCAAGCGTGGCACACCTTAGGGTGTTTGGTTCCACCTGCTACGTGCATGTTCCAGATGCTCTTCGGACGAAGCTAGATGCGAAAGCAAGGAAGCTAGTCTTCGTGGGATACGACGAGCGGAAGAAAGGATGGAAGTGCATGGACCCAGAGACGCGGAGATTTGTTGTATCTCGCGACGTTGTATTTGATGAGGTGACATCTTATAAGGGGTCTTCTGGAGTGGAGCTACCAGAGAGCAGGGTGGAGGTGCCAGAGCAAGCAGTGGAAGATCTTCAGGTGGAGCTACCTGTGTCACCAGGTGGTCCATCTCCTTCTAGTTCCGAGACGGGGGCTTCTGGTTCAGGGAGCAGGGGGAGCAATGCTCCTAGCACGTCTGGAAGAGGAGCTAGGGAAGAAGCAGCTGGAGATAATGCGGTTCAGGGGAAGGAGCTGAGGAGGTCGAAGCGAGCAATCGTTGCCCCTGATCGCTATACAGGAGAAAACGCAGTGAGCTTTGTCTCATGTTTCTTCGCTGGTCCCTTGGATGAGAGGGAGCCGTCGAGCTTTGAGAAGGCCCAAGGCGTGAAGGAGTGGGATGTTGCAATGCAATAAGAGATGGCAGCTCTTGAGAAGAATGAGACCTGGTCTCTTGTGCCCAAGCCCAAGGGCACTACTCCTGTAACATGCAAATGGGTCTACAAATTGAAGAAGAAAGCTGACGGCAGTATCGAGCGTTACAAGGCTCGTCTTGTAGCTCGGGGGTTCTCGCAGCAATACAGTGAAGACTATGAAGAGACTTTTAGTCTGGTGGCCAAAATGACTTCAGTTCGGTTCATCATTGCCTTGGCGGCGTTCAGTGGATGGGAGATTTGGCAGCTCGACGTCAAGAACGCCTTCTTGTACGGCGAGATTGACAAGGACATCTTCATGGTCCAGCCACCAGGCTTTGTGTCTGAAGATTTTCCGGAGCATGTCTGCAAGCTGAAGAAGGCCCTGTATGGGTTGAAGCAAGCGCCAAGGGCATGGTACGGAAAGATCGCAGAATATCTCTTATTCTGTGGATTTTGTGCTTCAGACTCAGACTCAAGCTTGTTCATCAAGAAGAGCGGGGAGCTTCAAGTCATCGTGCTGCTTTACGTCGACGATATGATCGTGACGGGGAACTCGAAGGAGGAAGTAGCTCAGCTTCGGGCCGAGCTGGCCATCAGGTTCGAGATGAAGGACTTAGGTGAGCTTCACCATTTCCTTGGACTCGAGGTGCAGAGGAAGGAAAGTGGAGTGCTGGTTTCCCAGGCTGGATATGCGGAGCGAATCGTGGAGCGATTTGGCATGAAGGAAGGGAAGTGCATCTCTACACCTCTGGAGAAGGCTATGAAGCTTCGGAAGGATGAGGGGAGGATTATGCAAGATCCGTTGGTGTTCCGAGCTCTGGTTGGGAGCTTGATCTATCTGACGATCACGAGGCCGGATATTGCATATGCAGTAGGCAGAGTGAGTCGGTATATGGCGGAGCCACGGATACCTCATCTGCTAGCGGCCAAGAACATTCTGAAGTATGTCAAGGCGACCTCGGACATGGGTCTCCTATACAGGAGGGATGCGGGCTTCGAAGTGCATGGGTACATGGATGCTGATTACGGGGGAGATTTGGATGATCGGAAGTCGACATCTGGATTCGTCTTCATGGCGGGCCCTACGGCTATATCATGGTGCAGCAAGAAGCAGGATTCCGTATCGGTCTCCACCACAGAAGCGGAATACAAGGCTTCGGCCTTGGCAGCTCAGGAAGCCATCTGGCTTAGGAGGTTGGTGGGAGACGTCCACAAAGAGGTTCGGGAGCCGACTCTACTACGCGGTGACAACGAGAGTGCTCTCAAACTGGTAACCAATCCAGTTTGTCACGCGAGGACCAAGCATATCGAGATCGAGCATCACTTCATACGGGAGAAGGTGCTGGAGGGGTCTCTTTCGGTCGAGCATGTGCGGAGTGCGGACAATGTCGCAGACATCTTCACAAAGGCGCTGGCAAAGGGGCCGTTCACACGGCTAAGGGAGCTACTTGGGCTGGTTTCCACTTCCCACTTCAAGGGGGAGTGTTGAAATTGTTGAAGTGGAAGTGAAGGAGGCTTTTGGACCTGGGCGGTCTGGGAGGAGGTCGGGCGGTCTGACGTGACCGCACGACCTGGCGGTCTGCATCCGCGGTCTGGCTGATCTTAGCCTAGCTGCGGTCTCCCGGGTTGACCGCTGGTCTTGTCCAAAGTCTGCTGAAGGGGCCGTGCGGTCTGTGCGTGACCGCGTGGCGTGCTGTCCTCTTCAAGACTGTGGCGGTCTGGTGTGACCGCACAGTTTGATCCAGGTTCTCTCCGGAATGCGGTCTGGTAGCTGACCGGGCTTTCTGGGGGTATTCGCAGACTAAGGGTCTTAGTCGCGCGGTCTCAGTTCGCGGTCTCAGTAGGAGACTGGTATGCGAGCTGGTTGCTGTTCGCGGTCTCAGAAGGAGATCGGCATGCGGACAGGAGTTCGCGATCTGATGGCGAACTAACTGTGTTCGCGGTCTCGTGCGAACACAGGTGGTGAATAGCTTCGGGCGGTCTGGCGAGCTCTTTGTGGAGTCGCGGTCTGCTGTGAGAGTGGCGGTCTCTCATGGTGACATTGAAGCTGGCGGGTTCACCAAAAATGAAGCAGAAGTAATGTTGCTGATCGCGCAGTGTGACCGGTCAGGTCACGCGGTCTGAGGGGTGGTGATCCTATCTCTAGGGTGGTGACCAGATCAGGTCTCACGCCTATAAATAGGAGCCACTGTTGCAGCAAACATAGACACACCAAGTGTAAGCTGAGTTCGCTCTTGTTCTTGCGGTCTGTTTATTTCTGACCGGGCGGTCTCTGATTGAACTCTTCTTGTGCAGCTTCTGCGGATAGTGTGGGCAGCAGCGATCACCTCTTCCTCTGAAAGTGTTCGGGCGGTCTGCGGCTTGGAGTTGTGGTGCTGGAGTTCGGGAGAATCAGGAGGTCGGAAGAAGGGAGCGGTCTGTGCAGTGGTCTGGTGGTGTTCTGTGGTCGGCAGAGAGTTGCGGTCTTGCAACTGGCAGAGATCGCAGGGGAGGTCGCGCGGTCTGGGCGGTCTCTAGTTATCCTCAGCTTTTGTATTTCTCTTTGGAGTTTTTCTTTTGTGCTGACGGAATCATGTCTCGTCAAGCATGTCTTGCCCTGTAATTGAAGTTTGCTATCAATAAAGATCGTTTGTTTGCCTACGATTGTTTCTGGTTGTTTTGGCTTGTATCTCTAGTTGTTATTCCTGCTTGCTCTCACAAGGTCCTAGAAATTTTAACACGCCAGCGCTATCGCTACCGCCATGCGCTATCTCCAGTTCGTGCACAGCGTCACGCCGCCGACGGTTGCGCAACCGCTCCACACGAACGCTACCGCAGGCGCTAGCCACTACCGCAGGCGCTAGCTCCAAGTTCTATAAATTGGAGCTTTGCTTCTCGTTTTGGCTAGAGATCCCAGAGAGGTTGCTTGTGCCACAACTCCAGTGTTGTTATGCTGCCGAAGATGGATCTCCCACAAAAAGCTTAAGGAGAATTCTGGAGGAGGACTACGTCACGCTACATCCGAAGGACGATCGCTTCTACCTCGTTTATGCTACAACGATCCTTCATCCTCGACTCCAGAGATCTCATATAGAGAGTTTTATTATTGTTTTTCATTATTTCCATTCCATACTTTTGTAACCGTTTAGAGAATTCGCTTGTGTTGGCGACTAGGTCTGGGTAGAACTTAGGGGGAAATTCGCCTTGTGTTGGCGACTAGTTCTAGGTGATTAGATCTAGGGGGGCTCGAGGCCATATCCGGGAAGGATTGGCTAGAGCGGCTTGAGGCCTTATCCGGGGAAGGATAGGCTAAAGCCAACCGGTTTGTGGGGATACAAGTCGGTATAGAAAAGGAAAAGAAATTTACTTTTGTACGCCTCCGATTTCTAGCGATATTGAAATCAAATTTTGTAAATACTTTTTTTTATATAAATACAATCATGTCTTTATTTGTGTTTACTTGATTTCTCTCCTTTGGCGTTATCTTTAATATATTGGTTACAAAGTTTTTCAATTCAAATTACTTTAACTAAATTGTTTATTTTAATCTCTTAATCATAAAACAATTTAGTACTTATTTCTAAAGATGAAAATAATGATATTCTCACAAATTAGCTAAATTGTTATTTTGTCTTTCTCATATTATAAAATAATTTAGTAATTTCCATAAAATTATAAAAAGATTTTTATTCCCTTATTCACCCCCCCCCCCTCTAAGGGCGCCATAAGATCCAACAAGTGGTATCAGAGCTAGGTTATTCCAAACGGTTTAAAAACCAGGAATAATGGCGTCTCATGATCTCGCTTCTACTAGTAGGGGAAATTTTCTTATAAATGAAAAATCTTTAGCATCACCTTTATTTGAAGGCAAAAATTATAATGGGTGGAAATTTCTTATGGAAAAATTTCTTAAGTCTTTGGATATGGAAGTATGGAATATTACTATTAAAATACCCCCAAGTACTTTAAATAAAAATGAAATGTTTTTAGATGCCAAATCAATGAATAGTCTATATTGTGCATTGCATCAAAATATTTTCAAACTAATTTATACACTTCCTACTGCTTATGAAGTTTGGAAATTTCTTGAGAATACTTATAGTCTTCCTTCTACAGATGATGAACAAGAGGAATTCCTTATGGATCCAAGAGAAGAAATCGACGAGAAATTCCTTATGGATTCAAGAGAAGAAATCGACGAGGAATTCCTTATGGATCCAAGAGAAGAAATCGATAAGGATTCATGCTTGGAGGAAGAAAAATACAACGTCACAATGTTGGACTCATTTGTTGGCAACACATCAAGCAAAAGAGAAGACGGAAACTATAGCAAGGTAAGAAAATCTAAATCTTCTCTTTTTGTAACAAATTCTATTTCTACTTCTCGTATGCTTAAAATTGTTAAACGTAAAATTTTAAAGTTAAAAGTTGCTAATTCCAAATTACGTTTAGAAAATAAATCCTTAAAAGCAAACGATAAAGTAGAAACAAATATTGATGTGTTAAATTCTATTTCATGCTCTTTAGTTACAATTCCTACTCCTTGTTTTGATTGCAATTTATTTAAAGAAAAATTAAAGGAAATTGGAAAAGGGCTCTTAATTTCTAAAAGGCATAATGAAAAATTGATAGTTGAAAATGATGCTTTAACTTGTAAGTTAATACAATTAAAATCTTTTGTTGAAAAATTTCAAATGTCATGTAATGAATTTCATCATAAGATTTTGAATAACAAGGATAAATTAACTTACAAAATCATTTCTAAAAAGGATCATTTTCATACATCAACTCAAAAGGAGTTTAGTTTCAAAAAGAATTATGACCCTCACAAAATTCTTAAGAGTCATTATTATAAATCTCAATATATTTTCAATCATGACTCAAATTTAAAAACTCCTTTTCATGAAAATCAAAGTACAAAATATTATCCTTTATATTATAAGAGTATGTCTATAAGAAAGAGTGAAAATGAAAATTATCAAAATAAGAATCAATTATTTACAACATTTTGTAACCCACTCTTTCAACAATCACTTCTTAAGAAAGACAATCACTCTTATAAATTTTCAAAGAATCCATGTAATAAAATTCATTATGATTATCAACATCAATCTATTTTGAAAAATAACTTGAACAAACATAAATCACAAATGAATTATTTTCAAACAAATATAATCATATAAAGATGTCACATAATCATAACATGAATTTAAAAGACAAGCAACCAAAGTATGAATGGAGGGCCAAAACTAAAAACAAAACACTAACTCCACTTGTAAAGGGCCATTCATCACTATCTCTCCAAAAGCCTACACGTTGTATTTGGGTACCCAAAGGAACCATCCCACTTGGTCCCCTTTGGATACCTAAATCTCTTATTAATTGTATCCACTCATTTGCATGAAGTAGAAACAATTAAAAATGAAATATCAATACTCTACTTCATGATATGCTTATTGTCTCTTTTTCTTTTGTTTATTTTAGATTTTTTAAGCAAACATGCTATGATCACTTTATATATCATGTAATATGACTTTCATATATTAAGTCTAATGTCTATCAAATCAAATTTGAATTAAAATTGAACATTAAGTCATATATTTTCAAAGTGATCTATCTCTCATCTTTGATTGTTCTTTATCCTTTTAAATCCTTTACCCTTAATGTTGGAACATGGTCTTCCGTATCTCCTAGGTTTGAGAATAACAAATCCTATGTGTATTTGATCTTGTGTGTTCAAGTGTGCAGGTTAACATAGTCCATATGACTCAAAGAGTACTCATGATGACTGCCCCCAAAATTGAGGCCAAAATTCGAAAAGGATCACTAGCGCCGACGGTAGCGATAGCGCCCGGCGCTAGCGATGATTAGCGCGATTCCGGCAGCGTTTTTAGAAAAATCTAGCGCTTGGCGGTAGCTACTAGCGCTGGCGGTAGCATGGCGCACAAAAGGCATAGAGCAAAATGTTGCCGCGGATGAGAGATCCTGCCGCGCAAAATCTTTCCTAATTCGGGCTAGCGCCGGCGGTAGCGCTTGGGCTATAAAAGGACCCCCTCTACTCTTGTTTTCGAACACCCATTGCATACACCTCAGAGAGAGAGTACTAGAATTCCAGAGGCTTGTCTTAGCCGAAATTTGAGGTCCCAGCGAAGCTCTGCCAATTTCTGAAGGAGAATTCCATCACGCCGAATCCAGACGAAGTCCGCTTCGACAAACGCTGATTCTACAGCGGATCTTCATCCCCGACTTCAGAAGTTCATCTTAAGGGGGGTTTTGTTATTTTATTTCTCTTTCTTCATTGTAAACGGTAGTGAAATCGCCTCGTGTTGGCGACTAGGTCTGGGGTAGACTTAGGGATGAAATTCGCCTCGCGTTGGCGACTAGATCTAGGCTAGTTCTAGGGGGTGCTCGAGGCCACATCCGGGGAAGGATTGGCTAGAGCGGCTTGAGGCCGAATCCGGGGAGGATAAGGCTAGGGCCACCGGTTCGTGGGGAAGCGAGTCGGGATAGAAAACAAAAAGAGTTTTTTATTATTCGCCTCCGATCTCTAGCGTCATCGAGATCAAGTTTTGTAAAACTTATTTATCATTAATAAAGCTTGTCTCTCTTTTTGTTTTACTTAACTTATTTCATGTCTTTAATCTTGCAATAATTCAAAGTTGTTTAAATATAATCTAAAGTTTTTTTGAAAACCCTTATTCACCCCCCGTCTAAGGGCGCCGACCGATCCAACAAGTGGTATCAGAGCGGTTTTGTTCCAATCGGCTTAACAATCGGGAACAATGGCGTCTCATGATCTCGCTTTTCCTGAGGGTCAAGGGGTTAGTCGACCACCTCTCTTTACTGGGTCAGATTTTAACTACTGGAAAAATCGAATGATGTGTTTTCTTATGACCATGGATGTAGAAGTATGGAACATGATAGAAGTACGGTACTCTCCACCTACAACTGTAGTAGGAGAGGCGACATTAGCAAAACCTAAAGATAAATGTGATGACAACGATAAACTAAGGTGTAAAAATAATGCTAAAGCAATGAACGCTTTATATTGCGCTTTAAATAGGACTGAGTTTAATAGAATTTCTGCATGCACAACTGCTTATGATATTTGGAATCAATTGGAAGTTACTCACGAAGGTACATCGCAGGTGAAAGATGCCAAGCTGTTTCAACTAGAATCTGAATACGAAAAATTCAGGATGAACACGGAAGAGGACATCAACTCAATGTACACTCGCTTCACAAAGATTGTCAACGCATCAAATACGCTTGGAAAGACCTACTCCGACGGGGACTTGGTGAGGAAAATTCTTCGTTCCTTACCTCCAAGGTTCAATCCGAAGGTGACGGCCATCTCGGAGTCGCACAACTTAAGAACGCTGCAGATCGAGAATCTCATTGGGAATCTCAAAACCCATGAGGTAGAACTACAAATTCAACATGACGAATACAACAAGGAGCCGAAGAAAAAGGCATTGGCGCTGACATCAAAGAAGGAGTGCATCGAAGAGGATGATGATGATGAAGAAGGATTCCTGGTGAAGAATTTCAAGAAGTTCATCAGAAATCCAGAGAGAAGGAACACATTCCGAAAATTCTTCCAAAACGATACTCGACGAAAGGGATCTTCCTCTTCATCAAAGAAAGAAAAAGGAAGCAATGACGAAGAAGAAAGGCCGCCTCCAGAATGCTATCACTGCAGAAAAATCGGGCACATTCGGAGCCAGTGCCCAAAATACCAAAAGAAATGGAAAGAACAAAAGAAAGCAAAAGAAAAGAAGAAAGTGCTGAAGGCCGCCACTTGGGATGACTCTTCCTCTGAAGAGTCAAACGGATCTGAGTCAAGTAGCGAGGAGAAAGCAAACTTGTGCTTAATGGCCAAAAGCGACGATGACGACACCAGTGTTCTTAGCGACACTGAGGTATCTCCTCCTACCTTTGAAGAGCTTTATGATAAATTTGTTTTATTAAATCATGAAAATGAATCTATTATAAAAGAAAATCGTAAGCTCACAAAAAAAATTAGTCTCTCTTGAAAAAAGAAAAGTTTCATGTCAAGAATGTGAGCACTCTTTGTCTATGATAAAAGAACTTGAAGTTTCTCTCTCTAATGCCCTTTCACAAAACAAAATCATTGCAAAAGAAAAAGGGGACTTAGAGAGAAAATTGAAAACTTCTATATTACAAATTGAAAAGAACAAAAAAGGATTTGAAAACAAATGTGTTATGATTGTTCAAGAAAATACATCTCTTAAAAAACAAAATCAAAATCTCAATTTAGCCATAACGTAATTTGGGATTGGTCAAACATCCCTGGATATGCTTCTGGGTAATCAATGCTTTGGGTCTGGAAAAATCGGACTCGGATATAAAAGTGAACACTACCGCCCGGCGCTAGCTACTAACGCCGGCAGTAGCTCTAAAGTTAAAAATTCTTCTGGCTTTTCTAATGTACAAACATCATCCAACAAGGGCAACGTGGAAACTCAGAAAAGGGTCTCAACCCCCTTTATTTCGTGTGCTAATTGTCTTAAATTTGGACACACGTCTGGCTCTTGCAGGAATATAATAAATCAACGATCATTAAAACAAATCTGGGTACCTAAGAAATCCACTTACTCTATGGGTGGTACCTCTTGGGTATCTGGGTCTTTACTCTCATCCTCTTTCTAGATTTGCAGGAAGGCTTAGGAAACAGAAAACGTGTGGTATTTGGACTCAGGCTGCTCCAAACACATGACGGGCAATAAAGCAAAATTCCTTAGCCTAGAAAAGAAGAAAGGAGGAATAGTGACGTTTGGCGATAACGGTAAAGGAAGGATCATGGGAGTTGGTACAGTGGGTAACGCATATTTTCTTATATCAAATGTGCTTTATGTGAAAGGATTAAAACATAACCTAATATCTATAAGTCAACTGTGTGATAAAGGTTTAGACGTACTTTTTGAATCTTCCACTAACCTTTGCAAGATTGTTAATCCTAAAACAAAAGATGTGTTATTAACTGCACCTAGAATTCATAATGTTTACATAGTTTCATTTCATGATCTTTCTAAATCTTCTATAAAATATTTTATAACGAAAAATGATGAATTAGAATTATGGCATAGACGCTTAGGCCACGCTAGTACAAAGCTCATCTTAAAACTAGCAACAAGAGAATTGATTAGAGGATTGCCTAAGTTAAATGGAAATTTATCTTCATTATGCTCTCCATGCCAAAAAGGCATTTACTAAGTCATCATTTAAAAGCAAAAACGAAATTTCTACATCAAAACCTCTGCAATTAATTCATATGGATCTTTTTGGTCCCGTTAACACTGCGAGTCTTGGTGGTAGATTATACACTTATATTCTCATAGATGACTATTCTAGATATTGTTGGACTTTATTTCTCTCCTCCAAATCTGATGCGTTTTGCGAATTTTCAAAATTATGTACTCGCATTCAAAATGAATTAGATTTAAAAATAAAATGCATTCGCTCAGATCATGGAGGTGAATTTGAAAATGAAAATTTTAAATCTTTTTGTGACATGTTAGGTATTAAGCATGAGTTCTCTGCTCCACGCACACCTCAACAAAACGGTGTTGTAGAACGGAAAAATAGGACAATACAAGAACTTACATGCACCATGCTATCTGAATATAAATTACCTAAGTATTTTTGGGCAGAAGCCGTAAGCACTGCATGCTATGTAATAAATAGAGTTATGCTTCGCCCATCATTAACTCTCACACCATATGAACTCTACTATCAAAAGAAACCTAACGTATCGTATTTTAAAGTATTTGGATGTAAATGCTTCATTCTTAATACAAAAGATTCTTTAGGAAAATTTGACGAAAAATGTGATGAAGGAATATTTCTTGGTTATTCTTCAACTAGTAAAGCATATAGAATATTTAATAAAAGATCAAGTAAGGTTGAAGAGTCAATTAATGTCAGATTTGATGAGTTTGTTCCTTATGCAGAGAAGCTCCCTACAGGTACCGATGATGAACCTTTGCCATCCTTGGAGCACGACGAAGAAGAACCGTCCAAAGAAGAGGAGGAGAAGTTCAAAGAAGATGAATATGTACCTCCAAGCATTCTAAACTTCTCCAAAAATCATCCAAAGGAGCTAGTCATTGGGGAACCTTCTACTGGGGTAAGAACTCGGTCCTCTCTTCATGAAACATTTTCAAATATTTGCTTTGTGTCTGAAATTGAACCTAAAAACGTTTCCACCGCTTTAAATGACGAATTTTGGTTCTTGGCAATGAATGAAGAGTTAGGATAATTTGAAAGAAATAAAGTTTGGAATTTAGTAGAAAGACCATCTAATCATCCAATTATTGGCGTAAAATGGATTTTTAAAAATAAGCTAGATGGTGAATCTAGGATTGTAAGAAATAAAGCACGCTTAGTTGCTCAAGGCTATTCACAAATCGAGGGGGTAGATTTTGAAGAAACTTTTGCACCCGTAGCTCGCTTAGAATCTATACGAATATTTTTGGCATTTGTGAGTTTTAAAAGAATAAAATTATTTCAAATGGATGTTAAAAGTGCCTTTTTAAACGGGTTTATTAAAGAAGAAGTTTATGTAGAACAACCCCCCGGTTTCATAAATGAAAGATTTCCAAATCATGTTTACAAATTAGAAAAAGCGCTTTATGGCTTAAAACAAGCGCCCCGTGCCTGGTATGATCATCTTACATCGTTTTTGTTAGAGCACGGTTATGTTATGGGAAGTGCAGATAACACACTCTTCATTAAGCATAAAAATAACGAATTAATTATTCTACAAATATATGTTGACGACATCATTTTTGGAGCCACTAATGAAGAGTTGTGTAATGAAGTAGTCTTAATAATGAAAAATGAATTTGAAATGAGTCTTGTAGGAGAACTATCATATTTTCTTGGTTTTCAAATTTCACAAAGAACTGATGGTATTTTTCTGTGTCAATCAAAATATGTTCACGATATGCTTAAACGATTTGGATTTGAAAATCTCTACTCCTATGAGTGCTTCTTTAAAACTAGGAAAAGATGAATCTGGAATTTCTATTGATCAAACGCTATATAGAGGAATGATAGGTTCTCTTCTTTATTTAAGTGCATCTAGACCAGATATAATGTTTGCCGTATGTTTATGTGCTCGCTTTCAAGCCGATCCAAAAGAATCTCATTTAAAAGCGGTAAAACGTATTTTTCGTTATCTAATAGGGTCATCTAAACTAGGATTATGGTACCCACATAATGCCTCTTTCACACTCCACGGCTATTCCGATTTGGACTACGCCGGGTGCTCACTAGATAGAAAAAGCACTAGCGTATACGTGTCACTTTTTAGGACCCTCTTTAGTTGCATGGTCTAGTAGAAAACAATCTTCGGTTGCACTCTCCACCACGGAGGCCGAATATATCGCACTTGGTAGTTGCTGTGCACAAGCATTATGGATGAGCCAAACACTAGAGGACTTTGGATTTCATCTAAAAAACATAGATCTTAAATGTGACAACAAAAGTGCAATAGACCTCACATATAATCCTGTACACCATTCTAGATCCAAACACATCGACGTTCGTCATCATTTCATTAGGGATCACATTAAGAAAGAAAATGTAAAAGTAAGCTTCATTGGGACAGACTCTCAACTCGCTGACATATTCACTAAACCTCTTCCCGATGCACGATTTCGTTTATTACGACTTGAGTTAGGTGTGCTAGATCTTATAAGTTAAAACATGCTCACATATATAAGCTTCTTCACTTTTAACCATCAAAAACATCTCCTTAAATTCTGCAATTTTAGCATGAAACTACTATTGAGACACCTAATCAAGATCAAGAATCAATAATTTCAAAATCCTCAAAAATCACTTACTGTCTCCCGCGCTAGCGCTACCGCAGGCGCTAGCGTCCATGTTCTATTTTCCGTATTTTTTAAATTTCGAAAAATTTCTAAAACTATATTAATCTATATTTTCTACTTAGTTTTGCTCTTCTGTGTTTCTTTATTTTTTTAAAAAAGCAAATACAAAACTACAAAAACCAAATTACAAAAAATATGTTTTTCTTTTTTGCTTATGTTGTTTCCTTTGTTTAAAGTTCATCTTTATGCAAAAAGCAAATATAAAAATTACAAAAGCAAAAATTACAAAAATATGCTTTTATTTGCTAAAATCAAAAACAAAAATATAAAACTTTAAAACTATAAAAAAAAACTATATGATTTTTTGAAAAATCAAGCATGATTTAATCTATTATTTAGGAATTCTACAATGTTGCAATTTATCTTTTCAAACTACTTTGGACATTGTCTTTCTTCATGTTTTGATATATCTATTCAAATGTGCATCAATTATAGTTTAAAAGTTGTGTAGGATCAAGCTTAGCATGCCTCTAAGTATGAGAAATGTTTTATGTTTGATAATGATATTTATTCACTCACTTTTTTTGGCATTGTCTACATATATATTTAATCTAAAGAATGCTTGTGTATATTTTGTATTAGTACAATGGATTAAAATTGCACAAGTATATTACATACACTCCTTATTTTGCACTCTTAAAAATTAAGAAAAGTGGTTATGTTTTTTCATAAAATCTATTGATTTGCAAGAGAAGTGTATTCGGAGAACTTTGTACAAAACAAAATTATAAAATAAATGACAAAGATAACTCCACCAAGCACTACTTGAACCTCCTGATAAGTATTAATAAGCATTGTGAGGTTGAGCACCTTGGAAAGAATAGTAAAGTGTCTTGTGCAAATCAAATCCTTCTTTCAAAAATAAGAAAAACCACTTACTCTTAAGTACACCGGATGATTAGTTTCAATCTTAAATTTCAATATGTGATCCCCCAAGCACTACTTTGCACCCTGATAAGTCTTGATGAGCATTGTGCAGAGCACCTTGGTAGTTGTACTTTTTATTGTGCATTAAAGTGTGTGGAAGTAATCTTATTTGTGTTTTATTGTGCTCGTACTTTACATATATATTGTATTTTTGATTAAAACATTTGTCTACATTACTCAAAAATACACTTATGTGCACTTCATTATCTTCCATAACACTTCTTCTCATGAGTATTGGATCCTAATGCTAATTCTACATTACTTGTTATTTATAAAATGCACTAGATAACCTAGCATGTGTTCTACAATGTTTTGTATGTTTTTGAAATTATGAATTAAAGTAACATTGTGGTAATCTCTTTTTGATAAACATTATTTCATGCTTGGTTATTATCAAATTTTAAGATCTAACTGCAAAATGATTTACAAAAACATCATCTTTTGTGAACTTTAACTCATATTTTTTTTGGATTATCATTACTATTTGATGTTGTTTGTATTGCTATAAGTCTTCCGCATCTTAACCATATAAGTGTTTTACCTTGCGCTTTCCATGCTTACTTAATATCTTGTACTCTTTGCATCATCACTTATTCTTCAAAATTCCTATCTTTCATTACGTGATAGATTTACTTGGAACACTTTTTATTGGTTACTTCAAACATAAAAATCTTTTATGCTACAAACTCTGAAAATTTTGTAATGCTCATAACTCTGATCTATTTCAATGAAAAACAATTCTATAACTCCTTATCATTTACTTAAAAAGCTCGATCATGCCTTCTCTTCTATTTACAAATTCTTTGGTGCTTTGTTTCCCTACCCACTTTTGCTAATAACAAAGGGGGAGAACTAACATGATAAATATAACCCGCTATCATAAACCCAACATGACAAATTCAGATGATAGCTTACATATTAGGGGAACACTCACTTAGGGGGAGCATGTATTTAGGGGGAGCAATTCTAAATGCTAAAATCAACAATTATCCTAAAGTCATCACTCTCACACACACAAGTATAGTCTCATCATGATTATCTATTAATGCTTTGATTTATCATTAATGGATTTGTTATTATCAAAAGGGGGAGTTTGTTGGAACATGGTCTTCCGCATCTCCTAGGTTTGAGAATAACAAATCCTATGTGTATTTGATCTTGTGTGTTCAAGTGTGCATGTTAACATAGTCCATATGACTCAAGGAGTACTCATGATGATTGCCCCCAAAATTGAGGCCAAATTTCGAAAAGGATCACTAGCGCCGGCGGTAGCGATAGCGCCCGGCGCTAGCGATGATTAGCGCGATTCCAGCAGTGTTTTTAGAAAGAGCTAGCGCCCGGCGGTAGCTACTAGCGCTGGCGGTAGCATGGTGCACAAAAGGCATAGAGCAAAATGTTGCCGCGGATGATAGATCCTGCCGCGCAAAATCTTTCCTAATCTGGGCTAGCGCCGGCGGTAGCGCTAGCGCCGGCGGTAGCGCTTGGGCTATAAAAGGACCCCCTCTCCTCTTGTTTTCGAACACCCATTGCATACACCTTAGAGAGAGAGTACTAGAATTCCAGAGGCTTGTCTTAGCCGAAATTTGAGGTCCCAGCGAAGCTCTGCCAATTTCTGAAGGAGAATTCCATCACGCCGAATCCAGACGAAGTCCGCTTCGACAAACGCTGATTCTACAGCGGATCTTCGTCCCCGACTTCAGAAGTTCATCTTAAGGGAGGTTTTGTTATTTTATTTCTCTTTCTTCATTGTAAACGGTAGTGAAATCGCCTCGTGTTGGCGACTAGGTCTGGGGTAGACTTAGTGCTAAAATTCGCCTCGTGTTGGCGACTAGATCTAGGCTAGTTCTAGGGGGTGCTCGAGGCCACATCCGGGGAAGGATTGGCTAGAGCGGCTTGAGGCCGAATCCGGGGAGGATAAGGCTAGGGCCACCGGTTCGTGGGGAAGCGAGTCGGGATAGAAAACAAAAAGAGTTTTTTATTATTCGCCTCCGATCTCTAGCATCATCGAGATCAAGTTTTGTAAAACTTATTTATCATTAATAAAGCTTGTCTCTCTTTTTGTTTTACTTAACTTATTTCAGGTCTTTAATCTTGCAATAATTCAAAGTTGTTTAAATATAATCTAAAGTTTTTTTGAAAACCCTTATTCACCCCCCCCCCCCCTCTAAGGGCGCCGACCGATCCAAAACTTAAGTGTCTTGAATTATCATTAAAAATTGAATTTTGAAATTATTATCAAGACTATTGAAACTATTTTAAAAATTGGATTTAAATGGTTTATTAAAGGGCTTAAAACTAAAAATTAAAATGCGCAACATTTTTTATTCTAATTTGTTTGCTGCATATGATAGCCCTTATAATGAAGAACATTATCTACAAAAATTGAAAACAAAAATTCATCTAAATGCATGTTTAATCTTTCAAAAATGCGAGTTTACGATCAAAACTTCAAACATCCATATCTTTTGATCCACTCGCCTGATTTTCACGTTTAATATATTTTCGGAAAGAGCACAAAAATCTCCATCCAACGGCAAACTAGGCTTACTCATTTGAGTTCTTTTGGTGTGTCAACTTGCCCAATTTCAACTCCGTTTTAAAAGCTATCTTAGTTTGCTTGATTTGGAAATTTCTGTGTTTATGGATTTTTTCATCACATGCTATCCTTAGTATAATTATTTCAAATATTAATTTAAATATTATGTGTGTGATGTGTGTCACCAATGTTTGCATGTAATTTAGACCTTAGAATCATCTTGCATCATTAAGATCAAATCAAAAGATTAATCATTTCATTCTAGGTCTAAAGAAAATCAATTTGAAAACTTCTCACATTACATGCAACATAATCTCCATTAATCCTATGTAATAACATTGCATTCAAACTCATCATTCTAGCATCACTTCTTAATATGTGCTTAAATTTATATGCTAGGTATGACACTTACAATGTTATTTAAATTTGATGATAACTATGTAATTTGAAATTATATAGAATACTAAAATTCCAACAAACACATAGTTTATGGATTAATCATTAAAATATATATATGAATATTATATCATAAATCATATATTATCATGCAAAACCAAAGATCAATAGATTCAATTATTGAATGCAAATTTTTTTATAAATTTCAAAACATTCTATATGTGATCTTTGTCTTTAATATGATTACATGATCATCATTTCCTAGACTTACAAGTCAAACATACTCATTCAAAAGAAAATCTCCAAATCATATTGTCATAAGTTTAGAAGAACTAAAATTTACATACATCATGATGATCTAACATTTATTCTATGAAAAATCTCTATAATCATAAATCATAATTCATGTTCTATCAAGAACAATCTCAAAACAAGAATATCACCTAGGAATTATGAATCTTATGATACAAATATGAATACTGTTTTTCTTTGCATTAGTTGGTATATGGATATGATTTGATATTGATTGCATGTATCTCACATTTATACAGATTCTAGAATCAACTTTGGAATAATAAAGATACATCAAACTTAATCATCACTACATTCTAGATCTATAATTTGAAACTCCATTTTGGAATACATGCAATATTAGTATAAATCTCATGACATGACATTAAACCCAAAACTCATCATTCTAGCATTGTCACTTATTGAATATTAGTAATTGTGCTAGTTATCTCATATCGTCATCACATAATAATAGAAAAGCTATGCAGATTTATACAACTCATCACATTAAACAAAACCCATAGTTTTTATATCAACCCTTAGATTTAAAAGCATAGGTTGTCCAAAAGATTATTTCACCAATGACTTCATATCTCACAATAGCGGGGGCGTAGGGTTGTATGCATTAGAGACCTAACCTCTAAGTCATATCTTGTCCTTATCCGGGGAGGGTTCCAGTGGGGCCTTGTGAGGCACTGGGGGGAAAGAGTGCTAAGTTGAGTGTTCTCTATTGTGTGCACATGGGACTAACATCCCAACCTACGGCATGCGTGCAACTCCTCATGCCCATCCGTCACTTAGTACGGGGCTAGGGTGTAGACATTTAGTCGGGGTAGTCTTTAATCTTAGGACATACTTATATTACTCTTTGCATGATCATTTTATTTACTTATCACTTTAATCATGCATATTTTGGGTTGTTTAATAAAAAAAAATGTCCTCTTGTGTTTGCATAATCTATCTTTTTGAGCTTAAATGTTTTTGTAAAACACATGAATTTGAAAAAGCTAAAGTTTCATGCAAATTTGATCCACCTAGAGATCTCCAAAAATTATGAATTTACAGCATGGAACTACTCTAAGGACACTTAATAAATATCAAAAATCAGATTTTTAAAATTCTCAAAAAATCGAGTACTGTTTCCAGCGCTAGCGTGGATGTTGGAATTTTCTGATTTTTAAAATTTCTAAAAATCATTAAAAATATTTTAGTCTATATGTACTACTTTGTTTTTGTATTTCTTACATTTGGTATTTTTATTTTTATTCACATTATGAAAAATCAACTACAAAAATTCAAAATTCAAAAATACAAAAATATGTTTTTTGTTATTTGTGTTTTATTCATTCAATGAAAAATCAACTATAAAAGTTCAAAATCTAAAAATACAAAAATATGTTTTTTTTGTTATTTGTGTTTTTATCCATATTTTGAAAAATCAACTACAAAAGTTCAAAATTCAAAAATACAAAAATATGTTTTTGTGATTTTCTGTTTTTTTTTTCTCATTAAAAATGATAAAACAACAATAAAAAAAACTGTATAATCTTTATTGCTAATATCAAGCATGTATGAATTCTATTATTTAGAATTATTTACAATGTTAAATCATATTCTTTCAAATTACTATGAACATTATTTTGCTTATCATGCTTTGATATATCTATTTAAAGTGCATCAATTGTATTGCAAAATGTGTAGAACCAAGCTTAGCATGCCTCTAAGTATGAGTAAATGTTTTATGATTGATAATGATACATTTCACTCACTTATTTTGGTAATCAACATGTGTGTCTAAATCTAAAAATGCTTGCTTGTGTATTGTATTTGTGCAATGAATTAAAACTTGCATAAGTTTATTGCCTACACTACATTTGAATTGCACTTATGAAATTTAGAAAAGTGGTTAAGTTAAAAATTTTGGTTTGCAAAACAAGTGTATTCGGAGAATGTTGTCTCACAAATATGAACAAAAAATTATATATATATAGACAAATATAACTCCACCAAGCACTACTTGAACCTCCTGATAAGTCTTCATAAGCATTGTGAGGTTGAACACCTTGGAAAGAATAGTAAAGTTACTTGTGCAAACCTTGGTTATTACACCACTTTGTTAAAAACTATGTGCATTAAAAGTGTGTGAAAGTGATTTACTTATGTTTTATTGTGCACTTTACTTTGCATATGTCTAGTATTTGTGATTTAAATCAATTGTTAATATTGCCCAAAATACACTTATGTGCACATCATTATCTTTCATAACACTTCTTCTCATGAGTATTGGATTCTAATGCTTTATCTATACTACTCTTTATATAAAAATGCACTAGATAACCTAGCATGATCTCTACAATGTTTTGGTATTTCTTGAATTTACAAATTAAGTAACATTGTAGTTTAATCTCTCTTTGATATGTTCATTTCATGCTTGGTATTTTTATGAAAAACTTTGAGATTTCAAAAAGATTAAAACATCTTTCAAATTTGAACTAAAATTCATATTTCTACTTATGCTTTTCATGCTTACAAAAAGATGTTTATTATAATCTTCCACTTGCTTACAATTCTTATCTTTATATTTGAAATCTCTTATATATGCTATGCTTAAACTCTTTATCATTATTTATATTTCGAAAAACTCGATCATGATATATTAATGCCTCCTTACTACCCTCACCCCACCTTCTTTTGATAATACAAAAAGGGGGAGATTAATTGAAGAAATCTATATAGAAGAAATATAGAAGATTAAGGGGAGAATATTTCATGTAATCTATCGTTTAGGGGGAGTAACACATAAATTGCATTTATGTAGGGGGAGCATTAAGATAGGGAGAGTATGCACATTATCATGCATATCATTTACTATAGTAGCACTTTTATCTTGCTTATCTTATCTATAAACACTATTGCTGATTTCTTGCTTAGAGGATTTGTTATTATCAAAAGGGGGAGATTGTTGGACATGTGTGTCACATCCCTTTGTTTGAGAATAACAAATCACATATTGTATTTGATATTGCTTGTAGTGTGTTTATAGTGTGCAGGAACTATAGGTGCAATACTCCACTGGCAGAAAGCAGCTTGGAACAAACTTTTGAAAGGAGCAGCGCTACCGCCAACGCTATCGCTAACGCCAGCACTATCGCTAGCGCTACCGCTACCGCCAGCACTACCGCCAGGCGCTATCTCGAGTTCGTGCACAGTGACGACTTCGCAACCGCTACCGCTACCGCTACCGCTATCTCCCGCTACCGCCATCGCTATCGCTACCGCCAGGCGATATCTCCAGTTCGTGCACAGCGCCACGCTGCCGACGGTTTGCGCAACCGCTCCACAAGAATGATACCGCAGGCGCTAGCCACTACCGCAGGCGCTAGCTCCAAGTTTTATAAATTGGAGCTTTGCTTCTCGTTTTGGCTAGAGATCCCAGAGAGGTTTCTTGTGCCACAACTCCAGTGCTGTTATGCTGCCGAAGATGGATCTCCTACAAAAAGCTTAAGGAGAATTCTAGAGGAGGACTACATCACGCTACATCCAAAGGACGATCGCTTCTACCTCGCTTATGCTACAGCGATCCTTCATCCTCGACTCCAGAGATCTCATATAGGGAGTTTTATTATTGTTTTTCATTATTTCCATTCCATACTTTTGTAACCGTTTAGAGAATTCGCCTTGTGTTGGCGACTAGGTCTGGGTAGGACTTAGGGGGAAATTCCCCTTGTGTTGGCGACTAATTCTAGGTGATTAGATCTAGGGGGCTCGAGGCCATATCCGGGAAGGATTGGCTAGAGCGGCTTGAGGCCTTATCCGGGGAAGGATAGGCTAAAGCCAACCGGTTTGTGGGGATACAAGTCGGTATAGAAAAGGAAAAGAAATTTACTTTTGTACGCCTCCGATTTCTAGCGATATTGAAATCAAATTTTGTAAATACCTTTTTTTATATAAATACAATCATGTCTTTATTTGTGTTTACTTGATTTCTCTCCTTTGGCGTTATCTTTAATATATTGGTTACAAAGTTATTCAATTCAAATTACTTTAACTAAATTGTTTATTTTAATCTCTTAAACATAAACAATTTAGTACTTATTTCTAAAGATGAAAATAATGATATTCTCACAAATTAGCTAAATTGTTATTTTTCCTTTCTCATATTATAAAACAATTTAGTAATTTCCATAAAATTATAAAAAGATTTTTATTCCCTTATTCACGCCCCCCTCTAAGGGCGTCATAAGATCCAACAGTTACGGCGGCGAAATTACCGGACTGCCCCCGGCCAAAGCTATAAAAGGAGCCCCAGGGCTTCATTTGAAAGGACCTTGCCTTCTGCACCCGAGAGAGCTCCTTGCAGACTTTTGCGGAATTCTCCTTCGGCGCTTGAAGATCTCCTTCGTGGACTTGAAGATTTCCTTCATCCCGAAAGGCGACACAGCTTCTCACTTTTGTTCTCCGGAGCTTTCTCACTTTCGTTCTCCCCCTTTCTCAGAAGGAGAAAGGACTTAGTTTTTCTGGAGGTGGTCTGTCGCCTTCAGAATTCCCTCTCTCTCTCTCTTTCTCTCTATTATTATATCGAGCAGCGGCCTGTCGCGCTCGACTTCTAAGTCTCTAATTGTAACCCCCCTGAAGATAGTGGAAGTTTGGTCGGCACAGCTCCGATCACGTGTTTTTTACCCTTTCCGGGTTTTCCACGCTAAAAAGTCCAAGTGTAATCAACGAATCTCAAATTGACTGTTTGCGCGCTTGGTTCGCTCCCGAGCTAAGGTGGTTCAAATAAACCGGTCTACCAAGAGCCCTAAGCGACCCGCAACAGTTTGGCGCCGTCTGTGGGAACATTCCCAAAACTCTTTGAAGTCCAACTGCAATGGCAAGAAAGAGTGTTCGCACTACTGAAGGATCAATGCCGGAAGGGCGTGTCGACCCAGCTCCCTCCCACTCGCTTATCAATGCGCCTCCCACGGAAGGGGCAGCGCCAGCGCCCGCGGCAGGACTGGAAGGGCGCATGCGGCAGATTGAAGAGCAGCAAGCCGAGATGTTGGCTCTCATGAGGAATCTCGGGGCTCCTCAAGTTCTAGTTCAACCACCAGCGCTGAACGCACCGCCGCCCCCGGTTCCAAATCATGCCCCGAACGAAGAGGTTAAAAGTGCACAGTTAACCTCAATAGAATTCTCTAGAGGGGGGGGGGGGGTGAATAGAGATTAAAAATATTTTGTGCAAAGTTAATATATATATATGTGTATGATCACAGATTAGAGCTTCCCACACACCAACAAGAATTAAACAAATGAAGTAAATGCAAGAAAAAAATCACAGCACAACACAAGAAAATATAGTGGTTCCCCAAACTTTGGGTAGTCCACTCTTCTACCCCCTTGGTAGGAATTCACTATCTTGCACTGAGTCTTTTGATAAGGAGACTCTTAGAACCACCCTGAGTCTTTTGACAAGGAGACTCTTAGAACCACCCTGAGTCTTTTGACAAGGAGACTCTTAGAACCACTACACTGAATTTTTTGAAGAGAGATTCTAAAAACTCTTTTACAATATTTAAGTAAGAATAAGAAAGAAGAAAGAAATAAGAACAAGAATGAATCTTCTTCCTAGCAAGTAGATTGGAAGCACAAGAAGCGAATTAAATCTTTCTTCTATAGAGAGAAGAAGATTTGTAGCTTTTCTCTCTTTGTGAGAGCTATCAGAACTTGCAGCAGAATGACTTCAGAAGCAGGAGAAGAAGAAGTGCTTGAATATTGCTGCAGAACAATTTCTCAATTTTCTCTCTATACTTGGGAGCTCTTCCTCTTTTTCAAATGTAAAATGGTGAATCACTTGTTCTAATTTTTCTGCCGACCTCCTCTTTATTTATAGCTCTGTTAATTCAAAATAATACTATAGGAGGATAATCAATTAATAGTCAGAGAAATAGAAAGATGAAAATGTTTCCATAATATTTATTTCTGTAGAAGGAAAGAACTAATTCTGATTTCAAATAATGTCCAAATAAGTTTAATCAAATTAGCCAAGAATCAGATATAAGGAAAGAATGATTCAGAACGGCTATAAAATATTGACATTTATTCCATACAAATCAGATCTACTGAAAGAAGGAAAGAGATCTGGCGCATATTTAAATCTGTCATATAAATTGACGTGCGTCGATTACCACTCGATGTAAACGTCGAGTTCTTCTTGGCTTGACGTCGAGAGGAGAATAAGGAAGGTGCGTCGACTAAGGTGCGTCGACTTCTCCATATGCGTCGACTAGAAATCAGAGTAGAGTCGACAACACATACGTCGAAATCTTCCTAAAGTTACTTCGACTCAATCTGAAGGAAACGTCGACTTCATTTCGACGTTGCGTCGAATAGTATTCGACGCATAGTTACTTAACCTTGTTTTTCTTTCTTAGAATTCATATTCAACTTATTTCTAGGGGTTAAGAGAAATCATTTCCCCAACAATCTCCCCCTATTTGTCTTAACCCTACTTAGAGAGAAATTGTATTAACATAAAATCAATCCAGCACAGCATTTGTATAGAAAAGAAATATGTCACTCAATCAAAAGTGAAATTTAGAAGAAAAGATCATATAAACAAATTTTCAGAATCATATAAACAGATTTCATGTTCATACCAAGTAGTATTCAACTATAGGGTAAGATATATCAGCATTGTTTTCAAATATTACTCAGGAGGGGTAGGAGGGGTTTTTCTCTTTCTCTTGAATACTACTGTCTTAGGAGAGGAGGGTTTCTCTTTCTCATTTGTAGGAAGTTCACCTAGCTCCCCCTGAGCAGATTGCTCCCCCATGGGATGGAACTTCCTTTAATCTTTCTACTTCTTCTATTTCTCTATCATCTCCAGCTCCAGTTGCATCTAGCTGTCCTTTTTCATTTCCAGCTTTATTCATATCAGTATCTAGCTCCCCCTGATTTGTAGTTTCTTTATCTTTCTTCCCAACTGCTATATCTTCCTTTTCAGTTTCTTCTCTGCTTGCCTCCCCTTGTAATAGTACTACTTGACTTGCAGCCTCTCTTGCTATATGAAGTACCTCTATAGTTTGTTCATCATTGTGTAGCTCAGGTACTATCTCATTCCCAAGGATTTTGTCAGATTTTGAAGAAGGAGGGGACTTGTGAGAGAGAGATTTAGGATTGGAGGGCTGCTCTTCATCTAGATTCTCCCCCTTCTTGACCTTCTTGGCCAGGGAGGTTAAGAAAGACCTTGTCACTCTAGAGGAAGAGAGAGAGAGGTAGAAGACAAAGTTTTGGCGGGTTCAGAAAGGTATATGTTATGAAATAAAAAGCTTTATTTAAAGAAGGTGAAACGTCGAGAAAGGAAGCAGAAATCAAGGTAATCCAATCGTCAAAAGAGGAAGTAAGGATTTGATTCTAATTTTAACTAGAAGTCGACGTTACGTCGAATGGATGTCGACGTTTGCGTGGAGATTGGCCGGCCTGGTGTTTTATCGACGTGATCATAGTCTTGCGTCAATATGAATTCGACGGTACGTCGATAAAGGATCGACGTAGCATTGTCTGATGGAAATCGATGTCAGCGTCGAGTTTGTCTCAAAGGAGCGTCGACATGTATTCGACGTATCTTCAAGAAATTTTCTTAGATTGTCTGATTTCATTAGAGTTCCCTAACAATTGGGGTTTACAAGCTTCCATCAAGCATTCCTAAGGTGTTTATGAAATAGTTATGCTTAGTTTCATCTAAAGGTTTTGTGAGGATGTCTGCTCTTTGATTGTCTGTGGGAATATATTCTAAGGTTATTTTACCCTTCTCAACATTGTCTCTAAGGAAGTGATGTCTGATCTCTATATGTTTGGTCCTACTATGAAGGACTGGGTTGGATGCTATGGATGTAGCACTAGAGCTATCACAATAGATCTTAGAGTTATGTATTTCCAATTTGTAGTCAAGAAGCTGATTTTGCATCCACAGGATTTGTGAACAACAGCTCCCAGCAGCTATGTATTCAGCTTCAGCTGTTGAGGTTGAGACTGAGGTTTGTTTCTTACTAAACCATGAGATCAATCTGTCACCTAGGAATTGGCAGGTACCAGATGTGCTTTTTCTATCAACCCTACATCCAGCATAATCTGCATCTGAGAAACCTATTAATTCAAAGTTGGTTTCTGTTGAGTACCATAGCCCTAGTTCAGGGGTTCCCTTTAGGTATCTAAGAATCCTTTTTACAGAGGTGAGATGGGATTCCTTTGGGTCAACCTGAAATCTAGCACATATGCAAGTGGCAAACATGATATCAGGTCTGCTAGCTGTAAGATATAGAAGGGATCCTATGATAGCCCTATAAGTCTTTTGATCTACTGATTTTCCTTTATCATCTTTTTCTATAATGGCATTGGTTGCCATGGGTGTTTTCATGGTAGATGCTGATTCCATACCAAACTTTTTGATTAGCTCTTTAGTATATTTTGATTGTGAGATAAAGATTCCTTCACTACTTTGTTTTACTTGTAGCCCTAGGAAGTATGAGAGTTCTCCCATACTACTCATTTCAAATTTAGATTGCATTAGATTAGCAAATCTTTTACACAGTTTAGGATGAGTTGAGCTAAAGATAATGTCATCTACATATATTTGAACAAGGAGGAGTTGGTTTTTATGGGTTCTAGTAAAGAGTGTCTTGTCTACTTTTCCTCTTTCAAAGGAATTTTCTAGAAGAAAATTTGAGAGAGTTTCATACCAAGCTCTAGGTGCTTGCTTAAGACCATATAGAGCTTTGTTAAGTCTATAAACAAAGTTAGGAGAAGAGGGATTAACAAAACCTGGTGGTTGCTCCACATATACTTCTTCTTGAAGATCACCATTTAGAAAAGCACTCTTGACATCCATTTGGTAGACTTTCATCTTCATGAAGGCTGCATAGGCAAGAAAGAGCCTGATTGCCTCTAATCTGGCTACTGGAGCAAAGGTCTGGTTGTAGTCTATCCCTTCTTCTTGTCTATATCCTTGTGCTACAAGTCTTGCCTTGTTCCTCACAATTACTCCAGTGGAATCTAGTTTGTTCCTGTATACCCATTTTGTACCAATTACAAGGTAGTTTCTTGGTCTTTCAACTAGGTTCCATACTTTGTTTCTCTTAAATTGGCCTAGTTCTTCTTGCATGGCCATAATCCAGTGAGGATCACAATTTGCTTCCTCAAACTTCTTTGGTTCAACTTGTGATAGGAAGCATTGGAGCACCATCCCAGTGGAGACCTGGTGTCTTATTCTTACTCCTGTATTGGGATCTCCAATTACTTGAGTTTGTGGATGATCCTTCAAATTGATCCATGTTCTGCTTGAACTTGTCAGATGTTCTTCTTCTTCATTCTCAATGAGATCATTGTTCAATTGTTCTTCCTGAACCATGTTCTCTTGTGGAAATGGGTCTGGAATGCTCTTTTCTGAGGTTTCATGTTCAGACTCCTCACTTGGTTCCTCTAACTGGTTTTCCTTTCCATTTTCTGTGTTCTCTAGAGCTAGTTGCTCAAGCTGGGTTTCTATGCTGTTGTTTTCCTGTGGAAAGGAACTGGTGGGAGTCTCCTCCCCCTTAAGTAGCATGTTAGTTTCATCAAATACAATGTGCATAGATTCTTCAATTTTAAGAGTTCTTCTATTGTAGCACCTATAGGCTTTACTAGATGATGAGTATCCCAGAAATATTCCATCATCAGACTTCTTGTCAAATTTGGCAAGATGATCTTTCCCATTGTTTAGAATAAAGCAAGCACATCCAAAATTTTTAAAATATTTAACAGTGGGTGTTTTGTTTTTCAGGAGCTCATATGGAGTCTTTGATTTAGTTTTGTGTATGAGGCTTCTATTTAGAACATAGTTTGCAGTGTTGACTGCTTTAGCCCAAAAGGTTTTTGGTAATCCTGATTCTGCAAGCAGGGTCCTTCCTGATTCTATTAAGGTTCTATTCTTCCTCTCAGCAACTCCATTTTGTTGAGGAGTTCTAGGTGCTGAGAAGCTTTGTTTAATACCTTTTTCCTCATAGAAACTACAAATCAGCTGATTCTCAAATTCAGTCCCATGATCACTTCTTATAATTGAAACATTGGAGTTGAACTCAGATTGAATTTGTTTTATGAATTTTGAGAGAATTTTATAGGTTTCAGATTTAACCCTTAGAAAGAATACCCAGCTAAACCTAGAATAATCATCAACAATAACCAAGGTATAGGATTTTCCACATAAGCTCTGAGTGGATATGGGACCAAAGAGATCCATGTGTAGTAAGTATAGGGCCCTGGGAGAGTCATCCTTACCAATGGGTTTGAAAGATGATTTGGTCTGTTTTCCCAGTTGGCAAGGTCTGCATGGAGAATCCTTAGAGTACCTACCCTTTGGTAAACCTCTGACTAGGTTATTCTTTGCTAGTTTACTAATGGTTTTGTAGTTTAGATGACCTAGTCTCCTATGCCATAGTTCATTTTTATCTATGATATTGTTGAATAAGCAAACTTCTGTGGGTGAAGAGCTAAAGTCCACTACATATACTTTTCCTTTTCTAGTTCCATTTAGTACTGTAGCACCAGTCTTGATATCAATAATATGGCAGAATAGTGTGGTGAATTTTACCTCATACCTACCATTTTCACATATCTGTCTTATACTTATCAGATTGTGCTTTAGTCCTTTAACTACTGCCACATTCTTGAAGGTGACTTTCCCTTCTTTGAAATCTCCAAAGCCCTTGGTTTGGCCACAGCTAGAATCTCCAAAGGTTACTGATGGTCCAAGTCTATCCTCAAAGTTGATTAATAGGTTTTTGCATCCTGTCATGTGCATGGAGCATCCACTGTCCAAGTACCACACCATCCTGGAGATGTGATACATCTGCCCATAGAATTTTAAACATTAGTTTGGACCCTGCTGAGCTGGGGTCCCTTCCTCTCATTAGTAAAAGATTTAATAAAAGAATAAGTGTGTTTTTCAGGGTATCCTTCCTTCTTATGGGGTACTGGCTTATCATACCAATCTTCTTGGATGATATCACAGAAATAATGTTCATAATAGAAGGACATGGATTGAGAGACCTGTTTGGAAACAGAAAATTTTCTGTCTGAATTATTGCGTCGATAGGGATTCGACGTAGACTTATGGTTGCGTCGATATGAATTCGACGTAGGTTTCTGGTTGCGTCGATATGGAGTCGACGCTTTCTTCATTCTGAGTCTACTTTCAGTCGAAGCATGAGAGAGGTTGCGTTGAGTAGAAGTCGACACATTTTGGTATAAGCGTCGATTAGTACTCGACGCACGTTGGTAAGAATTCGATGCATGTTCAAATTTTTTCTGAGGATATTTTCCTAAGATTCCTTTATCTGTAATGGGATTAGGTTTATTAAAAACTGTGGTTATTTCAGGACTTTCTTGTAATCTTTCTTCTGTTAGATAATTCTCCCTAGTGAAGTGAATTGGATGTTTCCAGACAGATTTGCTGGAAGTTTGAGGTTTAGATGCTTCATTAGTATTCTGATTTAGCTGTCTAAATCTATTAGTGAGATTCTCAGAAATGTTTTTGAGCTTCTGACCTTTCCCATTTAGAGAGTCTTCAAAGACTTTAGCCTTTGCAAGCTCCTTTCTTAGTGTTAGATTTTCTGAATAGATTTTGTCTAATTCCTCTTCTGAGAGTTCTAGATTGAGCTTATAATTTTTATGATGTGTATTTTCCTGTTTGAGATTTTTTAATTCAATTCTTAATTCTTTTACTTCTTTTTCAGATTTGATTAGATCTAAACAGAATTCTTTGAAACTTTGTTTGAAATCAGCAGAAGAGAAATCTATATTATTAAGTATATTTACCATAGATGTATCATCAGGCTTCTCAGTGGCCATCAGACAGGTTTCCTCTTGCTTGACCTCTTGCTGATCATCATCTGATGAGGTACTTTCTTCAGATTCTGAATCACTCCAAGATTGAGCAATTAATCCTTTTTCTTTCTTCTTCTTCTTCTTTAGATCTGTTCTTTTTGGATCCTTCTTATTGTTGATCTCTTTAGGACAATCAGGTGCAATGTGTCCAGGTTTCCTGCAAGAGTAGCATATAATTTCTTTAGTAGGTGTTTTATTATACCTGGTTTTTGAATCTCTTCCTCTGGATCCTTCTGTTTTGATCCACTTCTTGAACCTTCTGGCCAGTAGACTGATCAGCTCCTCATCACTTGTAGAGGGTATTCCTTCAACAGCCTTCAAAGCAATACTCTTTTCTTTTGGGAGTGGAGAAGCCTTTTCTTTTTCTTCTTTCTCAGCCCTTGTTTTCAACAGTTGTTCATAGGATTTTAATTTAACCAATAAGACATCTGTTGAGATTTCTTTTTGACTTCTGGAGTCTTTGATTGGCTAGATTCTTGAATCCCAAGAGCTAGGGAAGCAAGTCAGCAATTTGTCATTTATCTCAGTAAGAGATATGTCCTTCTCAAGTGTTCTCAATTCATTGACTATGAGGCTGAATCTTGAATACATGTCAGCAACACTTTCACTCTCTTTCTTTTGGAAGTTTTCATATTGGGAGATGAGTAGTGCCTTTCTGTCCTTTTTCTCATCAGCACTTCCCTCAACCATTTTAGTGAGAGCTTCCCATACTTCCTTAGCTGACTCACACTCAGCAATCTTTTGGAAGATTTCATCTGAGAGAGTTGAAACTAGGATATTCATAGCCTTGGCATCATATGCTTGGGCTTTCTTTTCCTCTTCAGTCCATTCAGCCTTTGGAGCAGGTGTTTCAGTTGCTTTTCCACTTGAATCCTTTTTGAATGGCTTGGGGGGACCTGTCATGACAATATTAAATAATTCATCATCAATAGAGTTTAAATAGATTCTAATTCTTGTTTTCCAAAGTGCAAACTTTTCAAGGTTGCAAATTGGTGGTCTGGTGGAAGCATAATCTTTGATTTGTGCCATGAAAATAATTTTGTAGAAATATATATATATAAAAACAAGAGGTAGGATCTTTTTGATCAAGGAGTTAACCTTTTTAGATCAACCTAGCTTTGATACCAATTGAAAGTGCACAGTTAACCTCAATAGAATTCTCTAGAGGGGGGGGGGGGGGGGTGAATAGAGATTAAAAATATTTTGTGCAAAGTTAATATATATATATATATACGTGTATGATCACAGATTAGAGCTTCCCACACACCAACAAGAATTAAACAAATGAAGTAAATGCAAGAAAAGAAATCACAGCACAACACAAGAAAATATAGTGGTTCCCCAAACTTTGGGTAGTCCACTCTTCTACCCCCTTGGTAGGAATTCACTATCTTGCACTGAGTCTTTTGATAAGGAGACTTTTAGAACCACCCTGACTCTTTTGACAAGGAGACTCTTAGAACAACCCTGAGTCTTTTGACAAGGAGACTCTTAGAACCACCCTGAGTCTTTTGACAAGGAGACTCTTAGAACCAGTACACTGAATTTTTTGAAGAGAGATTCTAAAAACTCTTTTACAATATTTAAGTAAGAATAAGAAAGAAGAATGAAATAAGAACAAGAATGAATCTTCTTCCTAGCAAGAAGATTGGAAGCACAAGAAGTGAATTAAATCTTTCTTCTATAGAGATAAGAGGATTTGTAGCTTTTCTCTCTTTGTGAGAGCTATCAGAACTTGCAGCAGAATGACTTCAGAAGCAGGTGAAGAAGAAGTGCTTGAATATTGCTGCAGAACAATTTCTCAATTTTCTCTCTATACTTGGGAGCTCTTCCTCTTTTTCAAATGTAAAATGGTGAATCACTTGTTCTACTTTTTCTGTCGACCTCCTCTTTATTTATAGCTCTGTTAATTCAAAATAATACTATAGGAGGATAATCAATTAGTAGTCAGAGAAATAGAAAGATGAAAATGTTTCCATAATATTTATTTCTGTAGAAGGAAAGAACAAATTCTGATTTCAAATAATGTCCAAATAAGTTTAATCAAATTAGCCAAGAATCAGATATAAGGAAAGAATGATTCAGAACGGCTATAAAATATTGACATTTATTCCATACAAATCAGATCTACGGAAAGAAGGAAAAAGATCTGGCGCATATTTAAATCTGTCATATAAATCGACGTGCGTCGATTACCACTCGATGTAAACGTCGAGTTCTTCTTGGCTGGACGTCGAGAGGAGAATAAGGAAGGTGCGTAGACTAAGGTGCGTCGACTTCTCCATATGCGTCGACTAGAAATCAGAGTAGCGTCGACAACACATACGTCGAAATCTTCCTAAAGTTACTTCGACTCAATCTGAAGGAAACGTTGACTTCATTTCTACGTTGCGTTGAATAGTATTCGACGCATATTTACTTAACCTTGTTTTTCTTTCTTAGAATTCATATTCAACTTATTTCTAGGGGTTAAGAGAAATCATTTCCCCAACAGAGGTCGTTCGAGAGGACGAAGCTTCAGAAGAATTCTCCAACGCAGCAAGCTCCGCTCACCCTGCCCCGCCAGCTGGGGGCCCAGAAGCTGACCACCGTCACCATCACCCGAGAAGAGCTGCCCCTGATCGAGAAATAGAAAGAGCTACGCGAGAAGAAATACGCGACATGATAGAAGAGGAGTACGCCCAAGCAGGATGACGCGCAACCCTCGCCCGCCGTCCCACGCACCACGGCTCCCCATTGTCGCCTCAAGTCTTGGCCCATCCAATTCCGAATGGTTTCAAGCTTCCCAGCATCGAGATGTTCGACGGGACGGATGATCCATTGGAGCATGTCAATCACTTCACCACCGTCATGAGGATTTACAGCACCCCTGATCAGCTCCTCTGTCAGGTGTTCCCGGCAACCTTGAAGGGACAAGCGCGCACTTGGTTCCACTCCCTGCGGAATGGGGCCATCAGCAACTTCACAGAAATGGCACAGCAATTCGTGGACCAGTTTATCGCCAACCGCAGAATTGTCCGAGATCCCTCCCATCTCTCAGGGATCCGCCAAAACGACGGAGCGACACTCAAAGATTTTTTTTCGACGCTTCACTACGGAGGCTCGGTAGATCCCAGGAGTTGACCCTGAGCTCCTACGGGGAGTTTTCCTTGGAGGACTCCGCCCAAGTGGCTTCTACTCAGCTCTCATGAGAGAAACCGTACCAAGTTATCCCGATCTCGTTCACCGAGTTGAAGCTCAGATAGCTGCTGACGAGTCCATCGAAGCACACCATCAGCAGTTCGAAGGGAGCCAAGGAAGGAAGAGGGGGTCAGATCAAGCCCCTCGCGGACAAGAAGAGCGACGCGGTGAGGAGCGCCGCGGTGATGAACGTCGTCGTGATCCCCTAAGGGACCTGGGACCACAGCCGCCCAGGACGTACACCCCGTTAAACACTACTAGGACGAATGTACTTTACGCCATTCAGAACAACCCAAAGTTCCGTATTCCCTGGGTGCTACCACCAAATCTGAGGGGCGACCAGTCAAAGTACTGCGAGTTCCATCGAGGAACCGGGCATACCACGAAAGAATGCAACAGACGTAAAGACGAGATCGAGCGCCTCATCCGCCAAGGACTCCTGGGAAGATTCATGCAAGGCCAGATTCCCGATCAGCCACAGCAACCTAGGGAGGCGAGGAAGCAGCCTCCCGCCCCCCGAGGCGCAGGTGGAGGAAGACCGATGGTGGGAGAAATCGAAATGATCACCGGACCTCCCATCTCAGCGTCGCAAATCCTCTCGATTGCCCAGCCCGTAAGAGACCGCAAAGACAAGAAACTCAAGCGGGATGTTACGATTGCTTTCGGAGAAGAAGACATGCAAGGGTTGCGGCTTCCACACCAGGATCCACTCGTAATTAGCGCAGGGATTGGGGACCCTTGCTTCAAAGTGAAGAGAATAATGGTCGATAATGGAAGCTCAGTTGATGTTCTGTTCCTTTTCACTTTGCAAAGTATGAAACTCACGAAAGATCAGCTCGGCCCTGCCGCCGGGCCCGTCTATGGCTTCGACAATAGACCTGTCCCAGTTCAAGGCATGGTTACTCTCCCAGTCACATTGGGCGAGTTTCCAAGGCAGCCGACGTACAACATCCAGTTCATGGTAGTGGAATCCACCTCCGCCTACAATGCCATCTTTGGGAGACTGCTCCAGTCAATCTTTGGAGCAATCCCTTCCATTCCGCATCTGGCTATGAAGTTCCCAACTGCCGCAGGCATATGAGTCGTAAAAGGAGACCAAGAGGCAGCCAAAACCTGCTATCTGAAGCAGGCTCAACCAGTAAAAGCAACCGCTCTCAATATCAATAACTTCGACCTGCGAGACGAAGCCACTCTGCAGCGAGGAGCGCCCGTTGAAGGACTAGTGGAAGTACCGCTCTCCCAGCAAGACTCGACTCAGACTGTTCAGGTCGTGTCACTCCTGTCACGAGAAGAACGAGAAGAATTCACAGCCTTCCCTCAAGAGAACGAGGACATCTTCGCTTGGAGCCCGGAAGACATGCCCGGGGTGGATCCTGAAGTCATTTATCACTCTTTAAACATCAACCCCGCCTGCAGGCCTGTAATTCAAAAGAAGAGGAACTTTGCCCCCGAGCGACTGAAGGTGATCGAGGAGGAAGTAGCTAAACTCATCGAGGCACGGTTCATACGCGAAGCGGAATATCCCACATGGCTTGCCAACGTGGTCATGGTGAAAAAGGCCTCCGGGAAATGGCGAATGTGCGTCGACTATAGCAATCTGAACCAGGCATGCCCAAAGGATAGCTTCCCACTCCCAAGGATTGACCAGCTCGTCGACGCGACGGCCGGCCACGAGCTACTTAGCTTCATGGATGCTTATTCCGGCTACAACCAGATAAGGATGAATCCCGCAGACGAGGAACATACCGCCTTCCGCACCGACAGAGGAGTCTACTGCTACAAAGTAATGCCGTTCAGCCTTAAGAAAGCCGGAGCCACCTATCAGAGACTGATGAACAAGGTCTTCAAGAACCTCATCGGGGAAACGATGGAGGTATACGTGGATGACATGTTAGTCAAAAGCGTCCACCGTTGGGACCACTTGAGAGACTTGGGAAAGTGCTTTCAGCTTCTCCGTCGCTTCCAGATGCGGCTCAACCCCAACAAATGCGCATTTGGTGTGACGGCGGGAAAGTTCTTAGGTTTCATGGTAACCCATCGGGGAATTGAGGCCAACCCCGAGAAGATCAAGGCGTTGGAGGATATGTCTCCGCCTCGCTCAATTAAGGAAGTGCAACGCCTGAACGGGAGGATCACTGCGCTATCCCGTTTCTTGTCATGAACGGGAGACAAGTACCTCCCCTTCTTCAAAATCCTCCGGGGAGCGCGCCACTCCGGCTTCCAGTGGACTGATGAGTGCCAAGTGGCGTTCGAACTTCTCAAACAATACCTGGCTTCGCCACCGCTTCTGTCAAAGACCACCCCCGGAGAAACTCTATTTTTATACCTGGCAGTGTCGCCTACGGCTCTTAGCTCGGTGCTCGTGAAAGACGAAGGAGGGGTACAACGACCAATCTACTACCTCAGCAAAGTCCTCTCCGACACTGAAACCAGATATCCAGCTGCGGACAAGACAGCCTTGGCCCTTGTTTTTTCGGCGAGGAAGCTCCGGCCCTACTTCCAGGCTCATACAGTAAAAGTGTTGACACAACTCCCACTGCGAACAATCCTCCAGAAACCAGAAGTCTCAGGAAGACTAGTGAAGTGGGCCATAGAACTCGGCGAGTTTGACATCCAATTCCTGCCCCGACCAGACATCAAGTCACAAGTACTCGCCGACTTTGTTGTAGAGTACACCATCCCACCAGAAGCAGCTCCCGTCGAAGACACCACTAGCCCCCGTTGGACTCTCTATGTCGACAGTGCCTCAGGAGCTGAAGGGGCCGGAGCGGGACCGCTCCTCATAAGTCCCGATGAGATAACCTTGGATTATGGCCTCCGGTTGAAATTCCCCGCGACAAACAACATTGCAGAGTACGAGGGGCTGATCGCCGGTCTCCGACTCGCCATCGATTGCAAAGTTAAGAGCCTAACTATTTACACATACTCTCAACTCGTAGTCTCGCAAGTCGAAGGAGATTACGAGGCTAAGAACGACCAGATGGCAAAGTACCTCGCTGTTGGGGAAATGATTTATCTTAACCCCTAGAAATGTGTAGAAAATGATTTCTCAGAGTGAAAAATTAGTTTAAGTAAAATATGCGTCGAATAGTAATCGACGCAACATCGAAGTGTAGTCGCCGCATCTCTCATACTGAGTCGAAGTAACTCTAAACAGAATTCGACGTAACCAAAGTCGACGTAACTCTGATTTCTAGTCGACGCACCCAGTAAAGTCGACACACCTCAATCGACGCTCCTTCCATATTTTCTTCTTGACGTCTAGCCAGGATGAAATCGACGCTTACGTCGAAGAGAAATCGACGCACGTCGATCTCTGTGACAGATTCAAAAACACGCCAGATCTCTTTACTTCTTTCTGTAGATCTGAATTTTATGGAATTATATTATTCTTTTCTAGCCGTTCTGAATCAGTCTTTCCTTCTAAATGATTCTTGGCTAATTTGATTAAGATTATTATGGACAGTATTTGAAAATAGAATGATCTCTTTCCTTCTACAGATATAATGATTATGGAAACTTTTCTCTCTTACCATTTCTCTGACTGCTAATTGATTATTCTCCTATAGCAATATTTTTGAATAAACAGAGCTATAAATATAGAAGGAGGTCGGCAAAGAATAATAACAAGTGATCCCCTCCATTTCTGAAAAAGAGAAAAAGCTCCCACGAGAGAAGAAAGAGAAAATTGAGAAAAGTGAACGAGTGCTGCAGCAAGGAAAAGCCTTCTTCTTCTTCTACTACCTTCTGAAGTCATACTGCTGCAAATTTTTGAAAGCTCTCACTGAAAGAGAGAAAGGCCTACAATCTCCTTCTCACTATAGAAGAGAGATTACATTCACTATACTTGTGCTTCTAATCTTCTTGCATAAATTGTTTCTTATTCTTGTTCTTATTCTTCTTCTTCTTCTCATTCATATCCTTATTTCAAAGTTCAATTGTGTAAAAGAGTTTTAAGAATCTCTCTTCAAAAAATTCAGTTGTAGTGGTTCTAAGAGTCTCCTTCTCAAAAGACTCAGGCTGGTTCTAAGAGTCTCCTTAACAAAAGACTCAGTGCAAGATAGTGAATTCCTACCAAGGGGGTAGAAGAGTGGACTACCCAAAGTTTGGGGAACCACTATATTTCTTTGTGTTGTGTTGTGTTTTTCTTTTTGCTATTTCTTTCTTTATTTGCTTAATTCTTGTTGGTGTGTGGGAAGCTTAAATCTGTGAATATTACACACATATATATATATATATTTATTTACTTTGCGCAAAATATTTTTAAATCTCTATTCACCCCCCCCCCTCTAGAGAATTCTAGTGAGGTTAACTGTGCACTTTCACTCGCATTCGCGAAATTACTCCTTCAGAAGCTCACATCGTATAAAATTCTGCACATTCCCCGGGAACAGAATTCCAGGGCTGATGCTCTATCCAAGCTCGCCACTTCACCCTCAAGCTACCAGTCTTGAAGACTCCAAATAGAAGATATCATGATTTTGAGTATTCAGGGGTCGTGGGAGATCGCAACCATCCACCAGGAAGAGTCATCCTGGATGACACCCTTATGAGCTTACCTCGAGCGCGGACACCTTCCTGAAGATCTCCTAAAAGCGCGAAGATTGCAGATGCGGGAGGCATCATTTACCGTTATAGACGGGGAGCTTTACAAACGGGCATTCTCAGGACCGTATCTAAAGTGTCTGCCGGCAGAAGAAGCAGACTATGCCCTCAGAGAAGTGCACAGGGGAGTCTGCGGAGAACACCTAGGCGGGAAGGCGTTGGCACAAAAAATACTACGTCAAGGCTTCTATTGGCCAACATTGAAGAAGGACGCAACCGAGCTAGTCCAAAGGTGTAGGAGCTGTCAACTGCATGCCAACGTACCTCATCAACCCCCGGTCTCACTCTCCACGCTCCAAAGCGCGTGGCCATTCACGCAGTGGGGAATCGACTCCTCGGCCCCCTACCTCTAGCGTCCGGGCAAAGGAAGTTCATCATCCTAGCCATCGATTACTTCACCAAATGGGTAGAAGCAGAGCCCCTAGCAAAAATCACGGAAGAGAACGCCAAACAGTTTGTTTGGAAGAACATCGTCTGCCGCTTCGGAATCCCAGCAACCATCATTGCCGACAATGGCACTCAATTCACCGGGTAGTCCTTCACCAAGATGTGCGAAGACTTGAAGATCAACCTTCGCCATACTGCCGTAGCGCATCCACAAACCAACGGGCAAGTAGAAGTCACGAATCGCACCATCCTCAAAGGGTTGAAGACACGCTTAGAAGAAGCTGGGGGATAATGGGTGGATGCACTCCCAAACGTGTTGTGGGTATACCACACAACAGAGAGGTCTCCTACCGGAGAGATGCCTTATAACCTCTGTTACGGTATTGAAGCTGTCATCCCCATTGACATCGGGGTTCTAAGTACTCGGGTGCTAACCTTCGACCCTAGCAAGAATGACGGGCTGCTTCCGGAAAATCTCGACCTAATCCCTGAAGTTTGGGACAACGCTGCCCAGCGTGCCGCATCATACCAAATGCGTGTAGCCCAAGCCTATGATAGGAGGGTGAAGCCTAGGCCAATCAACGCGGGAGATCTCATTCTACGCAGCATCGAGGCAGCCGGCAAAGGCCCCCAAGGGGATAAGCTCTCACCAACCTGGGAAGGCCCATACGTTGTTACTATGGTCGTAAAGCCCGGAACATACAGACTCAGAACGGCGGAAGGGAAGACTCTACCACGCACCTGGAACGCCCAGAACCTGCGCCGCTTCTACCAGTAATTCCAAGTTTTCTGTCATATACTAAGCCGCAAGCCCAGACTCGTGCAAACTTATCTTATAATTTCTATGCAAAGCCGCGAGCCCAGACTCGTGCGAACTTATCTTTTAATTTATTATGTAAAAGCCACGAGCTCAGACTCGTGCGAACTTATCTTACTTTGGAAAAAGCCACGCGAAAAAGGATTTTCTATAAAATATATATACATATATGTTTTGACACCTATATTCAACTAAGAAAAATATTTATAATATGGCCCTGCCCTGGGGACTTCGCACCGCCGTCGATTGAAGGTGAAAGTGCACAGTTAACCTCACTAGAATTCTCTAGAGGGGGGATGAATAGAGATTTAAAAATACTTTGTGCAATTATATATATATGTGTAATAATCACAGATTTAAGCTTCCCACACACCAACAAGAATTAAGCAAGTAAAGAAGAAAAACAGCAAGAAGAAAATCATAGCACAACACAAAGAAATATAGTGGTTCCCCAAACTTTGGGTAGTCCACTCTTCTAACCCCTTGGTAGGAATTCACTATCTTGTACTGAGTCTTTTGATAAGGAGACTCTTAGAACCAGCCTGAGTCTTTTGATAAGGAGACTCTTAGAACCAGCCTGAGTCTTTTGATAAGGAGACTCTTAGAACCAGTACAACTGAATTTTTTGAAGAGAGATTCTAAAAACTCTTTTACACAATTGAAGTTGAAATAAGAATGAGAAGAAGAACTAGAAGAAACAATTAAAATAAGAAAGAATCTTCTTCCTAGCAAGAAGATTAGAAGCACAAGAATAGTGAATATAATCTCTCTTCTATAGTGAGAAGGAGATTGTAAGCTTTTCTCTCTTTTGTGAGAGCTTTCAGAATTTGCAGCAGAATGACTTCAGAAGGAGGAGAAGATGAAGGCTTTTTCTTTGCTGCAGCACACTATCTCTTTTCTCAGCTTTCTCACTCTTCTCTTGGGAGCTTTTCCTCTTTTTCAAATGTATATGGTGGATCACTAGTTTTTAATCTCTATCGACTTCCTTCTTATTTATAACTCTGTTTGAAAAGATATTGCTAAAGGAGAATAATCAATTAGTAGACAGAGAATTTAGAAAGAGATAAAAGATTCCATACTAATTTTATCTGTAGAAGGAAATAGTTTATTCTGATTTCAAATAATATCAAAATAAATATTAATCAAATTAGCCAAGAATCAATTAGAAGGAAAGACAGATTCAGAACGGCTATAAAAGAATAATATCATTCCATAAAAATCAGATCTACAGAAAGAAGGAAAGAGATCTGACGTGTTTTTGAATTTCTTATAGATATCGACGTGCGTCGATTACTATTCGACGTAAACGTCGATTTCATCCTGGCTGGACGTCGAGAGTAGAATAAGGAAGGTGCGTCAACTAAGGTGCGTCGACTTTATTAAATGCGTCGACTATAAGTCAGAGGTACGTCGACTACGATTACGTCGAATTCTTCTTAGAGTTACTTCGACTCATTCTGAGAGAAACGTCGACTATATTTCGATGTTGCGTCGAATACCATTCGACGCATATTTACTTAGCCCAACTTTTCATACTTAGAATTTATATTCTACTCAATTCTAGGGGTTAAGATAAATCATTTCCCCAACAATCTCCCCCTATTTGTCTTAACCCTATTTAGAGAAAAATTGTATCAGCTTTTAATCAACTCAGCAAGACATTCATATAGGTTAGAAATATGTTAAATAATCAGAGGAAGATAGAATAAGAAATTATATTAACAAATTTCATGTTCAGTTGACTAATCAGCATTTAAGCATAGATAATTGTTCAAATAGAGTATATCATCATTGTTCAGGGGTAGGAGGAGTTTTTCTTTTCCTAGTGAATACTTTTGTGGGTTGCTCCTTCTCAGTAGCAGGTGATTCCCTCAGCTCCCCCTGAGTCTCAGTAATTTGCTCCCCCTGAGTCAAAGTATTCTCAGTATTTTCTGGACATTCTGGTGCAATGTGTCCAGTTTTCCTGCAGGAGTAACAAATGATTTCTTTAGTAGGAGTTTTATCATACCTTGGTTTTGATTCTCTCCTTCTAGACCCATCTGTCCTGACCCATTTCTTGAATCTTCTGGCCAGGAGGCTGAATAACTCTTCTTCACTGACATGGGTCTCTTCTTTTGTTGCTTTTAAAGCAATGTTTCTATCTTTTGAGGAGGTTGGAGTGATTCCTCTTCTTTCCTTCTCTTCTCTGGTTTTCAGCAGTTGCTCATAGGATTTGAGTTTTCCTAAGAGGGCATCTATTGAGATTTCCTTTTGTCCTCTTGTGTCTCTTATTGCCCCTATTCATGAGTCCCATGAACTTGGGAGACTCATTAACAGTTTGTCATTGATCTCTGTGAGAGAGATCTCTCTATCCAGGCTCCTTAATTGATTGATCAGATAGAATCTGTCATACATCTCATATATGCTTTCTTCATGCTTCTTTTAAAAGTTCTCATATTGGGAGATCAATAGAGCTTTTCTATCTTTCCTTTCATCAGCACTTCCTTCTACCATCTTTGTAAGAGCCTCACAGATTTCTTTGGCTGATTCACAGTCAACAACCTTTTGAAAGATTTCATCTGAGAGGGTTGAAACAAGAATGTTCACAGCTTTTGCATCACATGCTCCTGCCTTCTTCTCTTCAACTGTCCACTCAGCCTTTGGGACAAGTGTTTGAGTCACTTCACCACTTGAGTCTCTTCTATAAGGCTTGGGAGGACCTGTCAAGATAACATTAAATAATTCTTCATCAATAGAATTCATATAAATCCTAATTCTTGTTTTCCAAACTGCAAACTTTTCAAGATTGCACATTGGTGGTCTAGTGGAAGCATAATCTTTGATTTGTGCCATGTGAAAAATAATTTTTAGAAGTATATATATAAGAGGTAGGATCTTTTTGATCAAGGAGTTAACCTTTTTAGATCAACCTCCCTCTGATACCAATTGAAAGTGCACAGTTAACCTCACTAGAATTCTCTAAAGGGGGGGGGGGGGGGTGAATAGAGATTTAAAAATACTTTGTGCAATTATATATATATATATATGTAATAATCACAGATTTAAGATTCCCACAAACCAACAAGAATTAAGCAAGTAAAGAAGAAAAACAGCAAGAAGAAAATCACAGCACAACACAAAGAAATAGAGTGGTTCCCCAAACTTTGGGTAGTCCACTCTTCTACCCCCTTGGTAGGAATTCACTATCTTGCACTGAGTCTTTTGATAAGGAGACTCTTAGAACCAGCCTGAGTCATTTGATAAGGAGACTCTTAGAACCAGCCTGAGTCTTTTGATAAGGAGACTCTTAGAACCAGTACAACTGAATTTTTTAAAGAGAGATTCTAAAAACTATTTTACACAATCGAAGTTGAAATAAGAATGAGAAGAAGAACTAGAAGAAACAATTAAAATAAGAAAGAATCTTCTTCCTAGCAAGAAGATTAGAAACACAAGAATAGTGAATGTAATCTCTCTTCTATAGTGAGAAGGAGATTGTAAGCTTTTCTCTCTTTTGTGAGAGCTTTCAGAATTTGCAGCAGAATGGCTTCAGAAGGAGGAGAAGATGACGGCTTTTTCTTTGCTGCAGCACACTATCTCTTTTCTCAGCTTTCTCACTCTTTTCTTGGGAGCTCTTCCTCTTTTTCAAATGTATATGGTGGATCACTAGTTTTTAATCTCTGTCGACTTCCTTCTTATTTATAACTCTGTTTGAAAAGATATTGCTAAAGGAGAATAATCAATGAGAAGACAGAGAATTTAGAAAGAGATAAAAGTTTCCATACTAATTTTATCTGTAGAAGGAAAGAGTTTATTCAGATTTCAAATAATATCCAAATAAATATTAATCAAATTAGCTAAGAATCAATTAGAAGGAAAGACAGATTCAGAACGGCTATAAAAGAATAATATCATTCCATAAAAATCAGATCTACAGAAAGAAGGAAAGAGATCTGGCGTTGTTTTTGAATTTCTTATAGATATCGACGTGCGATTACTATTCGACGTAAACGTCGAGAGTAGAATAAGGAAGGTGCGTCAACTAAGGTGCGTCGACTTTATTAAACGCGTCGACTATAAGTCAGAGGTACGTCGACTATGATTACGTCGAATTCTTCTTAGAGTTACTTCTACTCATTCTGAGAGAAACGTCGACTATATTTCGATGTTGCGTCGAATACCATTCGACGCATATTTACTTAGCCCAACTTTTCATACTTAGAATTTATATTCTACTAAATTCTAGGGGTTAAGATAAATCATTTCCCCAACAGAAGGTTCACCCTTCTCCTCAGCCATAGAGTCTCAGCGTCGTAGGGGCCTGCCCCCCTTACGTTCGCCCCCGGTTTGAATACACCAGCTATTCAACGGCTATAACAGGGCCCTTCCCTGGGGACTTCGCACCGCCGTCGATTGAAGGTTCGCCCTTCTCCTCCGCCGTAGAGTCTCAACGTCGTAGGGGCCTGCCCCCTTACGTTCGCCCCCGGTTTGAATACACCAGGTATTCACCGGCTGTTTCGGGGCCTTGCCCTGGGGACTTTGCACCACCGTCGATTGAAGGTTCTCCCTTCTCCTCTGTCGTAGAGTCTCAGCGTCGTAGGGGCCTGCCCCCCTTATGTTCGCCCCCAGTTTGAATACACCAGCTATTCACCGGCCATCTCGGGACCCTGTCCCGGGGACTTGCACCACCGTCGATTGAAGGCTCGCCCTTCTCCTCCGCCATCGAGTCCTGGCGTCGTAAGGTCCTGCCCCCTTGCATTCGCTAACGGTTTGAATACACCCGCTATTCACCGACCAAAAAGCTGCGAGCCCAGACTCGCGCAAATTTGTGAAAAGCTGTGAGCTCAGACTCATGCCAACTAATCTAACGTCTTGCAAGTTACTCAGGTACCGACGCTAAGTAACAAGCCAGCAACAAAATCGAAAAAATGGACATCCCTTGCCAGCCATCTTGAAGCATCTTCTCTCAATCAGCACTTCAACAATGACCAGGGCAGTAGGACCACAAGGGCTCTATTGCAATGCGACGCAGAGCAAGAAACGCCCAAGCAAAATACAAAAACAAAAGCAACCACGCACTCACCCTTCGACAACAATTCTTGCCCAAAGGCGCCACAAAGAGAGCAATGATCAAAGCCTCCGCAGAAAAATCGAAACCTCTGAACTCCTCCGCACCGAAATTCGGACTCCGAAGGTTTGGGGGGCTTATGTTATACACCCGTAGAGGCCTTGGGGTGCATCTAGGGAAAACTCCGCTAAAAGGAGGTGGGGTCAACGGTCAACGCATGATCGCCCGAATTGAGGAGGCCGAACCCGCCATTTTCACCGCCAACACGCAAGAACGCACGAAGCGCGTATCGCGCACCGTCATGGCCGAACCCCGCTTCTGGGGTACGGTTGGCCCGCACCCCACTAGTGGGGTGCAAATAGCTGCACCCCCCATAGTGGGGGGTGCGGCCAAACCGCACCCCATGTGGGGTGCGGCCAAGCCGCTCTTGGGGTGCGGCCAAGCCGCACCCCCCCTTTGGGGTGCGACCAAGCTGCACCCCACGGGGGGGGGGGGGGGGGGGGGGGGGGCGGCCTTTAGGGGCGGTCGAACCGCTCTCCCCCGTAGCAAGGTTGGGGTAAGTCCTCCCTCTTCCGGCTCGCCGCCCGCTTTCCGAGCTCCGGACTCCTTTCGGAGCACTTCCGTGTTCGTTGCGCGCTCAGAAAGCTTCTGAGCGCGCTCAGCTCACTTTTTGTCTTTCTGACTTCTCACTTTTTGTCTTTTTGACTTCTCACTTTTTGTCTTTCTGACTTCTCACTTTTTGTCTTTCTGACTTCTCACTTTTTGAATTTCTGGCATGCTCACCCTTTGTCTTTCCAGTTTCTCAGATTTCAGGAACAACCTGTCGCCTTTTTCGCCTCAAGCAAAACTGCCCAAACTGCCCGACCTGCCCGAACTGCCCGAAGGGCAAGATTGTAATTTACAAGAAATGGCGATCCGTTTGCCCCGAACCAGAAAATATGATTCGTCCGCCAGATATTTCTGGAAGTTACGGCGGCGAAATTACCGAACTGCCCCCGACCAAAGCTATAAAAGGAGCCCATGGCTTCATTTGAAAGGACCTTGCCTTCTGCACCCGGGAGAGCTCCTTGCAGACTTTTGCAGAATTCTCCTTCGGCGCTTGAAGATCTCCTTCGCGGACTTGAAGATTTCCTTCGTCCCGAAAGGCGACACAGCTTCTCACTTTTGTTCTCCGGAGCTTTCTCACTTTCGTTCTCCCCCTTTCTCAGATGGAGAAAGGACTTAGTTTTTCTGGAGGTGGTCTGTCGCCTTCGAAATTCCCTCTCTCTCTCTTTCTCTCTATTATTGTAACGAGCAGCGGCCTGCCGCGCTCGACTTCTAAGTCTCTAATTGTAACCCCCCCTGAAGATAGTGGAAGTTTGGTCGACACAGCTCCGGCCACGTGGTTTTTTACCCTTTCCGGGTTTTCCACGCTAAAAAGTCCAAGTGTAATCAACGAATCTCAAATTGACTGTTTGCGCGCTTGGTTCGCTCCCGAGCTAAGGTGGTTCAAATAAACCGGTCTACCAAGAGCCCTAAGCGACCCGCAACAATAATAGTAAAAACAAAAGCATAAATTTTAAGAAATTAAGAGACTTGTAAAGCTTAAGATCGATAACTTAAATGAGCTAACACATGTTATAATAGGAAGGTGCATAATTTATCTCATGATAAACCTGATGGGGTTCCTCTAAAATCTGAATGATTGAACCGAAGTCTTTTACCCGCAACATCAACTGACTCGCCGTGACGGTTCCGGTGGGTCTTTTCCCTCGCAATTTTGTAGTATGTTTGATCCCTCAAACGGACACTGGAACGCGCGGAGGGCACATTCATGAAAGCAGCGTACGCAAGACGCGCCACGCCTACGCGACGGGAGTGCGCACCCCCGGTAGGTCGCCCATGTGCGCTCGCCATCGTCGTCGATGACGCGCTCGCTGCCGTGCATTCTTATTCACCCATTTAATTACCAATAGAACGCAATTATTTGTGTTATAATAGGAAGGTGTAGAATTTATCTCATGATAAACCTGATGGGGTTCCCCTAAAATCTGAATGATGGAACCGGAGTCTTTTACCCTCAACCTCGACTGACTCGCCGTGACGGTTCCGGTGGGTCTTTTCCCGCGCAATTTTGTAGTATGTTTGATCCCTCAAACAGACACTGGAACGCGCGGAGGGCACATTCATGAAAGCAGCGTACGCAAGCCGCGCCACGCCTGCGCGACGGGAGTGCGCACCCCCAGTAGGTCTCCCATGTGCGCTCGCCACCGTCGTCGATGACTCGCTCGCCGCCGTGCGTTCTTATTCACCCATTTAATTACCAAGAGAACGCAATTACTTGTGTACCCCCCCGAAAACTATACAAAGTGGCATAAGCAATAATTTAGGGGGAGAGAGAAAAAAAGTAGAAAGGAGAGCTCCATGGTTTTTCAAAGAAGAGTTGCAGGCGGAAGTCCAACTCAGAGACACGAAGACCCTACTGAGCGCTCATGGTCCATCTCAACACGTGCTCCTGTGTGCCCGCTCCATCTTCAAGTCTGCTCATGTGCGTGCCTTCGTGCTCCACTCTAGAACACGCCTCCGAAATTCGCTCTAAAATGCGCCGATGCGCTCTGCTTAAGTGCACGCCCCTTCGCACTCTGCTTCGTCCAACATCGGATGCTTAGAAATATCTTGTAAACAAGTGGTGGCATATCACACTCTGAAAAGCTGATCTTTATACTTGACTGCTACTGATGGATTTTGTCAAAGTTGGGTCTGGCCCTGTGGTTTTTTCTCTTTTCCCGGGCTTTTCACATAAAAATCTTGTCGCCTGTTGTTAGCTCTTTGTTTTGATTGTTTGCACGTTCGGCTCACTCTCGAGCTAAGACGGTCTACTTCGGTCGGTCCATAAGAGCGTTGAACGACCTACAACAGTTTGGCGTCGTCTGTTTGGAAGTGGGAACGTGTTTCCAACCCTCAGAAGATCGTACGTACGTTGTGAAAGTACTCAATACTAGCAGCAATGGCAAGAAGAAAAACTCGCTCCTGTGATGGGAAAGTTCCTGAAGGATGTGTCGATCAAGCTCCCACCAACTCACTTATCAACAACAAACTACTTCTTGAAGAAGTCGTCACCACGCCAACAACATCCATGGAAGGGTGTGTGCGCCTGATGGAGGAGCGTCAGGAAGAGGTGCTCACCCTGCTGGGTAATTTAGGGGCATCTCGCGCCGAAAACACGGCCCCCTCACTTGGACATCAACTGCGGTTGATTTCAAATCACGTCTCGCCCGAAGGTATAAGACCGCATGAGCACTCACTTACCAATAATAGGTCCTCCTCTTACTGTTGGACGTGTGTGTCACATCCCTTTGTTTGAGAATAACAAATCCCAAATTGTATTTGATCTTGCTTGTCGTGTGTTTATAGTGTGCAGGAACTATAGGTGCAATACTCCACAGGTAGAAAGCAGCTGAATTCAAAAATCTCAAACAATGCACTAACGCCAGCGCTACCGCTACCGCCAGGCGCTAGCTCGTTCGACGAACTTGAAGCTCCGTTCGACAAAAATTTTCGTTCGACGAAAAGTTTCGTTCGATGAACTTGAAGCTCCGCTCGGTGAAAATTTCGTTCGATGACAGTTTGTTCTGCCACACCGCCAGGCGCTATCTCAAGTTCGTGCACAGCACCACACCGTCGATGGTTTCGCAACCGCTCCACACGAACGCTACCGCAGGCGCTAGCGAGAAGTTCTATATATTGGAGCTTTGCTTCTCGTTTTGGCTAATCCATCCAGAGAGGTTGCAAGTGCCACAATTCTATTGCTATTATGCTGCCGAAGATGGATCTCCCACAAAAGCTTAAGGAGAATTCTGGAGGAGGACTACATCACGCTACATCCGAAGGACGATCGCTTCGACCTCGCTTATACTACATCGATCCTTCATCTCCGACTTCAGAAGATCTCATATAGGGAGTTTTATCATTGTTATCATTAGTTTCCTTCCATACTTTTTCTAACCGTTTAGAGAATTCGCCTTATGTTGGCGACTAGGTCTGGGTAGTAGGACTTAGGGGGAAATTCGCCTTATGTTGGCGACTAGGTCTAGGTAGGACTTAGGGGGAAATTCGCCTTGTGTTGGCGACTAGTTCTAGGTGATTAGATCTAGGGGGTGCTCGAGGCCATATCCGGGAAGGATTGGCTAGAGCGGCTTGAGGCCTTATCCGGGGAAGGATAGGCTAAAGCCAACCGGTTTGTGGGGATACAAGTCGGTATAGAAAAGGAAAAGATATTTACTTTTGTACGCTTCCAATTTCTAGCGATATTGAAATCAAATTTATGTAAACACCTTTCTTTTATATAAATACAATCATGTCTCTATTTGTGTTTACTTGATTTCTCTCCTTTGGCGTTATCTCTAAAATATTGGTTACAAAGTTTTCAATTCAAATTACTTTATCTAAATTGTTTATTTCAATCTCTTTCATCTTAAAACAATTTAGTACTTGTCTCTAAACTTGGTTTTTATGATATTCTCACAAATTAGCTAAATTGTTATTTTACCTTTCTCATATTATAAAACAATTTAGCAATTTTCATAACATTATTTAAAAAAAATTTTATTCCCTTATTCACCCCCCCTCTAAGGGCGCCGTAAGATCTAACAAGTGGTATCAGAGGCAGGTTATTCCAAACGGTTTAAAAACCAGGAATAATGGCGTCTCATGATGTCGCTTCTACTAGTGGGAGAAACTTTCTTATAAATGAAAAATCTTTAGCACCACCTTTATTTGAAGGCAAAAATTATAATGGGTGGAAAATTCTTATGGAAAAATTTCTTAAATCTTTGGATATTGAAGTATGGAATATTACAATTAAAATGCCCCCAAGTATTCTTAATAAAAATGAAATGTTTTTAAATGCCAAATCAATGAATAGTCTATATTGTGCATTAGATCAAAATATTTTCAAACTTATTTATACATTTCCTACTGCTTATGAAGTTTGGAAATTTCTTGAGAATTCTTATAGTCTTCCTTCCACAGATGATGAACAAGAGGAATTCCTTATGGATCCAAGAGAAGAAATCGACAAGGACTCTGATATTTAATTTGGTATTTTTGAAATTTAGTGAAGGGTTGAGATTTTCTCCAAAACTATATCCGATAAAGGCAAGTGTACCTTATCGTCTATAGTATAGGATATTAAGAAATACCAAGGTCGTATTCCACGGGGCGCGTTGATTACTTCTACTTTGAGCAAAGTCGCTATTATCTTATCTAATGATATTTTGGGGTTTTGGTTACTTAGCTAGAAAAAGAGAAATTGCAAGCTAAATTAAGGGTTTAGATGATGATAAAAGAGGCTAGTACTCAATCAAAAGTCACCTTGGAGTGAGAAAAGACAAGTGAAAAGAGATTAAATCTAATTTCGTTTAAATTGAACTACTTCACCGTGGAGGTTCCCGAAGCTCGAACATGCCTCTCTCGAGGTTAATGCCCAACTAAGTTTATGAAAAATCAACCGGACTCTCGTCCTATAATCGATTACCTAAAACTTGCTTTACGAAGTGAACCCCGCTATTGGATTTGACTCCAATCCGGGAGATTTATGTCATCCTCTCTCGAGGGGTGCGTGCAACTCTCTTTACCCTTGAGTGATCGATTCATACCTTGAGCCTCTCGGCTAACTAAGTATGAAAACATAAGCGAAAACCATATATCGAAAATATGGCCTCACTGATTAAAAATCAAGGGTAATTCAAGTGTTTATAAAAACGGAAAAAGAAAACTTTAGAAAATCATAACTTCTCTAACTCATCCTCGGATCATTTTGATCGAGTACTAATGAGGATTAGTTAATCATGGTGGAGGGGAAAGAGGAAGAAAAATAAAAAATGCATAATAAGAAAATTTAACTAAGTAAGGAGGAGACAAAATAAAGAGAACAACTAATTTTTATTTAAATGAAAACTATTACAAGTCTTAAGAGAAGAGATTGCAAGCTTAGGAAAAACAAGTTACAAGCTTAAACTAAACTATTGCATTGAAAGGAAGCTAGTACATTGCATGAGAAAAGGAAGAGAGCATGAAAGTAAAGTCACATGAACATGAACATGAACATGAAAGTGAAAATATACTCAAGATTGGCTCCAACAGCACCTCCCCCACTCCAAAATTCTGAACCCTGGGCTCAAGGAGAACCTCTGAATTTATAGGAAAAAATTTCAAATTACACGCCCTTGGTCACGGGCGTGACCAAGGGTGTGACTGCACTATTCACATCGGATCCGACAGCGGCGTGGGCTTTCTGAACGGCGCGGCGGGAAATGACATGTCACGGGCGTGACATGTCGGGTCACGGCCGTGACTTTGGACGGCTGCATTAAATGTGGCGTGGGCTGGAATTTGGCGCGACGGCGAAGCAGAGATCACGCGGGCAAGTCACGGCCGTGACATGTGGGTCACGGGCGTGACTCAAGTTGACTTCTCGACTGCAGCTCCATGTCTCGACGGCGGCTCTACGTGGAAGATTCTAAGATTACACACCCCCGGTCACGGGCGTGACTTTGGGTCACGGGCGTGACCTGGGGCGTGACTTAGTGTGGACTGGTTCAAACAGCGCGGCATCGATTCTGGACTGATCTTCAGGTTACACGCCCTTGGTCACGGGCGTGACCGAGGGCGTGACTTGCCATTTTTTCCGATTTGTCCCAAAATTCTGCAAAAATTGAAATTAAGCTAAGTTAGAATCAAAATTACAAAAAGAACTACTTATAACCTAAAATTGACATAAAAAGGAAAATTCATATTAAATATTTACAAAATTTTCTATTAAAAAGTTATAAAAATACTACTTATCAGACTCATTCTTGGAGGAAGATAAATCTAAGAGAGAAATCGACGAGGAATTCCTTATGGATCTAAGAGAAGAAATCGATGAGGACTCATGCTTGGAGGAAGAAGAATACAACGTCACAATATTGAACTCATTTGTTGGCAACACTTCAAGCAAAAGAGAAGAAGAAATGTTGTCTTTGGAAGAGGAGTGCCAAAAAGATGTTAAAGGAACTTTATGTTCAAATCTTGCCTCTCCCGATAGCAATGTAAGTAAATCAAATTCTTCTATCTTTGTGACTAATTCTATTTCCACATTACATATGCTACAAATTGCTAAACGTAAAATTAAGAAATTGAAAATTACAAATGATAAATTACGTTTAGAAAATAAAAGGTTAAAAGCTAATGTTAATGTAGAATCTAATTATGATGTGGCTTCTCTATCTTGCTCTTTAGTTCAAATTTCTACTCCTTGTTTTGATTGCAATTTTGTAAAAGAAAAATTCAAGGATATTGAAAAAGGGCTCTTAGTTTCTAAAAAGCATAATGAAAATTTGATATTTGAAAATGATGCTTTAACTTGTAAGTTAAGACAATTAAAATCTTTTGTTGAAAAAATTCTAATTTCTAGTAATGACTTTCATCATAAGATTTTGAATAACAAAGATAAATTAACTTTTAAAATCATTTCTAAAAAGGACCATTTTCACACATCAACTCAAAAGGAGTTTAGATTCAAAAGGAATTTTGACCTTCACAAAATTCTAAAGAGTCAATATTATAAGTCTCAATATATTTTCAATCATGACTCATATTTAAGAACTCATTTTCATGAAAATCAAACTACAAAATATTATCCTTCATATTATAAGAGTATGTCTATAAGAAAGAGTGGAAATGAAAATCATCAAAATAATAATCAATCTTTTAAAACATATTGTAACCCACTCTTTCAACAATCACTTCTAAAGAAAGACAATCACTCTTATAAACTTTCAAAGAATCCATGTAATAAAATTCATTATGATTATCAACATCAATCTATTTTGAAAAATAATTTGAATAAACATAAATCACAAATGAATTATTTTTCAAACAAATATAATCATATAAAGATGTCACATCATCATAACATGAATTTAAAAGATAAACAACCAATGTATGAATGGAAACCTATAAAGCAAAATGACAGATCATCTTTAATTAAAAAGGCCTATTCATCATTATCTTCCCAAAAGCCACCACGATGTATTTGGGTACCCAAAGGAACCATCCCACATGGTCCCCTTTGGATACCTAAATCTCTTATTCATTAGTATCCATTCATTTGCATGAAGTAGAAACAAATAAAAATGAAATATCACCACTCTACTTTATGATATGCTTATTGTCACTTTTCTTTTATTTATTTTTTATTATTTTTTGAACAAACATGCTATAATCACTTTATATATCATGAACTATGACTATCATATATTAAGCCTAATGTTTATCAAATCAAATTTGAATTAAAATTGAACATTAAGTCATATATTTTTCAAAGTGATCTATCTCTCATCTTTGATTATTCTTTATCCTTTTAAATCCTTTACCCATCTATGTCTTGAATTAAGATTATAATTTGAATATAGAAATTATTTTCAAGACTAATGAAATTATTTTTAAAAAAATGGATTTAAATGGTTTATTAAAGGGCTTAAGCTAAAAATTAAAATGCACAATGTTTTTTATTCTTTTCTATTTTTGTTTGCTGCATATGATAGCCCTTATAATGAAGAATATTATCTAGAAAAATTGAAAACATAAATTCATCTAAACGCATGTTTAATCTTTCAAAAATGTGAGTTTACGATCAAAACTTCAAATAGCCATATCTTTTGATCAGCTCGCCGATTTCTGCGTTTAATATATTTTCGGAAAGAGCACAGAAATCTCCATTCAACGGCAAACTAGGCTTGCCCATTTGAGTTCATTTGGTGCTGGCAATTTGCCCAATTTCAACTCCATTTTTAAAAGCTATCTTAGTTTGCTTGATTTGGAAATTTCTGTGTTTATGAATTTTTCATCACATGCTATCCTTAGTATAATTGTTTCATATATTAATTTAGATATTATGTGTGTGATGTGTGTCACCAATGTTTGCATGTAATTTTGACCTTAGAATCATCTTGTATCATTAAGATCAAATCAAAAGTTTAATCATTTCATTCTAGGTCTAAAGAAAATTAATTTGAAAACTTCTCATATTACATGCAACATTATCTCCATTAATCCTATGTAATAACATTGCATTCAAACTCATCATCCTAGCATCACTTCTTGGTCTATGCTTATATATTTATGCTAGGTATAAAACTTACAATGTTATTCAAATTTCATGATAACTATGTGATTTGAAAGCAAAAATAGAATACTAAAATTTTAACAAACACATAGTTTATGGATTAATCATTAGAATATATATGAATATTGCATCATGAATCATATATTATCATGCAAAACCAAAGATCAATAAATTCAATTATTGAAAGCAATCTTATAAATTTCAAAACTTTATATATGTGATCTTTGTCTTTTATATGATTAGATGATCATCATTTTCTAGGCTTAAAAATCAAACATGCTTATTCAAAAGAAAATCACTATATCACTATATCATAAGTCTAGAAGGATTAGAATTTTCATACATCATGATGATCTAACATATATTCTATGCAAAATTCTCTATAATCATAAATCATAATTCATGTTTTTATCAGGAAATCTGTCAAAACAATAATGTTTATCACCTAGGAATTATGAATCTTATGACAAAAATATGAATAGTGTTTTCTTTACATTGTTTGATGTATTGATTTGCTTTGCTAGTAATTACATGTATCTCTCATATTTGTAGACTCTAGAATCAACTTTGTAATGAAATTATAAATCAAACTTAATCATCACTCTATTTTAGATCTATAATTTGAAATTCTATTTTGGAATACATGCAATATTAATATTAATCTTATGACATGACATTAAATCCAAAACTCATCATACTAGCCTTATCACTTATTGAATATTAATAATTGTGCTAGTTATCACATATCGTCATCTCCTAAAAGTAGAAAAACTATGCGACAATATATAACTCATCACATTAAACAAAACCCATAGTTTATAAATCAACCCATAGTTTAAAAGCATAGGTTGTCCAAGGATTATTCACCTATGTCATATCTCACAATAGCGGGGGCGTAGGGTTGTATGCATTAGAAACCTAACCTCTAAGTCATGTCTTGTCCTTAACCGGGGAGGGTTCCAGTGGGGCCTTGCGAGGCACTGGGGGAAAGAGTGCTAGGTTGAGCGTTCTCTAGTGTGTGCACATGGGACTAACACCCCAACCTACGGCATGCGTGCAGCTCCTCATGCCCATCCGTCACTTAGTACGGGGCTAGGGTGTAGACATTTAGTCGGGGTAGTCTATAATCTTAGGACATACTTATCATGCATCTTTTGGGTTGTTTAATAAAAAAAAGTCCTCTTGTGTTTGCATAATTTATTAATTTTTGAGCTTAAATGTTTTTGTAAAACACGTATTTGAAAAAGCTATAGTTTTATGCAAATTTGAGCAATCAAGACATCTCCAAAAATTACAAAATTTTTGCATAAGACTACTCTAAGGACACTTAATCAAAATCAAAAATAAAAAATTTAAAATTCTCAAAAAATCATGTACTGTTTGCCGCGCTATCACTAGCGACGGCGCTAGCATGTGTGTTTGATTTTTTTGAATTTTAAAATTTCTAAAAATCATTAAAAATATGTTTGTTTATATTAACTAATTTGTTTTTTGAATTTCTGACATTTATTTTTGTTTTAATTTATATTTAAGAAAATTAATTACAAAATTTCAAAATTCAAAAATACAAAAAATATGTTTTTGAGATTTGTGTTTTATTCATATTATGAAAAATCAACTACAAAACTTCAAAATTCAAAAATTCAAAAAAATGTTCTTTAGATTTGTATGTTATTCATATTGTGAAAAATCTACTACAAAAACTCAAAATTGAAAAATTACAAAAATATGTTTTTTGTGATTTTCTATTTTTAATTGATTTAAAAATGATAAAACAAAAAAACTGTATGATCTTTATTGCCAATATCAAGCATGTATGAATTCTATTATTTAGAATTATTTATAATGTTAAAATTTATTCCTTGAAATTACTATGAACATTGTTTTATTTATCATGCTTTGATATATCTATTTAAGTGCATCAATTGTATTGAAAAATATGTGTAGAACCAAGCTTAGCATGCCTCTATGTATAAGTAAATGTATTATGATTGATAATGATACCTTTCACTCACTTATTTTGGTAATCAACATGTGTTGTTTAAATCTAAAAATGCTTGCTTGTGTATTGTATTTGTACAATGAATTAAAACTTGCATAAGTTTATTGCCTACACTACATTTGAATTGCACTTATGAAATTTAGAAAAGTGGTTAAGTTAAAATTTTTTGGGTTTGCAAAACAAGTGTATTCGGAGAATGTTGTCTCACAAATGTGAACAAAAAATTATATATGTAGACAAATATAACTCCACCAAGCACTACTTGAACCTCCTGATAAGTCTTCATAAGCATTGTGAGGTTGAGCACCTTGGAAATAATAGTAAAGTGTCTTGTGCAAACCTTAGTTATTACACCACTTTGTTAAAAATTATGTGCATTAAAAGTGTGTGAAAGTTGATATACTTGTGTTTTATTGTGCACTTTACTTTACATATGTCTAGTATTTTGTTGATTTAAATCAATTGTTAACATTGCCCAAAATACACTTATGTGCACATCATTATCTTTCATAACACTTCTTCTCATGAGTATTGGATTCTAATGCTTTATCTATACTACTCTTTATATAAAAAATGCACTAGATAACCTAGCATGATCTCTATGATATTTTGGTATCTCTTGAACTTAAAATTAAGTAACATTGTAGTATAATCTCTCTTTGATATGTTCATTTCATGCTTGGTATCTTTATGAAAAACTTTGAGATTTCAAAAAGGTTAAAACATCTTTCAATTTTGAACTAAAACTCATGTTTTTACTTATGCTTTTCATGCTTACAAAAAGATGTTTCTTATAATCTTCCGCTTTCTTACAACTCTTATCTTTTTATTTGAAATCTCTTATATATACCATGCTTAAACTCTTTATCATTTCATATATTACAAAAGCTCGATCATGATTTATAACTAGCCTAAAGAATGCCTCCTTATTACCCTCACCCCACCTTCTTTTGATAATACCAAAAGGGGGAGATTAATTGAAGAAATCTATATAGGAGAAATATAGAAGATTAACGGGAGAATAATTCATGTAATCTATCATTTAGGGGGAGTAAAACATAAATTGCATTTATGTAAGGGGAGCATTAAGATAGGGGGAGTATGCACATTATCATGCTTATCATATATTATAGTCGCACTATCATCTTGCTTACCCAATACTATAAACACTATTGTTGATTTCTTGCTAAGTGGATTTGTTATTATCAAAAGGCGGAGATTGTTGGACATGTGTGTCACATCCCTTTGTTTGAGAATAACAAATCCCAAATTGTATTTGATCTTGCTTGTCGTGTGTTTATATTGTACAGGAACTATAGGTGCAATACTCCACAGGTAGAAAGCAGCTGAATTCAAAAATCTCAAACAATGCACTAACGCCAGCGCTACCGCTACCGCCAGGCCCTAGCTCGTTCGACGAACTTGAAGCTCCGTTTGACAAAAATTTTTGTTCGATGAATTTCGTTCGATGAAAAGTTTCGTTCGACAAACTTGAAGCTTCGCTCGACGAAAATTTCGTTCGACGAATCCCGTTCGACGAAAGTTTATTCTGCCACGCCGCTGACGGTTTTGCAACCGCTACCGCCAGCGCTAGCACTATCGCCAGGCGCTATCTCAAGTTCGTGCACAGCGCCACGCCGCCGACAGTTTCACAACCGCTCCACACGAATGCTACCGCAGGCGCTCCGCAGGCGCTAGCGAGAAGTTCTATATATTGGATCTTTGCTTCTCGTTTTGGCTAATCCATCCAGAGAGGTTGCAAGTGCCATAATTCTATTGCTGTTATGCTGCCGAAGATGGATCTCCCACAAAAAGCTTAAGGAGAATTCTGGAGGAGGACTACATCACGCTACATCCGAAGGACGATCGCTTCAACCTCGCATATACTACAGCGATCCTTCATCTCCTACTTCAGATGATCTCATATAGGGAGTTTTATCATTGTTATCATTATTTTCATTCCATACTTTTTGTAACCGTTTAGAGAATTCGCCTTGTGTTGGCGACTAGATCTGGGTAGGACTTAGGGGGAAATTCGCCTTGTGTTGGCGACTAGGTCTAGGTAGGACTTAGGGGAAATTCGCCTTGTGTTGGAGACTAATTCTAGGTGATTAGATCTTTGGGGTGATCGAGGCCATATCCGGGAAGGATTGGCTAGAGCGGCTTGAGGCCTTATCCGGGGAAGGATAGGCTAAAGCCAACTGGTTTGTGGGGATACAAGTCGGTATAGAAAAGGAAAAGATATTTACTTTTGTACGCCTCTGATTTCTAGCGATATTGAAATCAAATTTATGTAAACACCTTTCTTTTATATAAATACAATCATGTCTCTATTTGTGTTTACTTGATTTCTCTCCTTTGGCGTTATCTCTAAAATATTGGTTACAAAGTTTTCAATTCAAATTATTTTATCTAAATTGTTTATTTCAATCTCTTTCATCTTAAAACAATTTAGTACTTGTTTCTAAACTTGGTTTTTATGATACTCTCACAAATTAGCTAAATTGTTATTTTGCCTTTCTCATATTATAAAACAATTTAGCAATTTTCATAACATTATTAAAAAGAATTTTTATTCCCTTATTCACCCCCCTCTAAGGGCGCCGTAAGATCCAACACTTACCATTCGGGGTCCATCCATGCGCATCCCCCGAGATACACAACTCATGATGAGTATCGTACGCTCCCTAATGTGTGAAGTTCAACTCATCTTGCACATCCAAGCAGTACTCCCCTCGCCGCCATACGTGACTCTTTGGATCAGCGCAGGGTAGCAATTTGAACCAAGCATCATGCTACGAGGAGAGTTATGTGAGATAACCAAGAAGAGAGGCATCATGTGTAACACCCTGAAAACTCATTTCAAGAAGGTCTTGAGGTCTCTAAGACCCTTAGAGTAGTCCCATGAGGTTAGGGGTTGTTTGGGTGGCCTTTGGAGGGGTTTTGGCCATGTTTATGTTCTACAAGGCTTCGGACACGAGTGTGTCACAAGCCATGTCTAGACTTTTCAGCCCGTTTGGAGACAGAAAGAGTCACGGCTCTGTTGACACGGGTTGGTGGGTAGTCGTGTCTGCCAACACAGCTTTGAACACAATCGTGTGTCAAGCCGTGTCCATTTCTAGGTCTTCTAGTGTGTTGACACGACCTGGTACACGACCGTTTGCAAAGCTGTGTGCGGGTCGTGATCATTTTCAAGCTCATTTTCAGAGTCGTCGACCCGATCTTGGAAGATCTGACGGTGGGTGTTCGTCCTGCTGGGGTTTAGGTCGTATTGGGGGTATTTTACACCCCCATTTAAATTTCACTCTTCCCTCTCTTAGGTTGGAGATCTTGGAAGAGGAGAAAGAGGAGGAGAAGCTCTCTTCCACCATTGGAGGAGCTTCAGAGCTCCGTTCGACGATGCAAGACCGACAACAAGGATAGCACCCGAAGGTGATCTTTTCCATCCATACACTTCAAGCTTTCTATGGAGAGAGAAATCTCATTGGGTAATGACATTTCTCCTTCCGATCTTAGGATGTGTGCTTAGCAATATTCATTTTCATGCTTTAATTTCAGCATTATGGCACCAGATTTCTCTAATTAAAGAGGATGAGGTAGCCTTTGTTCATTGAGAACCTCCGGGTTGATTGAGTCCATCCCCGACATGATTGAATTAGAGATCTGTGTTCGTTAATGGATTAAGCATGGTGGATGAAGTCGAATGCATGGCCGTGACCCGATTTTGTGATGATTGTTTGACGATGTAATAGGGTTTTTGCTAGACGTATGAATGCGGCGAAGATGTTGTTGTAATGCCCAAATTTTCGTAAGATTAGCTGGTGATGTGGTTAGGGCGAGAAACGCATTTGGAAAGTCCTAAGGTTGAATGTGATATTCACTTGTATGTTAAGGCGTGGTTTCATCTCGGTGATCTGTTGACTAGCCACATGATGGGATCATTCACGTGTGGTGGGCACCCTAACGAGATAAGTCCTCTTATGTGTAAACTCTAAGCGCGGTTTCCAATTCATCATGGCGTGATTGTTCATGCGAGGGTAGGACCCCATGGAGTGTGTGAAACTGATAAGAAAAGTCAAGTTGGCTGACAATTCCCCATGCCATGAAAGTTCATGTGCGGGTAGTGGTCTCAGCTGGGGTTCTTGGAATCAGTTGTTGTGGTTTTGGTGAAACTGACGAGAACATATATGCAGGTGGATGAGACCCCGTGGCAAGAATGTACATGTGCAGGTAGATGTCCCAGCTGGGGTTCTTTGAATCAGTTGGTGTGCTTTGACAGGTGTGAGTACCCCAGTGATCGATGTGATGTGTTTGTGTATTGAAGATGTGCAAGTATCATAAGCGTGAAAGGGAGCCATGGGTGAAACCCAAGTTGCATACATGTTGCATTGTTAGGCCCCTTTACTTCTTGCTCAACATGATAGAAAACATGTTTGATGCTTTTGACATATAGATTATAACTTGATATGCTTGTTTATATGTTTTTGTTCATATTGCATACAAAGTGCTAACTTATAGGGTGATGTAGTTCCCCGGTGTCCGCTAGGGTGTACAGGAGGAGGGGTGTTGTTACGTAGTTGTTGTCAGCCCTAAATGACCCTCGTTTACCACTTCTTTTATGTTGGTTGAAGGGCAAGGATCTCAAGATGGAGCTAGCTTGCCGACCGAAAAGACTAAAGCCTCATGAAGTGTCTCTCCTCCTTCTGTATTGTTTTCATTAGCTTTTTTGTTCCAGCTTGCATGCTGAGGTAGCTTAGGGGTTTTGTTGTGCCTGTTCTCCTTTGATAAATGTTGATTGGACACATGTTTTGTAAGTTCATAAGGTCGGAACTCTCCTTTTAGATGTGGACAAGCTCAGTTGGTTGGGTTTAGTGTTTCCGCTTTGTTTTCATCGTATATTGCTTGGGTTGTTTCTCATATCACTTTATAATGCTTAATCTGTGGTGACTCTATGCTTTGGGGTCCTGACCGGGCCAATACTATATAGTTTTTGATGGGGAGGTGTTGCAATTTGGTGTCAGGGATAAGTTTAGGGTTTCTAGACCGATAGATAGTGGTTTAGTGTATCTAGACCACTGGGGAGAGTTGTCCACATAGGATGTTTGTTGGAACCATGTGAGTTCCTTTTCTTATTAATGGTTGTACGTTAGATTATATGTATTATCATCAGGGTATTTTTGTATTAAGTGAAGCAAAGCACTAGTAGTATTTGTTATAGAACAAACCTACAGTGTTATTCTATCTCCAAGGCGTGCCTTTGATGTGTAAATTTGTGGATGTGTGTTCCGATGAACTACTAAGAACATCACTCAGAGAAAGAGTGTAAGCTAGTGATAGACATAAAATGCTCTAGGAGATAATTGTTATTGCTTAACATGGAGATCAATATCGATATTAGGTCCTTAACTTTTGGAAATTGGTTGGAAGAATTCAAGGTTGACTTTGATAGCTGACCTCAGATGCACTAAGTTATTGTGTGTAAGTTTCTAGTGGCGAGAGTATTCTGTATTCTATAAATTGTAAACATTAGAATAAGGTACAATTGTTGTTTTGTGAGAAATTCATCCATATAGGACTGAAATGATTACCTCGTCGTGTTTGGTAGAGCGATGTAGAAATTTTGAGAGTCGATCTTATAAATAATAGCATTTTATGAAGTGGAGGTTGTGCCATTAACATCAATTAGTTTTTATGATTGTGATTGGTGGTAGAAGAACCCATGAGGAGGGTATAATCTACTAACCTATTGTGAATGAGTTGAGATGCTTCAAGGAGCTTTAGTAGCCTCTTCGCCGGTGGGTGTGAGCTTGGGAAATCATGAATGCTCATTTTGTGGTTTGAGGGTTTCATACCCTAATCACAAGGGTTCCTTGAGAGCACCATGTTGGTTTACTTTTGTGTGTTGTGCACGCATGTCTATGCATCGTACTAGCGTTTGAATTTTTAACTAAAATATTATTCGAGACGGAAGCATCACACTCTTTTCTCGTGGATAACTTTATCTGGAGGATTGGAGTTGAATCCGTTGAGGAGGAGTTGGAGCTGAGCGCGTGAATGTCAAACGAGTCTATCATGACCACCAAAAGAAAATGGCATATTTTGTTGAGAATATGTGATCTTGACTTCGAGCTGGAGGCGACAATTATACTGCTAGATGAGTTTGATGTGATTTTAGGGTTGAATTGACTTACGGAGAAACGGGCCAATATCAACTTCCTGTTGAAGGTGGTGACCCTAAGAAGAGAAGGTCGAGCTGAGGTCCGATTTGAGGGTCTGAGTAGAGTGGCTTACTCCCTAATTTCTGGCATGCAAATGTTGCATGCAGTAAATTAATGAGGTGAGGTGTTCGTGGCTTTGCTGGAGACTCATTCCATGAAGTTAACAATTAGAGAAATGTCAGTGGTGGCATATTTTGAAGATGTGTTGCCAAACGAGCTTTCTGGAACACCTCCTCAAAGAGAAATGGATTTCGCGATAGAGTTGGCACCTGGTGCGAGGCCAGTGTGTCATGCTCATTTAGGATGACATTGAAGGAATTGGCTGAGCTAAAAATCCAATTGCAAGAATTAATAGAACAAGGGTATATTAGAACAAGCTCTTCACCGTGAAGTGCACCGGTATTGTTTGTGAGGAAAAAGAATGGTAATATGCGGTTGTGCATCGACTATCGGGAACTGAACAAGTTGACCGTCAAGAACAAGTACCCGATCATGCGGATTGATGATCCTTTCGACCAGTTGGTTGGGTCGATAATGTACTCCAGTTCGACTTGATGTCAGAGTATTACTAGTTAAGAATTCGGGAAGGAAAACATTCTGAATATGACATTTGGAACGAGATATGGGCACTTCAAATTTTCTGTTATATTATTCAATTTGACGAATGTGTTGTCAGTATTCATGGATGTGATGAACATGGTGTTCATATGATACCTAGATTTGTTCATGGTAGTATTAATATATGACTTTATAGTGTATTCAAAATCAAGCGCGAAGCGTGAGACTCAAATGAGGTTAGTCTTGCTGACCTTGAGGGAGAACTTGGTTTATGCCAAGTTCTCAAAGTGCGAGTTTTGGATTAGGAAGGTGACATTTTTGGGTCATGTGATTAGTGTTAAGGGGTAGCGGTGGATCCGGTAAAAACTGGAGCCATCATATATTGGCATGTTTTGAAGACCGATGCGGAAGTCAAAAGTTTCCTTGGACTAGACGGTTATTACAGAAGGTTTGTTGAGAACTTTTCGCGGATAACTTGGCCCCTCACCTCTCTCTCGCAAGGATCATAAGTTTGTTTGGATGTAGGAGTATGACTGAGTGTTCGATGCAATGAAATACAGGTTGATGACTGCTCTGATCCTAAGTTTTCCTAGTGGGACTGAAGGATTTCAGATCTTTGGTGACGCTTCAGGTTGCGGTTTGGCTTGCGTGCTAGTGCAGCATGGTAGCGTGATTGCATTTGGGTCGAGACAGTTGAAGCCTCATGAGGAGAACTACCTTGTTCATGATTTGGAGTTGGCTACGGTAATCTTAACATTGAAATTATTGAGGCACTACATTTACGGTGCAAAGGTGGATATCTTCACAGACCATAAAAGTCTGAAGTATCTCTTAGACCAAAAGGATCCGAATATGTGGAAGCTTAGATGGGTCGTGTTCCTTGGGGATTATGATATAGATATTCAGTACACGCTGGGCAAGGCAAATGTTGTGGCCAACATATTGATCAGGAAGTACTTTGGGCAGGGCAATTTGATTGAGGCGCACATCGAGTAGTTAGTGCGAGATTTTGAGTCTCTTGATATTACTTGTGTCGCTATGGGTGATACTAGTGTAGCATGTTTGAGCTGAATCGAGTTGTAGTGCGATTTAGCCGACTAGATTCAGGAGGCGACCAATGTAAATGAAGAGTTTCAACCCTTTGTATTGGAAGCTCAGCAGGGCGAGAGAGGTGTCTTGGAGATTGTCGTCAGACTATTTAAGAAGAGCAGGAGAGTGTGCATTCCACGCTTTGGCAAGCTCCGCGAGGAGTTGATGTTAGAGGTTCACTTCATGAAGTACTTCATTCATCCAGGAAGTACGAAGATGTACGTGGATTTGAAGAAATTCGTTTGGCGGCCTAGGATGAAGCGGGATATGGCTTCGTTTGTGAGAAGGTTTCAGACATAAGCTTTAGTGAAAGTTTAATGCCAAAGGTTGGGCGGCTTCTTAAAGCCTCTTTCGATCACTGAGTGGAAGTTCAATGACATTTCCATGGACATTGTGCATGGTTTGCCCCGGTCTTAGCATGGTAATGATGCGAACTTGGTGATTGTGGATCACCTGATTAAAGTGGCTCACTTCATTACTAATAGGAAGGATGATAGCATCGAGAAGCTAATAGAGCTGTATATTCGTAATATCATGCGGTTGCATGAGATTCCAAAGAGTATTGTTAGTGACAAAGATGGATGATTCACGTCCAAGGACTGAAGGCTAGTGCAGAAGAGCTTAGGAACAAAACTCAACTTCAGTACGACATTTCATCCACAAACTGATGGTCAAATGGAGAGAATGAATCATACAATGGAACACATGCTCAGAATGTGTGCTCTTAACTTTGGAAAGAAATGGGAAGACCATCTCTTCATGGTGTAGTTTGCGTATAATAATAACTTCCACATAAGTATCAAGATGGAACCATACGAAACTTTGTATGGGAGGCGATGCCAAATACCGATGTATTGGATAGAGGTGGGCGACACCCAACTTTTGGGAAAGTTGGTGGTCGCCGATGCTTGTGAGCTAGTGAGAACAATCCAGGAGCACATAAAGATTGCTCAAGATTGGCACCCAAAGTATTTCAATGCACACCACAGAAATGTGGAGTTTGTAGTGGGCGATATGGTTTATCTAAAGATCAAGATGTTCAAGGGCGTTTCGAGAATTCGGTAGTTGAAAAAGTTAAGTCCAAGGTACTTGGGACCGTTCGAGATCACAAAGCGAATAAGCGAAACAACTTCTCAATTGGCGGTCGACAAAGTTAAGTGGATTGCATGACATATTCCACATATCAGTGGTGAGAAAAGCTTTGGTGGTGCCTAGTGATGTGATTGAGTCAGCAACTATTTGGGAACGGTAGTGCGTCCAATGTGCATAGAGGATGTAGATATTCGAAGATTGTGGAATAAGGAGGTCAAGCTCGTGAAGGTGCGTTGGAACAATTGAAGGCAAGACGAGTTCTCTTGGGAGTGAGAGAAAATGATGTGGGAAAAGTACACGGAACTCTTCGCCTTAGGTATGCATTTTGTTTTGTTTTATTTTGGTAATGCTTTAAATTTCGAGGACTGTGAGAATTTGAAAATAACAGAATTTTTATTTCCAAAAAAGTAACTATTACAAGAGTATTGCATCCTTTATATAGACCAGGAGGGAAAGAGATAAATATGAATACACATTGTGGGACTAAATACAAAAACACTATACAATAAGAAACTGGGCGATCAGGCGGTCACAAAGAACTAGACCGCAGCGACCTCGCCGGTATGGAGAGGAGACTAGCGGTCACACAACAGGAAGTAGGTCGTGTGAAAGAGGAGACCGCCAGTAGACAATTATGTTGGTGGTGAGCAAGTTGACCGCGAAACCGTGCTGGCGAACACTCCCCCGTAAAGGGGAGATCGAGGCTACCAGATCGCTTATCATCCCAAGAAGTGAACTTATACATTTGAGGAGACGTGGCGGTCTGCTGCTGGGAGACCGCAGCGACCGAGGTTAACGGTCTGTTATTTGATGGAGCTAGGGACCGCTGAACTTCACTAGAAGTGGACTGACATGTCTGAGATGAAGTGGATGACCGTAGATCGGAGATCGCTGAGACCGCGGATACCAGACCGCTGTTCAACAGAGTTTGATACCGCGAAGACTGCAGACTTGAGACCGCCAAGGAGAGACCGCTTGGTTTCAACACTCCCCCGCAAGCTGGAGCATATATATCAATCATTCCTAGCTTGTTACACACATCAGAGAAGGATGAGGATATGGGTTTGGTGAAGATATCAGCCAGCTCTTTGTCTGAAGTCACGAAGGGAGTACAGATTTGTTTCTTCAAGATTTCTTCCCTGATGAAATGACAGTCCACTTCAATGTGTTTGGTTCTCTCATGAAAGACTGGATTTTGAGATATGTATATTGTAGCTTTGTTGTCACAGAACATTGGTAAGGGATGGTTGTAAACTTCTCCTAAGTCTAGTAGGAGAGTTCGTAACCACTTTAATTCACATGTAGTTTGGGCCATGCTTCTGTACTCGGCCTGCGCACTTGATCTAGATACCACTGCTTGTTTCTTGCTCTTCCAGCTCACCAAATTTCCTCCCACGAAGGTACAAACACCAGATGTGGACTTCCTATCTCCTTTATCATCAGCGTAGCTAGCATCTGAATGGGCTTCTATGTTGAGATGATTGTTTCTTTGGAATAGAAGTCCCTTCCCTGGGGACCCCTTAATGTATTCCAATATTTTTAGAGCAGCTTGAAGATGACATTCCCTTGGAGCTTGCATGAATTGGCTAACCTTTCCAACCACATAGCAGATGTCAGGTCTTGTTACAGTTAGATAGATGAGCTTGCCTACAAGACGATGATATCTAGTGCTATCAGGCAGAGGAGGGGAGTTGTCATTCCAGAGTTTGTCGTCTCCTACTGCCATTGGGTACTTAGCAGGTTTAGCACCAAGAAGACCTGTTTCCTTCAGAATGTCAATAACATACTTATGTTGTGAGAGAACCATGGAGTTATGTTTCCTTGAGACCTCAATGCCCAGAAAGTACTTGGGAGTTCCCATATCTTTGGTCACAAAGTGTTGAAGAAGATGTTTCTTTGTAAGGGTGACACCTTCAATATCATTACCAGTGAGAAGGATGTCATCAACATAGACAGCCAGAACCACCATTCCATGAGGAGTCTTGCGTATGAAGAGAGAGTGATCTGCAGGACTGCGGATGAAGCCAATGATCTTGATTACTTCATTAAACTTTTCAAACCATGCGCGAGGACTTTGTTTGAGACCATAGATAGCTTCTTTAGCTTACATACACGAGTCTCCCCCGGAGCAACATACCCTGGAGGTTGCTCCATGAAAACAACCTCTTGGAGGTCACCATAGAGGAAGGCATTCTTGACGTCTAATTGAAAAAGTTGCCAACCTTTATTGATGGCTACAGAGAAGAGAACTCGGATGGTGGTAAGACGAGCAACATGTGAGAAAGTGTCAAAGAAGTCAACTCCATATGTCTGAGTAAATCCTTTGGTGACTAAGCGAGCTTTGTAGCGGTCGATAGATCTATCGACATGGTATTTGATCACAAAGACCCATCTACACCCAACAACATCTATTCCAAGATGAGGAGGAACAAGTGTCCAAGTGCCACGTTCTTGAAGGGTGGAGATTTCTTCATCCATGACAGCCTTCCACTGAGGTATAACAAGAGCTTCCTGATAATTAGCTGGAGTGACTGTATCTAAAATAGCAATAGCAAAAGCCCTAGCAGAAGGAGTGAGTTGAGCATAGGTCACAACATCATGAATAGAGTGTTGCGTACAAGAGCGAACTCCCTTTCGAAGAGCAATAGGGAGATCATCTATGGTGTCTGTATTTGCAGGAGATTCCACATCTGAAGAAGAGAGAGCTGGGAGAAGAGCTCCCGGAGTAGGAGGATAGGTGGTAGGAGACTCTGTAGGTGGTGGAGGTAACGAAAGAGGAAGAGGAGGTTGGGTGGGTAGTGGAGTTATAGTATAGGTTGGTGGAGGTGGTGGGGAAGAAATGAGAGGTGGTGAAGGTTGAGGTTCAGGAGTCAGAGATTTGGAGGAGTTAGAGAAATATGGAACAGTCTCAAAGAAGGTGACATCAGCTGAGACATATTGTTTGCGAAGAAGAGGATCATATCACTTATAACCTTTCTGAGTTGGAGAGTAACCGGCAAAGATACACTTAACTGCCCTAGGTGAGAGTTTGTCCCGACCTGGTGAAGGAGTATGGACAAATGTAGTACAACCAAAGACTTTGGGAGGTAGGGAGAAAGGTTTTGAGGTTGGGTATCAGAGAGAAAATGGTGTGGAGCCGTGAAGGATGGTGGAGGGAATGCGGTTAATGAGATAGCAGGAGATGAGGATGGCATGAACCCAATAGGTTTTAGGCATATTCATCTGGAAGAGTAAGGTGCGAGCCATGTCGAGGAGATGACGATTCTTACGTTCAGCTATTCCATTTTGTTGAGAGGTGTAAGGACAACTAGTTTGATGTACAAGACCATGATTCATGCAAAACTCAGAAAACTGATAAGAAACATATTCTTTAGCATTATCAGTGCGAATAGCTTTGATAGACACTCCAAACTGAGTGTAAATTTCATTATAGAAGGTTGAAAAAACAGAAAAAAGTTCTGAGCGTTCTTTTAAAAGATACACCCAAGTACATCTAGAAAAGTCATCAATAAAATTTACAAAATACAAACTACTCCCACCAACGGTCTTGGTAGGAGAAGGACCCCAGACGTCAGAGTGAATAAGATCAAAGGATCTGGTAGAGCTGCGACCATGCTTGGCAGGATAGGAAGCTCGATGATGCTTTCCCAATTGACAGGCTTCACAGTTGAGAGGAGAGGTATCTGTGGAGAGATGCGGTAGAAGTTGATAGAGCAGCCGAGGTAGTGGGTGACCAAGATGGAGGTGCCACTTATGGAGAGAATCAGATGTTATGGAAGCAGAATGAGCAGCAAGAGCATCAAGGAAGTAGAGGCCTCCACTCTCAGTCCCAGTAGCATCTGTCTCCTTCGTGTGAAGATCCTGAAAATAACAATTAGTCGGAGTAAACATAATAGAGCATTGTAACTGTTGAGAGAGAGCCTTGCCAGAGAGTAAGTTGCAAGGAAAAGTAGGCACATAAAGAGTGATCTCCAGAGAGATAGTCAGAGTGACTTGAACTACCCCAGTCCCACACACATTTGAGGGAGAACCATCAGCTGTCAGGACCGGAGGAGAATTCTTGTGCTCTAGTAACTTTGAGAAAAGTTTAAGGCTTCCTGTCATATGTCTGGTTGCGCCAGAATCAATAAGCCACTTACCTTCAGTAACCAAGTGCACACTACCTGACGAGGTAGCAACGGAGGCAGACGGTGGTGTAGTAGCAGCCAGCGGGCGAAGGTGAGGATGTTTGAGATAGCAGCGATCAATGTTGTGACCCTTCTGACCACAGTGAGAACAGATGTACCGGGGAGGTCCTCGGCCACCAAGAGATCCACCACGGCCACCTATGTGACCACGTTCATCCCGGTGAGCAAAGCTTTCTGGAGGAGGAGGAGACAATAGTGGTCGTTGGAGAAGAGAGGTAACCGCGGAGACACGAGCAGCGGTGGCATCAAGAGTAGGAGAGTCAGCTTCCCCAAGAATTTGCTGTCGGATCATATCATAGGAGTCAGGAAGATGGAGAAGGTAACACACAACCAGGAGCTCTTAGAAGTGTTTATGCTGCTCCGCGAGGTCAGCAGAGAATGGGCGATGCTGAAGAAGTTTAGCCCGAAGTGCCTGAACCTCTTGATATGCGGTGGTGGGATTCATGATTGGGTGGGCAAAGAGGTCAGCATATAAGGTGTAGATGCGGGAGGTTTTGGCACCTTTGGAATAAAGGGCAGTTAGATGGTTCCAAGCAGCTTTGACGGTCTCATCATGACAGATGATAGGAAGACACTCATCAGAGAGGCTGTTAGCTAGCCAAGTGCGAACCAGAGCATCGCTAGCATCCCAATCATCAAAGGTGGCAGACCCTTTGGGAGGAGGATCGTCGGTGAGGTGGTGGCGTTTGCGTTGAGACCGTAAGAGGAAGGTGAAGGAGACACTCCAATTAGGATAATTCAGGACAGTCAGCTTGGAGGTGGTGCCAAGGTTGCCATTAACAGTGGTAGAAGTAGAGGTAGAAACAGCCACAGGAGTGGAGACAGGGACACTCACAGACGGGGTACCCATGATACAGAAGCAGGAGGAAAAAGGGGCAGATCGCGCGGTCTCGCAGACAGAGACTGAAATAGAAGGAGATCGCGCTGTCTGGAGAAAGGGAGACCAGCCGAGGAGGAGCTCACAACAAAAGGACCAAACCTATCTCTGATACCATGTGAGTATTGCCTCCTTTATATAGACCAGGAGGGAAAGAGATAAATACGAATACACAGTGTGGGACTAAATACAAAAATACTATATAATAAGAAACTTGGCGGTCAGGCGGTCACGAAGAACTAGAACGCAGCGACCTCGCCAGTCTGGAGAGGAGACTAGCGGTCACACAACAGGAAGTAGGTCGTGTGAAAGAGGAGACCGCTAGTAGACAATTCTGTTGGTGGTGAGCAAGCTGACCACGAAACCGTGCTAGCGAACACTCCCCCATAAAGGGGAGATCGAGGCTACCAGATCGCTTAACATCCCAAGAAGCAAACTGGTATATTTGAGGAGACGTGGAGGTCTGCTGCTGGGAGACTGCAGCGGCCGAGGTTAACGGTCTGTTGTTTGATGGAGCTAGGGACCGCTGAACTTCACTAGAAGCGGACTGGCATGTCTGAGATGAAGTGGATGACCGCTAATCGGAGATCGCTGAGACCGCAGATACCAGACCGCTGTTCGACAAAGTTTGAGACCGCGTAGACCGCAGACTTGAGACTGCCAAGGAGAGACCGCTTGGTTTCAACAAGGACTAACTTTTTTTAAGAGGGGGAGGAGTTGTAACACCTCGAAAACTCAATTCAAGAAAGTCTTGAGGTCTCTAAGAACCTTATGAGAGTACCATATGGTTAGGGGCTGTGTGGGCAACCTTTCATAGGGGCTTTGAACATGTTTATATTCTGCACGGCTTAGGACACAGGTGTGTCACAAGTTGTGTCCAGGCTTTTTCAACCCATTTGGAGACAGAGAGAGTCATAGCTTCTTGACGCGGGTTGGTTAGTTGCTGTTTAGAATAGTGCCCTGCGATGTTCCTGATTTGAAGAAGTGTTCAGGTCAATGATAAAAACATTATATATTTGATGGTATGTCTCATTTATGACAGTAGAGAATATATTGTATGTCCAGTATTTCTCTGATCTAAGTCAAAAATCGTTGAGATGTATTGGACATATCGTTGAATAAGTATGTATATATTGTTGAGACTACTCACAGAAGACGGTAGAAGGACTATCATTAATTGTCGTGACATTAAGGATAACATGACGATATCGTTGTGTCAACAAAGTACACACAGTGATATCGTTGTGAGAACAAGAAGAATCAATCAAGTCATGGTATCATCATGTCAACAAACATCACATGACGATATCGCTGAGAAGTCTAGCGTGATGAAGCTCTTCAGAAATCTTAAGTAAAAAGTATCTGGCCAAGATGACATATCATCGTAAAGAAGTAGTGTCATCTTGAAGGCTAAGTTAGAGATCATGGAGACAATTTGCCTTTGAAGTATTAATCAGAATGATCTCGACGATATCGACGAGAAGACCTCATATCGACAAGATGATCTCGACGATATCGACGAGAAGACCTCATGTCGACAAGATGATCTCGACGAGAAGACTTCACATCACCGTGACTGCTTATGTATCTGAGATAATCTATATCGTCGAGATATCCTTCTCAGCTGATGATTTAAGAAGATTTGAAGAAATGTCTATAGTACCAAATGGATCGCTGAGACAACAAGCTGTATCGTCGAGATGGTGACCATATCGTCGAGACAGACCGAGATTTTTTGAAAGGCTCTGTCTGCATTTAATGTCGTCGTCAAAGGGACCAATAAGCGAATGCTGTTAAGAAATGGGATTCTGACAATAATGAGTACTCAGAACAGACCGTTAGAGGGCCTTGTCATATAAAAAGACAAGATGTATGCACTAACACACACATAATACTTATAGAGAAAATACATAACTAAGAATTGGAACATAGTGCAGCTGTGAGAAAGAAGGAAGAACTTTCTTGTGAACAATATGATTTTGTCTTCAGTTCTCCAAGTTTCAGTTAAACATCATCGACTGATAAGCAGTGTTCCGGAAAGAAAGAAGAAGTTAAAAGAGAAGCCTGTGTGCATAAGTAATACCTTTAAAGCCTTCTCCTCAAGTGCAGAAGCCATCTTCACCGGCTTCACAAGAACTCTCCAGTACTGTGTGGAGTATTCCCTTCTTCTGTAACACAATATATTTTCTGTAGGACTCCTTTAGTCTGAGTTGTAGGGCCCTTGTGCCTGAGTTGTAGGATCACTTGTAGATCTAAGTTGTAGGGCCTTTATGCCTGAGTTGTATGGTTCCTGGAACCTGAGGTAGGATCCTTAAAGGATCAGAGTTGTAGGGCCTGAGTGTCTGAGCTGTAAGGCATGTGTGCCTGAGTTGTAGGGTCTTTTTTGAAGATCTAAGTTTTGGTGGAGATTGCTGATTTTAGCACACTGCTAGATAGGCGCAGAGGTACACTGGAGTACTGTAGATACATTGTCTAGGGGAACCACTAAAAATCTGGTGTGTTCTGTTTGATGTGCTTGGTGATTGATTTTGTATTGTGACTTTTTTTGTGTGCTTTCAAATTTAAACTTATAAAATAGCCCCATCACCTATTCTCCCCACTATAAGTGATAGTTCTATAAACAATAAGTGGTATCAGAGCGAGATTGATCAAAGAGTGACTTAACAGTCAATTCTAGATCCCTGGAACTATTCCTAATGGTTGGAGGAGATCAGCACAAGAAGATTAGATCCATGAAACTCTCTGTGTGCTCCAAAGAGAACTTTCCCATCTGGAAAGAAATAGTTAGACTGTTCATGGAGGCTGAAGATCTAAGAGTGTTTGTTACTCTTCAAGAGGGACCCCAAATACCCATGACAGCTTAAACTATAGATCCTGCCAAGCAAGTACCAAAGAATATATTTGGACATGAGCAATGATGAACTTGCTTTGGTGCCCCTTGATAAATGGGCACAAAACATCATAGTAAGTTCCATTGATGATTCCACCCTCCAAAATATTATACATTAAAAATTTGCCAAGGAGATGTGGGACTCCTTGACTGTCTATATGGAGGGGACAAAAGAAGTAAGGGATGACATGAAATCCCTTATAAATCAAGAGTATGAGCCTTCAAGCAAGGCAACAATGAAACATCTCAAGCTGTTATGAGAGGTTCTTCAAGATAGTGAATGAGCTAAAATATTATGGAAGGGAGTTCACAAACTCTGATCTAAATGATAAATTTCTTAGATCCTTCTCTAAGGAATGAGATATCAAGATCTGTGCCATCAGGGAGATGGGACATCTGGGTATCATGGAGCCCAAGAATCTGTATGGGAAGCTGTTGTTCCATGAGCTTCAACTTAACACAAAAAAGCTGAAGAGGAAAGCTCAAGGGGGAGCACCAGAGAGAGGTCTATGGACCTTAAGGTTGAAAGCTTAAGGAAGACAAGAACAAGACTCCAGTATTTCAGGAGGTGTCTGAAAGTAGTGAGACTTCTGATGCCACTACATCATACTCAGACAACACAAAAAATGAACTAGTTTTCTTCTCCAAGCAGTTTAAAAAGCTAATGTCAAGAAGAAGAAGAGACAACCATATGCCATCTTCTTCTAGCTCCAGGAGATCTGGTCACCATGATAGATCTAAATCTTCAAGGGATGACATGTATACATCTAAACCTAACAAATTTGATTTAACTAATAGTGTATTTTTTGCTGCAATAAGACATGTCACATGATAGCTTACTGTCCCTCCAAAAAAGGGAAACAAATAAATATGAAGATAAAAGGAACTCAAAGTACAAGAAGAAAACAGAGAAAGGGTTCATTGCTAAGAAGATCAGAACCTTGAGTGATTCTGACTTAAGTTCCTCAAAATCTGAGGAGGAAGCCCTCATTGGGCTCATGGCCATAAATGAAGACATCCAGGATGAGAACTCCTCTACTGGGAAGGTATGTCCAAAGACCAACCAATCTCCCATTTGGTATTTGGACAGTGGTTGCTCCAGACTTATGACTGGAGTAAAGAGCTACTTGAGGGACTAAACCTCAGTGGAGAATAAACCTTCAGTGATATTTGGAGGTTCAGAAAAGTGGGTGACCAGAGGATATGGTAACATCTCCAATGGCTTAGTCACCATCACAAAGGTAGCTTATGTGGAGGGATTGAATCACAATCTCATAAGCATAAGTCAACTTTGTGATCTAGGTTTTATTATTATTTTCTATAAGGATAAGTGCTTGGTTAAGAAATCCCTAAATTTTGAGGCTATCTTAATTGGCACCAGGAGTGGAAATATTTATTGTCTTAATTTTCTTCAATTAAATTCTTCTATATCAGTGTGCTTTGTAGCTGATGAGAAAGAAGCTCTTTGTGTCCAATGGCATAAGAGCCTTGCTCACATCAACTACAAAACCATAGACATGCTTTTCTCACAAAACTTAGTTAGAAATGGACCCAATATTAAGTGCATTAAAGAAGGCCCATGTCATGCATGCCAACTTGGCAAGCAAACTAGGACCAACTTCAAGGGCATTACTAACAAAGACTCTACTATGTGCCTCTACATGTTTCACATGGATCTGTTTGGTCCTATGTCAGTTCATAGCTTAGGAGGGAAAGTTTACACTCTTGTAGTAGTTGATGACTATTCAAGGTTCACTTGGGTATTCTTCCTTAAAAAGAAGTCAAATACCTTGGTTAACTTGAAGAATTTTGTCAGGCAAATTCAGAATGAAATGGGTTGTACTGTGGTCAAATTCAGAAGTGATCATGGTAAATAATTTCAGTCAGGTGCCGTGACAGAATTCTGCCACAAGCTTGGTATCTCCCAAGATTTCTCTTCTCATAAAACTCCTCAACAAAATTGAGTTACAGAGACGAAAAATAGAACCTTAATGGAGTCCCGCAGGACAATGCTAAGTGACTCCTCTCTACCAGAATCCTTATGAGCAAAGGAAGTCAATACAACCTGTCATGTGATCAATAGGGCCTCCATCACCAAAAAACACAAGAAAACTCCCTATGAGATTATGAAGGGCAGAAAACCTACATTATCCTATTTTAGAATCTTTGGTAGCAAATGGTATGTCCTTAATAATAGAAGATCCAAACTAACCAAGTTTGCTGAGAAAAACAGTGAATGTTTTTGTTTGTTGGATACATCTCCTATAACAAAGCTTAATTATAGGGTATACAACATTAATACCCAAGCGGTAGAAGAACCTGTGCATGTTGTATTTGATGAGACTAGTCTTATTCACAAGGGCTGGTCTAGTTCTTTAGTTGATGCAGGCACAACATAAAGGATGGAAAGTTATCCATTGAAGATCAAGTTGGATCTTCAGTGAAAAATTAAATATTATTCAGTAGCTGTAGACTTGGAGGAAGATGCTATAGCAGGTATGGACACAACAGAAGAAGAACAACCTGCATAACTAATCTAAGGAGAAAACTTCAGAGGACTACTAACTGCAACTAGACACATCAGGCATCGTCCATAGGAGCAAATAACGGGGGATGTCAATCAAGGAGTTCTAACAAGAAGCAAGGCCTTGAATGAAGCCATGTATCTAAGTTTCCTCTCTCAAATTGAACCCAATAAATTTGAGGAAGCAAACTTGGATCCATTTTGGATTACAGCCATGCAGGAAGAACTAAACCAATTTAAGAGATGCAAAGTATGGAAACTAGTCTCTAGACCCCAAGGACACAATATCACAGGAACAAAATGGGTCTACAGGAACAAAATGGGTCTACAGGAACAAATTGGATGAGAATGGCATTATTACAAAGAACAAGGCCAGACTACTTGTAAAGGGAAATGAGCAAGATGAGGACATAGACTTTGACTAGACCTTTGCTCTTATTGCAAGACTGGAAGCAATTAGATTATTTCTAGCCTATGAAGCCCACAAAGGATTCAAGGCCTATTAGATGGATGTCAAGTTAGCCTTTCTAAATCGAGATCTCAAAGAAAAAGTGTATGTAAAACAACCCTTAGGTTTTGTTGATTTTGAACATCCTAATCATGTTTACCATATGAGAAAAGCTCTGTATGGATTGAAATAGGCTCCTAGAGCCTGGTATGAGACCTTGTCAAGCTTTCTCATTGAGAACAAGTTCTTAAGGGGGAATATTGACAAGACATTGTTCCTAAAGGGAAGTAAAAGGCAAGATCTTGCTAGTGCAGATCTATGTGGATGATATTATCTTTGGCTCTACAGATGATCATCTCTATAAAAAGTTTGCCAACTTGATGCAGGGAAAGTTTGAAATGAGCAGTATGGGAGAGCTCAAATACTTCCTAGGTTTCCAAGTGAAACAGTCTGAAGATAGAATATTCATCTCATAAACTAAATTCACTAGAGAGCTAGTAAAAAAATTTGGACTAGAGAGTGCTTCTTCCATGAAGACTCCCATGGGATCTAATGTGTCTCTGGACAAGGATGAGAAGGGAGTACCCTTTGATGAAACCAAATACAGATGCATGATTGGATCTTTGCTCTACCTAACTTCCAGTAGGCCTGACATAATGTTTGTCACATGTGTTTGTGCTAGATATCAGGTAAACCCCAAGGAATCTCATCACTCCTCTGTCAAGGGGATCTTAAGATACCTGAAGGGTACACCCAATATTGGCCTTTGGTACCCTAGGAGCAATGATTGTGCACTAACTGGCTATTTAGATGTAGACTATGCAGGATGTAAGGAAGATAGAAAGAGTACTTCAGAGACATGTCAATTCCTTGGAGGAAGACTTATTTCATGGAGCAGCAAGAAACAAACTAGTGTGGCAATCTCATGAGCAAAATCAAAATACATATCTGCTGGGAGTTGCTGTGCTCAGTTGCTATGGATTCAGCACCAGCTCCAAGACTACAATCTGAAGATAACCAAAACAGCCTTGTTTTGTGACTCTTCAAGTTCTATCTCTATTGCTAAGAATCCTGTCTCACATAGCAAGACTAAGCATATTGAGATCAAGTATCACTTCATTAGGGAGTATGTGTAGAATGAGGATATAACCCTTGAATTTGTCCCCACAGACTAGCAAGTGGCTGATATATTCACAAAGCCCCTAGATGAAGCTAAGTTTAACTTCTTCAAATTTCAATTGGGGATGTTAAACTTGGAGTAAATTGTAACCCACTTTCAATTTATTATCCATCATTAAGTAGTAATTGAAAACTTGTATACTTAGTGCAATAGGTACCACTGAAGAAATGATGAAGTTTCACCAAAGTCAAACTAATATATGTTGGTTGTCTCAACGATACTGATGATCTCTTAACGATATAGAGTCAGTCATATCAACAATATCGTGAGACGTCTCAACGACATTTCATGAATCTCAACGACACAGAATATGTCTAAATTTTTTGGTGAAAGGACACTTGCCGGCTGGAAATTTCGACTGCACAATACGTATCGTCGTAATGCATTCCAGTTGTTTAGGCCTTATTGGATCTTTCAATCAGAGCCATCTGATGATTCATTTTTCATATCGAAAGTACGCCAAGGTACGTGCCCCTTCATCTACCTCTACTATAAATAAGATAAATGTTTATGCCAAAATTACGCTATCATTTGCCCTACATTCATCTCTGCGATAAAGACCAGTTCTCTTCTCGACAATAAACCGTTCCCACCAACCCTCATCAATGGCTCCAAGGAAAGATAATGAAAAGAAAGAGGCTTCAATAATTTCCGGATGTGAACTTTTGTGAGGAGGCTTCAACTCCTGTTTAGAAGAAATTCGTTCTATAATAGGGCTGCTGGAGGAGGTCGGGTTGGAGTACCTGCTGTGTGAACCATGTGTTCTAATGGATAGAGAACTTTTAGAATTATTTGTGGGAGCATGAGTTAATCACTCTGTCCTCTCTCTGAAATCTGAAGTGGCCGGGAAGAAAGTTAAGGTCTCAAGAAAAAACCTAGGAAAAGCTTTACGATTGCCTCGACTAGCGGCAGAAGAAGAAGAGGGAGGGCTATCTGGTGATGACATCTCTGCAGGATATACATGGTGTGGCCATAGTGGAAAGACCTATGGGTCCATCAAAAGAGCTGAATTCAACCAGAAAGGAAAATTGCTGACAGATATAGTAGGGAAGGTACTGCTATTTAAACCAGGTTCTCATGACAGGATTTCTAAAGACATGTTTGAAATAATGTGCTGAATTATCATCTCCAAAAAGATTGATTGGAGAGACCTTCTCTTTCAAAGAATTATAAGCAATCTGAAAAACCCTTCCGTTGGAAGGATTTTGTCTCTCTTCCTCCTCAATTCTCTTGGAGATATTCTGAACAAGGAAATGAGAGTACCATTGCACTACTCTAAGAAATGGACTCCAAAATGTTGGAGAGATGGGACAGGGTGATCTCCAAATCACCTAAAGACAGTCAAGCGATGGTGAAAAAGAAGAAGAAGGAAGCTGAGCAAACTGCTGATCCTGCAGATGAGAGCAAGTCATCCAACAGTGTTGAGGTAGAAAGTGTCCCATCTATCTCAAACCTTGATCTGACAGAGGGGGAGAGATTCCAGGCTCCAGCTGTCCCTGAGATAAGAATAGAATCTGCTACCATAGTGGCTCTTGAGGAAAGGAGAGCATCTTTGGGTGACTCTCCAGCTGTATACAAGAGAAAAAGAGACCAGGAAAAAGAAGCGATTATTAAGTGGGTGCTCTTAACAACAAGCTTTGGTTAAGTGGTTGATCCAGTTGAGGGGGAGTCCCTACTTGAGAGCTCAGCCCAAGACACTGATGTAGTTGAGGGGGAGACCCATCTAGGGTCCTCTACCCTAATTGATCAAGATGAGGATGATACTGAAAGAAGGGTTGGATCTTCTACTGAGGGAGGTGCTCAGGAGAAGTTTATGAAATATTCTGAGAAGAAACCAATTCCTGAACCAAAGAAGGCTGAAAGCTCGGAACAAATGAATGGGCTTGATCTGGTACTTTTCAAAGGGGAGTCAGTCATGATAGAAGGGGAGAACATGTTGACTGACTGTCCCAGTTTCCAATTCATTGTCAGTGACTCTGAAGATACGGTAAAGTTAGTACCGTTGAACCTTCAACTGTACAGTTAGGATCATTATTTCAAATGATGTCATCTCTGCTGGATGCCCAAAGGAATAAGATGGAGACTTTCATTCTGAAAACAGTTGATGATCTGAGGAAGGAGATAAAGGCTAAGATGTAGACTGTGTGTAACATCCCAACTTTAAAAGGGGGGGGGGGGATCTAACTGGTTCAATTGAACACTTGGAGGAGCTTAGGCCGGGTCATAAAAAACCACGACCCAACCTCCACCCCAAAAAACAGCAGCCCACATTAATCAGGAAGAACCAAGATAAAAACAGCAGCCCCTCATTTAAAGTTCACAAAGCAGCAGCCCCTATAGAGTGTGATAAGGCAGCCCCCTATAATAAATAGAAAAGATCATCAGCAACCTCTTAAGAAAATAAAACAAAGGGGCAGCCCTAATTAAAGCAAGCCACAACAGCCCTTAACAGAAAACAAAGCAACAACCCCCTCAACAGAAAACGAAAGCAGCAGCCCCCCTCCAACAGAGATAAACCAAAAAGGGCAGTAGCCTGCAACACATCCATTTTAGCAATACTAAAGGCAGTAAAGAATTTAAGAGGGAGAGAAGGGGGAAGTGTTTCCTTGCCTCGGATTCAACCGGCGTCTCGCCGGATCGCGACCAATTTGCCAAGAGCCGACCAAAGCCCTAGCCCCGGCGACGGGGGCTCACCGATTCACCATACCGACAAAGGAACCAAGCTCCGACGACCTCCAAACACCTCCTCCGGCGATCCCAACGCCGAAACCCTAAATCGCCTTTTTAGTCGCACTCGACAGCAGAGGACATCGGGGAGGGGAAGTAAAATGAGGCAGCAAAAGAACTTAGGCCAAATATAAATATGCACAAGCATTTATATATATATATACATATATATATACATATATATATATACATATATATACATATATATATACATATATATATACATATGTATATATATACATAAACCCGCACTTCTTCAAGAAAGTCAAAACCTCCTATACGCACTCACGCAATGACCTAGCATCGAACTCATTGGACGGCGATGATCAAGAAACGGTGACGCCCTCCGCACTCATGCCACACAACGACAACCTTAACATTTAAACCACCTCTACTAGCACACCCCACTTGTATTAAATATACGAAAAAAACCTGGGGCATTACAGCCTTCTCGAGAAATGACTTTGATTTCTCGAGAACTACAAGTGATTTCTTGAGAAATGCACTTAGAAAAATTCTAAACCTTTTCCTTCTTTCTTTCTCTTGGACACCAACAACTCTTCCAACTCCCAAGCTTCAAGGGTCTTGAAAATGAAGTGTATCCCAATAGAGAGATCACACATGAGTCAACACCATGTCCCACACAATGAGGGATTACATTGCATGAGACTGTGTTTAATGACCCATTGTGATCTGACATTGGTCTACACTTGGCAATTATAACCTGCAAGAACATAGCTAAAAGACAACATCAAATACACCAGCAATTCAACTTGGTTCAAGGGTGACTTCTTTCAAATCAAGGCTATTGTGGATACAATACCCAACAATCTCCCCCTATTTGTAGAAGTCAGAACCCTATATACTAAGATGAATTGCATCAAGATAAGACATATAAAAAGCACATCACAAATGAAAAATAATAAGCAGTAAAGACAATCAAAATCAAGGATTATATATATAGTTAAGATTGTCCCAAATGAATTTAAAGTTCACACAATCTAATCAATCAAAATATTTAACAGATCTCAGATTTCGTTTCTTCAATAGCTGCTCTTCTTCTTCTTTTCCTGTCTTTTAAAATATGCATCAGGCTTAGGATGGTACTTTGGAGGTGGAGCTGGAGCTTCAGGGTTTTCCCATCCATGGGTACTGAAATGGATTCTTCTCTTAGTCATGCTCATCTCATATCTCTTCCATTCTTCATGACTGTAATAATCTTTGACCTTCATGCCACCTTCATTCACTAGCTTGAGAGTATCTAAGATGATAATCCTGGAATCAGGACTCCATGTTTCAACAACTTCTCATGCACTTGCCTTACTAGTACCTTCTGTAATCTTTCCTAGAACTGATTTACTTGCAGATGGACCTTCTCCATATATACCTTCTTTTCCTTGACCCTGTCATTTTAGATTGAACTTCAGAGTGATCTGCTGGCCAAACCTGAGAGTAGTGTACTGGAGGAGCATGATCGGACTGTACTTTAGGTCTTGGAGAGAACTGAGGTCTAGGAGAGAAGTGAGGAGGTTGAGGATGAATTTCTAGTTCAGGGAATATAACATTATGAAGCCACACTGCAGTATTGGCAGTGTAAGCATTCACCTCTGCAATTTGCTTTTGAACACCAAAATTTAACTGTTCAAGCTGACTAGCCCACATTTTTTGAATCTCAGACATTTGAAAACTCAACATTTCAGCCATTTTATCCTCCCCCTTTCTGACTTCTACAGATAAGGTTTGGATTATTGAATCTTTGAAGTTTCCAGCTTCATCTATGATTTTGAAAGTGTTGTCATCAGCCTTTGTAGCCATAGAGGTTTGAATATTCTTTACCAGGGCTGTTTCATTCATGACTTGACCTATACTTACAATGGAATGATCTAAAGCCTTTCCTCCCAGATTCACAATCTTCTTCAGCTCATCAGTGTTTGCTTGAATTTCAGCTAGGCCTCTCCTCATTTCCTTTTCCACTGCAGAAATCCTTGAATGTACTTCTTGGATAGAACTTTCAAACTTTTCCCTTTGCATGTTCAACATTATTTCAATCTTGCCAAGCAGAGAGTCTTCATCTTGCACTGGAGGTGAAGGTGGTGGAGAAGGTAGAAGTACAGTCCTCCAATCCTCTAGAATTTCTTCAAGAATCACTGAACTAACTTTCTTTTGGGCAGAGGATGGAACCACATCCTCTCCCTCACTATCATGCTCTGATTGAGCAGCCTTGCCTTTCTCAACTAAAACATTTGGATGTTCATTTTCCTGATTTGAACCACCAAACTCCTTCCCCTCAATATCAGCTGGGGGAGGAGAGTGCCCAAGCACTGAGTCCACATCATCTGCATCAGCAAACTCAAGGTCAGCCCCTGACCATGCCATATGGACACTTGGACTGAGTTCTGCATGATAATCTCTTTCTATGTCAGCAACTATATCTGCAACTATATCTTCCACTGTATCTGCCTGCACTACTTCAGGATTAATAACTGGAGGACGAATAGGAACAGTATCATCAACTATGGTGGAGGGAATAACTTCCTCATCAAGAAAATTTGGAACTTCTGGAACTTCTGGAGCATTGGAGGTTGGAGCAGTATGCTGGGATTGAACTGAGGGAGCAACAGTAGGCTGAGAAGTAGGGAGGGGAGCTGGAGAAACATGTTGATTTACACCAGCTACAAAAGGATTAGGCTCCCCCTGGGGTCTTGTACCAACAACCACTGGCTTCTGAATCCTGATGTCCCATCTCTGAATGGTTGAGACATCTATCTTTTTCAGATGGTGAATAACTGCACCCTTAGACATATCAAAAGCTTCAGGATTTACTTGGTTCAAATATAGGGAAATAATTCTTGCATAGCTTGGAGCGAGAAGACTTTCTTTTATTTTGACAAAGAGAACTGTTGCCCAATTACAATTCTTTCTGCAGACAATAGATGTCATAAGGCAGAAAATGTCTTCAAAAACATATCCCATACTTCCTGTCTTACACAGAAATACCTTAGAAATGATGTCCACCAATAATTTCCCTACATTATTCATCTGAATTCTTCGAATTGACTTGGTAGCTTTATCCAAGCCACAGAAGGATAGAGTTCTTGCCCAATCTCCATCTTCTAGATCATCATCACATTCAACTATGGGCAGTTGCAGATACATGGAGATTGACTTAGAGGAAATCTTTACCTTGAGATTGTTTACAGAGGATTTCATCATCCTTCCTTCCTTCAGAACTTTGACATTCATGAAGAATTCTTCCACCTCTCTGTATAGGATTCAACAAGGATGTTCCATGACAAATGATAGTCCTGCAACATCTAGGAGATGGAAAAGGTTGAGGAAGTCGTCTGAGATGGAGCTTAGCCCTACTCGAATGAGCTCACTGCCGACACAGATCTTTGGTATTGGAATAGGAGCCATTGAATCGAGGAGAAGAGTCGTCTGAACTACAGAGAGAAATTGCGAGAAAACTGTTCAGTCGGGTATGTCTCGAGAGGCGCTAGGGTTTCTCATGTGAGAACTCAAATTCATTCGAGACATTATATATATATATATATGTTTTATTTTTGATTTGACAGTTTAAAGGTAAAGAAAAAAGTATTTAAGTGTCGAGCGGCGTACCTGACTCTTCGAATTCCAGAGAATGAATAGTAGGTAAATTGGAAAATTAAATGATATTTCTCGAGAGGTATAAGTACTTCTCGAGAAATCAAAGATATTTCTCGAGAGGTATAAGTACTTCTCGAGAAATCAAAGATATTTCTCGAGAGGTGTAATTGTTCTCGAGAGGTGTAATTGTTCTCGAGAAGTTTGCTGAATAGTTTCTTTAAGGTAATTTCTCGAGGGATTGACCCATTTCTCGAGATATAAAAGGTCATTTCTCGAGATCAGTATTACTTCTCGAGAAATATAGCTCATTTTTCGAAAAGTGCCAGAATTCTTTTGATAAGTCCATTTCCCGAGATGTATAAACATTTCTCGAGAAGTATAAGATGTTTCTCGAGAAATCTCAGATTTGACTTAACTTTTTCTTGAAAATCCTAATCTTTGCTTCCTTGAGGGTTTGAAGAGTTGAAGGTCTTCCTTGCTTCATTTATAGCTTGACTAGGGCTCCATGTTGAGCATTCCAAGTTCTGTCTTGAAGAAAGAGAAATTGGTCTCATCTAGCGGCTTCATGATAATATCTGCAACTTGCTTATCCGTAGGGACATAACTTAGATTGATGCCCCCATTCTCTGCATGCTCCCGGATGAAGTGATATCTCAATTCAACATGCTTTGTCCGACTGTGAGAGACTGGATTATTTGCAATTGCTATAGCGCTGGAGGAGTCACAAAATATGGGGATTTCCTTGAACTTCATGTTATAATCTTCAAGTTGATTCCTTATCCAGAGAAGTTGTACGCAACAACTGCCTGCAGAAATGTATTCTAACTCGGCGGTTGAGATTGCAACACAATTTTGCTTCTTGCTACTCCAAGATATAAGCCTCCTTCCAAGGAATTGGCAAATTCCGGAAGTGCTTTTCCTATCGTCCTTACTACCTGCAAAGTCTGCATCTGAAAAACCAATTAGTTCACTATCATTACTTCTTGGGTACCATAAGCCAAGATTTGGTGTACCCTTAAGGTATCTCAAAATCCTCTTTGCAGCGGTATAGTGAGATTCCTTAGAGTTCACCTGATATCTAACACATACACATGTAAAGAACATTATGTCAGGCCTACTAGCAGTAAGGTAGAGTAGAGAGCCAATTGTGCTTCTGTCCTTGGTTTCATCGAAAGGTTTCCCTTTCTCATCCTTGTCTAGATACATAGCTGAACTCATTGGAGTCCTCATAGAGGATGCACTCTCCATTTCAAATTTCTTTACCAACTCCTCGGTGAATTTCGTCTGAGAGATGAAGATCCCATCTTCAGATTGCTTCACCTGAAATCCTAAGAAATATTTCAGCTCACCTATACTGCTCATTTCAAACTTCCCATGCATAAGTTTGGAAAACTTCTTGCAAAGGTTGTCGTCCGTAGAGCCAAAAATAGTATCGTTGACATAGATTTGCACTAGTAAAATCTTGAATTCCCTAAGAAATAATGTCTTATCTATCTTTCCTCTTGTGAATTTGTTCTCAAGAAGAAAGTTAGACAACGTCTCATACCAAGCTTGAGGAGCTTGTGTCAAACCATATAAAGCTTTTTGTAATAAGTAAACAGAAACAGGATGTTCAGGATCAACAAAACCTGGGGGTTGTTCCACGTATACTTCTTCTTTAAATTACCATTGAGAAATGCAGACTTGACGTCCATTTGGTATACGGTGAATCCCTTGAATGCAGCATAAGCTAGGAACAGTCTGATCGCTTAGAGACTTGCTACCGGAGCATAAGTCTGATCAAAGTCGATCCCTTCTTCCTGTTTGTATCCTTTAGCTACAAGTCTGGATTTGTTCTTGATTATTGTTCCTTCTTCATCTAGTTTGTTTCTGTAGACCCACTTTGTTCCAATGATATTCTTATCTTTGGATTTTGGAACAAGAGTCCACACTTTGCACCGCATGAATTGATTTAGTTCTTCTTCCATTGCAATTATCCAATAGGGGTCTTCATTTGCTTCTTGGAACTTCTTAGGTTCAACCTGTGAGAGGAAACTCAAATGCATATTTTCATTAGTAGTACCTCTTCTTGTTCTTATGCCTTCATGAGGATCTCCTATGATCTGATCAACTGGATGATCCCTCATATGTCTGAACTCTAGATTCCTTGTAGCAATTGGGACACCAGGAACTTCTTCTACTACTGGATTGTCTTCCTCCACTTGAATTGGCTCTTCATCTTGGCGATCTTCCTCTTCTGTTGAGGTTGGGGGAGAGATCTTGATGAAGGTTTGAGCATTCTCTTTAACTGGCTCATCCAAGCTTGAGTCTTGCAACTTTGAACATGCATCTTCAACAGAAGCACTAGAAGAGCTGCTATGTAGCATGCTCGTTTCATCAAATACAACGTTAATGGATTCTTCTACAACCAGGGTTTTCTTATTAAAAACTCTATAAGCTTTGCTATGGCTACTATAGCCTACAAAGATACCTTCAAAGCTCTTTTCATTAAACTTGGTTTTGTAATGCTTCCCATTATTAAGAACAAAGCATTTACTGCCAAAGAATCTAAAATAAGAGATGGTTGGTATCTTGCCTTTTAGTTGTTCATAGGGAGTCTTTTCATAGTTTTTATTTATGAGTGCTCTGTTTGCATGTGGCAAACAGTGTTGACGGTTTCAGCCCAGAAGTATTCCGGAAGTGAAGAATCGCTCAACATTGTTCTGCAATCCTCAATGAGTGTTCTATTCCTTCTCTCAGCTACCCCATTTTGTTGTGGAGTTCGAGGAGAGGAAAACTCATGAAAGATACCAAGGCTTTCACATAAGTCTGTCATGGCCCCAGATTCAAATTCTGTTCCATGGTCACTTCTGATTTTGACCATCGAACAATCTAATTCATTCTGGATTTGCTTGACAAACTTAGTGAAAATATCAAAGGTATCTGACTTGTGTTTAAGAAAGAATACCCATGCAAAACGTGAGTACTCATCTACAATAACCAATGTGTAAGACTTACCTCCTAAACTTCTAATTTGCAAAGGACCAAATAAGTCCATATGGAGCAGGTGTAAGCACCTGGTAGAGTCTTTGCCAATAATGCTCTTAAAGTTAGCTCTTGTCAGCAAGCACTTAACATTCGGTGCATCACGCACTAAGTTTTGAGAAAATAATTTATTTATAGTTTTGAAATTAATATGTGCTAATCTCTTGTGCCATTGGTCAACAAGAGATGCACTATATTTTACTAAAAAGCACACTGGTGTAGAGGAGGATAAACAGAGAAAATTCAAACAGAAAATATTTCTACAGCGAGTGCCTGATAAAATCATTTCAGAATTTTCTGCCGACTTTATCAAACACTTATCTTTACAAAAATCTACTATGTATCCTTTATCACAAAGTTGACATATGCTTATAAGATTATGTTCTAATCCTTCCACATAAGCCACATCGGAGAAGGATACATTACCATTAGTATTCATACCGTAGCCTTTTGTTATTCCTCTGTCGGATCCGCCAAAAATAACTTTTGGGCTATTCTCAACTGGAATATAGTTGTGCAATTGGCTTCTTCTCCCGGTCATGTGCTGAGAACAACCACTGTCCAAATACCAGTTAGGATTTCTATTGGCCTTTGGACACACCTGGAAAAACAGATTATTTTGCCTTAGGAGCCCAAACCAATTTGGGTCCTTGGTCCCTTGTTAGCTGAGCACCACGATGAACGTTAACATTGCGAGTGGTCTTCCTTGCAATGTTTACTTGTGGTCTCTTAAAATAAATCGGATTGAACCAGCAATCTATGGCAAACTGACCAATCTTGCTGCAACACCAACAATCAAATCTGTTGTATCTCCGCTTTGTATTCTCCTACTTTACTTTTTGAACGATAGTTTTGGCAGGAGCATTACTTTTTGATGAGGATCCCTCATGCGTGCAACATACACATGGTATAACTGTCTGCTTTGTCTTAGGAGCAACAGTCTTCACTGTTGGTGCCTTCTTTGCACTAGGTCCATGAACAAAAGGACCATAACTTCTCAGATTTATTTCCTTATAAGGTGCTTTGAACACACTTGCACCAAAGTTTCAGGAGCGAGTCCACCCCTTGTAGTCATTGACAGGCTCAAACTCAATTGGTCTAGTCAAGTGACCATATGAGCTTTCCAGATCATAGGCATTTGCAGGAAAGATAACTTTCTTAAATGTCGTCTGATCCAGATGGGCCTTCCCTTTCTCTTCGGCGGTAGCTTTCTTAGCATTCTTATTTTTCTTCTTGGCTCGGATGCTCTTAGAAGATTTACTAGATTCAGCCACATGACCTAATCCACTGCCACTTGCTTTAGCGGAGAATCTATCAATGATTGGAAGAACAGTTTTTGGTTGGGAGAACTTTTCAACTAGCTTTTTTCTCAGTAGCTAGCTGTTCTTCCAGCTCTTTGATAGTTTTCTCTCTTAGGGAAAGGAGCTCATCTGAGCTTTTGATCTTGTCTGTCAGGACTTGGATTTCCTCTCTGTGAGATGTAAGTTGTGCAACTTCTTCCCTTAGATTGGATTCTACTTCCTTGAGAGACATGATCTCCTTGGCCTGGGTTTTGACGACCTTTCGACATTTGTCAAAGCTTTTGAGCAATTCAGTATATTGAGTCATGAGTTCTGAATCCTCATCCGAGGAGTAGTTCTCTTGCTCAACTGAGTCATACTTTGATTCAGATAAGATGGTATGAGCATTTACCTTCCCTTTGTACGGAGGTTCTTCTTCGTCGTCAGTCATAGCCATGAGCCCGAAATAGGCTTCTTCCTCATCACTTGACTTCTCTGAGTCACCGTCGCTGAGAGTTTTGGACTTCTTGGCGACGAAGCTTCTTTCAGTCTTCTTTTTCCCGTAGGAGGATTTCTTTTCTTCTCTCTTTCCACCCTCTTTCTTCTTGTGAGGGCAATCAGCGATCATGTGCCCTGTCTTATTATAGCAATAATAAACAATGTCAGAAGAAATGTGTTTGTTCGGTTTAGACTTATACCTGTCATGGCTGCTTGAGCCCTTCCAGTGATGATCACCATCACGACGGGAATGTCTTTATCTAGAGGAAGAGGGCTTGTTCTTCATATGCCTTCTTTTTCTTAGCAATTTCTTGAACTGATGGGGGATTAGAGAGAACTCCCCATCAGACATTTCAGAACAGGAGGAGCCGACTTCTGATTCTTCTTCTTCATCAGTTTCTTGTGCCCTTATTGGAGACACAGTTCTGCTTTTCCTGGAGCTCTCGGCCTTTAGAGCCAAGGTCTTTTCCTCGCTTGAGGTCCGATTCCCATCTTCTTCTATTTTGTGGATATTCATCTGCATCTCATGAGATAATATCTTCCCGAACAGATTCTGTGGGTCAATATTTGGCAGCATTCCAAACTCCCTAATGGCAACGATCTTGCTATCCCATTCTTTCGTCAGGGATCGCAGGAACTTGTCACTTAGTTCACCATTTGTAATTTCACGACCATAGTTTCTTAGGCCGTTAACAATTTTGAAGAACCTTTCATAAGCATCGGCAATGCACTCCTTCTTACTCTGCTTGAAGGCCTCATACTCTTACCTTCCATGAGAACAATCAAGGATGTCCACATCTCTTTGGCTGATTTGCAGTTGATCAAGTTTTGTAGCATAGAGTCGTCCACTACACTAGCAATTATGTTCTTCGCCTTTTTGTCCAAGGCTACTATATCGATCTCATCCTTGGTCCATCATTTTCTTTGGCACATGAACAGTAGGGTCAATTGTGAGACAGTCATAGGCACATGGGGGCCTTCTTCCACAACTTGAAAATTTCTCGGATCTGCGGATTCCATGTAAAATCTCACTCTTTCTTTCCACATGGGGAAATTAGCCTTTGTGCAGATAGTAAGCTTCAACGAAGAGGAATCCCTGCTTCTTCCCATGATTTGCTAGCAACTAGAATGGATGGATCCTGTTCAAGGTGTTAACCTAGAAACGAACATCGACCCTATGATACCAATTGAAGTATCTAGTTGCCTACCTAAATCACCTAGAGGGGGTGAATAAGTGAAATCTGCATCTTTTGCGGAATTAAAAACTTGAGAAACAAAGAACACAGAAAACAAAACACAATCATAGACGACACAAGGAATTTTATAGTGGTTCCCCAATCTTGGGTACTCCACTTTCCGCATCGCCAATCTAGCACCACGGCTAGCCTCGGCTACTTCACAATAACTCGGATCAAGAATGATCCTACAATCTTGGAGTCACCACTCCTACAACTCAGAGACAAATTCTCCTACAAACTCGGAGACAATGCTCCTACAACTCAGTGATAACCCTCCTACAACTTGGAGATAACTCTCCTACAACTCGGAGATAAATCTCCTACAAACAATAGAGATTGTATACAATAAAAGGTCAATAAAATGAGTTCAGATCTGAAATACTGTAATCTTCTGTCTTCTTGATACTTGGAGAACTTTGGCTTGAAGAAGATGAGGAGAGGATAAAATCTCAGATCTGACCTTCTAGGATTCGACAAGATCCAATAAAATTCAGTAGATGATATGAGCAATGATCTGTCGAATCTTTTCTTCCAAAAGGATCGGCTGAATGAGGGAGAGAACGATCATCAACGATGGCAGGAGTCGGCGACTCTTTCTCGATTTCCGATTGAATATTAGAATTAGGTTTTCATGAGAATAATTATGAATAAGAGTCGACAGGAGCCTTATATAGTAGACAATCATAATGGCTAAGAGTCCTTGAATTAAGGTAAAATAAACCTTAAAATATGACACACGTGGCAAGGACACCGTCAGACGAGAAAACAAGATCCGTCAGAATCGGATTTTAAAGCAGAGCCTGAACAAGAATTAGTTCTCGAGACAAAACAGATTTCTCGAGAGATCAATAGATTTCTCGAGAGAGAGATAGACTTCTTGAGAAAAGAGCTAAGAAAAACTTTATGGAGATGTTGAAGGGGATTTCTCGAGAACAACAAGATTTCTCGAGAAATGGCTTTGACTTCTCGAGAGATGAATTAATTTCTCAAGAAAAAGATTTGAAAAACTTTACTGAACGGCTGGGATGAATTTCTCGAGAATAACTGAGACTTCTCGAGGAATAAATTTGATTTCTCGAGAGACACATTGACTTCTCGAGATATGACAATGAAAGCTAGAATAATAATTCAGAGAAAGATTTCTCGAGAGCTAAGCTGACTTCTCAAGAAATGACTTTGATTTCTCGAGAACTACAAGTGATTTCTCGAGAAATGCACTTAGAAAAGTTCTGAACTTTTTCCTTCTTTCTTTCTCTTGGACACCAACAACTCTTCCAACTCCCAAGCTTCAAGGGCATTGAAAATGAAGTGTATCCCAATAGAGAGATCACACATGAGTCAACACCATGTCCCACACAATGAGGGATTACATTGGATGAGACTGTTGAAGGAATATTAGGTTTGTAGTCTAAATCACCTAGAGGGGGGGGGGGGGGGGGGGGGGGGGGGGGGGGGGGGTGAATAGGTTTCTTTTAATTTTCCTTTAATTAGTATGTCTAATTTCTGGTTTGGAGCAAGCAAATGATCAGACACACAGAATGCACACAAGCATGTATAGAGGTTCCTCAAGACAGTGTGTCTTGAGTAGTCCTCTTTCCCCCTTCACCTTTCTAACAATGTGTTAGACAAGGCCAACTCCTCCAAACTCGGCTCAAAGAGCTTACAACTCAGATCCCTCAGGATCTCTCAGGTTTTCCCAAACCCTACCTCAGGCTCAACAGCCCTACAACTCTGATCTGCTCCTGATCCTACAGCTCAGACCTCAGCAGGTCCTACAACTCAGGCTAAACAGCCCTAACTCAGGCTAAACAGCCTTACCTCAAATCAGCACCTGATCCTACAGCTCAGACCCCTTCCAGGTCCTACAACTTAGAGAATTCCTCCTCCTACAGCTCGGGCTATGAAGCCCTATAACTCAGATCAACAGATCCTACACTCAGGCCTTCAGCCCTACAACTCAGAACCCTCAGGTTCCTACAATCTCAGACCAAAAGGTCTTACAACTCAGGCAAAATGCCCTACAGAAAAATGAGTATTAAACTTACTACAGATGATAGCAAGTCCTCTGTAGTTCCTGCACAGCCTGTGCTTCCTGTAGCTGGTGATGTTGATGTCAGCCACTAACTGATCTTCTTCTTCAGATGAAGGTTGGAAGATCACCTTGCTCCTTCTTGCAAAGGAGCTAACTTTTTCTCTCTTCTTCTTCTTGCTTGTTCAGTGAGCATTAGGAGAGAAGACAAGATCAACAACCATCAATGAAACAGTTGATTTCTTTTTGCACGCGACAGAGGATTTTTTCAAATGTGCCCTAACTCTTCCTTTTATACATCTCTAATCTTCAACGACTCTCAGCTGTCCTTCTGAGTAGTATGGGAGAAACTGGTGGACCCCACAAAGTTTTTCTGCAACTTGCGCCACAGGCAGAACACGCAATCTACTTTCAACGAACACGCTGTACTGTGTTTGACGAACTTGTCAAACTCTGCGGGCGACGATCTTGCCAAACTCTGCGTTCGACGAACTTGTCAAACTCTGCGTTCGACGATCTTGCCAAAATCTGCATTCGACGAACTTCCTTGTCTCTGCGTTCGACGAGCTATGTTCCGCGCTCGACGATCTGCACAAGTCTCAGCTGATTCTTCCTTTCTGTCTGCGTTCGACGAACTGCCTTCTGAGTTCGACGAACATGCCAACTCTTAGCTGTTTCTTTTAGTTCATCTCAGCGGTCGACGAACTGTGTTCTGCATTCGACAAACGACACTCTGCGTTCGACGAACGACACTCTGCATTCGACGAACACGCCCTTTGTTCCTTCTCAGCGGCTCCTTCTCTGGCCTCGTCTCAGCGGTCGACGAACTGAGTACTGCGTTCGACGAACGACACTCTGCGTTCGACGAACACGCCATTCTTTTCAATCTGCACGCTGCTCCCTTCCCGTCTCAGCGGATCCGCTGAGACAGCGATCTCATCTCATCGGATTCTTGACTATCTGTAGCTCAGCTTGTGTATAAGCTTTCTCAGCGGCTCCTGTTCTGGTCTCAGCGGTTCCGCTGAGACAGTGGGCTTGTCTCAGCGGTTTTGACCCTTCGTCTCAGCGGTTCTGCTGAGACAAAACTTCATCTCCTTGTAGATGATTTCTCTACATCTAAGGGCATGTTTGGACCTTCCTATTGAGTCACCTGTACCTGTATATACTACACAAGTATAGCTTTATCAAATACAATATGTCCTTAGCATTGAGAGTGATGCCTCTTCAAATCAAGGTAATATTGAGGGCAATATTCCCAACAATCTCCCCCTATTTGAAGAAGGCAGAACATTCCCAATGCTAAGGTACATTAACAGCAAAAAAATATATAACAAAAATGATCTGTATAGCATGGGCCCTAACACCCTAGGCTTTTGCCCTATCTAGCATGGGCCCTAACACCCTAAGCATTGACCCTATCTAGCATTGGCCTATCCTAAGCATTGGCCCTATCTCCCCCTTTCTGGTTTCTTCAACTATTTATCCCTCTATGGATTGGGAGGCAACATCTATAGATCCCTTTGGATCAACTTATAGGACAAACTATACACTCTTAGCATTTGCTATCTCCCCCTCAACCTGAGCAGGGAATAGGTTCCCTCTCAATTAGAGAGCTATTTTTTTGTAATAGCTGATCTTGTTCAATTTGAACAAACCTTTCTAACTTGAATACTGGAAGTAGAAATACAGAGTACATATACCAACAGTAACAAACACAATATGATTTTCAGAATCTGAAATGTCATTTGAGTTAAATGTTTAGTACAGACATTTCAAACAGTTCAACTTATGATTATACATTGAATAATTTAAAGAGCATCTCAAAGCAGGGTCTTCTTAGATGGACCCTGGGAAGAGCTTTCTCCATCTTTAGACTTTCTCTTCCTAGCTTCAGCAGCAACCTTGATCTTCTCCTTTACATTGAAGTACAGAAATGGCTTGGTAAGATATCTTGTGGGAATCCTTATAGGAGTTTCCCTTCTTACCATATTTTCTTTGAGAATCCTTTCCCTTAGAGATTCCCTCTCAAGGTGCTTGATCCATTCAACAGATGAATAGACATGGTCAATGTCCTTGAGTTGATTGCCATGGCTTACCCAGGTGTTGACAACAATTGTGTCCAACTCCATATTGTCATCCTCATGGAGTGGATCCTCTAATCTTTCCATCCTCTTCTGGGCCATATACTCTTCAGCAGTTTGAATGCCCTCTGCCCTTCTCCTCTTTGCTTCCCTCTCATCTTGAATCAGAGCTGATTGACCTTAGAAGTCAAAGTCTTCAGGTCTGCTTGGATTCAATATTGGAAGATTTAAGGCAATCCTTGTTCCTTGTAATACTTTTAAGCTTGAGGACCACTAATTATCATTAACCTTTTTGACCATAGTTAGAATATCTTCTTGAATTGCATTGGAAGCATTGTTGACCACTTCCACCACTTGCTTGCTGGCTTCTGCCTGATTGGAGAGTATCAGCTGGTGGGAATTCTCCATGTTGTTATATAGCTTTATGTGAGCTCCTTTTAGATTAGCCTTTAGCTTGGCAACCTTCTCCTCCCCCTCTTTGCCTTTTTCCAATATCTTTTTCTCTATTTCAGAGTGTTGATCTGTTATGGATTGGGAGAGAGTTTGAAATGTGTTGTCCACATCCTCCAAAATATTTTCCTTGGCCTTGTCAATGTGGGACATGACATGGCTGCTGGATGTGTTAGCTACTTGTGACATTCTGGCAACAGCTTTCTCCCAGACATTTTCATTCTTTTAAAGCTAATTCTTTACATATGTAATGTCCTTTGAAGAGACTCCTTGATGATCTACAATTTGTTTCAATACAGTGTGCTGGGCAGCAACTGTGCCTTTGGCCATCTCAAACCATCTTGTCATTTGCTGGAGGATATGATCAGATGCAGTTTTGACATCATTAACCTGGGTATTCAGCTCAGTCTTCACTGCAACCACCCTTGACTCCATCCTTTGCTCACTGGCCTGGATCTCCTGAGTCAATGCAGTTCTTGTTGCATACAACTCATCCCTTATCTGAGCACTGGCATCTTGAACTTTTTCTGCAATTAGCTCTTTCACAGACAGCATCTGACCCTCAATGATGGATCTTATTGAGTTCAGCAGGTCAGATGTGTCTAGCACAGCTACAGGCCTTTCCCGTGCCAATTCTTTCTCTGCCACTTCTTCATCTTCATTATTGTTCTTTTCCATTTCAGTTTATGGTCTTTGCAGCTCTTCAGCATTTGGGCAATCCTCCCCCTCACTAGCACCCCCACCACCATCTCCAAAGTGAGAGCTATGCTCCCCCTCACCCAGGGCATCCATATGAGGAGTATCCTGTCTAGGTAAACCTGAAAAATGGTTGATGAGTTAGTTAGATACCTAGACTAGCCTATAATTAGGGATTGAAGCCTAACTAAGCTCCTAATTTACCATGGATAGGGGAATTCAGTAATACTTCTTCAGCATGAGGAACAGCTGGATCAGTATTCAACAGAGTTGGCTCTTCTATCCTACCCAGGCGATCATCTTCACCATCCACACCATCCAAGAGCACTAGAGGATCATCATCCTTCCTGGAGGTTTCAGCACCTTCTTCTTCACTCTTCTTAGCTTTCTTCTTCTCCTTCAGCTCAGCCACCAAGGAAGGTTGGCTCATTGGTAGGACCTTTGTTGACCTGTCCAATGTCTTTATATCTAGTCTCTTCAAGTAGTGGATATTGATACCCTTGAAGGAGGAGAATTGGTCTCGATATGCATTCAGCAGGAAGAGTGATAAGATTCTTCCTATGTTTGGAGCCTGCAGACATTGCTTAATCCTTTGGTACAGGACAGTTCCCCAGCTTGTCCTTTTCTTCATGATGATCCTTGCAACCAGCTCAAACATTGGTTGTGAGATTGTGTCATGTGAGCCTGGCTTGCACAGAAGGGCCTTTCCCACTATATCACACAACAGCTTCCCTTTTTGGTTGAAAAATTTCTTCTTCAAAGATGCATTCTGGGAATCACTGTATTCACACCACTTTAGGGCTTGCTCCTTGTCTGATGCAGATAACTGCTCTTCTTCCACTGTAGGTAGGTGCATTACCTTTTCCAATCTCTTAGGGGACAGTTTCACCCTTATCTTTCTAATTTTAGACGATAAGCCATCCTTAGTAGATGACTGCCTAGCATTTGCATAGAATTCTAGCACTTCATGCCTGGATATCTGAGAGGGTTCAGATAACACGAAATCTAGACCGGCAGAAGAGATGAGGGAGATAACACTTAAAATCTCTGGAGAAGCATGGAGAAAGCCATCCCTCACTAGTTCACATCCTTCTAGCGACTCCTTCACGATCTTGGGCGCCATTTGGTCGAAGAGAAGAAACGTTGGGACGGAAGGGTAGAAGTTTCGTCTCGGCGGCTGGAGTAGTGCAAGAGAATGTGAAGAGTCATTTAACACGGTCTGCTATTTATACACTAGGTCTTAGTGTTAACCTAATCGACTCAGCGGAACAGCTGAGAAGATTTACCTAAAATTTCACCCTATGACAGAGTTCGTCGAGCTCAACCTCTACGATCGACGAACTCGGTATAGAGTTCGTCGAGCCCAGATTTTTCTTAGTTGTTAAAATGCAATCTGAAGCATAGCTTAAGCAGATTGTACTGGTTAATCTAATCATCCTACTTTAACATTATTGGAGACAGCATTTGATGATAATTTCATAGTAGGTAGGAGATATACTTACCTTGAGGATTTATTCCTCTACTTGATGTTGACTTCATAATGTCAACCTCCTGTCTGTCATGTGCCATTGGCACACACTGTTCAAGTACCAAATGATGATGGGGCTAGTACTTGAACTATCCTGCAAAATAGAGTTTAATGTCCCTTAAGAGCCGAAGATGACTTGGGTCCTAGGTTCTGGTTAGCTTAGTGAAATGGCCTTACTCTAGCTGCACCCTTTGCAAGAAGATTCATCTTTGAACATGGCACAATAGGGTTGTGCCAACAGTCTATGACAAAGTGTCCTACCTTACCACAGCACCAACATTCATGAATGTTGTATCTTCTCTTCTGAACACTTCTTGAGGATTGTGCAGCACAGTACACATGTTCAGGAATAGATACAGCAGCATTCTTCCTGTTCCTCTCAGCAATGATTTGACTGAATGTCATTCTGTGTGCTGTCTTGATGCTCTTTATCTTGATGGCATCAGCTTGCAATGACTTGGCAGCCATACAAGATTTGATGGCATCTAACACTGGGCAATCAGACATGTTTACTGATTTGACAGCAGTCATTGTCTTGGCTGATTCAACCTTAGAAGGGCTTGCCTTCATATTCTTGAATGCAGGGGCTGAAGTACCAAATACAAATGGTCCAGGTTGGGCCATTTGAATTTCCTCATGGGGAGCCTTCATTGCACTCAATCCCATTCCCTTTCTTCCACTATGGGAAGGAGCATTTTCCTTCCTATAGCAACTCCCATTCTTCCAGTGACCATAAATGCTTTCATGGTCATACCTGTTGGAAGGAAGTAACACCTTTTGAAAGGTGGGTTGTGGCTTAGCCTTCCCCTTGCTCTTCTCTCCACTCCCTTCTCCTACTTCCATTTTATTGAATCCTAGTCCTCTCCTATTAGTTTGGTAGGAGAAGGTGTCAATAATAGGGAGCACATATTTGGGCTTGGAGAATTGAGCCACCAGGCTCTTCTCCTTCTCAAGCTTTTCTTCAAGGTCCTTGATGACCTTGTTCTTCAGGGAAATAGTGCTTAATTGCACAATAGTTATCCCCTGTAAATGGCTAATTTGTCTACTCATCTGAGCTACCAGGGTGGTAGGTTCAATGTTGACATCCTTAGTCATTTTGAGGGAAACAATTTCCTGGGCTTGCCTCTTGGCAAGCTTCTTGCTCGTCTTCAGAGCCTCCAAAAGAACACCATATTTGTCAATCAATTGATTGAGTTCTTCCTCAGCTTAAATGCCCCTTCCATCAATTGATGAAGGTGCAACAGATTCTGGTCTAGTCTCATAATAAAAAATAGAAGTGGAATGAGATAGTACCTGAATATTGTCAGAAGCATTCTGACTCCCTTCCTCATTAGTGAAGGCCATAAGGCCTAGCCGAACAATGTCTTCTTCATCCTCCTATTCATCACTATCTGAGTGTGAAAGAGGGGCCCTGATTCCAACAATAGCAGCTGGATAATCTTCATCTTCTTCTGGTCCAAATATCCCAATGTAGGCTTCTTCTTCATTCTCTGAATCTGATGTTGAAGGATCAGATTCACTCCAGCTCCTTTCTTTCTTTGCTAGAAGGAATTTTTCTCCCTTCCTATCCTTGTGGTGATGATGCTTCTTTTCACCACTATCATTTCTATTAACTGGACAGTCAGCTATGACATGTCCAGGCTTGCTGTAGCTATAACAGATTATATTGTTAGAAGAATGTTTACTAAGTTTAGAGTCATACCTGTCACCCTTTGGGTGATGTCTTTCTGATTTGCTGCTATTCTTTTTGTTGTGTGATGATGAGGAGGGCATGTTCTTCCACTGCTTCCTCTTCATCATCTACTTAAACTGCCTTGTGAAGGCAGCAAACTCTTCATCAGAGGAAGAGCTTCCTGAGATGCTGACTTCAGGTTCAACACTTCTCCTTGGAGGAGACACCATCTTGCTTTTGCTTCTCTTGGAGCTGTCAGTTTTGAGAGCAACAGATTTCTCCCTTGCTTGATCCCTTGAAGAGGTGTCCTCTTCCTTCCTTGCAGACAGCTGCATCTCATAGGAGAGCAGCTTCCCAAACAGTGTGTGAGTTGGGGTCTCACCTAGCTTGGCCACTTCCCTGATGGCACAGATTTTTGTGGCACAGTCCCTTGTTAGAGATCTAAGGAACTTACCATTCAACTCATAGTTGGTGAATGCCCTCTCATAGGTTCTCAACTCATTAACTATTCTGAAGAACCTCTCATAGCACATAGATATGCTTTCCTGGCCCTGCTGCCTGAAGGCTTCATACTCTTGATTAAGGAGTGACTTCCTGTCATCCCTAACTTCAGTTGTCCATTCCATATATACTATCAAAGTATCCCACATTTCCATGGCAGAAGTGCAGTGTACCAAGTTTTGAAAGGTGGAATCATCAATAGCATTGACTATGATGTTCTGGGCCCTTTTGTCCATGGTGAACAACTCAAGTTCATCCTTGGTCAAATCTTTGAATAATTTGGCCACTCTTCTTGTTGGATCTATAGTGGATGCAGTGTGAAAAGTAAAAGGTCCTTCTTCAACTGTAATGAAGATCCTTGGATCAGATGCTTCCATAAATAACCTGATCCTTTGCTTCCATATGCCAAAATTCTCTTTGTTGCATATGGGCAACTTCATGGATCTCATTTCCTTCTGCAATCCAGAGGAGGCCATTGGGATTTGATTTGACTAAACCTTTTTTTTTAGGATCTGGTCAGACTGTTAAGTCCTTCTTGACCAACCTCGCTTTGATACCACTTGAAGGAATATTAGGTTTGTAGTCTAAATCACCTAGAGGGGTGGGGGGGGGGGGTGAATAGGTTACTTTTAATTTTCCTTTAATTAGTATGTCCGATTTCTGGTTTGGAGCAAGAAAATGATCAAACACACAGAAAGCACATAAGCATGTATAGAGGTTCCTCAAAACAGGGTGTCTTGAGTACTCCTCTTTCCCCCTTCACCTTTCTAACAATGTGTTAGACAAGGCCAACTCCTCCAAACTCGGCTCAAAGAGCTTACAACTCAGATCCCTCGGGATCTCTCAGGTTTTCCCAAACACTACCTCAAGCTCAGCAGCCCTTCAACTCAGATCAGCTCCTGATCCTATAGCTCAGACCTCAGCAGGTCCTACAACTCAGGCTAAACAGCCCTACCTCAGATCAGCACCTGATCCTACAGCTTAGACCCCTTCCAGGTCCTACAACTCAGAGAATTCCTCCTATAGCTCAGGCTATGAAGCCCTACAACTCAGATCAACAGATCCTACACTTAGGCCTTCAGCCCTACAACTCAGAACCCTCAGGTTCCTACAATCTCAGACCAAAAGGTCTTACAACTCAGTCAAAATGCCCTACAGAAAAATGAGTATTAAACTTACTACAGATGACAGCAAGTCCCCTTTAGTTCCTGCACAACTTGTGCTTCCTGTAGCTGGTGATGTTGATGTCAGCGACTAACTGATCTTCTTCTTCAGATGAAGGTTGGAAGATCACCTTATTCTTTCTTGCAAAGGAGCTAACTTTTTCGCTCTTCTTCTTCTTGCTTGTTCAGTGAGCAGCAGGAGAGAAGACAAGAGCAACAGCCGTCAATGAAACAGTTGATTTCTTTTTGCACGCGACGGAGGATTTTTTCAAATATGCCCTAACTCTTCCTTTTATACATCTCTAATCTTCAATGGCTCTCAGCTGTCCTTCTGAGAAGTATGGGAGAAACTGGTGGACCCCACACACTTTTTCTGCAACTTGCGCCACGGGCAGAACACGCAATCTGCGTTCGACGAACACGCTGTACTGTGTTCGACGAACTTGTCAAACTCTGTGGTCGAAGATCTTGCCAAACTCTGTGTTCGACGAACTTGCCAAACTCTGCGTTCGACGAACTTGCCAAACTCTGTGTTCGACGAACTTCCTTGTCTCTGCGTTCGACGAACTGTGTTTTGCGTTCGACGATTTGCACAAGTCTCAGCTGATTCTTCGTTTCTGTCTGCGTTCGACGAACTGCCTTCTGAGTTCGACGAACATGCCAACTCTCAGCTGTTTCTTCTAGTTCGTCTCAGTGGTCGACAAACTGTGTTCTACGTTCGACAAACGACACTCTGCGTTCTACGAACATGCCCTTTGTTCCTTCTCAGCGGCTCCTTCTCTGGTCTCGTCTCAGCGGTCGATGAACTGAGTCCTGCGTTCGACGAATGGCACTCTGCATTCAATGAACACGCCATTCATTCCAATCTACACGCTGCTCCCTTCCCATCTCAACGGATCCGCTGAGACAGCGATCTCGTCTCAGCGGATTCTTGACTATCTGCAGCTCAGCTTGCGTATAAGCTTTCTCAGCGGCTCCTGTTCTGGTCTCAGCGGTTCCGCCGAGACAGTGGGCTTGTCTCAGCGGTTTTGACCCTTCATCTCAGCGGTTCTGCTGATGCAAAACTTCCTCTCCTTGTAGATGATTTCTCCACATCTAAGGGCATGTTTGGCCCTTCCTTTTGAGTCACCTGTACCTGTATATACTACACAAGTATAGCTTTATCAAATACAATATGTCCTTAGCATTGAGAGTGATGCCTCTTAAAATCTAGGTAATATTGAGGGCAATATTCCCAACAACTGTGTTTAATGACCCATTGTGATCTCACATTGGTCTACACTTGGCAATTATATCCTGCAAGAACATAGATAAAAGACAACATCAAATACACCAGCAATTCAACTTGGTTCAAGGGTGACTTCTTACAAATCAAGGCTATTGTGGATACAATACCCAACAATTCTTTACGACGATATCGTCGACATACTTTCTACTTCAATACTTTAGTTGATATCTCAACGAGATTGCTACTTCTAGACGATATCGCTGAGATGCTTCCTTATATACAATATGTCTTCAATCTGTAAGGCAATGTGTTTTCAACAAGACGATATCGTCGACATACATCCTTCTTCAAGACTTCATATAATAACTCAACGATATTACTTCTTCTTGACGATATCATCGATATCTTTCTTTTCATATGACTTAGACTTATTCATCAGGCTAACAGTCTGTCTTCAAGAAGATATCGTCTTGATCTTCTAGACGATGTGAGGTCTTCAAACTGATGTTTGTCCACATGAACCTTTTTTCATGACTTAAAGAGTTATGTATTTTAATCTTCAAGATTATACCTCTTCTTCAAGACGATATCGTCGAGACATCTTAGCTTTATCCACGATAAGCTTTCTTCAACCTTCAAGACTATACATCTTCTTCAAGACCATGTCGTCGAGTCATCTGAACTTAGTTTTTCTCAACTATAAGCTTTCTTCAACCTTCAAGACTATATGCTTTCTTCAAGACGATATCATCGAGATATCGTCACTAAGCTTTATCAACGATAAGCTTTCTTCAAGATGATATCATCAAAACTGATTCGACGATATGATAGCTTTCTCAACGATTCTTCTGCTGAGTCTTGAGATGATATTTTACTTAGTTAATTTTTATTACTTTTATCGTCTATATACTAATGATGTAGCTTTTATGCTTTTCAACGATATGTATATTATCTCAATGATATATTTAGTCCTTGATGATTTTGGACATAGAAAATTACATGACATATGGTTTATCTTTTGCAGTCATGAATAAACTATACCATCAAATACATAGTGCATTTATTATTGATCTGAGCACTTTTTCAAATCAGAAACATTTCTGGGCACAGTTCCCAACACATCCAATCTAGCCTACCCCTAGCCTAACACCTAGGTCTAACCCATCTGTACCCTCCCACCATTGGAAGGCTGCCAACACACACCTTAGCCCAACCATGGTTGGACCAACCATGGCCTGTGCATGGCCAAGAAGGAAGAGGAGAGTGAGGAGGGCTTTCAGCCACTCCTATAAAAAGCCTCCAATGGCATCACCAATGGGAACCACCTCCAAGAGCCCCCCAAGTCATTCTAAAAGGCGCCCCACCACCCCAAATCCCTGCCGGCGTTGGAGGAGACGACCCGAGCTCCACCATCCCCCTCCCGTCACCTTCCTTTACATCATGCATGGAGGGCACCAAGGGCCACTTGGCCCTATAAGGGAGTCACACCTCGCCGGAGAGGGAGAGGCGATCCTCTCCGGGAGTGTGCCAGGCGACAACACCGCCGGAAAACCAAGCTCCAGTAGTGCCCCGTTGATGCGCCTCTCCACACCTTTTTCCGGCAGCCGGCTACGACGTTAGGCCATCAGACCACCGTTAGTGGTGGCGCTGACCCCCGACAAAATGGCTGGGGTTGATGTCATGGCCGTATGGCGATCAGATGGAAGCGGAGAACCCCCGCAAGCCTCACGCTTGCGGGAGGTGCAGATACCGTCCGATCCCATGATCGGGATCAAACGACTCTCATCTCCTGGTTTCTCGTGCTGACAGCTCAGCAACCCACATAGGATAAGCTATAGATCCACTGTGGGGTCACGGGATGGGGAAGAGCTGCACAGCTAAATCGCTGTCGTCTGATTCTGAGCCTGAAATGGTTATCTGCACCCCGACCCCTAATTGAACCAGAAATGGGTCGATTTTTTGAGGGAAATATATGCACCTAGGAAAGAAACTATAAACATACAAAATGTTCTCCACCAAGAGGACTATCTGCCATAAAAATTTGGGGTTTTTGTAAGATCATTTACTATTTTTAGAATTTAAAATGAGGTCTGCTTAATTAATTTAAGGGATCTAAGCATGTTATAAAATCATTGAAAAATTTCCAAAGATTCCAAAGTACCACATAAGTGCTCTGTAAAATTTTGCGATTTTTATAAATCATTTACTATTTTTAGAATTTACAATGAGATTTGATTAATTAATTTAAGGGACCTAAACTTGTTATAAAATCATTACAAATTTTGCAGTGATTCCAAAGTATTACATAAGTGTTTTGTAAAATTTTGGGATTTTTATATCATCATTTACTATTTCTAGAATTTAAGACAATGTTTGCTTAATTAATTTAAGAAACCTAAACTTGTTATAAAATCATGAAAAAATTTCTAAGTAATTCCAAAGTACCACATATGTGCTCTGTAAAATTTTAGGATTTTTATAAGATCATTTACTATTTTTAGAATTTGAAATGAGTTTTGCTTAATTAATTTAAGGGACCTAACTTGTTATAAAATCAAGGAAAATTTTCCAGTAATTCCAAAGTACCACAAAGGTGCTCTGTAAAATTTTGGGATGTTTATAAAATCATTATTATTTTTAGAATTTAAAATAAGGTTTACTAAATTAACTTAAGTGCCCTAAACTAATCTTGGTAAAATTTTCATTGATCCCCAAGGGCCTTGCAATTGCTCTATAAAGTCTTGGGATGTTCCAAAGAAAAAAAAGAGGGGGAAGGGGAAACTTAAGTGGTAATCGGGTTCGAACGATATAAAACTCGGGGAACCCCGAAATCCATCTTAATGATAATTCAGATACGACGAATATAGAATGTGCCTCCTGGAAACGGAGATGCCTCCCTGAATCGCAGATGCCTTCTTAGACTGGAGATACCTCCTTAGAATGGAGAGGAGAAGTGAGCGATGAGTCTCATTTATATACACATATTTGGACTCATCTGGGCTAGTTTTCACGCACTTGCACTTCATTTTTAGTTCATTAATGCTTATATTTCACTTGTTCACTCTTCTCACACTAAGTGCACTTTTAGGCCCGTTGTGGTGTGCAATTGCATGCTTTGTTGTTGGGGGCAAGCACAATGTGCTCCCCATTCTTTTTCTGTGTTTATCTAGTGCTGGAGGTGTTTCCCAGCTGTTTTATCTTGTATACAGGTGGTCGGATCATCCAGTTTCCCCCAGAATTCATGACTGTGTGCAACGCACGGTCGTGCATTTCCTTGAAGCACAGACGGTTGCGGTCGTGCGTTCTCATCTGGGCAGAAAATGGGAGATCTGAGTTTGGTCTTGCGTTTTGACGCACGGGCGAAATTGCCTGTGCGTGAGTAAAACGCACGGTCGCCTGTTTCTTCCTGTTTCTTAGCTTTTCTGAATTTACCCGTGCGTTTTGACGCACGGGCGGATTTGCCCGTACGTGAGTAAATTGCATGTGCGGTGCAGCTTCGTCTTCACGCCAATTTTTATCATTAATTATTGCACGGTCCACGCACGGTCGTGCGTTCGACCGTGCGTGACCAATTTCTGACTATTTTTCTATATAAGCTACAGATTCCGCCCTAGAAGGATAGATCTTCTTTTCCCGTGCCCAAGAGCTCCAGTTCCGCGCCCTTCGCCTCTCCATCGCTGCCCACCATCTGGAGGTGCTCCGGACATATTCTTCACACCAATCTCGAGCAGGAGTACTTCAGGAGGACTTGGAGCATTTCTTGAACCCCCTTCTTCATCTGAGCCTGTGCAGGTTGAATCTTCACAGGTACTTCAAGAGGACTTGGATCATTTTGCTCAAGTCAGTGAGGAGCGTAACCTCATATGTGAGGAGGTTGACCCCTCCTCCATAGTGGAAACCCCACTCATTACCTTCTCCTCCTGCCACCTCCACGAAGACGACACCTTGCTGGGCAAGGATAGTTTTGGTGAGTTGAGTGAGGATTCCCCTTCTTCTTACTTTTTATTCCCTCTACCTGTGACGAGCATGTATTATTTATATTCAGGTAGGGGAGTAACTGTTTTATCGCCGTATCGGTACCCGCTACCGACACGCATATTAGAACAGTTACCTGTACATTTCCTTTTTCATAGACCCATTAGTTAGAACTGCTTTAAATTTGAATAAGTCGTGCTGGGAGGACAATAACCCCAGTAGTTATCGTACTTTTCCTGTAATTCTTATTTCATCTTGTTTAGTTTAGTTAGCTGTATTTCATTTTTATGTTTGTATATTGTCTTTTGTTTTTGCGGAGCTCACCCCTGCAGGTATTCTACTGGATGGCGGATACTGCAGCTTTGTCTTGGTTTACACGCCAATCTTCTGGTATGCTCACTTGCTGAGCATTGGGTACTTTCTTCCCCTAGCCCTCATTTAAATTTTATGTTGATATTTTATGCTGGTTTGTTTAGTTTAAGTCTGGGGGAGAGATATTTATTGTACCCACTGCACGTGCACATCTCAGTGCATACTAGAAGTATTTTATTTCAGTTATTTTATTTGTTCATCTTCATCGCACACCACTACACCCACTTGAGCGTGCACTCACTTGTGTGTGTGTTTCCGTTCACGCTTATCTTGGTTTGGAATGTGAAATAGGATGTTAGCTTAGGAATTGCAAATCGGAGTGCGATATTGACTCTTGTAGTGCTCTAGTCGCATCCGCATGCTCTAGTAGAAATTTGAGTAAAATTAGATTATTTCTATGCAATTAATTTACGATTAGTGTTTTTACGTAGTTTTAAATTTATTATACTCAATTGGTGAATGTGAATGAAATTGGCGGTAGCACAGTGTTGTGTGTAGGCAACCGCTAGTTGTGTGTTGCTCGAGTCGGAAGGAAGGTTAACCTTTCTCGTGGGCTAAGAACTTGCCCCAAGCGACTCTTGAAGCATGGGCGAGAGAAACTCATATTGTTTAACATGATGTAGGCCATTTTTTAGCTAGTTTGAGCCTTGTTTTCCATGACCTATGCGTTTACCTTTGCAAGCCAAATTTGTGCCTACCCTTTCTTTGTTTCAGCTCTTCTTTCAATCACCAAAGCCTGAAACTTATCCTATTATCGCAACCAAGTAGCGAGTTAACTGAAATCATATTTCTTGATTTGGTGTGATATTTGGAACCTTTGTGATGTGAAAGAAAAAGTGTATTGTGTGCTGAACACATTATTGTAAACCAACCGGGGGATAAAAGAAAAAAAATGAAGTTAAAAGAAAGATCTGAAAAGAATTGGAATGAAAAGAAATCCCTTTGAGCGTAATAGAAAATTCAGTTGGTATTTGTTGGAGTAGGCTGTGTGCACACCCAGTTTTCAAGCTAAGTCTGGGGGTGTGTCACACTAGCATCGTTCTTGGTCTTGTTTTGGTACAGCGATATCTTTTGACTCAATTGGGTTGCGTAGCCATCTCGTTTATCGTTGAATATCATACCGTAACCTAAGCCCCATTATAACCTGAAAGCCCTATTGATTTAACTTGTGAGTTTGCTAGCGTCGTGGAGAGAGTGTAACCAGGCAAGCTTATGGCTCTCGTCGTTGATGGATTTCAACGCAGTTATCCCTGAATTCCGTTCTTTTGCTACACCCTCCTCAGTGGCTTGTTTACTTTCACATCGGGCACGAACGCACAAATTCTTCATGATTCACCATCTGAGTATAACTAAATCTTCATTTACGCTTTAACACTTTTGTAAATTAGGTAGCATAGTTAGAATCTCCTTTTACTGAATTTCTATTTGCATGCGTGTGATACTTCACACCGTACTCCTATTTTGCAATTCCCTTCACTAACTACCATTTTCATACTCCGCCGGATTTGTTTGCTCGGCACGTGCAAACAGGTAAGTCTGGGGGTGTGATGAGTCCCATTTATATACACATATTTGGACTCATCTGGGCTAGTTTTCACGCACTTGCACTTCATTTTTAGTTCATTAATGCTTATATTTCACTTGTTCACTCTTCTCACACTAAGTGCACTTTTAGGCCCGTTGTGGTGTGCGATTGCATGCTTTGTTGTTGGGGGCAAGCATAATGTGCTCCCCATTCTTTTTCCGTGTTTATCTAGTGTTGGAGGTGTTTTCCTAGCTGTTTTATCTTGTATACAGGTGGTCGGATCATCCAGTTTCACCCAGAATTCATGATTGTGTGCAACGCACGGTCGTGCGTTTCCTTGACGCAGGAACGGTTGCGGTCATGCGTTCTCATCTGGGTAGAAAACGGGAGATCTGAGTTTGGTTATGCGTTTTGACGCACGGGCGGAATTTCCTGTGCGTGAGTAAAACGCACGGTCGCCTGTTTCTTCCTGTTTCTTAGCTTTTCTGAATTTACCCGTGCATTTTGACGCACGGGCGGATTTGCCCATGCGTGAGTAAATCGCATGGGCGGCGCAGCTTCGTCTTCACGCCAGTTTTTATCATTAATTATCGCACGGTCCACGCACGGTCGTGCGTTCGACCGTGCGTGACCAATTTCTGACTGTTTTTCTATATAAGCTGCAGATTCCGCCCTAGAAGGATAGATCTTCTTTTCCCGCGCCCAAGTGTTCCAGTTCCGCGCACTTCGCCTCTCCATCGCCGCCCACCATCTGGAGGTGCTCCGGACAAATTCTTCACGCCAATCTCGAGCCAGAGTATCCTCTCGGCCTCCTCCATCATTCAGAAGCTTCCAAGCTCCATTTCAACGGATTTTGCACTATATCCTTGGAGTTCTCCGACAAGATCGTGGCTGCAGGCTATTGACGAAGAAGACGGGTCCATTGGGAGGTAGTGACAGCCCTCTTCTACCCCGGACGACAGTTGAAGACCGAGCCCAGACGAGGATTAACAACCCTAGATTCTGGCCGTGAATCTCCGACAAGTCTTCGTGCTTCGGTTGTAATCTTACCTCCTCCTTGTTATTTTTGCTGATTCTATTTGATGTGCGTGGTTTGTATGTTTATATATGAATGATGTCCATAAACCCTAAATGTTATTAGTGTAATTTTCCATGGTTTTGTGTTCATATTTGTGGTTTATCTGATTTGAGGAGCGCCCCCATTACACCATCCATTCCGCCTGACTACTCGCCCATTCCGTGTGCCTACTCTTCCATCCGCCAAGCTAAGCGGTGCTAACGGCCCATGTAATCCACCTTGACTCCGCCGATGCGAACCATTCCATCCGCTTGCCTTCTCGTCCATCCGCCTAGCGAAGCGTGGCATAGCGGCCCGTGTAATCCATTCGCCTAACGAAGCAGTGCGCTCAAGGCCTGCACAGTTCAATTCCGCTTGCCTACTCGTCCATCCGCCCTTGCGAAGCAGCGTGCTCAAGGCCTGCCTAGTCTCCATCCTGCCAAGCGAAGCATTGCATAAAGGCATTGCATAGGAGTAGTTTAGTTATTTTCTTTTATTTCCACAAACCAAATCACCCCCTTTCACACCCATCCGACCTAAAGGACTTCGATCTCAAGTCCTTCCTCAATAGTTAACTCCACCTTACTGTGTTCCTTCGAGATTCGATACTCGGGGATTTGCTCCTTATTTTATATTACTTGAACGATCGGTACACTGCCATTTCGTGCCGCAGTCTAGCTACCTCCTATAGCGGTGTGCGAGATTTGCGCATCAGTGAGTCCGCCTCCTCAGAATGGAAAAAGAACTACAGTTATTGGAATTTGAATTGCTCCTTATCCTGTTCATCTTAATACAATATTTCAACTACTGCACTTCATTTCAGTATTTAATTGTCGCATTTCAGTTCAGTATATTGATTACTGCACTCTTTTCAGTGTTTCAGTTACTGTATTTTATTTCTGTATTGCCTATGATTTAAGTTGACTTGAAGAAGTGATATAGAAAATTTCTTATTTTGAAATAAAGCGAAGGTTTGAAGATTTTCTCAAAAACTATATCCGATTAAGGCAAGTGTACCTTATCGTCTATAGTATAGGATATTTAGAAATACCAAGGTCGTATTCCACGGGGCACGTTGATTACTTCTACTTCGAGGAAAATCACCATTATCTTATCGAACGATTTTTTTAGGGTTGTTTTACTTAACTAAAAAAAGACAAATTGCAAGCTAAATGGAAAGATTAAACATTGCATGAAAGAAAAGAAAAATTAACATTGCATGAAAAAGAAATTACTAAGGAGAAATAGAACATGAAAGAGAGCAAACATAATTTTATTGAAAACCAAAACTATTACAAGCTTAAAAAGAGATTACAAAGCTAGGAAATTAAGGTTACATGCTTTAATTAACTAGTGCATGAAAGAAATAAAAACTAGTAAATTACATGAAAAAGAGAACATGAAAGCTTAAGCAAAAACATGAACATGAACATGAAAAACTCACTAACAGCTCTAGCAGCACCTCCCCCTCTCCAAAATTCTGAACCCTGGACTCAAGGAGAGCCTCTGAATTTATAGCAAAAAATTTCAAGTTACACGCCCTCGGTCACGGGCGTGACCTAGGGCGTATAAACATTACTGACATCAGATCTGACAGTGGCGTGGACTTTGCGTGACAGTGGGAGAAATTCGGACATTACACGCCCGTGTAACTTGGGTCATGGGCGTGACTTTGGACGGCTTCATTAAATGCAGCATGGGCTGGCTTGCGGCTCGGCGGCGTGCAAGGATCACGCGGGAATGTCATGGGTGTGACATTTCGGGTCACGGGCGTGTACCTGGGCGGCTTCAATTAATGCAGCATGGGCTTGAATTCGGCGCGACAGGGAGCGTTCATCGAACTCAGCGGCAGAGAGCGTTCGTCGAACTCAGCTCAGGCTTCGTCGAACTCAGGGGCAGAGCGCGTTCGTTGAACTCAGCTCAGGCTTCGTCGAACGCATGGGCAGAGAGCTTTCGTCGAACTCAGCTCAGGCTTCGTCGAACTCAGAGAAGAGCGCGTTCGTCGACCTTAGCTCCAATTTCGTCGAACGCAGGGGCAGAGAGCTTTCGTCGAGCTCAACTCCAATTTCGTCGAACGCAGGGGCAGAGAGCTTTCGTCGACCTCAGCTCCAATTTCGTCGAACGCGGCTTGGTTTTCGTCGAACGCAGATCTTTAGGTTACACGCCCTCGGTCACGGGCGTGACTGAGGGCGTGACTTGTGATTTTCTCCAAATTTTTCCAAAATTCGGCAAAAATAAAAGTAAAACTAGATTTAGAACAGAAATTATAAAAGAAGTGATTTTAAAATAAAATATAAATAATATTTACAAAATTATATTAAAACTAACCTAAATACTATAATTAAAATACACATAAATACTACTCATCAAGAAGAGACATTCCTTCAAGGTCAACCATAAATATTACCGAACTGGCAGCCGCTTTTTAGAAGCAGAGCGGACAGATCGATGTTTTGGCTTTTCTTTCAGTATTGCCTATGATTTGGAGTTGACCTGATGATGAGACATTCCTTCAGGGTCAACCCTAAATAATACCGAAGTATCCGCCATTTTTTGGAAGCAGAGCGGACAGATCGATGTTTTGGCTTTTCTTTCAGTATTACCTATGATTTGGAGTTGACCTGAAGCTGAGACATTCCTTCAGGGTCAACCCTAAATAGTATCGAACTGGCCGCCATTTTTTGGAAGTAGAGCGGACAGATCAATGTTTTGGCTTTTCTTTCTGTATTGCCTATGATTTGGAGTTGACTTGAAGACAAGACATTTATTTAGGGTCAACAGGAACAGGAACACACTCAACCATATCAAGCACTAGAAATCGGAAACAATGAAGGAACAAGAGAAATCTTGAATCAACTATCTTTTGTACATTGCGATGTACACATGGCGAGACATGATTTATCAGAAGCCAGATGAGAAGAAGAAATCAATAACAAGAAGCTGGCGGTTACAAAACACAACCCGCCAAACCGCTCGGCTAACAGAGCTGACCGCGCAAACCGCCAAGTTGCCAACCCGCAGCTCAACACGCGGTCTGACCGTTATTCCAATGCTCACTCTGTTTGCCCAAGCAAGGCTGCCTGACTGCTGTCACTTGGCTGCTCCTAATCATGAACAAGCTGCTGAAGAACCGAACAGAAAATAGTCTGGCAAAGGCAGACCACCTAACCGCCCGAACTGATCTTTATTGAAAGCCGCCAAAGAGAAAACTTCCTTGTCGCTAACCGCGATCTCCTACTGCTACCCACCGCTAACTGCTGCCGACTTATTTGCCGCGGTCTCCTTTGAACCGATCAGAACCACAAGCAAGTCGCATAACCTGCAAACACAGCAAAGGCAAACTCAAACACCGCAAACAGAAATTCTATCCGCACAAAACTTACTGTTCACTTCCTCAGTGAACAGTAAGCTCTCACTTACTGTTCACTTCCTCATTTTCTCCTTCGGTGGGGGTCCTATTTATTGGCGCGTGGAGGAGTGTGATCACCACCCCATATAATAGGATAACCACCAGCAATATGTTGGAACAACCCTATTACTGATTTGGGCTAGGATCACTATCTGTTGACTAGGATAAAGTTGACCCCAATGTATAGTCAATGGGTCAAGGGTTTAGGCTGTTAGAACTCAAGAAAGTATTCAGGTTCTGCGTTCGACGAACTCCATACTGCATTCGACGAACGGCTTACTCTCTGCGTTCGATGAATGACTTACACTCTGCGTTAAACGAATGGCTTACATTCTACGTTCAACGAACGGCTTGCTTCAATCTCAGCATCTCAGCAGCTCAGCGGTCGACGAATTTGTCCTCACAGCAGTCGACGATTTTATTCAATCTCAGCGGTCGACGAATTCGTCCGTTCGATGAACTCAGTCTGTGTTCGACGAATATCTTCAGATCGACGAACTCATCTCTGAGATCGACGAATCTAATTCTATTCGACGAATTTCAATCTCAGATCGACGAATTTTCTGACAGCAGATTTAATTTCAGAAGATCAGTTAATTTCTCTGAACTCAGATCGTCTACAACAACGGATCTATATTCCAGATAAGACAAGATTTCTGCCTTACTTATTATATTCCTTTCTATTCTCTTCTTCCAAGATTATAGCCGCTGACATTTAATGGAAAAGGAACATTTCACGGAAAAAGGAATTAAGTATTCTGCAGAATCATTTTGGTTACCTTTGCAGTCCCAAGAAGGATTTATTATAGATTATTCTATTCCTTTCTCAGATGATTTGAATTTCAAATCATAGATATAATCTAAAAGAAATAAGGAAGAAGTAGAAGTAATAGATTATTACACGATAGCATTACAGAACATATCACATATAGCTGTATAGGAAACAGAAAGAGAAAGAGGAATTCAGTAGAGAAACATTTGCAGGAAGAAGAAAGAAAAAGCTAACAGATCATCTTCTTCTTCCTCAAGCAACACTCATTCACTGAGGACATCAACTCTACTCTCTCAGTCATCAGCTGCTAGATCAGATCTTCAAAGAGCAACAATAATATGAAGAACTTATTCTTTCAGATTCGTCTGCTACAGGAAGATCAGTTCTTTCAAGAGAAAGCTTCCATCCTCAACTGTCAAGCATTTTATATCAGGCAGGGGGAGCTTTACAACATCAACAATCCACTAGATTCTTCTCTCAGAATATTGACAGAGAAGAACTTCATAACCCTTCTTTACCCCTCTTGTATAGGGTTATAACACCCTTCAAAAGATAACCCCTTGGTGGCAGGGCACCTGAACAAAAACTTGTGGTTTGGTTAGAGCACCTGATCAAAATCTCCTTGGTGTGTGGACACCTGATCAAAAACCCCTTGGTGATAGGGCACCTGATCAAAAACCTAGTTGATCTTACCAAGTGTGGTAGAAGAGTAGACGTACCCAGGTTTATTGGGGAACTACTATAAACATCCTTGTGTCTTATGTGTTGTGATTTTCTCTGTGCTATGCTGTGTTCTCTCTTTGTGTTTGCTTTTATTACTCACTCAATACACATAAATATATCACTATTTTAATTCCGCTATAAAATTAAGTGAAAAGTTTTTAATACTCTATTCACCCCCCCTCTAGAGTAAATCTAAGATCTAACCTCAGTTTCAATTGGTATCAGAGGGTAGTTGATTCTTTACAGGCTAACACCTGAATCATAAAGATCAATTAGATCTTATTTTATTCTAGAGTTTTATTTTTCTAAAAACTCATGGCACAAAACAAAGAATATTCCAGCACAAGACCTCCTATGTGCAATCTCAATAAGTTTGCACTATGGAAGGCAAGGATTAGATTATATATTAATGCAATTGATGAAGATATTTTCAATGTCATTTTGATATGACCTTCAACTTCATCAACATCAACAGATGCTCAAAAGATGCAGAAAAGTGCTGATGCCAAGGCTATGGACATATTAGCTCAAGCAATGTCAAATGACATTTATCAAAGAGTTGCTGATTGCACTTCAGCAAGAGACATCTGGAACTTCCTCACAAGGATGGTAGCTGAATCTTCTTCCACCTCAGGTGATGTAGATACAAAGTCATCATCCAGTTCATCTGAACATGAAAATGATGCAAATGACAAAGATCAGTGCTTGATGGTTATATATGACTCATACAATGATTCAGATCATGCATCTTCATCCAGTTCGAGTGATGATGAAGATGATGCAGATGAAAGAACCTTCTGCATGATGGCTATCAATGCCTTAGGAAATAATTCTGAAGAATCAGAATCTGAAAATGATGCAGATTAGGTAGTGTCTAACCTTGATTTTAATTCCACTGATTTCAAAGATGATTTTAAAATTCTCTGCTTAGATTTAATTGAATCTGAGAAAGAAATCACATCTTTCAGAACAAAGTTAACAGAAATAAACAACTTAACTTCTAAAAATACTTTAAAAACATCAGAAGATCAAATTATTCCTTTAAAAAATAATTCAATTAAGGCTAAGTTGTTTGAACAAACTCTTAATGAAAGAAATAACAAATTAATGAATATCACAAGCACTAACAATGCCAGATTAAATGGAAGCAAACATAGTTTAAGATTTTCATCTAATATATCTTATATTCAAAAGAAAATAGTCCAACTACATCTATAAAATTTGTCTATACTAAGGAAAAAGAAGTAGCAGAAGACTTGGTAAAAATCACTGAAATTTTGTGTGTTCAACAAAATTCGTCGAGCAGAGATCGACGAAATCAAATGACTTCGTCGAACGTAGATCGACGAAAACCAAACACAAAAATTAAGCATAATTTTCATGAGATCAGAGCTCAACGAATCAGAGTTCAACGAACTCTGAACACAGAGAATAAATATAACTATTCCTTAATCAGAGATCAACGAAATCACTGCACTTTGTCGACCCGAGATCGACGAAATCAGAATAGTTTATCCAACATATATCTTAATGATTATCAAGAAAAATTAAAATTGGTATCAAACATATATTTTAATGATCATAAAAGAAAACTTTCAATTGGTAAAAGAAAATTTCAATTGGTAATACACTTATCAGATACGAAGGCCAATATCTTTTAACTCCAATTGTAATCAAACAAAAAGTTATAAGATTCACTTAAATTTTCTATCTTAAAAACAAAGTCAGATAACTTCTTGTTCTAACAGATTTTCTCAGGTCCATCATGATTTGAGTATTCTACTCTAGTTGCATTGATCAGAAATGATCATGGCACTGAGTGTGAATCTCTTCTGATGAGAGAATTCTGTAAGAAGGAAGGCATCATACAATGTTTTTCTGAGAAGATAAAAATTCCTTAGAATCCATTAACAACTGCAGCAATTCATCATATTAATAGAATCCTATTGAAACAAAATCTAGGATACTTTCCTTCTAATAAAGCATAAAGGGTTTATAACAAATCTACTCTTAAAATATAAGAGTCCATGCATTGTTGGAACTAACCTATTAAATGAGGAGAGGAACACCACCTCTACCAGAGACACTTTGCAGGTACAATGACAATCTTACATCCTTCCCTACCTCCATCAAATGTCCCTTCTTCTAGGGGCCTAACTTCAGGCCTTCCTGAAACTAGGCAGGGGGAGAAGTTCTATAAAGAAGCTCCATATGATGTAGTTGCTCAGGGGGAGATGGTCTATGAACTAGGCAGGGGGAGAACCTGAAGAAGCTCCAGTCTCAGGGGGAGATGCTTTATGAAAGGGAGAGATGCTTTATGAAGAAGCTACATATGTTGCAAATTTTAGATGCAATGTTTGCTCCAGCTTAATGCAAATTCAGATAAAGTTTTCATGTTCAAGTTCAGATTCAGATACAGCTTTTGATATAGATGAAGCAACAGATTCAAAGCAGATTCAGTATCATTTATTGCTACAGCTCAGCTAATCAGAATTAAGAAAAATCAGAGAAAGACAACATCAGAATTCAGAATACAGAAAGCAGAATTCAGAAAGTCAAAAGTTTTCAATTGTAAATTTTCAAAACTCAGAGTATCATATTATATATCTGATGAAATATTAAAAATCAATCAGATATATATGCTATGTTGTTTTGTTATTCAAATTTTGTCAAATAGTGTCCTAACCCAAATAGGGGGAGATTGTTGGAACAACCCTATTACTGATTTGGGCTAGGATAACTATCTGTTGACTAGGATAAAGTTGACCCCAATGTATAGTCAATGGGTCAAGGGTTTAGTATGTTAGAACTCAAGAAAGTATTTAGGTTCTGTGTTCGACAAACTCAACACTGCGTTCGATGAAATGCTATCTGTGTTCGACGAACGGCTTACACTCTGCGTTCGACGAACGACATGCTCCTGCATTCGACGAACTCACTCTCCAGCTCGACGCTCTCAATTCTCAAGCCAGTCTCAGCGGCCGACAATTTTATTCAGTCTCAGCGGTCGACGATTTTGCTCAGCTTAGCTGAACTCAGTCTGCATTCGACGAATATCTTCAAATTGACGAACTCATCTCTGAGATCGATGAATGTAATTCTGTTCGACGAATTTCAATCTCAGATCGACGAATTTTCTGACAGCAAATTTAATTTCAAAAGATCAGTTAATTTCTCTGAACTCAGATCGTCTATAGCAATGGATCTATATTCCAGATAAGACAAGATTTCTGCCTTACTTATTATATTCCTTTCTATTCTCTTCTTCCAAGATTATAGTCGTTGACATTTAATGGAAAAGGAACATTTCACGGAAAAGGAATCAAGTATTCTGCAGAATCATTTTGGTTACCTTTGCAGTCCCAAGAAGGATTTATTACAGATTATTCTATTCCTTTCTCAGATGATTTGAATTTCAAATCATAGATATAATCTAAAAGGAATAATGAAGAAGCAGAAGTAATAGATTATTATATGACAGCATTACATAACATATCACATATAGTTGTACAGGAAACAGAAAGAGAAAGAGGAATTCAGCAGAGAAACATTTGCAGGAAGAAGAAAGAAAAAGCTAACAGATCATCTTCTTCTTCCTCAAGCAGCACACATTCACTGAGAACATCAACTCTACTCTATCAGTCATTAGCTGCTAGATCATATCTTCAAAGAGCAACAATAATCTGAAGAACTTATACTTTCAGACTCATCAACTACATGAAGATCAGTTCTTTCAAGAGAAAGCTTCCATCCTCAACTGTCAAGTATTTATATCAGACAGGGGGAGCTTTACAACATCAACAATCCACTAGAGTCTTCTCTCAGAATATTGACAGAAAAGAACTTCATAACCCTTCTTTACCCCCCTTGTACAGGGTTATAACTCCCTTCAAAAGTTAACCCCTTGGTGGCAGGGCACCTGAACAAAAACTTATGGTTTGGTTAGAGCACCTGATCAAAAGCTCCTTGGTGTATGGACACCTGATCAAAAACCCCTTGGTCATAGGGTACCTGATCAAACACCTAGTGGATCCTACCAAGTGTGGTAGAAGAGTAGACGTACACAGGTTTATTGGGGAACTAATATAAAAATCCTTGTGTCTTCTGTGTTGTGCTGTGTGCTCTCTTTGTGTTTGCTTTTATTACTCACTCAATACACATATATATCACTATTTTAATTTCGCTATAAAATTAAGTGAAAAGTTTTTAATACTCTATTCACCCCCTCACCTCAAGAGTAAATCTAGCATCTAACCTCACTTTCACAATAGCAGCTGGTAGTAACCAACTCGCATGGCTTGCTGAGATAACACTGCAGAATAGTTCGCCAACTTAAGAACAAGCCGCGCAGACTACTCGCAAAACTCCAGCAATACCAGCAGACACCTGCCAGCCCGCGAGCAAATAACCGGCCAGAGAAGAAGTAACTGTGGATCCTAACCGCCCGGCTACAACAAGAACTGACCCAAGATGGCCAACAAAACAAGGCCACCAGCAACTGGCAGTCCGCCAGTCCAATGAGAGAAGACAACCCGCGACGTCTTCAAACTAGACCACCCGACCTCCATGGTTTACCAAACCTCCCGGTCTGATGCCCAGACCACCCGACCTCCACTTCACTCCTCACTTCAACAATTTCAACACTCCCCCTTGAAGTGAGAAGTGGAAGTCAACCTAAGCAAACTCCGCAACTGACCAAAAGGTCCCTTCGACAACGGCTTGGTAAAGATGTCAGCAATATTATACTTGCTCTGCACATGCTCCACAATCAGAGATCCCTCCAACACCTTCTCACGAATGAAATGGTGATGAATCTCTATGTGCTTCATACGTGCGTGACAAACTGGATTGTTCACCAGTTTGAGAGCACTCTCATTGTCACCACGTATCAGAGTAGGACCTCGCACCTCCCTATGAATGTCCTCCACATGCCTCCTTAGCCAGATGGCTTCCTGAGCTGCCAAAGCTGAAGCTTTGTACTCTGCTTTCGTGGTAGAGACAGACACAGAATCCTGCTTCTTACTGCACCATGATATAGTTGTAGAGCCTGTCATAGAGACATATCCAGACGTTGATCTCCGATCATCTGAATCTCCTCCATAATCAGCATCCATGTACCCGTGCAAGCAAAAACCAAAATCTCTCCCGTAGAAGAGACCCAAATCTGAGGTGGATTTGACATACTTTAAAATACTCCTAGCCGCCATAAGATGAGGTTTCCGCGATTCTGCCATATACTGACTTACCCTGCCAACTACATAAGCAATATCCGGCCTCGTAGTCGTCAAGTATATCAGACTCCCAACAAGAGCCCGGAACACCAAAGGATCGGTAAGAACCTTCCCTTCATCTCATCGAAGATGAACTCCAACCTCTAATGGAGTAGAGCTGCTCTTCCCCCCTTCTATGCCGAATCTCTTCACGATCCTATCTGCATAGCCTTTCTGGGAAACAAGCATATCGCTCTCCTTCCTCTCCACTTCGAGTCCAAGAAAATGATGGAGCTCACCCAAATCCTTCATCTCAAATTTGATAGCTAGCTCAGCACGAAGCCTAGCTACCTCTGCTTCAGAATTCCCCGTGACGATCATATCATCAATGTACAACAGCACCAAGACCTGAAGCCCCCCCATCTTCTTTATGAATAAGCTCAAATCAGAATCAGAAGCAAAGTATCCGCAGAACTGGAGGTATTCCGCGATCTTCCCATACCACGTCCGAGGCGTTTGCTTCAAGCCGTAAAGAGTCTTCTTGAGCTTGCAAACATGTCTTGGGTGCTCTTTGGATACATAACCAGGTGGATGATACATGAAGATATCCTTGTCAATCTCGCCATATAAGAAGGCATTCTTCACGTCGAGTTACCAAACCTTCCACCCTTGATAAGCTGCCAATGCGATCACCACCCGTACCGAAGTCATCTTGGCAATGGGGCTGAACGTTTCTTCATAATCCTCCCCATACTTCTGAGAGAAACCTCGAGCTACAAGGTGAGCCTTGTACCGCTCAATACTTCCATCAGCCTTCTTCTTCAGCTTGAAAACACACTTGCAAGTCACCAGAGTAACACCCTCAACCTTAGGCACCAAGTCCCAAGTCTCATTCTTCCTAAGGGCAGCCATCTCTTCATCCATGGCTCCTTCCCACTCCTTGAATCCAATTGCGTTCTTATAACAAGACGACTCTCCATCATCCAGGGGACCTGCGAAGAAACATGAGACGAAGCTCACCAAGTTTCCCCCCGTATACCGATCTGGTGGAATAATGGTCCTCTTGGACCTCCTCAGAGCTTTACTCAGATCCACCTCTTCGACAGCAACTTCTGGACTAGTTCTCCTCTTAGGCATACTTGGAGCATTTCTCCCCCTACTTCTAGAACCTGAAGCTGACCCAGAGCTAGAAGCACCTGGAGCACCTGGAGAAACATGCAACTCCACCAGAACTTCCCTTGCAGCTTCTCCTGGTCCACCATCTGACCTGCTCTCCTGTAGATCCACAGATGAGCTATCCTGGTATGATGTCAGCTCGTCGAATACCACATCCCTTGAGACCATATATCTCCATGTCTTAGGATCCATGCATCTCCACCCTTTCTTCCGGTCATCATAACCGATGAAGACTAGCTTCCTTGCTTTCGCATCTAGCTTCGTTTGAAGGGCATCTGGAACATGCACATAGCAGGTAGATCCGAACACTCAAAAGTGTTCCACGCTTCGCTTCTCCTTGAACATCAACTCATGAGGGGTCTTTATGTTGATATGACTGAGAGGCATCTGATTGATGACAGAAGCTGTACAAGACATTCCCTCCGCTCAGAAGGACTTGGGAATATTTTTGGCATGAAGCCAACATTTGCAGGTCTCCGTCAGATGACGGATCTTTTGCTCTGGAACTCCGTTCTGTTGTGGAGTGTGAGCACAAGAGAGCTCTCTCTGGATGCCATGCTTTCTGCAGATGTTGAAGAACACATTGGAAGTAAACTGCCCTCCATTGTCGGTTCTGAACTTCTTAATCCGCAGGTTAAGCTGACCCTCCACTAGCTCCTTGAACTCCACAAACTTCCTGAATGCCTCAGACTTCTCCTTCATAAAGTATACCCAAGTATACCTAGTGCAGTCATCAATCAAGACAAGCATATACCTGCTACCCCCAAGACTGGCAGTTGTGGTTGGTCCAAACAGATCAGCATGGATGCACTCCAATGGTGCTTTACATTTGCTTTGTGATTTGTCGAATGGAAGGCGATGAGCCTTACCATATTGACAACCTGCACAAACATGACCATCTCCGAAAGATGACAAACTAGGCAGACTTTTCACAAGGCCTCTTCCCGCGATAGCTTTCAGCTTATCCATCCCAACATACCCAAGTCTTTCATGCCAGATAACAGTGATGTCATTAGTCATCATCTTATCAACATAAGAACTTGTAGATAACACAAACAAATCCTTCACTCTTTTACCAACATGAGTGATTTCACCCTTTACCGCTGACACATTCCGAAGAAACTTCACTTCTGTTGGACCAAATAGAACATGATAGCTAGCATCAACAACATTAGTCACCGAGAAGAGGTTTTTCTTCATCCCCGGAACATGATAGACACTCTTCAACGTAAGAGTACCTCTATCATCGTTCAAAGAAACTACAACCTCCTTCTCAACTGCATGTATAATATCATCAGCTGTAATGATAACATCATTACCTGTGTATGTCTGCAAAGAAGAGAACTTTGACTCGTCTCTGGTGAGGTGATGACCACAACTCGAGTCCACAATCCAATCATCCTGATAGTTGATAGAAGCCAAAGCCCGAACACAAGTGCCCGTCATAAAAGCTCCATCACCCCAACTAAAATTAGCATTAGAACCGGCCTCCTCTTTTCCTGCAGCATGCCCCGGCTGAAGACTGACTCTGCAGTCCTTATTGAAATGACCAAGCTTATTGCACCCGAAGCATCTTGGTCCTTCCTTCCTTATTCCCATCACGCTTAGGAGCATAGTTCCCCTCCTGCTGATATGAAGTAGATGGACCATCATCTTCAGATGCCTTCTTCTTCTTGTCCCAACGCTTCTTCTTCCCTGAGTATAAGACCTTGCTTTCTCCCCCGGAGACAGATATCCCCGCCATTTGCTTAGCCAAACTCTCTTGCGAAGCAAGCAAGTTCTCTAGCTCCAGAAACGATGGCTGATTGGCCCAGCGTTAAATAGAAGTTACAAATGACACATAATCCCTCCGCAAGCCACGGATTATGTGCCTCTTCATCTTTGCTTCTGAAATAGGCTCATCCGGGTCCATTGCCGATATCTCAGCGCAGAGGTTCTTCATCTTCAGGAAGAACATTGAAATGGACAACTCTCCTTGAGTGGCTTTCGCTAACTCATTCTCCAAGAACTGTAGCCGAGCTACATTCTTATTATTGATTAAGCCATCCAAAGCCGTCCAAATCTCAGCAGCTGATCGACATCCAACGATGTGATCAAACAACTCTGATGAGATAGCCCGCTTGAGAGTAAACTCCGCCTTAGCATTAGTTCTCCTCCAAGCTCTCACCAGATGAGCATTTTCACCAGCAGCAACCACTTCTTGATTTTCTTCTCCACCAACAACCTCCCAGAGGACCTCGCCCAAAAGCTAACTATCCATGCAAGACTTCCACTTCTTAAAGTTAGTCTACGCCAGGAGCTCAATACCAAGACCTCTTGCTATTCCTCCTTCCATTGCTATACCATTGATAACTGTGCTTCTAGAAATCCAAGCAAGATAACTGCGACTGAATCACTGCTCAAACCTCTATCCCCTCTGATACCATGTTAAAATTGTGAATAAGCGGAAAAACGAGAACTATGTCGCAGGAACACTCTCGACCATACCAAGCACCAGAAATCAGAAACAATGAAGGAACAAGAGAAATCTTGAATCAACTATCTTTTGTAAATTGCGAGGTACACATGGCGAGACATGATTTATCAGATGCCAGATGAGAAGAAGAAATCAACAACAAGAAGCTGGCGGTTACAAAACACAACCCGCCAAACCGCTCGGCTAACAAAGCTGACCGCGCAAACCACCAAGTCGCCAACCGGCAACTCAACACGCGGTCTGCCCGTTATTCCAATGCTCACTCTATTCGTACAAGCAAGGCCGCCTGAATGCTGTCACTTGGCCGCTCCTAATCACGAATAAGCTGGCGAATAACTGAACAGAAAACAGTCCGACAAAGGCAGACTGCCTAACCGCCCGAACTAATCTTTATTGAAAGTCGCCAAAGAGAAAACTACCTTGTCGCTAACCACGACCTCCTGCTGCTACCCGCCACTGGCTGCTACCGACTTATCCTCTGCGGTCTCCTCTGATACGATCAGAACCACAAGCAAGTCGCACAACCTACGAACATAGCAATGGCAAACTCAAACCGCGTGAATAGAAATTTTATCTGCACCAAACTTGCGAGCTCTCACTTACTATTCACTTCCTCATTTTTTCCTTCAGAGGGGGTCCTATTTATAGGCGCAAGGAGGAGTGTGATCACCATCCCATATGATAGGATAACTGCTCACAATAGCAGCGGGTAGTAACCAACTCACGTAGCTTGCTGAGATAACCCTGCAGAATAGTTCGCCGACTTAAAAACAAACTGCGCGGACTTCTCGCAAAACTACAGCAATACCAGCAGACACCTGCCAGCTTGCGAGCAAATAACCGGCCCGAGAAGAAGTAACTGCGGATCCTAACCGCTCGGTTACAACCAGAACTGACCCAAGATGGCCAACAAAACAAGGCCAACAGCAACTGGCAGTCCGCCAGTCCAATGCGGGAAGTAGGCCTGAAATTTAAAAACCGAAACAGCAAAAAACCGCAACACCGCACCATTTTTAAACCGCACCGAACGGTGTGGTTGTGGTGCGGTTTTGATTATTGAAAAACCGCATAGTTTGCGGTGTGGTTCGGTTTTGGCCCTGTCGAAACCGCATAAACCGCACCGCACCGTATGATTATAATTATTTTATTTAATATCTTATAAGCTATAATTTTTTACAAATTAATGTATATATCTGACAGTTCTTTCATCTTTGTTGTTCCGCATAGACATTTCTAGCTAGGTTTTTACATATTTTTTATAAATATTTTACAATCTTATAAAGTTATATTTCGATTTTTACAAATTTTTTATATCTTATAAGTTCTCCATCTCTCATTTCTCTCGACTCCCACTCCTGTTCATTACTGTTCCACAAAAGCTAGGTCACAGACTAACGGAAGCCGGAAGGAGTGTCTTCTCCGAAGCATCGGCTCGCGACTCCTAAGTTCACGCGAGCGAGGGTGGCTCGGTTCAATCTGAATTCACAAAACAGTGTAGATGTTAATTGGTATGATTATATTTATCTCACTTTTATCTCAAATTGCATTGTTATGATTATATTTATGAGTTGTGTGGACGTAGTCTAAAGTTCCCAGAACCAATTTTAATTTTTAACAATTATAACAAAACATAAGAAAAAACCGAAACCGCACCGCAAAAACCGACTCCAAACCGCACCAATGTCACACCGCACCGCACGGTTTGGATGCGGTGCGGTTTTGTAAAGTCCAAAACCGACCCTCTTCGGTGCGGTTGCGGTTTGGGCTCAACCCGCACCAAACCGCACCAGTTTCAGGCCTAGCGGGAAGACAACCCGCGCGGTCATCAAACTAGACCGGCCGACATCCGCTGTTTACCAAACCTCCCAGTCTGATGCCCAGACCGCCTGACCTCCACTTCAGTCCTCACTTCAACAATTTCAACATCGATGTTTTGGATTTTCCTTCAGTATTGCCTATGATTTGGAGTTGACCTGAAGACGAGGCATTCCTTCAGAGTCAACCCTAAATAGTATCGAACTGGCCACCGCTTTTTGGAAGCAGAGCTGACAGATCGATGTTTTGGCTTTTCTTTCAGTATTGCCTATGATTTGGAGTTGACCTGAAGATGAGAAATTCCTTTAGGGTAAACCTTAAATAGTACCGAACTGGACGCCGCTTTTTGGAAGCAGAGCGAACAGATCGATGTTTCAGCTTTTATTTTAGTATTGCCTATGATTTGGAGTTGACCTAAAGATGAGACATTCCTTCAGCGTCAAACCTAAATAGTATCGAACTGGCCGCCGCTTTTTGGAAGCAGAGCGGATAGATCGATGTTTGAGCTTTTATTTCAATATTGCCAATGATTTGGAGTTGACCTAAAGACGAGACATTCCTTTAGGATAAACCCTAAATAATATCGAATTGATCGCCGCTTTTTGGAAGCAGAGCAGTCAGATCGATGTTTCGGCTTTTCTTTCAGTATTGCCTATGATTTGGAGTTGACCTGAAGACGAGACATTCCTTCAGGGTCAACCCTAAATAGCACCGAACTTGCTGCCGCTTTTTGGAAGCAAAGCGGACAGAGCGATGTTTTGGTTTTTCTGTTAGTGGTACCTAAGATTTAGAGTTGACCTGAAGACGAGACATTCCTTCAGGGTCAACCCTAAATTGTACCGAACTAGCCGCCAATTTTTTGTAGCAGATCGGACAGATCGATGTTTCGGATTTTCTTTCAGTATTGCCTATGATTTAGAGTTGATCTGAAGATGAGACATTCCTTCAGGGTCAACCCTAAATAGTACCGAACTGGCCGCCACTTTGTAGAAGTAGAGCGGACAGCTCGATGTTTTGGCTTTTCTTTCAGTATTGCCAATGATTTGTAGTTGACCTGAAGACGAGACATTCCTTCAGGGTCAACCCTAAGTATTACCGAATTGGCTGATGTTTTTTGAAGCAGAGCGGACAGATCGAGGTTTTGATTTTTATATTAGAATTACTTATAATGTAGAGCTGACCATGGGGTGGAGAAATTCCTCAAGGTTAACCCCTAACCCCGAACTCGATCAACTCCTTCGTTCAGAAAGCAATGTTATTGAGTTCGAAGTCTAAATATCTTGCCCGAGTGGTTTGAATACCCACCAGGAAAAGCGATTGATTGGTTTACTTTCTTGCATGCATATAGTTTATTTATTATTTTATGAGTTTGATCGAGCGGGATAAGGCTCCAACCTTGGGCTCAATCCGGGGGTACCTTGACGATGGCTTTGTTTGACTTATGAAAGTTTCGATTCAAATGACTTAATCTCTATCGCTCAGAGAAATATCCATAGTGATCTAAATGTTTCCCTCAATACCTTGTGCCTTCGAGAATAATTCCAACAGGAATATATTGTGCCTTTGAGAATAATTCCTATGGGAATACATTGTGCCTTCGAGAATAATTCCCACGGGAATACCTTGTGCCTTCGAGAGTAATTCCTAAGGGAATACCTTGTGCCTTCGAGAATAATTCCTATGGGAATATGTTGTGCCTTTGAGAGTAATTCCTACGGGAATACCATGTGCCTTCGAGAATAATTCCCATGGGAATATATTGTGTCTTCGAGAGTAATTCCTAATGGAATACCTTGTGCCTTCGACAATAATTCCTACGGGAATATATTGTTCCTTCGAGAATAATTCTTACGGGAATACATTGTGCCTTCGAGAAAAAATCCCACGGGAATACCTTGTGCCTTCGAGAATAATTCCTACGGGAATATATTGTGTCTTCGAGAGTAATTCCTGCGGGAATACCTTGTGCCTTCAAGAATAATTCCTACGGGAATATATATTGTGCCTTCGAGAGTAATTTCTACGGGAATACATTGTGCCTTCGAGAATAATTCCCACGAAAATACCTTATGCCTTCGAGAGTAATTCCTACGGTAATACCTTGTGCCTTCGAGAATAATTCCTACGGGAATATATTGTGCATTAAAGAATCATTCCTACGGGAATAAATTATGCCTTGGGGAGAAAATCAGATGACTGACGAGTTATACTTTGAGACAACACGCATGAAGGACGGTCTGGGAAGACAACCCGTGCGAAACTAATAGAACTACGTATGTCTGAGACCGTATGCATGATGATACGGAGTACGTAGGCGTTGGTCACGGGAAGACTGCCATGACCCAATAATAGTACTGATATTTCCTCCCTTAAATGTTAGACTATGCTTGATGCTAGTAGGAATTGGATTTGATTCGTGGTTCTAATAACTTGTCCTTAGCACAGGTTACAAGTGCGGGTGAGAGACAACACCCAAGGGTGGAGGAAGCAACATAGCAGGCTACATCAGGTATATATTCGTTAGGCCGCATCTTATTTTGTGCCCTATCTCATGGTATATATATATGCATTGGTACTGGAATTTTAATGCAGCAGAGAGGATGACGCTACTCATACAGGTCTTGAATATAGGGGTTTCTGTTCCGCTATAGATCACGTCTTTCACTAAGTGCTATTAGGAGCACACATTAATGGTGCCTTCCACTAGAGAACTGCTTCGCTACTCTATGGTGTGTAGTGACATTCACTTAATATCACCCTTATGCATGACAATGGAGCATTCAAGGAAAGGGGTTGGAGGAGGAAGTACCTTCACCCTTCGTGATCGCTTCGGCATCATGCAAAAAGGGTGGTGTGCGATAAGATCCCCCAGTCGGACCACCGATTCTAGAGGGGGGAGGTATTACACTGTGAAGGAGGACATGCATCATCTAAACACTCAATATACTCACTTTCTCACATAACAGCTCCAACAATGGACAATCTTGGTGAGCAACTGAATCTCACCAGGCAATCAACTCATCATATCATTCAAAATCAAATAACCATGACATGGGATACTCGGAGTGCCTTTCAAGAAGTCACCAACTTCAAGCGTGAAGATAGACAACACATCATTCACAGAGTGGACACTAATGCTCAGACTCTGGATGAGCATTTTCTCCAACTAAGAAAAAATATAGAAGAGGCTGAGCAAAACATTCATGAAAGGATCAACATGGTAAAGGTTGCCTTGGATGATCAAATAGTTGAAGAAGTCCTAAAGGCGGAGAAGACTGTGATAAATGTTGGCTCTCATCAGGTTATGTGGGCAGTCAATCAAGTCAAGCAAGCAATGCAAAAGGCACCCTCTACTTTTGAAATGGCAGAACCATTAGAAGATACTGACTCAGAAGATTTTGGTATTGAGATTGGAGAGTCGTCCACTTTATGGAGGAAAAGAACTCAGAACAGTTCGTACATGCAGAAGAGGCTGAGAGAAATTGCACAAGATCCTCAATCAGAAAGATGGAGTCCTAACTATAGAACTATAATTTCAGAAGCCTGGATTGAGTTTGGCTACCCTCAGGATGATTCATAAAGGATTTATTATTCTTCTAATTGGAATCTCCATCTGCAACAAGAAGAGAAGAAGAGGAATCACAAGCTAGCCTTTTCCCATGGTCCTCCTCCCTCTCCTAAAAGAATTCCCAAGCCAATCAGTTTCTATGAAAGACAAAGGAGAAAAGGAAGAGGAAGCAGCAGCAGGAACAATTGAGAATGCTTATCTTCAAAAATGAATTGGGCAAATGATTGTGAATATTTTGCTTAAAACATTATCTGTTATTTATGCATTGTTGGTAGTTGAATCTTTCTTAATTGCCTGAATATTCTTAATGGTGATTCTACTTATTGTTTGGTATTTATCATTGAGGTGAGTTATGAATTCTTCAAATAGTGGGAGATTTTTGCAAAAGTGCCCTGCAATGTTCCAGATTTGACGAAGTGCTCAGTTTAATGATAAAAGCATTATGTATTTTATGTTATGTCTCATTTATGATTGTAAGGAATATATAGTATTGTACAACCCTATATTCACCGAGTGCCCCGAGGCTCAAGATGTCATTAGGCCCAATATCTTTTAAAGGACACCGACTCAAGTAAGAGGGGCTGGGGAGCCGTCGGACAGGCTCAAAACCAAGGGGTGCAGCCCCAGTGTATTCCGAAGGCAAGAAGAGGTCGAGTAGGTGAGGCGGGCGGCCTCCCACTTGTCCAGATCAAAGAGGGAAAGAGGGAGGTGAGCTAGGAGGCGGGTGGCCTCCTGGGCTCGCCCCCGCTCCTGTATAAGGGGGGAGAGCCAGGAGGCGGGCGGCCTCCTGGGCTCGCACCCGCCCATGTGTAAGGGGGGCGAGCCAGGAGGCGGGCGGCCTCCTGGGCTCGCCCCCGCCCCTATCTAAGGGGGGTGAGACAGGAGGTGGGCGGCTTCCTGGGCTCGCCCCCGCCCCTGTGTAAGGGGGCGAGCCAGGAGGCGGACGGCCTCCTAGGCTCGCCCCTGCCCCTGTGTAAGGGGGGCGAGCTAGGAGGCGTGCGACCTACTGGGCTCGCCCCCGCCCCTGTGTAAGGGGGGCGAGCCAGGAGACGGGCGGCCTCCTGGGCTCGCCCCCGCCCCTGTGTAAGGGGGGCGAGCCAAGAAGTGGGCGACCTCACGGGCTCGCCCCGCCCAATGAGGGGGGCGAGCAGGGGAAGAGGTCAGCCCCCTCTCGCCCAGCCCCGGGAAGGCGTTCTGGGCTGCGTTTAACGCCTCAGAACAGCGGGATTTGGCTATTCGCAGGCCAAATCCGGGGGTATTTTGGTAATCTCGTAGGCCAGATTATGGTTATTGGTAGACCAAGTTCAAAATACTATAAATAGGACCAAGGGGGCACCATTTGGAGAGGACTTCTCTTTGGCTCTCTCTTTTTGCCATCTCTCTCCCCAAGTCTCTTTAGTGGGTGGAGAGAGCCTCCAATGGTGCCCAAGCTTAGCATTGGCTTGGGAGGGGAAGCGCTCTAAGATCTTCCGGGTGTGTGGTGGGACCTCCTCGCTAAGCCCTTGGCCTTGTTCATAGTTCCTTAGCCTCTTAGCCTAGAGCTCTTCCTTGGGAGGAGTAAGTGTGAGGTCACTCCTTGACTTGTTGAGGGCCCGAACTCCACAAAGACCAATTTATTGGTTTCAACATTATGGTGCGGTGAGCGTGGAGAGTGACCAACTCAAGAAACTCTCAAGATGAGCTCCATGGCTGGAGGTGGAGGATCTGACCCAGGCCACTCGCAGCCCCCGGTGGCTGGAGTGGCGTTGGAGATGTTTGAGAATTTCAAGCGGGAGGTCATGCAGACCTTGCAGGTAGCCTTCGCCACGATAGGAGAAGACAGGAGAGGAGCTGGTCAAGAGGTCCCGCCCCAGCAAGAGGGTGAGGGCCCTCCAGGCCAGCAGCCCAGGAAGGAGGTGCCAGTGGGGGGGGGGGGGGGGGGGGGGGAGTGGGGAGGCATTCGGCCCCCACTCGCCCAGCCCCTAGAAGGGGGTGAGTGGGGAGCTGCCACGCCCCCACTCGCCCAGTCCTAAGGGGGCGAGTGGGGAGGTGCGAAAAGAAAGAGGAAGAGAGAAACAGAGGAGCAAAAAGAAGAAGCTCTCCAGAATATATTATATCTTCTTTTTGCTAACTCTTCTCTTGCAGATCATCTACATCCTGAGAGGGAGTTCCAGATGCTCCTTGCTGAAGTACAGCCAGCCACTCTTTGAAGAATGTATTTTGACATTGATTTAGCCAATATGTTCATGGCCATGGCATCAACACTTTTCAGCTTTTATTCTTGATCATCTGTTGAAGAAGTTGAAGATGGAGGTCCTGTCAAAACAGATTTGTAAATATCTTCATCTATGGCATTCATATATAACTTAGTTCTAGCTTGCCATAAAGTAAATCTATACAAATTACAAATAGGTGGATCTGAAAATGAAAAATCTGATTGTGCCATTTAGATTTTAGAAAAACCCCTTTAAAAAAAAATTTAAGAACTAAGTGATCTTTGTGATTTCAGGTGTTAGCCTATGTGAAAAAATCAACTTCCTCCGATACCAATTGAAAGTGAGTTCAATTGAGTATCAGTTGCAAGAAAATGAAGTAATAAAATCAACTCAACATTTAGCTTTGATACCAATTGAAAGTGAGTTTCAGTTCTTAATTAATTAAAAGATCTTGATTAAGTTTCACTTCAAAGTAATGTTATATATATATATGCGAGTGCTGACTGAGTGAGTAATAAAATCAAACAGTAAGAGTGCATAAGTAAACACAGCACAACAAATAAAAACATAAACAAACAAGGCACATCCAGATGATACAAGATATATAGTAGTTCCCCAAAACCTGGGTACATCTACTCTTCTACCCACTGGTAGGTATCCACTAGGAGGTTGTTGATAAGGTGCCCTCACACCAAGGTGATTTTGATAAGGTGTCCACACACCATAGAGCTTTTGATCAGGTGCTCAAAACCAAGATGCAGGTTTTTGCTATGGTGGCCTGTCACCGGGAGTTAACTTTTGAAGGGAGTTATAACCCTTTACAAGATGGGAGAAATAAAGAAAACAAAAAAGTTATGTTGTTCTTCTCTTTCTAAGAAGACACTTGAAGATGATGTTGAAGAGAGCTCCCCCTGTCTGATTTAGTTTGATGACAGCTTGTGGATGGAGCTTCTTCTCTAGAAAGCAAATACTCTTCTTCTTGCAGTTTTGATCCTGAGCAAATAATGGTGATTGGTGTCTCAGGATGTAGATGATCTTCAAGAGAAGAGTTAGCAAAAAGAAGATATAATATATTCTGGAGAGCTTCTTCTTTTTGCTCCTCTGTTTCTCTCTTCCTCTTTCTTTTCCTGTACAGCAATATTGATATGTTCTGTCTCTTTCTTCCTGCTGCTTTTCTCTGCTCTTCTCTGTTTATTTATTCTGAGAGCTTTTGGCTGATTTGAATTGTTGCCGACCAAAGAGGAAATAGATAACGTCTCTTTTACTTCACAGATCCTCGAGCAGAACAATTTCCTTCTTTAGCTTGCTGCAATGGCTACAACATTTATTGTTTCTGCCAACGACTATAACATTTAATGCTTGCACGTCTGTAATGTTAAATCAGCAATATATATATTTATAGCAATATATAATAGAAATAATAAAGATATTGCATATATAATAATCTTAGTCGAGCTGAAAGATATAAAATAATACTGCAGATATTTCATCGAGCTGAGCTTCAAGTTCGTCAAGCTCATCATTTGATTCGTCGACCTGAACATTTGATTCACTGTTCTGAACATCTGCTGAAGATTCGTCGAACGCAGACTTGAGTTCGTCGAACGGAAGGATTTGTCGACGGCTGAGCCTGGATGATTTCGTCGACCACTGAAGTATGAGTAAAAGCATCGACCGCTGAGCTAGGATCTATGCGTCGAGCGCTGAGATATGTGATCTTCATCGACTGCTGAGATAGCTGGATTTCATCGAGCGCAGAATGATTACGATTCGTCGAGCGTAGAGTGTCGTTCGTCGAACGCAGGTAGCCGTTCGTCGAACGCAGAGAACATATGTAAATTTTATTCTTCTCTTATTTTTCAGCCTATTAATTATATCTCTTTTTAGCCTTCTTTCTTAATGGGATTTAATCTAAGTTATACAATGAGTTATGATAGAAACTTAGATATTAAAGGTGGATCCTAACTCAAATCAAAACTAAGGTTCCAACAATCTCCCCATATTTGAGTTGGGATCCTAATCCAAATTAAGACTATGTTCTACCAATCTCCCCCTATTTGGTTTAGGATTCCTAAGCATAAAAAGTCTTGAATAACTTAAGGCTTAAGGGTCAAAGATTATTTTCTTCTTATGAAATTCATTTAAGCAATTCTGATTTCCTAGATTTTGATTTAAATAGGATTTTAATGATGAATTGCCAGTTGTTATTAGATTCTAAGGAATTTTAAAATCAAAAAGACAATGCCTGATAGCTTCTTTCTATAGAATCCCCTTAATCAGAAGAGACTCACACTGAGAGCTCTGATCATTTCTGATCTATGCTATTTGAGTAGAATGCTCAAACTAATTTTGGAGAAAATCTGGAAGAATGTGAAGTTTATCTGACTTTGTTTTAAGATAGAAAAATTCAAGAGAATCATTTAACTACTGTTTAATTTAATTTGAGTAAAAATATTAAACAGTTAAAACAAAATTACCTTATAAATAGGTATGTTGGCCTTTTTATTTCATTGAAATATAAATTTGAAAATTTAAACTGATTTTACTGAACATAAAATTTGTCTTTTTCTTTAAAATATTGTTTAAAGTTATCAGCTTTAACTAACTTAATTTTTAAACAAATAATGTATTCTTCTGAGTTTCTCAATTTTTCTTTAATTTTGTTAAGTTCAGAAGTTAAATTATTTATTTTTGTTAACTCCTTTTTAGTTTCCTTCTCAGATATGTAATTTTCAGCAATTATTAAATCTGTACCTGATGATGATTTGAAAATAGATTTAGAAGGATCAGAGGTAGAAATAAAGTTTGAAGTTACCTCAACTACCTTAGTTACCATTTCTGCTTCAGATTCTGCATCTGATATGTGATATGAGCTTGAGCCCTATATGGCCATCATGCAGAAATCTCTTGCTTTTTGTTCTTCTTCTTCTTCTTCACTTAGAGTAAGTGATGGTTATGCATCAAAAATACAGTTAGTTGAAGATGTAGAAGTGGACTCATTTACCATCCTTGAGAGGGAGTTCCAGATGCTCCTTGCTGAAGTGCAGTCAGCCACTCTTTGAAGAATGTCTTTTGACATTGATTTAGCCAATATGTTCATGTCCATGGCATCAGCACTTTTCAGCTTCTCTTCTTGATTATCTGTTGAAGAAGTTGAAGATGGAGGTCCTGTCAAAACAGATTTGTAAATATCTTCATCTATGGCATTCATATATAACTTAATTCTAGCTTGCCATAAAGTAAATCTATCCAAATTACAAATAGGTGGATCTGAAAATGAAAAAATCTGATTGTGTCATTTAGATTTTAGAAAAACCCCATTAAAAAAAATTTTAAGAACTAAGTGATCTTTGTGATTTCAGGTGTTAGCCTGTGTGAAAAAATCAACTTCCTCTGATACCAATTGAAAGTGAGTTCAATTGAGTATCAGTTGCAAGAAAATGAAGTAATAAAATCAACTCAACATTTAGCTTTGGTACCAATTGAAAGTGAGTTTTAGTTCTTAATTAATTAAAGATCTTATTTAAGTTTTACTTCAAAGTAAATGATATATATAAATATATGAGTGTTTGCTGAGTAATAAAATCAAACAGTAAGAGTGCATAAGCAAATACAGCACAAATAAGAAATAAAACATAAACAAACAAGCAAACCAACAAGCATCCAGATGACACAAGAAAATATAGTAGTTCACCAATCAACCTGGGTACATCTACTTTTCTACCCACTGGTAGGAATCCACTAGGAGGTTGTTGATAAGGTGCCCTCACACCAAGGTGATTTTGATAAGGTGTCCACACACCGTAGAGCTTTTGATCAGGTGCTCAAAACCAAGATGCAGGTTTTTTCTAAGGCGGCCTGTTACCGGGAGTTAACTTTTGAAGGGAGTTATAACCCTTTACAAGATGGGAGAAATAAAGAAAATAGAAAAGTTATGTTGTTCTTCTCTTTCTAAGAAGACACTTGAAGATGATGTTGAAGAGAGCTCCCCTTGTCTGATTTAGTTTGATGACAGCTTGTGGATGGAGCTTCTTCTCTAGAAAGCAAATACTCTTCTTCTTCTTGCAGTTTTGATTCTGAGCAAATAATGGTGATTGGTGTCTCAGGATGTAGATGATTTGCAAGAGAAGTGTTAGCAAAAAGAAGATATAATATATTCTGGAGAGCTTCTCTTTTTGCTCCTCTGTTTCTCTCTTCCTCTTTCTTTTCCTGTACAGTAATATTGATATGTTATGTCTCTTTCTTCCTGCTGCTTTTCTCTGCTCTTCTCTGTTTATTTATTCTGAGAGCTTTTGGCTGATTTGAATTGTTGCCGACCAAAGAGGAAATAGATAACGTCTCTTTTACTTCACAGATCCTCGAGTAGAACAATTTCCTTCTTTAGCTTGCTGCAACGGCTACAGCATTTATTGTTTCTGCCAACGGCTATAACATTTAATGCTTGCACGTCTGTAATGTTAAATCAACAATATATATAGCAATATATATAAATAGAAATAATAAAGATATTGCATATATAATAATTTTAGTCGAGCTGAAAGATATAAAATAATACTGCAGATATTTCGTCGAGCTGAGCTTCAAGTTCGTCGAGCTCATCATTTGATTCGTCGACCTGAACATTTAATTTACTGTTCTAAACATCTGCTGAAGATTCGTCGAACGCAGACTTGAGTTCGTCGAACGGAAGGATTCGTCAACCGCTGAACATGGATGATTTCGTCGACCGCTGAAGTATGAGTAAAAGCGTCGACCGCTGAGCTTGAGTAAAAGCATCGACCGCTGAGCTGGGATCAATGCGTCGAGCGCTGAGATAGGTGATCTTCGTCGATCGCTGAGATAGCTAGATTTCGTCGAGCGCAGATTGAATACCATTCGTCGAGCGTAGAGCACCGTTCGTCGAACGCAGGTAGCCGTTCGTCGAACGCAGAGAACATATGTAAATTTTATTCTTCTCTTATTTCCAGCCTATTAATTATGTCTCTTTTCAGCCTTCTTTCTTAATGGGATTTAATCTAAGTTATACACTGAGTTATGATAGAAACTTAAATATTAAAGGTGGATCCTAACTCAAATCAAAACTAAGGTTCCAACAAGGTGCCAAGCCCCCACTCGCCCAGTCCCAAGGGGGCGAGTGGGCAGGCGCCAAGCCCCCACTCGCCCAGCCCCAAGGGGGCGAGTGGGGAGACCCCAGGCCCCCACTCGCCCCCTTGAGTGGGGATATGCCAGGCCCCCACTCGCCCAGCCCCAAAGGGGGGCGAGCATAATAAGTCCTTTGTGTGAGCTGATCCTCTCAGCCCCGGTTCCAGAGGGGTTCGGAAGGTTGGAGATGTCTCACTACTCCGGCCAGGATAACCCAGTCCTGCACCTGCAGTGGTTTGAGGACATGGTCTCCATCAGGCCTATGTCGGACGCTTTCAAGTGCCGACTATTCGCGACTACTTTGAAGTAGAAGGCAAGGGATTGGTTCCACCATCTCCCCGGTGGGTCTATCTATGCCTTCGAAGATTTACATCGAGGTTTCCTGCTGCGCTTCTCGACGTCAAGGAAGAGGAAGAAAGATGCCAAAGCACTTTTCAAGATCAAGCAAGAGCCAGGGGAGTCACTGGCTCACTTCGTGGATCAGTTCCAGGAGGAGGTTCTCCTCACCCAAGAGGTGCCAAGCTACACCCTCCAGCTCGCTTTCATCGTGGGGCTGCAGGGGGGTTTCTTCAAGAGGGACCTCAAGAGGAGAGCTCCTTTGTCTTTTGAGGAGTTGATGGAAAGGGTGGCGGAAGAAGTTGAGAGTGAGGAGGTGATGCGATGATTCGGCAAGTGCACCGGTCGCGCAAGTAATAATAATGGGGAAAATCCCCGAGTGTCGGTCTCTTGAGGAACACAGTAAGGTGGAGTTAGGTTTCGAGGAAGGACTTGAGATTGAAGTCCTTAAATCGGATGGAATGCGGGGGAGTTGGGTTGGCTTTTGGAAAATAAAATAAAACAAGTATAACTACTCCTATGCAATGCCGCTATGCAGTGCTTCGCTTGGCGGGATGGATGACTACGTAGGCCTTGAACGCGCTACTTCGTAAGGGCGGATGGACGAGTAGGCAAACGGATCGAACTATGCAGGCCTTGAGCGCGCTGCTTCGTTAGGCGGGATGGAATACACGGGCCGCAATGCCACGCTTCAGTAGGCGGATGGGCGAGTAGGCTAACGGAATGAGGGTCGCAAGCACCTCTTCGACAAGCACGCCACTAGCAATTGCTAGTGCGGCACCGGACGTGACGGCGGAATGGAAATGGACGGCGGCGCACCTCAAGCAACTTAAATAGATAAATTACACAAACACATAGACATGAAATATATATGTAAATATAACTAATTCAAGTGCCACTTCATCATAATAATGAGATCTAAAACATATACACATCAATAAGAGAAGAATAAGGCAAGAAATCGACCGAATCCGAAGTCTCATTGTAGATTCACGGTTGGAATCGCCGGGTTGTCAATCCGCGTCCAAGCTCGGTCCGCAACTACGTCCGGGGTAGAGAGAGCTGTCACGACTCTCCAATGGACCCGTCTTCTTCGTGTCACGATCCGGTAGAGGTTGCAATCTTCCTCTTGCTCGATGGAGATGGCGGCTAGGTCTTCCTTTGGAGCTCTTGGATGAAGGAGGAGGCCGAGAGGAAACTCCGGCTCAAGATTGGCGTGAAGAGCAAGCCCGGAGCACCTCTAGATGGTGGGCGGCGATGGAGGGGCGAAACTGGGCGCTCTGGAGCAGGAAACGGCGGAAGAAGACGATCGATCTGACCTAAATCGCGAGCAGCGGAATTTATAGGCGCTGGAATTAACAGTGCGCATGGTCATTGGCGCACGACCAGTGGTCGTGCGCACTAGAATTCGGTGATCGTGCGCTCTGCCTGGACGGAACCTGCAAAGACAGAAATTATGAAATAACATGTTCGCACGACCGGTGGCGCACGACCGGTGGTCGTGCGCACTATCGTAGGTGGTCGTGCGCTCTGGTTGAAACAGAACTCATAAAATTACTGTTAAGTGCGCACGAATAGTGGCGCACGACCGGTGGTCGTGCGCACTGGAGTTGATGGTCGTGCACACTACAGCAAACAGAACTCGGAAATTAAATGGTAAGTGCGCACGAGCAGTGGCGCACGACCGGTGGTCGTGCGCACTATCGTAGATGGTCGTGCGCACTGCACCAAACAGAACTCATAAAAAAGGATTAAGTGCACACGATCAGTGGCGCACGACCAGTGGTCGTGCGCAATAGAACCGGTGATCGTGCGCAGTGTTCCTGTGCAGAATTGCACCGGGAACATCTGCACGACTCCTAATCCAGCACAACCACGAATCTAGCCACTGAAAGTGACACCTAACAGTACATGAAAACTACTAATGAAGATAAGCATGAAATCACACCAAAATGGGCCTAGAGGTGCACCTAGCATGGAATATCAAATATAAACAATAACAGGGCTAAAGTGCGGTGAAATGACTGAAAAAATGGCCCAGATGAGTCCATAAAAGTGTATATGATCAGGACTCATCACACCCCCAGACTTAACTGTTTGCGCGTCCCGAGCAAACGAATCCGGTGGAGTGTGAAAAAGGTAGTTAGCAAAGAAAATTACGCAAGGGAGTACAATGCGAAGTAACAAAAGCATGCAAATAGAGATTTCGTAAAAAGAGATTCTAACTATGCTAACTAATTTACGAAAGTACTAGAGCGTAAATAAAGATTTATCAATACTCAGTTGGTGAATTGTGAAGAATTTGATGATCATCTCCGGTGTGAAAGTAATAAGCCACTAAGGAGGGTGTTGCAAAAGATCGGGGTTCGGGAATAACTCCGCTGAAATCCATCAACGTCGGGAACCATACGCTTGCCCGGTCACACTCTCTCCACAGCGCTAGCAAACTCGCGAGATAAATCAATAGGACTTTTAGGATTATATTGGGGCTTAGGTTGCGGTATGATAATCAAAGGTAAAAACGAAGGCTACGCAACCAACATGAGTCAACGGGACGCTGCACCAAGCAAAACCAAAAACAAAGCTCGTGCGACACACCCCCAGACTTATTGTGAAAACTAGGTGTGCACACGTCCTACTCCACAAATACCAACAGATTTTCTAAAACGCTCGGGAGGATAACTTTCCAATACACTTTTTTCAGATTTTTATTTCAATACCATATTTTTCTTTTTCTTTTTCTTATCCTCCGGTTGATTCAAAATCAGCAAATAGAGTTTATTTCTCCTTCACAACACGACAATTCCAAACATCACACCAAATCTAAAACATGAGTGCAGATAACATATACTTGGTTGCGACAGTGGGATAAGCTTTAGGCCTTGGTGTATGGAGGAGGAGCTGAACAAAGGGAGTGGTAGGCACACGTGTTGGGAAGCAAAGGTGAGCGAATAGGATATGGAAAGCGAAGGCTCAATCTAGCCAAAAGGTGGCCTATATCATTTATCTCAACGAATCGCCCGCACCCATGCTTCAAGAGTCGCTTGGGGCAAGTTCTTAGCCCACGAGAAAGGTAAACCTTCCTCCCTACTCGAGCAACACACAACTAGCGCTCGTATACACACAACACCGGGCTATCACCAATTTCATTCACATTCACCACTTGAGTAGAATAAATCTAAAACTACGCATAAATACTAATCATAAATTAAAAGCATAGAAATAATCTAATTTTACTCAAATTCTATTGTAGCACGCGGATGCGACTAGAACACTGCTCGAGTCAACATTGCGCTCCCAATAGTAATTCCTAAGCTATCATCCCAATTCACATTCCTAACCAAGATAGTTTGTTCAGAACAAAACAAATAGATAAGCACGCGCTCATGTGGGTGCTGTGGTGTGCAATGAAATTAAACAAAACATTTTAAATGAAATCTTCTAGTATGCAGTGCAATAGTGCACGTGAGCGGATAAACAAACTACTCTCCCCCAGACTTAAACTAAACAATCCGCATAATATATGACAGGAGAATCAAAATAGAGCTAGGGAAAGAGAGTACCCAATGCTCATCAAGTGAGCATACCAGAAGACGCGTGCAAACTAAGACAACGCTGCAGCATCCGCCATCCAGAAAAAGATACCTGCAGGGGTCAGCTCCGCAAAAACAAAAGAAAAATGACAAACTAAAATAAACTACAGCTAACTAAACATGATTAGAAGAAATAAAAATGCAGAAAAGAAAGATAACTACTGGGGTTATTGTCATCCCAGCACGACTTATTCTAAATTAAAACGGTTCTAGCTAATGGGCCTATGGAAGGAGAAGTGGACAGGTAACTGGCCTAATATCCGTGTCGGTAGCGGGTACCGATACGGTGATAGAACAGTCACCCCTCTACCTAAATATAGATACCTGCTCCTCACAGGTAGAGGGTAGAGAATGTAAGAAGAGGAGGAGGCCTGGTCCTGACTCATCTCACAAAACACATCCTTGCCTAGCAAGGTATCGTCAACAGGGAGGCAGCAGGAGGAAAAGGCAATGAGCGGAGCTTCCTCTACGGAGGGGGAATAAACCTCCTCACATGAGAGGATACTCTCATCATTGACTTGAGCAAAAAGCTCCAAGTCCTCCTGGGGCACCTGTAAAGACTCAACCTGCACAGGCTCGGAAGAAGAAGGGGGGTCCAGAAATAAAAGAGAAGAATGACATAAATAATCAAAAATCGGGGGAGTGGTCCCGGTCTCACTCCCAGCAAGATCCAAGGGTAGATCACTATCATCATCGTAAATAGCATAGCAAGGGGGACTTGAGAACTCAGGAGCCTCAGTGGTGATTTGGACCTCCTCGTCCCATGAAGAAGTGCAAACCTCCTCATCAGAGAGAGTATCCTCCTCATCCCACCGAGGTGCATCATCGTGTTCAAAGTATTCATTCTCCCCCTCAGAGAAAATGACATCCTCATCCCACTTTGGAGCACCCTCCGAGTCAGAAGCATCACCCAGCTCCTTTACTTCGATAGGATCATAAAGAATATGTGTAGAAAAATCTTGCAAAGAAACTGGAGGGACAAAAATATTCGGTTCCTCCGCAAAAAGATCTGCTAAAGCCTCCCCGATGGAAAGAATACTTTCCTCATCAGACTCAGGTGCATCTAGGAGCTCCCATTCCTCTCCTTGTTGGCTAACAGATGAGTGATCATCATCACTAGGAGTGAAGCCACACACAGGGAGTGAGGAGTCCGTGCACGAGACAAGCTCAGGGGTAGAGGGCACAATTGCCTCCATGGGTAAAGAATGAGTGATAGGGACAATGTCGTCATGAGTGGAGGAGCGGCGGTCAGGATTGAAAAGACGCGGACAGTCCTTTAATTCATGACCCTCTCCTCGACACAACAAGCAAACAATGTTCCTACACTGCCTAGCATTTAACTCATTCATTTGGTCCAAATAATAAACCATCTTGTCATTAAAGCTAGGTGAAATATCCCATGACGACATTATCAGTAAAAGAGCAGATACAATGAAAATGAAATTCTTTGCAAGGGAATCTACACAACTAAAAAAAAAACTCCTTGAATAAAACTTGCCTAAAACTTCAAAATAGGGGGGAAAGAAATTAAAACAAACAACAGAAGATTAAAAGGCAAACAAAAATAATAATGCGGCTATTCACAAAGAAAGAACCTCTATCTCTTGTCTCCCTCTCAAGAAAACTCACACGACTGTGTTCCCCGGCAACGGCGCCAAAAACTTGATGCGATGATTCGGCAAGTGCACCGGTCGCGCAAGTAATAATAATGGGGAAAATCCCCGAGTGTCGGTCTCTTGAGGAACACAGTAAGGTGGAGTTAGGTTTCGAGGAAGGACTTGAGATTGAAGTCCTTAAATCGGATGGAATGCGGGGGAGTTGGGTTGGCTTTTGGAAAATAAAATAAAACAACTATAACTACTCCTATGCAATGCCGCTATACAGTGCTTCGCTTGGCGGGATGGATGACTACGTAGGCCTTGAACGCGCTAATTCGTAAGGGCGGATGGACGAGTAGGCAAACGGATCGAACTATGCAGGCCTTGAGCGCGCTGCTTCGTTAGGCGGGATGGAATACACGGGCCGCAATGCCACGCTTCAGTAGGCGAATGAGGGTCGCAAGCACCTCCTCGACAAGCACGCCACTAGCAATTGCTAGTGCGGCACCGGACGTGACGGCGGAATGGAAATGGACGGCGGCGCACCTCAAGCAACTCAAATAGATAAATTACACAAACACATAGACATGAAATATATATGTAAATATAACTAATTCAAGTGCCACTTCATCATAATAATGAGATCTAAAACATATACACATCAATAAGAGAAGAATAAGGCAAGAAATCGACCGAATCCGAAGTCTCGTTGTAGATTCACGGTTGGAATCGCCGGGTTGTCAATCCGCGTCCAAGCTCGGTCCGCAACTACGTCCGGGGTAGAGAGAGCTGTCACGACTCTCCAATGGACCCGTCTTCTTTGTGTCACGATCCGGTAGAGGTTGCAAACTTCCTCTTGCTCGATGGAGATGGCGGCTAGGTCTTCCTTTGGAGCTCTTGGATGAAGGAGGAGGCCGAGAGGAAACTCCGACTCAAGATTGGCGTGAAGAGCAAGCCCGGAGCACCTCTAGATGGTGGGCGGCGATGGAGGGGCGAAACTGGGCGCTCTGGAGCAGGAAACGGCGGAAGAAGACGATCGATCTGACCTAAATCGCGAGCAGCGGAATTTATAGGCGCTGGAATTAACAGTGCGCACGGTCATTGGCGCACGACCAGTGGTCGTGCGCACTAGAATTCGGTGATCGTGCGCTCTGCCTGGACGGAACCTGCAAAGACAGAAATTATGAAATAACATGTTCGCACGACCGGTGGTCGTGCGCACTATCGTAGGTGGTCGTGCGCTCTGGTTGAAACAGAACTCATAAAATTACTGTTAAGTGCGCACGAATAGTGGCGCACGACCGGTGGTCGTGCGCACTGGAGTTGATGGTCGTGCGCACTACAGCAAATAGAACTCAGAAATTAAATGGTAAGTGCGCACGAGCAGTGGCGCACGACCGGTGGTCGTGCGCACTATCGTAGATGGTCGTGCGCACTGCACCAAACAGAACTCATAAAAAAGGATTAAGTGCACACGATCAGTGGCGCACGACCAGTGGTCGTGCGCAATAGAACCGGTGATCGTGCGCAGTGTTCCTGTGCAGAATTGCACCGGGAACATCTGCACGACTCCTAATCAAGCACAACCACGAATCTAGCCACTGAAAGTGACACCTAACAGTACATGAAAACTACTAATGAAGATAAGCATGAAATCACACCAAAATGGGCCTAGAGGTGCACCTAGCATGGAATATCAAATATAAACAATAACAGGGCTAAAGTGCGGTGAAATGACTGAAAAAATGGCCCAGATGAGTCCATAAAAGTGTATATGATCAGGACTCATCAGGAGGCCAACCCGGAGTTCACAAGAAGGTTGGCCAAGCTGAGTGAGTCGGGGGAAAGGCAGCAGGGGGGGAAGGTAGAGGCTCCCGAGAGGAAGTTTGACCAAGAGGAAGACAACTACCAGGGAGAAGAGTCCGACCTCCCAGGGTGGAGGTAGGAACCAAAGGCACCCTCTCCACCACCTCAGTAAACCATGACAATCGGTTGGTGGAGAAGGAGGAGAGCCAGGAAAGCATAGAGAAGAGTAAAAAGAAGGGATATGGTTGAGTTACCTTACTGCGACTTCCATGATGAGGAGGGTTACGCGACGTCCGCCTTCCCTGAGTTCTTGGAATTAAGGGAGGCGAGGTATCCGAGGCAGCAACAACAATGACCAGAAGAGGTCGAGGAAGATCAGACTTGGGTGTAGGAGACCAAGTTTTAGTTTTCTTACTTAGTTTCTTTAAATCCATATAGTGTGTTGGTTCACTTCCAGACTTTGTTTTTATTTCATGTAATATGATGATCAAAGTTATGAAAGTTTTCAAGCTATTAGCCCCGATGCTGGCCTGCTGACCAGGCTCCCACCTAGCTGGCAGGGCCGGGAATCGCTCGGTGGCAGGAAGGAAAGTAATTAGCCCCGATGCTAGCCCACTGACCAGGCTCCCACCTAGCTGGCAGGGCCGGGAACCGCTCGGTGGCAGGAAGGAAAGAACTTAGCCCCGATGCTGGCCCGCTGACCAGGCTCCCACCTAGCTGGCAGGGCCGGGAACCGCTCGGTGGCAGGAATGAAAGTACATAGCCCCTGATGCTGGCCCGCTGACCAGGCTCCCACCTAGCTGGCAGGGTCGGGAACCGCTCGGTGGCCAGATGTTTCAGAAGTACTTAGCCCCGTTGCTGTCCCGCTGACCAGGCTCCCACCTAGCTGGCAGGGCCGGGAACCGCTCGGTGGACAGAAGTTCTCTAAGTAGTTTTTCCCCTGAGGTGGCTCCGCTAGCCGGGCTCTCACTAGCCGGCAGGGACGGAAGGCCTCCCGGGGAGGCTAAGTGTTTTCCCCCGAGGTGGCTCCGCTAGCCGGCGAGGACGGAAGGCCTCCCGGGGAGGCTAAGTGTTTTTCCCCCGAGGTGGCTCCGCTAGCCGGGCTCTCGCTAGCCGGCGAGGTAGGAAGGCCTCTCAGGGAGGCTGTGTTTTTCCCCCGAGGGGGCTCCGCTAGCGGGGCTCTCACTAGCCGGCGATGCAGGAAGACCTCTCGGGGAGGTTGTATTTTTTCCCCCGAGGAGGCTCCGCTAGCCGGGCTCTCGCTAGCCGGCGAGGTAGGAAGGCCTCTCGGGGAGGTTGTGTTTTTCCCCCGAGGAGGCTCCGCTAGCCGGGTTCTCGCTAGCCGGCGAGGTAGGAAGGCCTCTCAGGGAGGTTGTGCTTTTTTCCCCGAGGAGGCTCCGCTAGCCGGGCTCTCGCTAGACGGCGAGGTAGGAAGGCCTCTCGGGGAGGTTGTGCTTTTTCCCCCATGGAGGCTCCGCTAGTCGGGCTCTCGCTAGCCAGCGAGGTAGGAAGGCCTCTCGGGAGGCTGTATTGTTTTCCCCGAGGGGTAGCCGGGCTCTCACATGCCGGCCAGGTAGGAAGGCCTCTCGGGGAGCCTGTGTTTTTTCCCCCGAGGAGGCTCCGCAAGCCGGGATCTCGCTAGTCGGCGAGGTAGGAAGGCCACTTGGGGAGGTTGTGTTTTTTCCCCCGTGGAGGCTCTGCTAACCGGGCTCTCGCTAGCCGGCGAGGCAGGAAGACCTCTCGGGAAGGTTGTGTTTTTTCCCGAGGAGGCTCTGCCAGCCGGACACTCAGGAGGGCCTCGTCGAATAGGCAGGGTTGGACTTTTCTTTCCGAGCGTGTACCTCGCTTGAAAAGAGCGGGGATTGTGTACAACCATGTATTCGCCGAGTGCCCCGAGGCTCAAGATGTCATGAGGCCCAATATCTTTTAAAGGGCACCGACTCAAGTAAGAGGGGCGGGGGAGCCGTAGGACAGGCTCAAAACCAAGTGGCGCAGCCCCAGTGTATTCTGAAGGCAAGAAGAGGGCGAGTAGTTGAGGCGGGCGGCCTCCCACTCGTCCAGATCAAAGAGGGCAAGAGGGAGGCAAGCCAGGAGGCGGGCGGCATCCTGGGCTCGCCCCCGCCCCTGTATAAGGGGGGCGGGCCAGGAGGCGGGCGGCCTCCTGGGCTCGCCCTCGCCCCTGTGTAAGGGGGGCGAGCCAGGAGGCGGGCGGCCTCCTGGGCTCGCCCCCGCCCCTGTGTAAGGGGGGCAAGCCAGGAGGCGGGCGGCCTCCTGGGCTCGCCCCCGCCCCTGTGTAAGGGGGGCGAGCCAGGAGGCGGACGACCTCCTGAGCTCGCCCCCGCCCCTGTGTAAGGGGGGCGATCCAGGAGGAGGGCGGCCTCCTGGGCTCGCCCCCGCCCCTGTGTAAGGTGGGCGAGCCAGGAAGCGGGCGGCCTCCTGGGCTCGCCCCCGCCCCTGTGTAAGGGGGGCGAGCCAAGAGGTGGGCGACCTCCCGGGCTCGCCCCGCCCAATGAGGGGGGAGAGCATGGGAAAAGGTCAGCCCCTCTCGCCCAGCCCCAGGAAGGCTTTCTAGGCTGCGTTTATCGCCTCAGAACAGCGGGATTTGGCTATTCGCTGGCCAAATCCGGGGGTATTTTGGCAATCTCGTAGGCCAGATTGTGCTTATTGGCAGACCAAGTTCAAAATCCTATAAATAGGACCAAGGGGGCACCATTTGGAGAGGACTTCTCTTTGGCTCTCTCTTTTTGCCATCTCTCTCCCCAAGTCTCTTTAGTGGGTGGAGAGACCCTCCAATGGTGCCCAAGCTTAGCATTGGCTTGGGAGGGGAAGCGCTCTAAGATCTTCCGGGTGTGTGGTGGGACCTCCTCGCTAAGCCCTTGGCTTTGTTCATAGTTCTTTAGCCTCTTAGCCTAGAGCTCTCCCTTGGGAGGAGTAAGTGTGAGATCACCCCTTGACTTGTTGAGGGCCCAAACTCCATAGAGACTAATTTATTGGTTTCAACAAGTATGTCCAGTATTTCTCTGATCTATCTAAGTCCAAAAATCATTGAGAAGTATTGGACATATCGTTGAATAAGTATGTATATATCGTTGAGTCTACTCGCAGAAGACGGTAGAAGGACTGTCATTAATCATCGTGACATTAAAGATAACAAGATGATATCATTGTGTCAACAAAGTACACATGACGATATCATTGTGAGAACAAGATGAATCAATCAAATCATGGTATCATCGTGTCAATAAGCATCACACGACGATATCGCTGAGAAGTCCGGCGTGATGAAGCTCTTCAGAAATCTTAAGTAAAAAGTATCTAGCCAAGAAGACATCGTTGTAAAGAAGCAGTGTCGTCTTGAAGGCTAAGCCAGATATCGTGGAGACAATTTGTCGCTGAAGTATTAGTCAGAATGATCTCAACGATATCGACAAGAAGACCTCATGTCGACAAGATGATCTCGACGATATCGATGAGAAGACCTCACATCACTGTGACTGCTTATGTAGCTGAGATAGTCCATATTGTCGAGATATCCTTCTCAGCTAAAGATTCAAGAAGATTGAAGAAATGTCTAGAGTCCCAAATGGATCGTTGAGACAACAAGCTGTGTCGTCGAGATGGTGGCCATATCGTCGAGACAGGCCGAGATTTTTTGAAATGCGTTGTATGCATTTAATGCTGTCGTCAATGGGACCAATCAGCGAATGCTGTTAAGGAATGAGATTCTGACAATAAAGAGTGCTCAGAACAGACCGTTATAGGGACTTACATATAAAATGAAAAGATGTATGCTCTAACACACACATAATACTTACAGAGAAAATACACAACTAAGAGTCATAACACAGTGTGACTGTGAGAATGAAGGAAGAACTTTCTTGTGAACAATACGATTTTGCCTTCAGTTCTCCAAGTTTTAGTTAAACATCATCGACTGATAAGAAGTGTTCCAGAAAGAAAGAAGAAGTTAAAAGAGAAGCATGCGTGCATAAGCAATGCCTTTAAAGCCTTCTCTTAAAGTGCAGAGGCCATCTTCACCAGCTTCATAAGAACTCTCCAGTACTGTGTGAGTATTCCCTTCCTCCGTAACACAACATATTTTCTGTAGGACTCAATCCTTTAGTTTGCGTTGTAAGGCCCTTGTGTCTGAGTTGTAGGATCTCTTGTAGATCTAAGCTGTAGGGCTTTTTTGCCTGAGTTATAGGGTTCCTGGAACCTGAGGTAGGATCCTTGAAGGATCTAACTTGTAGGGCCTGAGTGTACTACCCCGTATTCGCTGAGTGGTCCTACCCTAGACTCAGGGTCACCAGAAGGAGAAATGGGTGGTACAAGTCAGCATTCGCATGAGCCGAAAGGGGCTTTTGCCTAAAGAGCATGAGGAGGCACTCGCTGGCGAGAAGGCTCTGGAGTGCGGATAGACGGGCGAGTGAGGGTCGAAGCCCCGCTCACTTGGGGGATCAGGAAGAGGCGAGTGGAGCCCCCGCGGACCACTCGCCCATAGTAAACAAATGGTACCCTCACGGATTACTCGCCTAGGGAGGCGAGTGGTGCCCTCGGGGTCCACTCGCACAAGGGGATCCAGAGGCAAAATGACCCAGATACCCCTTGTGGGCTGCCAATAGCTCCTCAGAATAGCGGAGTTAGGATGTTAGCAGACCAGTTTGGGGTGCTGTTAGCAAAACCAAAAGGCGGATTTACGCTATTTGCAGTCCAAGACTAGAAAATCTATAAATAGACCCTTAAGGGCACCTTGGAGGAGACCGGACCTTTTTTGAGCTCTCTCCTCCAGGCAATTTTCGGAGTTGGCTGCTAGTGCCCTCCAAGGTGCCCGACTGAGCATTGGTTTGGGAGGGGAAGCTCTCTAAGATCTTCCGGGTGTGAGGCGACAGCTTTGGGTCTGTTCTAGATTTTCCATCCACAATCAAGAGAGTTTAGTGAAGGAGAAGTAAGCGCAGGCTACACCCCCCAGTGGGTCCGAACTCAGAAACCGATTGACGGTTTTAATATTTTTGGTGCGGTGAGCGTGGACTGTAGCCGGTGCAAGAAAATTCCAAGTTGAGCTCGATGACAGGAGATGGAGGAAATGGTTCCGATCCAAGCCACTCGCAGCCACCGGCAGCAATGGAGTGGCTGGAGATTTTCGAGAAGTTCAAGCGAGAGGTCATGCAAATCGTGCAGGTAGCTCTCGCCGGAAGAAGCGAATGCGAGATGCCCGTGGTCCCGGTGGTTTCGCCACAACAGATCGGAGAGAACGCTCCGGGCCAGCGGCTTGGGAAGGAGGTCGCAGCGAAAGCGAGTGCACGGGATCTTCCCGGGCGGCAGTTGTTCAGCTGTCCGGCGAGTGCAGAGGTGTGCGAGCTGACTCCGCGCGAGAGGACCACTCGCCGAGTTGGGGAAGGGAGTCCCTTCTATGAGTTGATCCTCTCGGCCCCGGTACCAGAGGGGTTCAGAGGGCCGGAGATGTCCTACAATACCGGCAAAGATGACCCAGTCCTGCACCTGCAGTGGTTCGAGGACATGGTCTCGATCCTTCCGATTACAGATGCCTTCCAGTGTCGGCTCTTTGCCACCACTCTGAAAGAGAAGGCGAGGGACTAGTTCCACCAGCTCCCTGTGGGTTCCATCTACGCCTTCGAGGACTTGCGCCAGAGCTTTAGGTTGCGCTTCTCAACATCAAAAAAGAGGAAAAAGGATGCGAAGGCACTCTTTAAGATCAAGCAAGGGCCCGGGGAGTCGTTGGCCCATTATGTGGATAGGTTCCAAGAAGAGGTCCTGGAAGTCCAGGAGGTGCCGGGTTCACCCTCCAGCTAGCCTTTATAGTGGGGCTGTGGGAGGGGTTCTTCAAGATGGACCTGAAGCGGAAGGCCCTCTATCCTTTGAGGAGCCGATGGAGCGGGCAGCAGAAGAGATCGAGGGAGATGCCGCCAACCCTGAGTTTGCAAAGAGGTTGGCAAGGCTGAGTGAGCCAGAGGTGAGGCACCAGGAAGGAAGAAGAAGGGAAGAACCCAGAGGTCAGGGGTCTCGAGGGCAGCAATGGGATTGGGGGTATCAGGAGCCCAATAATCGGCTAGCTTGGAGGCCCCATGAAGGACCGGCGAGAGGTCAGGAAAGAGACCACCAATGAAGGGGGAGGGGAGGGTCAATCATCCGGGATGGAGGCAAGGTCCCAGACCACCTCACCCCCGTCGAGAGCAAGCCATGGCGGTAGGCCGAGGAAGAGGAGGAAGAGGAAGAGAGGGAAGAGGGGGCAGGGTGGCGTTGCCTTACTGTGACATTCATCAGGAAGAAGGTCACGCGACGGCCACCTGTCCGGAATTTCTGGAGGTGAGGGGGAGAGGCCAGCTACAGCAGCGGCCTGTGAGGATCGAAGAGGTGCTACCAGGAGATGAAGATGATAGATGCGAAGACAGGACAGACGTAGGAACCAGTGGAGGGGTCAGAGTGATCCATGATGGGGTGGGAATAGAAGCGACTCGCAAGAGAAGCTTCCAGGCGATGTTCAGGAGAAGCGTTGCGTCGACCTCCCAAACCCCACCCCCCTCAGAGAAGCTCACCTTCTCGGAGGAGGATATGCCAGACTTTGAAGACCCATTCTGTGACGCCTTGGTGATCCAGGTGGCAATTGAAAACTTCACCGTCTCCCGAATCTTGGTCGACAACGGGAGTTCGCTGAATGTTATCTTCAAGAAGGCCTTTGACACTCTGGAGGTAGAAGCCAAGAGAGTACAAGCCTCAGATGGACCCCTGTTTGGGTTCTCAGGGGAGAGGAAAGAAGTTGAGGGAGGAGTCGGCCTCCAAGTGACGTTGGGAGGGGTCCCCAGGAACTGCCGGTTCGTCATTATTGACGCTCCGAGCAGCTACAACGCCATATTTGGACGCCCTCTCATCAGCACCTTCCGGTGCGTTCCCTCATCCTTCCATTAATGCTTGAAGCTCCGCAGCAGAGAAGTTCAGGTCCGGATCCGAGGGGATGCAAAGGCGGCGAGGCAGTGCTATGTGACTGCCGTCAACACTATCTCTTGGATGGCGGAGGCAAAAAAGGTGGATAGGGAGATGAAGGGGCCGGAGGGGCCAGGCGTTGATAGGGGAGAAGGAGAAGGAGAGAGCAGCATCCCAGGAGGGGAGGAGGAAGTGGCTCGGGAGGAGCGTGTCGAGCCGATGGAGGAGGAGGATCCGGAGGAAGAGAAGACCTTGCCCGAGGAGAGGGAGGAGAAGAGTAAATGGGAAGAGCCGGCCCATCTTGAGGCGGCTGAAGAAGTGGTCGAGATGGAGGTCACCACCCAAGGGGGTAGAGTGGAGAAGGTGCGGATCATCGGGGGCTTGGCCCAGAGAACAGGAAGAGGATGCTGGAATGCATCCAGAGGAACATGGATATCTTTGCATGGAGCACGACGGACATGCCAGGCATTGATGCAGATGTAGCTTGCCACCGCCTCAACCTTGAGCCCAAATCCTTCCACATCAGGCAGAAGAGGAGAGCCATCGCTGACAAGCTGGAGGAGTCGATTCACGAGGAGGTAGAGAAGCTCCTCCAGGCAGGTTTCGTATCAGAGATCTAGTATCCAGGCTGGGTCTCTAATGTCGTTATGGAAAAGAAGGGCGACGGTCGCTGGCATATGTGTATTGATTTTTCTTTATTAAACAAGGCCTGCCCCAAGGATTGTTATCCTTTGCCTCGAATCGACGCGCTGGTTGATTCAGCCGTCGGTTTCTCTGTAATGTCTTTCTGAGATGCTTTTTCAAGTTATCATCAAATCAGGATGCACCACACGGACATCAAGGACGTCTCCTTCATCACAAGGGAAGGGTGTTACAGCTATAAGATGATGCCGTTTGGGCTAAAGAATGCAGGGGCGACTTACCAAAGATTGATGGACAGGGTCTTCCAGGAGCAAAGGGGGAGAAACCTGGAGGTTTATGTAGATGACCTCATGGTCAAGAGTAAGAGCGTGAGCTCTCACCTCAACGACCTCGAGGAGACCTTTGCCACTCTACGCAAGTATAAAATGTGGCTAAACCCCCTAAAGTGCGTATTCGGAGCCAGCAAGGGGAAGTTTCTAGGACATCTCCTTACCCAGGAGGGGGTAGAGCCGAATCCGGACAAGGTCAAAGCTATAATGGAGTTGAAATCACCGCGAAATGCTAAGGAAGTTCAACGTCTGACTGGGAAGCTCGCAGGGTTGAGTAGGTTTCTCTCCCGGGCCAAAGAGAAATGCTCCCCCTTCTTCAAGGTGTTGCGAGGTAACCAGAAGTTCGAATGGACGGGGGAATGTGAGGAGGCCTTCCAGGCCCTGAAGAGCTAGCTCACCAAAGCTCCGCTACTCTAAGGTTTTAAGGAGGGAGAAAGCCTATCCTTGTATCTAGGGGTCGGGGGTGAAGCCGTAAGCTCCGTCTTGGTCCGGGAAGAGGGAAAGAAGCAGCTGCCTGTTTACTATGTAAGCAGGGTCTTGAAGAAGGCAGATCTCCGATACCCTATTTTAGAGAAACTGGCTTTCGCTCTAGTCATCTCGACCAGGAAGCTCAGGCCATACTTCTAGGCTCATTCGATCCAGGTGGTGACTGACCACCCCCTTCGCAAAATCTTTGAGGGGGTGGAGCACTCGGGAAGGCTCGCAAAGTGGTCGATGGAGTTGAGTGAGTTCGACATCACCTTTGTTCCCCGATTATCGATGAAGGCTCAAGCGGTCGCAGATTTCATGGCAGACTACATAATCAAAATGGAGGAAGGTCAAGCTCTTCGTCACATCCCTTGGAAGCTGTTGGTTGACGGGGCGTCAGGCAGGAATTCCATCGGAGGAGGGGTGGTGTTAGAGAGTCCCTGATAACTTCTCAAAAAGAAGTTATTAACTCCATTATTTTAGTGAATATTGAGAAAATATACGAAAGATAACGATCAATTGACTAATAAATATTATATCTTTGACCTTGGACATTTTTATTGTCAAATGTGTAATATATGTGTGCAGGAATCTGAGAAATCCATGAAGAAAATAGGCAAATGTAAGCTGGAATTAAAGTGCAGGGCGGTTTGCAGCAGCTTAGTCATGACCTGGTCATAACATGGCGGTTTAAATTAATTTCGCTGAACTAAAACGTATAGATTTTGCAAAACTGAAAGTGGGCCAGCCGTTTCTTTATGAAAGGATGCACCTTTTCAGGGAAAATATGGGAGCATGCAAGCATTAAAAACAATTTTCTTTGACAGTTTTGGAGGATGAAAGCAGAGACCGAAAAACTTTCTAGAGGTCTGGAGAGAGAAGGAAAAAGGTGAGCAGTGGAGAAGAAAGAAGAAGGCAAATTAAGAGGACTGTTCCTGCGCTAATTACTAGACTCTGAACAATGTCTTGTAAGATCTTTCTAGTTTGGTTTTTCATTTCGTGGAACATGAACTAAATTTTCATATCTTGTATGTTGTGAGTACTAGGGTTTGTTGTGATGTTTAATTTATAATTTCTCCGTATGATTTCTTGGGTTGCTATCTTTATCAATGTTGTGACTTATTTCGAAGGATTTGAATAATGTTTATCTTTAATGTTTCGTGGTGAGATTCGAGAGAGGAATCACGATTTACTTAAGATAATTACTTAATGTTATGCGGCGAGATTCGAGAGATGAGTCGCATAGATATCTAAATTAAATCTTTCACTTCTATATTATGCCGCGAGATTCGAGAGAGGAGCGGTGTGTTTGCATCATAATTTTGATATAATAAAAGAGATAGGAAGAGATTCCATCACCTTATTAGCAAGAGCGATTTGAGCAATTTAATTTACCTTTCATTTTTCTAAGTTAGAGATAACTAGAGATGTCTAGGTTAAGGGAATTCAAGGATCGAGAGATTATGATTCCTAGTTTTTAATCGTGCAAGAGAGTAAAACAAATATAATGCAACTGTACACTTAAGCAAATATCACAACAGACCTAGGAAAGCAATATACAAGGTTCTTTTCTCCCAAACTTGATAAAAGATAGCTTAAGTAATTTTAGTTTTAAAGTTAGTTCTAAATTTTTGGTGAATTAGTTTTATCAAACCAATCGGATTACTTAGCTTGGATTTAAAGAAAAGAGTTAGCTAATACTCTTAAGCGTTAGAATATTCACTTCCTCGAGGGACGATCTTACTCATTTTATATTACTTGATTCGACACGTGCACTTGCGTTAAAACGTAAATCTATTTTGGGCGTATCAAGTTTTTGGCGTCGTTGCCGGGGAAGCGGCTATCTAACGGTTTATTTCTTACGATATTAGTGAGCTCTTAGTAAATAGAGACCAAGTTTTATTTTATTTCGCTCTGAACTTTTGTCTAGTGTTTGTCCCGGTTTCGTAACATTGAAATATTACCTTTGAATCTAGAAATCGAACGTACTTTTAGACGGAATAGGCAAACTGTTAGAGGAGCAAGCACTATTATTCATCAAGAGATGGATAATACTCGGCAAGGTAATGCAAATGATCATGAGGGTCAGGTGGACCCTAATGGTCAAGTCGAACACAACGGTCATAATGCTCAAAATGCTGCACCGCGAATGACTTGTTGCGACTATAACGCACCGTTAAGAGGAGGTTTGCAATTTAGTATAGCGCGACCCACAATCGTCGCTAATAATTTTAAAATAGAGTCTACCACAATGCAACTAATACAACATAATAAGTTTGGGGGTCTTAATCATGAAAATGTAAACGCTCATTTAAGAACATTCTTAGAAATTTGTGATATGTACAAGGTAAATGGGGCTTCAGATGAAGCTATTCAATTGAGGTTATTCCCATTTTCTTTGGAGGGTAGGGCTAAAGATTGGCTTAACTCTCTACCTCCTGGTTCCATCACTACATGGGATCAATTGAAAGAGAAATTTCTGAATAAATACTTCCCACCTTCTAAAATGGCTAAGTTGGTTAGGGACATCACCACTTTTGTCTAAAACCATGGCGAAACACTTTATGAAGCTTGGGAAAGGTTTAAAGAAATGCTTAGGAAGTGTCCGCATCACGGGTTGTCCCAACACCAACAAGTCACCATTTTTTATAACGGGTTACAAACCACTACGATGATCCTAGTTGATGGAGCTGCGGGAGGGTCTTTATTAAATAAATATCCAGAAGTTGCTTTGGAAATTTTAGAAGATCTTACTTCTAACAATTACCAAGAATTCGAAAGGCAAAGTAATAACGATTAGGCCGGTATTCATCAAGTAGATCAAATCACTTCGTTAGCGGCTCAAATGGCGGCACAATTTAATACAATAAATAAAAGATTAGATTCTATGTCTAACTCTACATGTGGTGCACCATTAACAGTAGAGCAACTAAATCAAGTAATGGAGGAAGCAAATTATGTAGGTGGACAACCAAGAAAAGGACCACCCTGCTTTGGAAATCACTATAATCCTGAATGGCGGAATCACCTGAGTTTTTCTTGGATGAATAACCAAGGAATGACACAATCATCACGAGTTAACCAAAATGTAAATCAACTATCGAATCCTCACTATAGTAATCAAGTAAATTCTAGAAAAATAATAGACGAATTCATTTGTGGTATGTTTCAAAATAATGAGTCTAGGATAGTTAGTATTGAATCAACCCTTCGATCTATGGAATCCACATTGGGTCAACTAGCTAATGCGCTAAGTCAGAGACCAGTTGGATCCTTGCCATCTGATACAACACCAAATCCAACTCAACAGGATCTAAATAGTCATTGTAAGGCTATAGCAACACGAAGTGGGTTAGAGATTTCTAGTGGTGACGGTTTGTTAGAGAGGATTAAAGAAGATGAGGGTCTTAATAAAATGAAGAAGCCGAACAAATCTGAAATCGAAGAAAGGAACATAGACAATAGAGAACCTGAAATAGTAGACGTGGAAAATCTACCAAATAAGAAGAAAGAAATAATTTATCCACCACCACCCTTCCCTTCTAGGTTGGCTAAAACGAAATTAGATAAGCAATTTCAGAAGTTCGTGGATGTTTTTAAGAAATTAAGTATTAATATTCCTTTTGCGGAGGCGTTGGAACAAATGCCAAGTTACGTAAAATTCATGAAGGATATTTTATCGAAGAAAAGGAGATTTGAGGATAAGGAGATAGTTGCATTAACTAAAGAATGTAGTGCCATTTTACAAAACAAGTTACCCCCTAAACTAAAAGATCTGGGTAGCTTCACCATTCCATGTTCTATAGGAATGAAATTCTCGGGTAGAGCATTATATGACCTAAGAGCGAGCATTAATCTAATGTCACTCTCTATTTATAAGAATTTAGGTCTCGGAGAGATTGCTCGAACATCTCTCACCCTCCAACTTGCGGATAGAACCTTGGCATATCCTAAGGGAATTGTCGAAGATGTTCTAGTGAAGGTGGAAAATTTTATTTTCCCAGCTGATTTTGTTGTCCTTGATATGGAGGAGGACAAAGATGTCCCAATTATCTTAGGTAGGCCCTTTTTAGCCACGGGGAGAACTTTAATAGATTTACAAAAGGGTGAACTAACAATGAGGGTAAATGAAGAAGAAATCACTTTCAACATTCTTAAAGTAATCAAATTTCCAGATGATAAGGAGAATTGCTATTCCATGGAAGAAGTTGAAATTCAAAACCAATTAATCAAAGACAAAAATAATTTTGAAGAAAGACTTCTATCATTATTAACTAATGAAGATTTGGAAGGAGATCTTGAGATGGAAGAATGTGTTAATGTTTTAGAGACTCTAGAAAAGTTACCTTGTGCTCAAAGGTTTGAAGAAATAATTAGGCCAAGTGACCCTAAAATTCTTAAGTCATCTATAATAGAGCCACCTACTTTAGAATTAAAATCTCTACCCGAACACTTGAAGTATGTTTTTCTTGGTGATTGTAACACTCTTCCTGTTATCATTGACGCTTATTTAGAACAAGAAAATGAACAGAAACTACTGGACGTATTGAGAGAATTTAAAGGGGCAATGGGGTGGACGATATCTGATATTAAAGGAATTAGTCCCTCTATCTGTATGCACAAAATACTCTTAGAAGATAATGCTACCGGTTCAATTGAGCACCAACGTAGGCTTAGTCCTCCTATGAAGGAGGTAGTTCTGAAGGAAATAATTAAGTGGCTAGACGCCGGTATCATCTATCCCATTTCGGATAGTAAATGGGTTAGTCCAGTGCAATGTGTGCCGAAGAAGGGAGGTTTAACTGTAATTAAAAAATGCAAATAATGAGTTGATTCCTACAAGAACGGTAACAGGGTGGAGGATATGTATGGACTATCGAAAACTTATAAGTCCACTAGGAAAGACCACTTCCCGTTACCATTTATCGATCAAGTCTTGGATAAGTTAGCGGGTAATGAATACTTTTGATTCTTAGACGGATGTTCGGGTTATAATCGGATCATGGTTGCACCCGAGGACCAAGAAAAGACTATATTTACATGCCCGTATGGGACGTTTGCATTCAGAAAAATGCCCTTCGGCCTTTGTAATGCGCCTGCCGCATTCCAACGATGCATGTTATCCATTTTTACTGATCTAATGAATGAAGGCATTGAAATTTTTATGGATGATTTCTCGGTGTTTGGATCATCATTTAATAACTGCCTAGAAGTTTTAAAGAAAGTGCTAGACAGATGTGTTAGGACTAATTTAGTATTGAATTGGGAAAAGTGCCATTTCATGGTACGAGAGGGTATTGTGCTGGGCCACAAGGTCTCTAGCAAAGGATTAGAAGTTGACAGGGCGAAGGTAGATGTTATAAAGAATCTTCCCCCTCCCTCAAATGTAAAAGGGATTCGTAGTTTTTTTGGGTCATGCCAGTTTTTACAGGCGTTTTATTAGAGATTTTTCCAAAATCTCTAAACAATTATGCAATTTATTGGAAAAAGATACTCCCTTTCTTTTTGATGAAAATTGTCTTGAAGCTTTTACAACGTTAAAGGAAAGTTTAATTTCATCTCCTATCGTTGTTGCCCCGGATTTTTCTTCTCTATTTGTGCTTATGTGTGATGTTAGCAATCATGATGTTGGTGCGGTTTTAGGTCAAGTTCGTAATAAAAATTTTCACACCATATATTATGCTAGCAAAACACTTATTGACGCTCAAGTAAACTATACAACAACCGAAAAGGAAATCTTAGCGGTCGTGTTTGCCTTTGACAAATTTCGATCATACCTAATTAACACTAAGGTGATAGTTTACACGGATCACTCGGCAATCCGGTATCTTGTGGAGAAGAAAGATGCCAAACCTAGACTGATTAGATGGGTGCTCTTACTTCAGGAATTTGACCTTGAAATCAAGGACCGAAAAGGGGCGGAGAATCAAATAGCCGATCATTTATCGAGATTAGAACAAAGTGAGGAGAGAAATCAACAAGTAGGGATAAGAGAAAATTTCCCAGATGAGCAGATATTAGCTGTCGCTGAGGGTTGTATATTATGGTATGCTGACTATGTGAATTACATAGTTAGTAATATATTACATCCAGATATGGATTATCAACAAAGGAAAGGGTTCCTCCAGCAGGTGAAATACTACCTTTGGGATGATCCATACCTATATAAAATCTGTTCGGATCAAATTATCTGGAGGTGTCTTGCTGAAGCAGAGGTTTTTAGTATCATAGAAAAGTGTCATTCATCACCTTATGGAGGACATTTTAAGGGAGACCGGACTGCGGCAAAAGTTCTTGAGTCAGGTTTTTACTGACCCACTTTATTTAAGGACATGAACTTATTCGTGAAGAGTTGTGATAAATGTCAAAAAAATGGGGAACCTGAGTCGCAAAGCGAGCATGCCAATGAATATCATTTTAGAGGTTGAAATTTTTGATGTTTGGGGGATTGATTTTATGGGCCCATTCGTTAATTCGGATGGCAACCTATATATTCTATTAGCAGTCGACTACGTATCAAAGTGGGTAGAAGCTATCACTATGAATAAGAATGATGCCAAGGTAGTATTGAAATTCCTAAAAACGAACATCTTCTCAAGATTCGGTACACCTAGAGCGATTAATAGTGATGGAGGAAGCCATTTTTGTACTTCACAATTTACAACATTACTAAGGAAGTACGGAGTGACACATAAGATCGCTTTAGCATATCATCCCCAAACTAATGGTTTGGCTGAGGTTTCCAACAGGGAAATTAAATCCATTTTAGAGAAAACTGTAAGTGCCAACCGGAAGGATTGGTCGCAAAAATTGAATGATGCATTATGGGCTTACAGAACAGCATTTAAGACGCCAATAGGACTGACCTCGTATAAGATGATCTATGGGAAAGCCTGCCACCTTCCTGTCGAGCTAGAACATAGAGCCTATTGGGCTAATAGAAAATTAAATTTTGATTATAAGGAAGCCGGTAAGAATAGGTTGTTTCATCTCAATGAACTCGATGAAATGCGATTTCATGCATCTGACAATGCAAAATTATATAAGGAAAGAACAAAAAGATGGCATGACGCTAGAATAGAGAAGAAGGAATTTATTCTGGATCAGTTAGTATTACTTTATAATTCACGCCTTAAATTATTTTCGGGTAAATTGAAATCTAAGTGGTCCGGTCCATTTCGAGTTAAAGAAGTCCATCCTTTTGGGGTAGTTTCAATTTGCAACGACAAAGACAGTTCAATTTTTAAAGTAAATGGTCAAAGACTCAAGGCATACTTCCATAATAATGAGCCTCGGGAGACGATGGTGATAAATTTATCTTTTTAAGAATGGCTTGGTCCAGCCGGGACGTTAAATCAAGCGCTTATTGAGAGGCAACCCGATTAAAATAAGTAAACTAGGGAGTATTTAAAACTGTGAACGTCTAAATAGCGTTAGGAAGGTCCGTAGAATTAATGCATAAAATTTCAACAAATATATTTTTGTTAATCAGTCCTGAAGGTAAACAAAATTGTCATGACCAGGTTATAACCAAGGTCCTGACATTTTGGTTTCTGTCATTTTGACTAAGAAAACAAAGCCATAAAAAATCTTAAGTGATTCCACCGGTTCATCTGCGTGTAGACGCGATATAATTTATAAGTTGTCGATTCAGATTAAACCGCCAAGTCCAACCGGCGCGGATTTCAAATCGTCGAACCGCTGGGAACTATCAATCCTCGACCGCTGGGACCACTAGATTCGTCGACCGCTGGGAACACAAATTTGTCGAACGGTGAGGATCTCAATTCGTCGACCGCGTGGATCTCAGTTCGTCGAACGACGAGGATTTCAATTCATCGACCGCTGGGAACCAAATTCATCGCCCGCTGGGTAAACAATTCATCGACCTAAGAGGACCTCAATTCGTCGAACCTATAAGTTCAAGTTTGACCGGTTCAAATTTTTTCCTTTTGTCGATCCAGAGTAAACCGCCAGTCCAACTTAAGAGTTTATAACAAAGGAAAACCGGCTTAGGGTTCATTCTCTCATCCCGTGCCCTGGCTCATCTTCCGTGAAACTCGAAACCCTAGCATCATCTCGACGGGGAGCGCCGAGGGCGATTCCAGCGCAACTAAGTTTCCATTCTTCTTCACAAGGAGGCGACGATTGCTCTCTAGCAAAGCTGTGGGCAAGAAGGAGTTAATTTCAACTTCGATTCGACAACATTTCTCACCGATTCTTCATTATTAAAAAAAGTGATAAAATCTTAAGTTTTTTCTAGGGTTCATGATAGATTTGCTTTTCATGTCAGACTATGTCTTCTAAGCGTAAAGAAAAGAGCAAATATGTGCCAAGAAAAGATTTTCGGTTTATAAATGATGAAGCTAAGTTAAGATATGAGGGATTTAAGGACAAACCGTTCATTTTTTTAGCGCGAGTTTGAAATCGAAAAAAGGGCCTAGAGTAAAGAATATGTTAGCCGCATGAAAGATTTCGGTTGGGAGTCATTTTGTCATCCCCGAAAAGAGGGTGTTGTGCCCTGGATATATGAATTTTATGCTAATGCTTTCACCCTTGACGAAAGTAAAATTTATGTACGAGGAAAAGAAATCGATTTTTCTAGAAATGCGATTAATAGTTTCTTTGACATAGAGGTTCCGAATGAAGAAGAGTTCATGCGAGTACAAGCCACAACTCCGTCGTCTGTCATTGCAGAGGCAATATGTAATCATGTAGACACAGCATGGGTTTCGGCGGAGGGTTTAAATCTGAAAGCAAATTGTTTAAAAAGGGAAGCAAAAGTGTGGCTTTTATTCATAAACGCAAGTATCATCCCAACCAAAAACAGCACTAGAGTATCCATGGAACGTGCCTGTTTAATCTACTGCATTTTAAAAGGCATTCATTTTGATGTCGGGCGCATAATTTCGAGTCAGTTACAAAAGAGGCTTCTTGCAATGGATAGGTTACAGCTGTGGTTCCCAACACTTATCACTGAACTCTGCCGAGCTAAGGTAATTAGTGTGGATAAAGACAACTTGGTTACAAAATTTGGACATCATATTACAAAGGTAGTCATCACTAGTAATATTAGGGACAGTTCGGCAATACATGAGAGTACACCACCCCCAGCTAGTAAGACCAAACCCCCTCCAAAGCCCGCAACAAGCTTTCCTCCCTTTTCCACCGCGCAGAATAATTTTGAATTATCTGAGATCATTGACAACTTGTTAAGTGTTAAAGAGGAGCTAGAATATATGAAGTGTTACATGCGATACAGTCATCTTATGATTAATGAAAAATGTGATGCTATGCTGAGTAATCAAGCTAGACTAATGGAGGATGCTGGCTTAGCTACAGTGGAGACAATTTACAAATATAAGTCCAAATTTGATCAGCACGGTTACTTGCTCTATTCGGAGGGCGCGCAGATCGATCTGAGTGAAGTCGGCGGCATTGATGAAGATATGAACGACGCTTAGTTCCTTTCTCTTTCTTCTTTAATCAGATGAATGATGGCGAGACATTTTGTTTATGATCATGTTATTTTGATGACTCTTATGTTGCTATTATTTTGATAACTAAACATTTATGCTTTATTTTTTTTGGATATGTTATGCACCTGGACTATGCTTCCGTCATTTATGCTTCCTTTTCAACAGTGGCATTGATATTGTTTTCCTTAAATTATGATTTCGTGACTTATATGATTTGCCAAGTTACTTGATTTGGACTGTGTTCCAATCATTAGAATAACCCTGAAATATGCTTTATCTGAATGTGCTTTATCTGAACTTTATTCAAAGTTACTTGTGTTGGACGGCGTTTAATCTGAATGTCATGCTCTCTACCGTTACAATCAAATAACCTGAATAGTCTAATGTTTTTGCATTAACACACTTCTGTATTTAATATTTCATTGGCCACAAATTTAAACATAATTATTTTTGTGCTCTGCTAAATGAGTTTACTATTGTGCGAGGAATAATTTTCTATCAAGTCTAACGGAACTCTATATCCTTAGCCTAACAACCAATGCACACCATATTATGGACCAACATTTTTGAAGAAATTTTCAGGGGAGTATTCAATTTTTATTTATTATCTTCTTTGGGATCCTGCTTTATTTGAAATTTTCCACGAATTTGGATTCACTACATTCTCTATGAGATCTCTGCTAGGGCCTAGCAGACGCTTTAGTGTGGGGGTGACGTCAGTTATCCTCCATTTTGATTCACTTATGGAATTTCTATTCAGGGCACATTTCAAAAAGTTCTTCATTTCTGTTACCACCAGAAAGCTTACTTAAGTCATTTCATGTTGAACGAATTGACAGATTAATCAATTGAGAAGTTTCAAGTAATGAATTTGAAGTTAGTAAGATGCGGTTATAGCTCTCTTAAGTATTTCAATTATGCACTATATTCTCTAATATAATTTACTACATACAAAATAAATTTATTAACCTATTAACATAATGGTGGAAGGATGAGCAAGAACTAAGTCAATGTTGTAGGCTAAAACATAGAGTGTATGTAGTTAATTGATAACAATGATTAAGGTCATCTTTGGATCAGTTTACACCGCAAAACCTACAATTGTTTTGATTATCGATCATTCTTTGAGCTTGAACTTATCATTTTGATACTATTTGACCATGCATAATTTCCTTATAACTTTACTAGTTATCTCTTAGTTAACTTTTCAATTTTGGGGGTTTAAAAAAATGTGTGTCATAGTGATATGTGGCCTAAGTGTGTGTACACCTACTTGGAATGATCCCAACTATGATCATAAAGTAAAGAAAAATCATAAAAAAAATGTATAATGACATAGTGATATGTGGCCTAAGTGTGTGTACACCTACTTGGAATGATCCCAACTATGGACTAAAAATGATGATGGTTGAGAAATAAACCTCAAAGTTTGGAGAGTTATTAAGAATATTAACTAGGGCAATTCCGCTCTCTATCAAAATTTGTTCATAAAGTCTTCACCAAGACAAAGTCATTCATACTGTAAGCCCTTATGATTTCTTGTCAAATTGAACTACTAAACTCCTGTGGAGGCCAAAGCAAAAACTCGGCATATTCTTATCCTTTCCAATTATGAGTAAGTTTAATAAGTTAAGTTGTTTGAGAGTGAATAATTTTAAAGAAGAGCACACACAACACTTGAAGTATTGAGAGAGCTTCACTTGTTATCCAACTAACGGAATTGTGAATCTTAGAAATTTTTCTTTTAAGAGATTTACCCTTACTTAATTTTAAATCCTTAAGTAAGCCTAAGTGGGTGTACGAAAAGAAGATGATTCTTGCCTCGTCCCAATAGAAATTTTCATATTTATTTGCTAGAATTGATTAAATTTTTGCTAGGGACTAGCAAAGACTTAAGTGTGGGGGTGTGATAACTTCTCAAAAAGAAGTTATTAACTCTATTATTTTAGTGAATATTGAGAAAATATACGAAAGATAACGATCAATTGACTAATAAATATTATATCTTTGACTTTGGACATTTTTATTGTCAAATGTGTAATATATGTGTACAGGAATCTGAGAAATCCATGAAGAAAATAGGCAAATGTAAGCTGGAATTAAAGTGTTGGGCGGTTTGCAGCAGCTTGGTCATGACCTGGTCATAACATGGCGGTTCAAAATAATTTCGCTGAACTAAAACGTACAGATTTTGCAAAACTGAAAGTGGGCCAGTCATTTCTTTATGAAAGGACGCACCTTTTCAGGGAAAATAAGGGAGCATGCAAGCATTAAAAACAGTTTTCTTTGACAGTTTTGGAGGATGAAAGCAGAGACCGAAAAACTTTCTAGAGGTCTGGAGAGAGAAGGAAAAAGGTGAGCAGTGGAGAAGGAAGAAGAAGGCAAATCAAGAGGACTATTCCTGCTCTAATTACTAGACTCTGAACAATGTCTTGTAAGATCTTTCTAGTTTGGTTTTTCATTTCAAGGAACATGAACTAAATTTTCATATCTTGTATGTTGTGAGTACTAGGGTTTGTTGTGATGTTTAATTTATAATTTCTCCGTATGATTTCTTGGGTTGCTATCTTTATCAATGTTGTGACTTATTTCGAAGGATTTGAATAATGTTTATCTTTAATGTTTCGTGGTGAGATTCGAGAGAGGAATCACGATTTATTTAAGATAATTACTTAATGTTATGCGGCGAGATTCGAGAGATGAGTCGCATATATATCTAAATTAAATCTTTCAGTTCTATATTACGCCGCGAGATTCGAGAGAGGAGCGTTGTGTTTGCATCATAATTTTGATATAATAAAAGAGATAGGAAGAGATTCCATCACCTTATTAGCAAGAGCGATTTGAGCAATTCAATTTACCTTTCATTTTTCTAAGTTAGAGATAACTAGAGAAGACTAGGTTAAGGGAATTCAAGGATCGAGAGATTATGATTCTTAGTTCTTAATCGTGCAAGATAGTAAAACAAATATAATGCAACGGTACACTTAAGTATCACAACAGACCTAGAAAAGCAATATACAAGATTCTTTTCTCCCAAACTTGATAAAAGTTAACTTAAGTAATTTTAGTTTTAAAGTTAGTTCTAAATTTTTGGTGAATTAGTTTTATCAAACCAATCGGATTACTTAGCTTGGATTTACAGAAAAGAGTTAGCTAATACTCTTAAGCATTAGAATATTCACTTCCTCGAGGGACGATCTTACTCATTTTATATTACTTGATTCGACACGTGCACTTGCGTTAAAACGTAAATCTATTTTGGGCGTATCAGTCCCCAGGGGATGAAAATCGAGCAAACACTAGTGATACACTTTCCCATCACGAACAACCAGGCAGATTACGAGGCAGTAATCGCCGACCTACGTCTGGCTCAGGAATTGGGGGTTCACGACGTGGAGGTTCTCACAGACTCGATGGTGATAGCCTCGCGAATCAAGGTTGAGCTCGAAGCAAGGGAGCCCACACTCATGAGATATTTGGCCAAAGTAAGGGGTCTCATCGGAACATTCAAGATCTTCTCCATTAGGCACATACCAAGGGAAGGAAGCGTCCAGGCAGATCGGCTGGCCAAGTCCGGCCCTTGGGCCGGAGGAACCTTGACAGATCTATTTCGCCCTTCGATTGAGGAAGGGGAGCTCATGGACATAGAGCAGCGCTGCTCGTGGAAGGACCCTTTCATGACCTTTCTGGCAACGGGAAAGTTTCCAGAAGAGGTCCCAGATCAAAGATGCTTCCGATATAAGTCCGCCTACTACGTGCTTCATGAAGGGGACTTTTATCGGAAGACCCTCTCCAGACTCTTGGCACGATGCGTTTCGGAGGAAGAAGCCCCGAGGGTCCTGGAGGAGATTCATTCTGGCGAATGTGGCAGCCACTCGGGGAGCAGGACGTTGGAAGCAAGGATAATGAGGCAAGGATACTTCTGGCCTACCCTGAGCAGGGATGCAGCGGCATTCGCCAAACAATGTCGAAAGTGCCAGCTGTTCGCCCCACTTCAACTTTTGCCAGTTGAGAGGCTAAGGAGCATCACTACACCATGGCCCTTCGTCATATGGGGAATGGACCTGGTAGGACCTTTTCCTCAGGCCAGCGGACAGAGAAGATTCCTCCTGGTCATGATCGACTACTTCTCAAAGTGGTTGGAGGTTAAGGCATTAGCTAAGGTGACCTCCCAGGTCATCCACAACTTCATATGGGGAGAGATTATCTGTCGACATGGGCTCCCTCAAGCCATAGTCACAGATAATGGTCTGCAGTTCATCAGCGAGGAGTTCATAAGCTTCTGCAACCAGCTGGGGATAGACCTCAGGTTCGCATCCGTCCACCACCCCAGGAGCAACGAGCAGGTGGAGGCAGCAAACAAGTTTATAGTGAACCTGCTCAAGAAAAAGGTGGAGAACTTGAAGGGGAATTGGGTGGAGCAATTCCCCTCGGTCCTATGGGCTCTAAGGACTACCCCCAACACCGCCACTAGTGAGACCCCCTTCAAGATCTTTCATGGTTGCGAGGCCGTTATTCCTGTGGAGTTTGAAGTCAAGACGTCGCGGGTAAGGGCCGTCTCAGATGGTGATGAAGAATGGAGAGCAAGAAACAAGGAGGATCTGCGGCTCTCCTTGGACCTGATCAAGGAAGTCTGAGATCTCGTCTCCATTCATCAAGAAGAAGTCAAGCGGCGGATGGCCAAATACTTCGACAAGCCTGTCAGGGTCAAACAATTCGAGAAGGGAGACCTTGTGTTAAAGAAGGTCGACGCGGCCGGAAGGTCTGCCGCGGTAGGTAAGATCAATCCCAATTGGGAGGGGCCCTACGTAGTGGAGGAAGCATTGAAAGAAGGAGGATATCGCCTCCAAAGTTTGGAGGGTGAATCCCTCAGTCACACATGGAGTGGTGACAACCTAAAGCGTTTGTATCCTTAAAACCAAGTAATAAGCTTACTTGTGCTTTGAAATTCCATTTTTCATATATATATGAGCATAGTGTGATGGTTTCCAGGAGAATTGTGAAAAGTTTCAAATGTTAAGCCCCTAGCAGACCCGCTGTCCAGGCTCTCACCTAGCTGGCAGGGCTGAAGGCTCACTCGGTGGCAGGTTCTAAAGTTTCAAAGGTTAGGCCCCGAGCAGACCCGCTGTCCAGGCTCTCACCTAGCTGGCAGGGCCGAAGGCTCACTCAGTGGCAGGTTCTAAAGTTTCAAAGGTTAGGCTCCGAGCCAACCCGCTGTCCAGGCTCTCACCTAGCTGGCAAGGCCGAAGGCTCACTTGGTGGCGGGTTCTAAAGTTTCAAATGTTAGGCCCCGAGCAGACCCGCTGTCCAGGCTCTCACCTAGCTGGCAGGGTCGAAGGCTCACTCGGTTGCAGGTTCTAAAGTTTCGAATGTTAGGCCCCGAGCAGACCCACTGTCCAGGCTCTCACCTAGCTGGTAGGGCCGAAGGCTCACTCGGTGGCAGGTTCTAAAGTTTCAAAGGTTAGGCCCCGAGCAGACCCGCTGTCCAGGCTCTCACCTAGCTGGCAGGGCCGAAGGCTCACTCGATGGCAGGTTCTAAAGTTTCAAAGGTTAGGCCCCGAGTAGACCCGCTGTCCAGGCTCTCACCTAGCTGGCAGGGCCGAAGGCTCACTCGGTGGCAGGTTCTAAAGTCTCGAATGTTAGGCCCTGAGCAGACCCGCTGTCCAGGATCTCACCTAGCTGGCAGGGACGCAGGCTCACTCAGTGGCAGGTTTTAATGTTTCAAATGTTAGGCCCCGAGCAGACCCGCTGTCTAGGCTCTCACCAAGCTGGCAGGGCCCAAGGCTCACTCGGTGGTAGGTTCTAAAGTTTCGAATGTTAGGCCCCGAGCAGACCCGCTGTCCAGGCTCTCACCTAGCTGGCAGGGCTGAAGGCTCACTCGGTGGCAGGTTCTAAAGTTTCAAAGGTTAGGCCCCGAGCAGACCCGCTGTCCATGCTCTCACCTAGCTGGCAGGGCCGAAGGCTCACTCGGTGGCAGGTTCTAAAGTTTCAAATATTAGGCCCTGAGCAGACCCACTGTCCAGGCTCTCACCTAGCTGGCAGGGCCGAAAGCTCACTCGGTGGCAGGTTCTAAAGTTTCGAATGTTAGGCCCCGAGCAGACCCGCTGTCCAGTCTCTCACCTAGCTGGCAGGGCCGAAGGCTCAATCGGTGGCAGGTTCTAAAGTTTCAAAGGTTAGGCCCTGAGCAGACCCGTTGTCCAGGCTCTCACCTAGCTGGCAGGGCCGAAGGCTCACTCGGTGGCAGATTCTAAAGTTTCAAAGGTTAGGCCCCGAGCAGAACCGCTGTCCAGGCTCTCACCTAGCTGGCAGGGCCGAATGCTCACTCGGTGGCAGGTTCTAAAATTTCAAAGGTTAGGCCCCGAGCAGACCCGCTGTCTAGGCTCTCACCTAGCTGGCAGGGCCATGGGCTTACTCGGTGGTAGGTTCTAAAGGCTCCCAAGATTGACTGAGTAAGAAAGGAAAGCTCAAGGCAAAAAATTAAGTGGGGACAAGTCTGGACATAAGATCGGCGAATGGTGCCCGTTACAAAAGCACTCGCTGGTGAATGGTATAGATAGACATCGTCACTCGGCCAGTGAAGCACACGGTGAAACTTCGGCCGATCTTAGGGTTGCGAGATGCCTTGTGATGAATGGGAAAGATCACCGCCAAACCGAGTGATCCGCATCTCGCTCGATGACTACTCACGCAATGCGACCGCCCCCGGCGAGTGATCCGGGGGGATGCGAATGAAACATCCTGCATCGGCGAAACGGGACGGGTTCCCCCTATAATTCGTCGAGCGGCTGCAATGATCGTGCAAATAATGCAACGTCCTAAAGAGCCTAGCGAGACGCGAAAATGTAATAGAAAAGCATTCGTAAAAGAGGGCCAGCGTTAACAAAAACGGGAGGGGGGTTCCACCCTCGATATATTTCAAAATAAAAGCGTGGGATAAAGTTCATCATAAAATACATTAAGGGATTCCTAGGGATATCGCCAGAAAGGCCGCGGCTTTCGTCTGAGTCGACGAGGATGGTCTCATCTTTCTGCAGAAGGTTCTCGTCTTCGGGGATGGGAACTGGCACAAAGACGTCCGGCACGACCTGGCGGGCAGAGAGCATCTTGGCGCCTTCCTTCAGGTTTCCAGCATTGCAAAGTACCTGCAGCGTGTGCTCCACGGCATCTTGTGCACTCTCCTGCAGCAGCTCCTCAAACTCATAATCGGAATAAAGATGCCTCTTACTCCCTTCCCCAAGGGACAAGGCCGCCGCGTCTCGCAAACGCTGGATCTCGGCTTTAAACTCCTGAACCTCATCCTCCAGTCCAGCCACTCGCACGCGGAGCATTGCGACGCTGGTAGTATCCTGCGAAAAGGGAGATAGTAAGATAGGGAGAAGAAAAGCGAAACATAAATGCTTTCGGGAAATCGCGTACCTCCCGAACGGGGCGATTGGCAAGAAGGGTCTTGGCAGCCTCCAATTTGAGCTTCAGCTACAAGATCTCGGTGGAAACGAGGGATCGAGTAGCCTCCACGCCGCTGAGGTTCCGCGCGAGGTTGATGCTGCGGCGTGAAGACATGTGGGCGAGCTCAAAGGCTCGGAGGAAATCTCGTGAGGTTTCGTGAGTGAGCACATGTGTCTTTTTGGCATCGAAGACATCCGCGTCGTCCCTGCCATAGATAGCATAGCTGATGGCATGGGCTTCACCGCTGGCAACCTCGGTCTCGATCCAGGAAGAATGGAGGGTGTAAAGCGATACCCTGTTCGCATTCCGGTCCCATTGAACTAGCGGGGCTCCTATGGGATCCACGAACTTTTCGCCGTGCGCGAAATTTTGATGATCTCTGGGCAGCGGCTTCGAACGAATCTCCTTTTGTGGAGCCGAGGTCCCGGCCGGAGCATTCGTGGTAAGAGCCTCAACTAAGGTTCCCTTATCCTTTGCGGGTGGGGGGGGCCTTCTCCTTCGCGGGGGAGGATGTTTTACTCTTCACGGAGGTGGGGGCTTTCGATTTCTTAGAAGAGGGGGCGGGAAGGGGAGCATCCGACTTCTGCTTCTAGCCGCCAGACTTAGAAGCTGCCAGGTCCTCCCGGCAGAGTTCTGCGGCAGCCCGCGCAGCGGACAGGGAGGGTCCCAAGGCCGTCCCCGCCGGATGAGGGGGATGGAGCGGGAAGTCGCGCACACCTGCATCCGTAAGAAGTTCACTCAGCGAGAAAGTGAGGGGAAGAGACAAATTTGAGCATACCGAAACCACCCAAACTTACCCTCTCCAAGAGAAATAGGCGGGAGCGAGTTGACGTTTCGTCGGAGATAGACAACGTCCATCCCGTGCTCCAAGATGTACTGGTGGAGCTTGGCCTCGTGACCGCCCAGGGACGGGGGTTTGAAGGTCGATTCCTTCTATTGCACCGGCGCGAACAGAACGTTGCCAAAGTTTCCGCGGACGACGACAAAGTTGCGGGTCCAATCGTGGTTCTTGTTCGCGAGACCGGCCACTTTTAGCGGATTCTGGCCCAAAAAGAAAGCCGTCTCGCTCTTCGCCCGAAAGGTGAAGAGCTTGCGGAAGACAGGGAGGCTAAACTCTATCCCCTCCTCGCGCAAGTAGCAGGCGAACCCCACCAATATGGCAATGGAATTCGGATTGAGCTGGGCGGGGATGACTCCGAAGTAATGGAGCGTCTGGCGAAGCTCCGGCCAGATGGGGAGGCGGAAGCCCACCTCAAAGTGCTCCAGAGGAACCGCGAGGGTGCCTGGGGCAAAGGTATTGATGCGGTCGTCTGGCCCGGGGCGGGTTGCGGAAAAGGCCGGCGGAATGTAGTCCGCAATGGTAGTCATATACTATTCTTCGGTTAGATCGTAGGGGTCAAAAACCTGCTGAGCAAACGCATTCGCACACTTGCCCCTGCCATCCGGTTCGCCGCCCATCTTGCGGGAGCAAGGAAAATCCGAGCTTGCGAGGATGAGAGAAGTGCGAGTGCTAGCGAGAGGAGAGAGATGGATGGTCAAAGTGAAACGTAATAAATAAGTTGGTGGAGTCAACTATTTATAGGAAAGTAAAAAAATCGGGGGATTTTCTAGGCAGCGGGCGTGCGGATAGTAGCCGCGCTTCTGCGACGCCTCGAAACTCGCGCCAAGGCTTCTCGCCTGTTAGAAGCGAGGGCAAGAAGAATGGTCGCCCGACGGGAAGTAAGACAACCAAAAATTATTAGGTGATATGCGAGACGCCAGCATTCGACGGAGATATAAAAAATGATAAGAAACCATGGCGGAATAGAAAAGAAAAAGAGCCATTTGCATAACACAGTCAGAAAATTATTACAAAATCAAAAGAGTTTAGTAATATCTTTGCGAAATGCTAGCAGCGGAGCCAGGGGAGCGAGTGTCGGTAGGCTAATGCTCGATCCAATGCCATCGACCCCGACCTCGCGTCCCCGCCTCCGGAGGCATTCACAGGGAGTAATAAGCGTTCATAGCGGTGATTTCTCGGTTGGCCAAATGCAACTGGTCCCTGGCCCGCGCAGCATGCCTCCCGGGAGAAAGTTCACCGCCCTCATCGCCCAGGCGCTCCACCTCAGCAAGGAGACGCGCACTATCCTGGTGAAGAGACTTCAGCCCGCGCCTTATGTCGATCCGCTGCCCATCCAGCTTTCATACGAGGTCTCGCTGCATGAAGATGAGCTAGCCAAGCACCTTCTTCAGTTGCTCCATGGTGTGGGTGTCGGAAGGGTCGCCTAGAAATCCGAAAGCTCTCCAGGGGAAGGAGGCGGCGAGACCACCCCTTCTCCTCCCTCATAGTAGGACCCCATAGGGGAGGCCTCCCGATGACCTGCGAAAACAAAAGTGTTGGTCTTGACAGGTAAAAAAGGGACACATCAGGACAGGTGAGCTCACAAACCCGGCACGGGCACGCCCTGCTTGGGAGGAGGGAGCGTAGAACGCTTCCCTCGAATAAGCTAGTGGTAGGATGCAGAGATTTCCCTCTTTCGGGGCGGCAAGGCACCTGGGTGGCGGCTGTGTGAATACGGCCAAGGTCTCGGCCCGGAGAGCCCCCGTGCCCATTTGCGGAGGTAGGAGTTCCCTGGCGAAGGGGAGAGCGACATGGGGTGGTAGGCCATTCTGCGGCATCGGGATTAAGGGCTGCGAGAAGTAGCGATCAGAGGCAGGAAATATGCGGAAAAATTACACTATTTACCGATTACTTGCTTGCTGCAGGGTCTCGCCCTGAGTGTTCAAAGGAGCAGGGCTCTCGTCAGGAGGGGGTCTCGCATCATCGGGCGGAGGCATTGCAGTTTTCGTCGGAACGGTCTCGTGATCTTTTTCGAGAGCGGATGCCTCCTGCGAATGGTCAGCACCCTTGTAATGACGCTATCTCGAGGATCGGCAGGGGTATCAAAGGAAATAGGAATACCTGCATCTGGATATCGGGCGGGGGGTTATTTGCTGGATGGGGAGATTCCGAGGCGGACTCGCCCCCCACCCGGTCCCGCCGAACCGCCAAGGCTCTCCTAGAATGAAAGGGGGAATTATGGTCCTTCTTAGAAGAGCGCCAGGGGGCGAACCGAGCAACTTTAGGGGCATTTTTCTCCCGGGCCACGGCCAAGCTATCCAGCATCTCTTGCGAGATTGGTTTCGGGGATGGTCTCATGAAGGACATCTCGAAGCGGCGCAAGCTCAAAATGTAGGAGGAAGTTGTGCCGAAGAAAAGAGAAAGCTCCGAAGAAAATGCCCGGGGCAGGGATATATATAGCACAGCGGTGGGACCCACATAAAAATTCTATCCAGATCAGCAGGACACTCCTCGAATACCGGGTTGGACTGTTCTTTCCGAGCGAAAGATCCGCTCGCAAAGAGCGGGGATTGTATACAACCCAGTATTCGCCGAGTGGTCCCACCCTAGACTCAGGGTCACCAGAATGAGAAATGGGTGGTACAAGTCAACATTCGCATGAGCCGAAAGGGCTTTTTCCCGAAGAGCATGAGGAGGCACTCGCTGGCGAGAAGGCTCTAGAGTGCGGATAGACGGGCGAGTGAGGGTCGAAGCCCCGCTCGCTTGGGGGATCAGGAATAGGCGAGTGGAGCCCCCGCGGACCACTCGCCCATAGTAAGTGAATGGTGCCCTCACAGAACACTTGCCTAGGGAGGCGAGTGGTGCCCTCGGGGACTACTCGCACAAGGGGATCCGGAGGCAAAATGACCCAGATACCCCTTGTGGGCTGCCAATAGCTCCTTAGAACAGCGGAGTTAGGCTGTTAGCAGACCAGTTTGGGGTGCTGTTATCAAAACCAAAAGGCGGATTTACGCTATTTGCAGTCCAAGACTAGAAAATCTATAAATAGACCCTTAAGGGCACCTTGGAGGAGACCGGACCTTTTTTGAGCTCTCTCCTCCAGGAAATTTTCGGAGTTGGCTGCTAGTGCCCTCCAAGGTGCCCGACTGAGCATTGGTTTGGGAGGGGAAGCTCTCTAAGATCTTCTGGGTGTGTGGCGGGACCTCCTCGCTACAGCTTTGGGTCTGTTCCAGATTTTCCATCCACAGTCAAGAGAGTTTAGTGAGGGAGAAGTAAGCGCAGGCTACACCCCCCAGTGGGTCCGAACTCAGAAACTGGTTGACAGTTTCAACACTGAGTGCCTGAGCTGTAGAGCATGAGTGTCCGAGTTGTAGGTCCTGTGTGCCTGAGTTGTATGGTCTTTTCTGAAGATCTGAGTTTTGGTGGAGATTGCTGATTCTAGCACACTGCTAGATAGACGCAAATGGACAATGGAGTACTCTAGACACATTATCTAGGGGAACCACTATAAATCTGGTGTGTTCTGTGTGCTGTGCTTGGTGATTAATTTTGTGTTGTGACTCTTTTTGTGTGCTTTCAGATTTAAACTTATAAAATGGCCTCATCGCATATTCTCCCTCTCTAGGTGATAGTTTCCTAAACAACAGTAGCTATGTCTGCCAACACAGCTTTGAACACAGTAGTGTGTCAAGCCGTGTCCAACTCCAGGTGTTCTGGTGTGTTGACACAGCCTGGTACACAACTATGTGCAAAGCCATGTACAGGTCCGTGATCATTTTCTAGCTCATTTCTTGAGTCGTTCAATCCAATCTTGGAAGATCTGATGGTTAGCGTTTGTACTGATGGGGTTTAGGTTGGATTGAGGGCATTTTACACCTCATTTCAACTTCATTCTTCTCTCCCTTAGGTTAGAGAGCTTGGGAGAGGGGAAAGACGAGGAGGCGCTCTCTTTCACCATTATAAGAGCTTCAGAGCTCCGTTCGACGATCCAAGACTGGCACACGGAGAGGACCCGAAGGCACTCATTTTCATTTGTGCACTTCAAGCTTTCGATGGAGAGGAAGACATTTCAGAGGGTAATGACATTTCTCCTCCAAGTCTTTGGATGCGTGCTTGGCATTCTTCATTTTCATGCTTTAATTTATGCATTATGGCACAAAATTTCTCTAATTAGAGATTGAAGTGGTCTTGGTTCATTGAGAACCTCCTGGTCGATTGAGTCCGTCCCCGACATAATTACATTAGAAATTCGTATTCGTTAACGGATTAGGCATGATGGATGAAGTCGAACTCGTGGCCGCGACCTAATTTAATAATGATTATTTGACGATGCATATAGGGTTTTGTTAGATGTGCGAATGTAGTGAAGACATCGTTGTAATGCCCAAATTGCCGTAAGATTATTAGGTGTTGTGTTAAGGGCGAGAAACACATGTGAAAAGTCCTAAGGTTGAATATGATATTCACTTGTATGTTAAGGCGTGGTTTCATTTCTATGATCAATTGACTAGCCACGTGATGAGATCATTCATGTGTGGAGGGTATCCTGGCAAGATAAGTCCTCTAATATGTAAACGCCATGCACGGTTGTCAAGTCCACATACCATGATCATTCATGTGAGGGGTAAGACCCCATGGAGTGTGTGAAACTGACAAGAATAGCCATGCTGGTTGACAAGTCCCCATGGCGTGAAAGTTCATGTGTGGGTAGAGGTCCCATATGGAGTTCTTAGAATCAGTTGTTATGGTTTTGGTGAAACTGACGAGATTAACTTTGTTGGTGGACGAGGCCCTATGACAAGGATGTCAATGTGCAGGTAGATGTCCTAGTTGTGGTTCTTAGAATCATTTGATGTGCCTTAAAGAGTGTGAGTACCTTAGTGATCAATGTGATGTGTTTGTGTATTGATGATGTGAAAGTGCACAGTGACTCCCCTAAGTATTCTCTAGGGGGTGAATAGAGATTTAAAACTATTATATAAAATGTGCACAGAATAATAATTGTTCAAACTATTATGCATTCAGAATTCCAACCAGAATAAAGTAAACACAAAGTAATAAAATAAATATGGGACATCACAAAAAATTAGCACAACACAGATGAGACAAGAGATATAGTGGTTCCCCAAAATATGGGTACTCCACTCGTCTACCACCTTAGTAGAAATACACTATCACTGTGCCTGAATTTTTTGATAAGAAGACTCTTAGAACCAGGGTCTGAGTCTTTTGTTAAGGAGACTCTTAGAACCAAGACTAGATCTTTTGAAAAGGAGATCTTGAACCAAAACTAGATCTTTTGATAAGGAGATATTGAATTATGACTAGTTCTTTTGATAAGGAGATCTTGAACCACTGAATCCTTTGAAGAGGGAATCTTAGAAATCTTTACTCAGTTTTACAAGAAATAGAAAGTAGAGTAAAGGAACAAAAGAAGAAGATGAAGATTATTCTTCTGAGATCAATCCACCTGCAGCAGTCAATGAGGATTGTAGGCACTAAGTGTTTTTTGGATCTTAATTCAGAGAATGAATCCTTTCTTGAAAAAGGTGCAAGGATTATGACAGCCCTGATCAAGTTGTTGATCTATGTATAATCTATACACTTCTTTTTGGAGAGAAAGAGAGAGAAGAAGAAGCCTTCTTTGTCTATACAGAGATCTGTCGTGTTCTTTTTTGTGTAGGAGAAAGGTGGAGAAGAATAATTATAATGATAATTATTTTCTTTCTTTTGCATTCTGTATACTTATTCCTCCGTCGAATAGAGATAAATGACTTTCCTCTTCTGATGTTTCTCTAGTTGGAATATCCAAGAGATATTATGGCTCTTTTTCTATTAGTGTTCTCTGCCCGTCGAAATCTTTTGCATAACTTTAAAATACATCATTATTGAATCATTAGAGTTCTTCTTTCACTTCTTGTTCATGAACGACCCGTTAGAATTCAAATTACTTCCATTTATAATTTCTGAATAAGCATCAGAATCGATTTCAGGAAGTTTTCCAAATCTGTGTCTGTATTCGACGTTGTGTCGAATAACTTTTCCTTCTTATCGACGCACCTCTGAGTTCTAATAGAAGCAGCTTCGAAATCTTCCTCAGCTTTGAGTTGAACTCTGCCATCGACGTTGCGTCGATTCCTTATTGATGTATCCGTCAAGATGAAGACATAGACTTTAAATTCTGACTTCAGTGTCGAATACAATTCAAAGTTGCGTCGACTTTATATGATGTGGCGACTGACTCTGACTTCTGCGGTGAATACAATTCGACGTGGTGCCGACTTCCAAAGTTGCATCAATTCCCAGTCTGAGTTATCTTTATTTCTATTCGAAGTTACTTCGACTTGCAGTTGAAGCTGTGTCGACTTCATTTCAACGCAAAATTAACTCAACTAATTTTACACTCATTTTGACTGTATTTTGACACTCTAATGTGAGTGTGACATCCCAGGACATCTAATGACCATATTACTCTCACTATACAACATGGGTAATAAATCCTAGATGATGAAATCACTTTTACATAATTTGTAAGATAAACCAAGAGGATGTTTTTCCCAATAATCTCCCCTATTTATCTTAACAAAATTTACAAAATATTTAAGTGATTTCAATAATATTGAAAATAATACAGCATAGTACATAAAGACATATTATAACAGAATGACATCATAAACTAGAATGGTATTGATAATTTCTGATTAATAGATATGAATGTCATCAGAATTGTATTTCAGATAATGATACCATAATTGTTCATTTTCTTCTCAACTAGTTGTCACTGATCTTTAGGAGAAGCTTTTCTTTTCCTTGAGAAGTCCTGTGTTGGCACATTTCTTGCTGGAAATATGAGAGGCTCCTCCTCCTCCTGAGTATACCTGACATCATTCTTCTCTCCCTCCTCTTCAGCAGTTTTGTCATCATCTTTGTGAAGATCCCATGAAGTAATGCAGCATCTTCATCAATATGGACAACTTCATGAGGAATTATAGTGACATCCTTGAAGATCTGGTCATCAACTGTGATGAGCTCACCCTGGGTTAATGCAAGAAACTCCCCCTGGGTTTGTGCAGGTCCTATCTGATCTGTAGCAATTTCCCCCTCTTGAACATCCTCACCCTCTTGAACATCCTCCCCCTCTTGAGCAGGCATTTCCTTCTCTTGAATTGTTTCACCTTCTTGAGCAGGCACTTCCTCCTCTTAAACATTCTCCCCCTTCTGAACCTTGCTGACAAAAGAGGTAAAGAAAGATCTTGTTATCTTTGAGGAGGACATCAACGTATTATGTTGGGAAAAGCCTCATCTGGATTTATCTTACAAGTTATGTAAAAGTGATTTCATCATCTAGGATTCATTACCCATGTTGTATAGTGATGCGATGATTCGGCAAGTGCACCGGTCGCGCAAGTAATAATAATGGGGAAAATCCCCGAGTGTCGGTCTCTTGAGGAACACAGTAAGGTGGAGTTAGGTTTCGAGGAAGGACTTGAGATTGAAGTCCTTAAATCGGATGGAATGCGGGGGAGTTGGGTTGGCTTTTGGAAAATAAAATAAAAGCTATCAACTACTCCTATGCAATGCCGCTATGCAATGCTTCGCTCGGCGGGATGGAAGACTACGTAGGCCTTGAACGCGCTACTTCGTATGGGCGGATGGACGAGTAGGCAAGCGGATCGAACTATGCAGGCCTTGAGCGCGCTGCTTCGTTAGGTGGGATGGAATACACGGACCGCAATGCCACGCTTCGGTAGGCGGATGGGCGAGTAGGCTAACGGAATGAGGGTCGCAAGCACCTCTTCGACAAGCACGCCACTAGCAATTGCTAGTGCGGCACCGGACGTGACGGCGGGATGGAGGATGGAATGGGGCGCACCTCAAGCACACAAATAAACAAAAAAAGGGTATTTCACATAGACATGAAATAACTTTAAATAGCAAGGTCTATAGTGTTCTTCATCAAAATACAAAAGATCTAACTATTACAACAATCAATAAGAGGAGAACAAGGCAAGAAATCGACCGAATCCGAAGTCTCGTTGTAGATTCACGGTTGGAATCGCCGGGTTGTCAATCCGCATCCAAGCTCGGTCCGCAACTACGTCCGGGGTAGAGAGAGCTATCACGACTCTCCAATGGACCCATCTTCTTCGTGTCACGATCCGGTTGAGGTTGCAAACTTCCTCTTGCTTGATGGCAATGGCGGCTAGGTCTTCCTTTGGAGCTCTTGGATGAAGGAGGAGGCCGAGAGGAAACTCCGGCTCAAGATTGGCGTGAAGAACAAGCCCGGAGCACCTCTAGATGGTGGGCGACGATGGAGGGGCGAAACTGGCGCGGAACGGCAGAGCTGGGCGTGAAAACGGCGGTCGATCTGACCTAAATCGCGAGCAGCGGAATTTATAGGCGCTGGAATAAACAGTGCGCACGGTCATTGGCGCACGACCAGTGGTCGTGCGCACTAGAATCCTGTGATCGTGCGCTCTGCCTGGACGGAGCCTGCAAAGACAGAAATTATAAAATAACATGTTCGCACGACCAGTGGCGCACGACCGGTGGTCGTGCGCACTATCGTCAGTGGTCGTGCGCATTAGATGAAACATAACTCAAAAATTACTGTTAAGTGCGCACGAATAGTGGCGCACGACCAGTGGTCGTGCGCACTGACATTGATGGTCATGCGCACTACACCAAACAGAACTCATAAAAAAAATGGTTAAGTGCACACGATCAGCGGCGCACGACCAGTGGTCGTGCGCAATAGAACCTGTGATCGTGCGCAGTGTTCCTGTGCAGAATTGCACCGGGAACACCTGCACGACTCCTATTCCAGCGCAACCACAAATCCAGCCACTGAAGGTGGCACTTAACAGCGCATGAAAACTACTAATGACGAAAAGCACGAAATCACACCAAAGTGGCCCCAGAAGTGCACCTAGCATGGATTATCAAATATAACCTAAAACAGGGCTAAAGTTCGGTGAAATGACTGAATAAATGGCCCAGATGAGTCCATAAAAGTGTATATGATCAGGACTCATCACACCCCCAGACTTACCTGTTTGCGCGTCCCGAGCAAACAAATTCTAAGCGAACGGGGAAAGAAAAGTAGATGGCTTAAAACTACAATACAGAGTACCATGCAAAGTCGCATGCTCACATGCATAAGAAGAATAGTAGAGAAGATTTCTGATTATATAAACAGTTTATATATTTCTAAAAGAGTAAAAGCATATTACAACTACTCAAGATGGTGAACTACGGTGAATCGTTCGGTCATGCATACGGAGAAAGTAAACTAAGCGCTGAGACGAGCATTGCTCAAGATCGGGATGCGGGAAAAACTCCACTGAAATCCATCAGTGTCGGTGACCATAAGCTTGCCCGGTCACATTCTCTCCACGGCACTGGTTTGACTCAAATGCGTGAATCAATAGGACTTTAGGTTTTAAATGGGGCTTGGGTTTAGGTGAGGTATACAATGATAAAGACGATGGCTCAAGCACTAAACCCCAAATGAGCTAATGCAGGAAACTATCCTCATTCACCACACAAACACGCGGGTACACAACACCCCCAGACTTGGACTTAACAGCATGGGTGCGTGCACCGCCTACTCCCAAACATAAATCTATACATAAAGATTTTCAATTAAACACTCCTTCTCTTTCCTTTTTTTAACTTCTTTTCTTTTTCTCATTTTTTTTTCTTTTCTTATCATTTTCAGCAAATAAACAAAAGGACACGTCCACATCTTCACAAACATATTACCACATCAACAACCCAACTCATGAAAATAATAAACAGCTAAAGCTCAGATTTGGGTGTGCGACAAGGATTGGCTTTTGGGCTTTGGTGAAATAAAAGTGGGGCTGAATCAAAGAATGGGTAGGCACAACTGGGCTAGCGAGGATATAGCGGTAGGGATAGGCACAAAGGCTCAAACGGGCCAAAATGATGGCCTAAATCACATTCACACAATTGACTAACTGTATACCCATGCTTCAAGAATCGCTTGGGGCAAGTTCTAGCCACCGAGAAAGATTCTCCTTTCTCCCGACTCAAGCAATGCAAATCTAGCGATCGTTTACACACATCTCTATGCTACCGTTTGATTCCACCGAATTCACCATTTGAGTAGAGTAAACAACATTTACACTAATAAGAAAAATATAAAACCATAATTATAAAGAGAAGTCTACTCTACACAAATTTCTATGCAACCGAGCACTCGACTAGCAGCACTACTAGAGTCAACATTTTACTCTGCTACATAGTCCTAAGCCATCACCTAGACTTTCCCAAATAAGCAGAAGAATTAAATTCGCAACAGAGCAAGCAAACAGATGAGTACGCGCTCAAGTGGGTGATGTGGTGTGCAATGAAAATAAACAAAACATTTTAAATGAAATCTTCTAGTATGCAGTGCAAAAGTGCACGTGAGCGGGTAAACAAAACTACTCTCCCCCAGACTTAAACTAAACAATCCGCATAATATATGACATGAAAATCAGAAAAGGCTAGGGGAAGAGAGTACCCAATGCTCAGAAATGAGCACACCAGAAGATTGGCGTGTAAGCTAAGACAAAACTGCAGCATCCGCCATCCAGAAAAAGATACCTGCAGGGGTCAGCTCCGCAAAAACAAAAGAAAAATGACAAACTAAAATAAACTACAACTAACTAAACATGATTAGAAGAAATAAAAATGCAGAAAAGAAAGATAACTACTGGGGTTATTGTCATCCCAGCACGACTTATTCTAAATTAAAACGGTTCTAGCTAATGGGCCTATAAAAAAGAAAATGCACAGGTAACTGTTCTAATATGCGCATCGGTAGCGGGTACCGATACGGAGACAGAGCAGTCACCCCTCTATCTAAATATAGATACCTGCTCCTCACAGGTAGAGGGAAGAGAATGTAAGAAAAGGAGGAGGCCTGGTCCTCACTCATCTCACAAAACACATCCTTGCCTAGCAAGGTATCGTCCACAACAGGTCCGCAGGAAGAAAAGGCAAAGAATGAGGCTTCCTTAATGGAGGACAGATCAACCTCCTCGCATATAAGGACGCAATTAATATTGACTTGAGCAAGAAGCTCCAACTCCTCCTGGGGCACCTGTAAAGACTCAACCTGCACAGGCTCGGAAGAAGAAGGGGTGTCCAGAAAGAAACGAGAAGAAAAACGTAAATCATAAACAATCTGGGGAGTGATCCTGGTTTCACTCCCAGCAAGATCCAAGGGTAGATCACTATCATCATCGTAAATATCATAGCAAGGGGGACTTGAGAACTCAGGAGCCTCAGTGGTGATTTGAACCTCCTCGTCCCATGAAGAAGTGCAAACCTCCTCATCAGAGAGAGTATCCTCCTCATCCCACCGAGGTGCATCATCGTGTTCAAAGTATTCATTCTCCCCCTCAGGGAAAATGACATCCTCATCCCACTTTGGAGCACCCTCCGAGTCAGAAGCATCACCCAGCTCCTTTACTTCGATAGGATCATAAAGAATATGTGTAGAAAAATCTTGCAAAGAAACTGGAGGGACAACAAGATTCGGTTCCTCCGCAAAAAGATCTGTTAAAGCCTCCCCGATGGAAAGAATACTTTCCTCATCAAACTCAGGTGCATCTAGGAGCTCCCATTCCTCTCCTTGCTGGCCAACAGATGAGTGATCATCATCACTGGGAGTGAAGCCATAAACAGGGAGTGAGGAGTCCGTGCACGAGACAAGCTCAGGGGTAGAGGGCACAATTGCCTCCATGGGTAAAGAATGAGCGATAGGGACAATGTTGTCCTGAGTGGAGGAGTGGCGGTCAGGCTTGAAAAGACTAGGACAGTCCTTCAATTCATGACCCTCTCCTCGACACAACAAGCAAACAATGTTCCTACACTGCCTAGCATTCAACTCATTCATTTGGTCTATATAATAAACCATCTTATCATTAAAGCTAGGCGAAATACCCCATGACGACATTTTCAAAATTCAAAACAGATAAAAAGAAACTGAAATTCTTTGCAAGGAAATCTACACAACTAAAAAAAAACTCCTTGAATAAAACTTGCCTAAAACTTTAAAATAGGGGAGGAAGAAATAAAAACAAACAAAAGATAATTAAAAGGCAAACAAAAATAATAAAGCGGCTATACACACTGGAAGAACTACTATCTCTCGGCTCTCCCTCTCAAGAAAACTCACACGACTGTGTTCCCCGGCAACGGCGCCAAAAACTTGATGCGATGATTCGACAAGTGCACCGGTCGCGCAAGTAATAATAATGGGGAAAATCCCCGAGTGTCGGTCTCTTGAGGAACACAGTAAGGTGGAGTTAGGTTTCGAGGAAGGACTTGAGATTGATGTCCTTAAATCGGATGGAATGCGGGGGAGTTGGGTTGGCTTTTGGAAAATAAAATAAAAGCTATCAACTACTCCTATGCAATGCCGCTATGCAATGCTTCGCTCGGCGGGATGGAAGACTACGTAGGCCTTGAACGCGCTACTTCGTATGGGCGGATGGACGAGTAGGCAAGCGGATCGAAATATGCAGGCCTTGAGCGCGCTGCTTCGTTAGGTGGGATGGAATACACGGACCGCAATGCCACGCTTCGGTAGGCGGATGGGCGAGTAGGCTAACGGAATGAGGGTCGCAAGCACCTCTTCGACAAGCACGCCACTAGCAATTGCTAGTGCGGCACCGGACGTGACGGCGGGATGGAGGATGGAATGGGGCGCACCTCAAGCACACAAATAAACAAAAAAAGGGTATTTCACATAGACATGAAATAACTTTAAATAGCAAGGTCTATAGTGTTCTTCATCAAAATACAAAAGATCTAACTATTACAACAATCAATAAGAGGAGAACAAGGCAAGAAATCGACCGAATCCGAAGTCTCGTTGTAGATTCACGGTTGGAATCGCCGGGTTGTCAATCCGCATCCAAGCTCGGTCCGCAACTACGTCCGGGGTAGAGAGAGCTGTCACGACTCTCCAATGGACCCGTCTTCTTCGTGTCACGATCCGGTTGAGGTTGCAAACTTCCTCTTGCTTGATGGCAATGGCGGCTAGGTCTTCCTTTGGAGCTCTTGGATGAAGGAGGAGGCCGAGAGGAAACTCCGGCTCAAGATTGGCGTGAAGAACAAGCCCGGAGCACCTCTAGATGGTGGGCGACGATGGAGGGGCGAAACTGGCGCGGAACGGCGGAGCTGGGCGTGAAAACGGCGGTCGATCTGACCTAAATCGCGAGCAGCGGAATTTATAGGCGCTGGAATAAACAGTGCGCACGGTCATTGGCGCACGACCAGTGGTCGTGCGCACTAGAATCCTGTGATCGTGCGCTCTGCCTGGACGGAGCCTGCAAAGATAGAAATTATAAAATAACATGTTCGCACGACCAGTGGCGCACGACCGGTGGTCGTGCGCACTATCGTCAGTGGTCGTGCGCATTAGATGAAACAGAACTCAAAAATTACTGTTAAGTGCGCACGAATAGTGGCGCACGACCAGTGGTCGTGCGCACTGACATTGATGGTCGTGCGCACTACACCAAACAGAACTCATAAAAAAATGGTTAAGTGCACACGATCAGCGGCGCACGACCAGTGGTCGTGCGCAATAGAACCTGTGATCGTGCGCAGTGTTCCTGTGTAGAATTGCACCGGGAACACCTGCACGACTCCTATTCCAGCGCAACCACAAATCCAGCCACTGAAGGTGGCACTTAACAGCGCATGAAAACTACTAATGACGAAAAGCACGAAATCACACCAAAGTGGCCCCAGAAGTGCACCTAGCATGGATTATCAAATATAACCTAAAACAGGGCTAAAGTTCGGTGAAATGACTGAATAAATGGCCCAGATGAGTCCATAAAAGTGTATATGATCAGGACTCATCATATAGTGAGGGTAATATGGTCATTAGTTGTCCTAGGATGTCACACTCATATTAAGTTGTCATAGACCCGTCCAAAAGAGTGCAGAAATTCAGTTGAGTTAATTCTACGTTGAGTAGAAGGCGATGCAGCATCGACTTTAAGTCGAAGTAACTTTGAATAGAAGTAAGAATAACTCAGACTGGTAGTCGATGTATTAGTTGAAGTCGTCGGAATGTCGAAATGTATTCAACGCAGAAGGCAGAGTCAGTCAAAGAAACATTTGAAGTCGATGCAGAAATTCACAATCCTTGCATTGCTCTCTCAAGCAAAGATTCATCTACTGAATAGAGATCCATACAAACACTAAATGTCTGAATCCTCAGTGATTGCTGCAGGAGGATTCAATAAGAAGAATCATTTTCTCGTCTTCTTCTTTACACTTTTTTTAACTTTTTGTAAACTGAGTAAAGAGTCCTTAGAATCTCTCTTCAAAGGATTCAGTGGTTCAAGATCTCCTTATCAAAAGATCTAGCTTGGTTCTAAGAGTCTCCTTAACAAAAGACTCAGACCTTGCATCAAGATCTCCTTATCAAAAGACCTAGCTTGGTTCTAAGAGTCTCCTTAACAAAAGACTCAGACCCTGGTTTTAAGAGTCTCCTTATCAAAAGTCTCAAGCACTGGATAATGCATTCCTACCAAGGTGATAGAAGAGTGGAGTACCCATATGTAAGATCCCACTCCTCCTTACGGGAGAGATCCTGGATCTTATGCCCAGAACTATCGTCTTACGGTGACACCAACTCACGGGTTAGTTGTCACTGCTCAACGCTGATCCTGCCGGCTAGTTCAATCATATCACAGGCCAAATTATGAGGAAAGAAGTAATTACCAAAAAGGATAAGTTCCCAATCACAGGAACATATATATAAATATGAAGCAAATAGTCCACAACCAGTACAAACATAAAAGAAACGCCGAGTTTGCAAGCGAAGTACTACACACCAAGCACAGAAATGTCGAGTTCGCAGTGGGCGACTGGGTTTACCTCAAAATCATACCATTCAAGGGTGCATCAAGGATTCGACGCCTGAAAAAGATGAGTTCGAGATAACTTGGACTGTTTTTGATAGTGGAGCGTGTTGGTGAAGCTGCCTATTGGGTCGCTCTTTCGACAGAGTTGAGAGGTTTGCATGATGTGTTTCACTTCTCCGTGATGAGGAAGGTTGTGCAAGAGCCTACTCAAGTACTTGTGACTAATCACATGCCGATCGATGATAAAATAAAAACATAAGTCAGGCCTATTTGCATCGAATACACTGATGTCAAGCAATTACGGAATAAATTGATCAGAATGGTCAAGGTCCGTTGGAACAATTGTAGTCGTGAGGAGCTTACATGGGAGCGAGAGCAAACCATGCTAGAGGAGTTCCCCGAGTTGTTTCGTTAAGTTACAAGTTATGTCCTTGTATCTTTTCATGCTTTATTAATTCTGGAATTTCGGGACAAAATTTCTTTAAGTGGTGGTGGTTTGTAACACCCCAATTTTCCCAAACTGAAGAAAGCAAAACAATCAGGTAGCAGGACCTACCTTCAGGTAGTAGTGCTAGCGCTGGCGGTAGGGATGACGACACATTAACTTTACCTTGTCGACGTGAATGTCCTATTGTCGTCGGGAGGTCTCAACGATTATCAAGCTAACGCCAGGTGGTAGCTCTTACCGCTGGAGGAAGCTATATTGACGTGACGTCGAGATGGTCTCTGTATCGACATGATGAGTTTTATCGACATGATGTGTTTTGTCGATGTGATACTAGCGTCATGCGTTAGCGCTAATGCTGGCGGTAGTAAAATCGACGAGATAGTCGTATCCTCGAGATAAATTTAGCGGTGAGCAGATAAGCTCCACCGCCTAAGTCACTACCATGGGGCGACAGTGCTACCGCGGGGTGATAGCTGTCGGGATCAGATTCATTAGATTAAATCATGGCCATCCATTTCATTTAGATTGGCGATCCTATGGATGAGGTGAGCCTCAAATTCCTTATGAGCTGAGAGGCTTTGGTTTCTCTCATTATTTCTCTTATATTCTCTCTCTCTCTCTCTCTCTCTCTCTCTCTTCAAGAAACCTCTTAAGGAAAAGGAGAAAGGAAGAAGGAAGGAAGAAGGAGAAGGCTGTGTTGCAATCATCCCTTGTATCGGTAAGAGATCTTGATCGCTTGTGCTAACATTGGATCCTCGGAGAGGAAGGTTATCCAAACGCTTCCATCCATCTCAACAATGATTCTATGGCACCGAAACGAGCATCAAGGGTAACGACTCTCCTTATGAATATTTGGACATGCTAGTCATTTGATTGGCATAGTTGTAGGAAGATTTCCACTAATTAGTGGATATGATTCTTCTGATGGATCGATATGGAATATCCCCATAGAAATTGCTTATAGAGTCCGGATCAAAGTACGGACATAAGCATGTTGTGTGAAGCCCATCTGGACAGGTTGTTCTGGATTGGTGATGTTTATTGTGAACCGAAAAAGGCTCCAAGTATATATGTTGTGTTTTCGGGTTCTCAGTACTATGACGTGTTGCAGGGAGTTCTGGAGGTGCTCTCGAGAAAATACCCGAAAAAGGGGACAGAGTCGTTGCTCTGTCTCCTATGGCCCAGCAGCAGTGCTACCGCTGGCGGTAGCTCCTAGTCGAAACTAGCAAGCCATTTATGATGGGTGTGAAGCCTAGAACCTGGGGACTGGGTGTGTAACACCATAAAGTTATTGGCCAACAATTGCTGAGCATAGCTGAGGGCAGAAGTGTGTTCTGTCGATAGGCCGGGCGGTAATTCTACCGCTGGCGGTAGCTCTAGTAAGCAAATTTGTAGAGACTGTGAAGCCTAATCAAAAGGGACTGGGTGTGTAACATCATGAAAGGAAGGGCATAGTGTGCCTAACTTTGTTGGCCTTGTGTGCCAATAGCGGGAACAAGGGGAAGCCGTATCCACGTCGAGTATTTAATTTGCCTGACGATATAAGCACGGGAAAAGCTGAACCGAACCCGTCCCTTAGCTGTTCACTGATGAGGCCGCCCCTCCGTTCACTGTTAGTATTTTGGGAAAAGAACCGTAAGGCAGGACAACCTTGACGGTAGAGCTCATAATCATCTAAGTTAAGTAATGCTTAAGATGGTGGTGTAACTCGGGGAGTGCACCAAAAGAGTGTCATGAGTGCACAAAACATATGGCCGGGAGTGCCTACGTTGATGATGATTACAGTGCTTAGACGCACTTTTGAGATATATGCTTCTAATACGTGTTTGCAGGGAAAGAGTACCACCGCATTGAGAATGGGGTGGGGTCGTTATAAATCGTGGTCAGCTAAAGCTGACCGGTTGCTTGTTTTGCCAGCTTTTGGTGGTATGTGTCCTTAGATATCCTGGCGAGCTGAGCGGGACATAGCGAGTTGGAGCCTCAGCTGCTGCACTGTGCTCATCCTCAAAGTCCCAAGTGATTGTTTACCTATTTTCATGTGTGGCTGACCTGCGTGTCGTTGTTTATAATCCACTTGTTGATGTGAACATTGTATTTAAGGAACTCTTATTGTATATTCCTTCCTAGTGGACATGTAAATCTGGTTTTACCTTAATTAAATAAAATGCTTCTGTTGTCTATTATGATTCAGCTGAGATGGTTTGGTTATGAACTATTTAAAATCTAATTATGTGAAAGTGAGGTTAGATCTTAAAGTCACTCTAGAGGGGGGGGGGGGGGTGAATAGAGTATTAAAAAGTTTTTCACTTATTTTTATAGCGGAATTAAAATAGTGATATATATATATGTGTGTGTGTACTGAGTGAGTTATAAAAACAAATAAGAACACACAGCACAATACAGAAAATCATACAAACACAGAGGACACAAGGATTTTATAGTAGTTCCCCAATCAACCTGGGTACATCTAGTCTTCTACCACCCTTGGTAGGATTCCACTAGGTTTTTGTTCATGTGCCCTATCACCAATGGGTTTTTGATCAGGTGCCCAAACACCATTGAGCTTTTGATCAGGTGCTCAAACCAAACTACAGGTTTTTGTTCAGGTGCCCTACCACCAAGGTGTTAACTTTTGAAGGGAGTTATATCCCTGTACAGAATGGAATAAAGAGGGTTAAGATGTTCTTCTCTGTCAATAATCTGAGAGAAGACTAGTGTTGGAGCATGCATTTCGCACTCTTCCGGTTTGATAATAAAAAAATCCCATTTGTATTTGATTATATTTTTATTGATGGTGTGCAGGTAACAGGTATGAGATGTTCACAATTCTGATTGGAGCTCAATTTAACTGTATGGAGAATTTCGATGTCGGAATTTTCTGACATCTACTGTCGCCCAGGCGACAGGACAGAAGTTACAGCAGCAGCCCGCACGACAGCACGACGAGCAGTAGTTTGGCACTGTCGGAATTCCGACAGCGATGTCGCCCAGGCGATAGGACAGAAGTTACAGCAGCAGCCCGCACGACAGCACGACGAGCAGTAGTTTGGCGCTGTTGTAATTCCGACAGCGATGTCGCCCAGGCGACAGTGAAAAACTATAAATTAGTTCGTTTTGTTCGTCCATTCCAAGCTTTGAAAATTCTAAGTCCTTTCCTGAGTGCATACGAACCAGAGAGCTCCAGAACCTCATCAACTCCCATTTGTGCTTAGAAGGTTTGAAATTGAAGATGAGATCGGACGCGCTTCTACATCAACGATCATCTCGAGGCTTCAACCTTCCTTTCAGAGATCTGAATTTCTAGGGAGTTCTTCATTTCATTTTGTATTTTCATTTATGTACATTTCACTTTGTATTGGTAGGGAAATCGTCTCCTTGTGCGTGACGTCTAAGTCCTTGCTTGGCTTAGGGGAAAATCGCTTCCTTGTGCGGAGCGTCCAAGTCCTTGCGTGGCTTGGTAGGAAATCGTGGCCTTGTGTGCTACGTCTAGATCTTGGGAAGATCTAGAGGATAGTCTTGGGCTTGGTCTAGGGAGAGACAAGTGATAGCCTTCCGATCCTTGGGAGAAGGATTGGTAAACTCAAATTGTTAAAAGTTTATTATCATATTTGTGCCTTGATCTTAAGCATTGTTAAGATCATTTTTATTGTATGTGAATTTCATGATTAAAAAATTATGACTTTTCTTTAATTGCTAATTTTGGTTGCTTAATCTTTAACTTAGAAATTTGTGTTTGAACTAATTTAAAAATTACATTGGTTTGAAAAATTTTATAAGTGATTTTTAGAAAAGTAAAATTTGTTTTAAAAATTTTTAAGTAAAAAATCATAATTTAAAAAGGCCCTTATTCAGCCACCCTCTAAGGGCGCCACAAGATCCAACACGTGGTATCAGAGGGAGGTTACTCCAAAATGGATTTACCACCGGGAGTAATGGCGCACAACGATCACGCGTTCGTTGAGGGGCAAGGAATTAGTAGGCCACCACTTTTTACGGGCACATACTATAACTATTGGAAAACCCGAATGCGGTGTTTTCTAATAGCTCTCGACATGGAAGTTTGGAATATGGTCGAGACGAGTTATACTTCCCCAACAATTATTGTAGGAAATGTAACTATGGACAAATCCAAAGACAAGTGGGATGACAATGATAAATTAAAATGTAAGAACAATGCAAAAGCCATGAATGCTTTATTTTGCGCACTAGATCGCACTGAATTTAATAGAGTTTGTGCTTGTAATACTGCATTTGAAATTTGGAATCTTTTAGAAATTACTCATGAAGGTACTTCGCAGGTAAAGGATTCAAAGCTATTTCAACTGGAGTCAGAGTTCGAAAGATTCAAAATGGAGGTGGATGAAGAAATTGATACAATGTACACACGATTCACTAAAATCGTGAACGATTCAAAGGTGCTGGGTAAGGTTTTCTCCAATGGAGATTTAGTAAGGAAAATCTTAAGATCACTTCCCCCGAAGTTCAATCCTAAAGTGACTGCAATTTCTGAGTCACATGATCTTAAGACCCTACAATTGGAGAGCCTCATTGGGAATCTAAAAACCCATGAAGTGGAGTTGAAGATTCAAAGCCAAGAGTACAATTTGGAGCCCAAAAAGAAGAGCTTGGCGTTGAAATCAAGAAGGGAAGTTGAGACTGAATCTGAAGAAAGTGCGGAAGATGAGGAAGGACTGTTTGTGAGGAACTTTAAGAAGTTTATGAGAAATCCGGAGAGGAGAAATTCATTTAAAAGATTTTTCAAAAAGAACGATTTTGTCTACCAAAAAGGCAAAGGAAAAATGGAGAATGAAGAAGAGCGTTCGCTACCGGAGTGCTACCATTGCAAGAAGATTGGTCATATCAGAAGCAAGTGCCCAAAGTATCTGAAAGAGCAAAAAGCAAAGAGGCACGATAAAAGTTACAAGAAGAAAGTATTAATGGCAGAGACTTGGGATGATTCTTCGTCTGGTGAAGAAAGTGATTCCTCAACACAGGAGGAAGAGGAGGCTAATGTATGCTTGATGGCAAAAGGCAACATTACATCTGATGACGACAGTAGTGTCGAAAGCGACACTAAGGTAACGCCTCCATCTTATGATGATTTATATTCTGAATTTATGAAAACATGCAAATTTTTGGATAAAAGCCTAAAGGAAATTGATTTTTTAAAGTCTGAAAATAAAGGTCTTTTAAAAGTGAATAAAAAATTATCAAATAAGTTGAAAACTATTGGGAAAGAGAAGGTAATTTGTCAAGAGTGTGATCACTCTTCGACAAGGATAAAAGAACTTGAAAACACTATTTCTAAGTCCGATCAAAAAATTGATCAACTTCTAAAAGAGAAAAAGGACTTAGAAAAAGTGGTCAAAACTTCTCATTCTCAATTAGAGAATTACAAGAAAAAGTTTGCAAATCGATGTGGCATGATAGTAAAAGAAAATTCAATTTTAAAGTCCAAAGTAAATGAATTGAACATGGCAATTGGAAAATTTGGTGTTGGGAAAAAAAATCTCTGGATATGATTTTAGGCAACCAATGCCATGGGTCAGCAAAATTTGGACTAGGATATGTTTCTGGAAGCTCTGGAAGCTGTCGGAAATTTCCGACAGCTGATGTCAGAACCAGCGACAGCGCCAGGTTCAGAAAACTTGTTTCTCAAAATAAAAATTCTTCTTAGTGCACATATAAAGATGTTTCCTCCAGCAAGAGTCCAGAGAAACCATTGAAAAATGGTTCCTCACTATTCATTGTATGTGCCAAATGTCATCGATTTGGTCACATCTCGGGCTCATGTTGGAAGAAAGGAAAAGTTCACGTTAAACAAATCTGGGTACCTAAGGCGTCCACCTATACCATGGGAGGGACCACTTGGGTAACCAGATCTTTACTCTCATCATCTTTTTAGGTGTGCGTGCAGGCTAGGAACAAGGAAGACGTGTGGTATTTGGACTCTGGATGTTCAAAACACATGACGGGCGATAAATCAAAGTTCCTTAGCCTGGAGATGAAGAAAGGTGCAACAGTGACCTTTGGAGATAATGGCAAGGGTAAAGTCAAAGGCATTGGAGTAGTAGGTAACGAAGAGTTTAAAATTTCAAATGTTTTATATGTTAAAGGTTTGAAACATAATCTAATCTCTATTAGTCAACTATGTGATAAAAATCTAAATGTTTTATTTTACTCTAGCTCAAACCTTTGCAAAATTATTTATTCCAAAACAAATGAAATTGTACTTACTGCACCAAGAATAAACAATGTCTATACAATAACTTTTCATGATTTATCTCATTCTACACTTAAATATTTTATTTCAAAGAATGATGAACTTGAATTATGGCATAGGAGACTAGGACATTCTAGTGCTAAACGCATAGTAAAGCTTTCTAAAAATAAAATAATATACCAAATTTGAATGGAAAGCTTTCTTCATTATGTTCACCATGCCAAAAAGGAAAGTTTACAAAATCATCTTTTAAAAGCAAAAATGTTATTTCTACTACTAGACCTTTACAATTATTACATATGGACTTGTTTGGTCCAATTACTACACAAAGTCTAGGAGGTAGAAAATATATGTTTGTTATTATTGATGATTTTTCTAGATTTTGTTGGACATTGTTTTTAAATTCAAAATCTGATGCTTTTGATGAATTTCTAAACTGATTTCACGTATTCAAAATGAGCTTGAGTTAAAAGTAAAATGCATTAGATCAGATCATGGTGGAGAATTTGTTAATGAAAAATTTATTTCATATTGTAATGAATTTGGGATAAGACACGAATTTTCCGCTCCTCTCACACCACAACAAAATGGTGTAGTGGAGAGAAAAAATAGAACACTTCAAGAATTAGCACGTACTATGCTTTGTGAATTTAAATTGCCAAAATATTTTTGGGCCGAAGCCGTTAGTACTGCATGCTATATTATTAATCATGTCATGATTCATCCTACATTACAATTAACTCCTTATGAAATTTATTTTCAAAGAAAACCAAATGTATCTTACTTTAAAGTTTTTGGTTGTAAATGCTTTATTTTGAATACAAAAGATAACTTAGGTAAATTTGATGAAAAATGTGATGAAGGAATTTTCATTGATTATTCTTCAACTAGCAAGGCCTATAGTGTTTATAATAAACGTACTAAAGTGGTTGAAGAAACTATTCATGTAAAATTTGATGAAAACATTTCTTGTGTAGAAAATACTAAAGTTGTAGGTAATGAGAAAAATGAAGAAGATGTGGAACAAAATCTGAGGAAAAATGATGATGATGATGAAGAAAAAGTAGAGAAAGTAGATGAAAAAGAAGGTGAAGAAGAAGAAGAACAAGGATATGTACCTCCAACCGAGCTAAGGTTCTCAAAAGATCATCCACAAGAATTTGTTATTGGAGAACCATCAAGTGGGGTACGTACACGTTCTAGTTTACATGAAAGTTTTTCAAATTTATGTTTTGTCTATAATATAGAACCAAAAGATGTTGCCACTGCTTTAAATGATGAATCTTGGTTTTTAGCTATGAATGAAGAACTTAACCAATTTGAAAGAAATAAAGTTTGGATTCTTGTTGATAGACCTAGTGATCATCCAGTGGTAGGAGTCAAATGGGTTTTCAAAAATAAATTAGATAGTGACTCTATGGTCACTAGAAACAAAGCTAGGCTTGTAGCGAAAGGATATAATCAAATTGAAGGGGTAGATTTTGATGAATCATTTGCACCCGTAGCACGATTGGAAGCAGTTAGAATTTTTGTTGCATTTGCTAGTCATAAAAGATTTAAATTATTGCAAATGGATATTAAAACTGCATTTTTAAACGGGTTGATTAAAGAAGAAGTTTATGTTGAACAACCCCCAGGCTTTATAAATGAAAAATTTCCTAATCGCGTGTATAGATTACTAAAAGCTTTGTATGGTTTAAAACAAGCACCACGAGCATGGTATGATAGATTGACTTTATATTTATTACAAAATGGTTTTAAAATGGGTGGTGTTGATTGTACACTCTTCATTAAGCAAGTTGATGATGATTTAATTGTTTTACAAATTTATGTTGATGATATTATTTTTGGAGCCACTAATGAAGAGTTGTGTAATTATGTTGTAAAAATGATGGAAAGTGAATTTGAGATGAGTATGGTAGGAGAATTAAAATATTTCTTAGGATTTCAAATTGTTCAAAAACATGATGGAATTTTTATTAACCAATCAAAATATATTCATGATGTTTTAAAACGATTTGGATTTGAAAATCTCAAACAAGCAAATACTCCTATGAGTGTATCTTTAAAATTAGGAAAAGATGAAAATGGAATATCTATAGATCAAACTTTATATAGAGGCATGATAGGTTCACTTTTATATTTGACTGCTTCTAGACCAGATATTATGTTTTCAGTTTGTTTATGTGCTAGATTTCAAGCGGATCCCAAAGAATCACATTTAAAAGCGCTAAAAAGAATTTTTAGATATTTAATTGGCACATCTAAACTTGGTTTGTGGTATCCTCATAACGATGATTTTACTCTTTTTGGCTATTCTGATTTTGATTATGCCGATTGTTCACTAGATAGGAAAAGCACTAGTGGCACTTGTCACTTTTTAGGCCCTTCACTCATTTCATGGTCGAGTAGAAAACAGAATTCTGTTGCCCTCTCAACCACCGAGGCCGAATACATCGCACTTGGTAGTTGTTGTGCACAAGCTCTTTGGATGAAACAAACTTTAGAAGACTTTAACATTAAATAACAAACTATAGAGCTATGGTGCGATAACAAAAGTGCAATTGATTTAACTTACAACCTGGTTCATCACTGTAGGTCTAAACATATTGACGTTAGACATCATTTTATAAGAGACCGCATTAAAAATAATCAGATTAAAATTTCTTTCATAGGAACGGATAATCAACTAGCCGATATATTCACAAAACCATTGCCGGATTCCCAGTTTTCAATGATAAGGCTTGAATTAGGAATCCTAGATATTTCAAACTAAGCATATCCAATATGACAAATCAAGTTTAATAAGATAAAGAACAATGGAAAAACATCATTTTAAATCAAAACATAGAATTTGAATGACTTAACAAAAATTCTCACATATCATTTACTATTCATCTTCTTCAACCATCTTCAAAAAGATCATCTACAGTTTTTGAAATTAATCAATGTAAAAATACAAATCTGAAAACCCAAAAAAAACACAAGATTCAAACATACCTTATTTCAAAAATTTAAGTCAAAAAACCTAAAAATCAACCAAACATACCTTAGATCTCGGGTTGTCGCCGCACTCTGACACCTTCCTCTCGCCTTCCAGTCCAGAAAATGATGTACAATCGGGTTTGACTCATTTTTTTGCCGTTTTATAGTTTTAGTTGTCGCCCAGGCGACAGTGCGTGTCGGAAAATTCCGACAGCTCCAAAATTTGATTAATCTTCAATTTTGGTCTCTCTGATACTCTACACTAGTTATATGTCATTATTAATGCCACAACTCATGAATTGATGCCAAACCATGTGCTTTTTATTTTTTAAAAAAATGGCTATTTACATGATTATATGATTTTATTTCCACTCTATCATAGTATTGACACACCTGCTAAGTGGTTTAGACTATTAGAAATTGTTTTCGCATGCCTCTAAGTATGAGAAATTGTTTATATATAATAATGAGCTATCACGTTCACTTCTTTTGATCCATACATGTCTTTCTATTTAATATATACATGAATCATGTTTGCTTTAACATAATACAATAACATTTCATAAATACTACTTTCAAGCTTGATTTGTTAGCACAACCAAATATACACCATCTTTTGCGATTCAAGTGAATTCGGAGATCCTTGGTCAATTAAAAATAAAACTATATGGTATCACAAACTACAAAGTTAAGATATCACAAAATATGTGATCAACAAAAAAGTTTAAATTGAGGACAAGGATACTCCACCAAGCACTACTTACCCTCCTGATAAGTCTTAATAAGCATTGTGAGGTTGAGCACCTTGGAAAGAATTGTAAAGTGTCTTGTGCAAAATAAAAAATGGTATTCTATTCTTCTTGTGCTATATCTTCAAGGTCAAAGTTTTTTATGCTTATGTTATGTTTTTTATTCCAATGATCATGTAAATTAATTAATTTCATATGTTTAATCAAAGCAACACTTGTACACATCATTATGTTATATAAACCTTCATCTCATGAGAATTGGACCGAAAAGATTCCAAATTTCTATACACAATTGTGTCTTTCTATGATACTTTAAAAGGACATTAATCATGTTTTAAGTTATTTTTTTTTATTCTACTACTTCATATGGCATTACCACTTCTCCATGAGTTTATTCAATACTATGGCATATTACTATTATTTCAAGACTTTCAATCATTTTCAACACAAGTGCTTCCGCCTACTCTTATTTTCTATATCCTATCTCTTCCCTTAAGAACTACTCATTCATTTCAAATTAACTTTTGCTAATACAAAAATGGGGAGAATTATAAGTATATTCAAGAAATCAAAGGAACAATAAGAACAATTCCACCTAAATCTTCCACCTAAACAATACATCATTTCAATTTACTATAACATTTAGGGGGAGCATTCATTTAGGGGGAGCATTCATCTAGGGGGAGCTTACATTTAAGAGGAATATATCATGTTATTTTTGTGCACACATCATATGTTAAAAACAACAACCTAAATAGACATGATTTCTTTTTATACGGATTTGTTATTATCAAAAGGGGGAGATTGTTGGAGCATGCGTTTCGCACTCTTCCGGTTTGATAATAACAAAATCCCGTTTGTATTTGATTCTATTTTTATTGATGGTGTGCAGGTAACAGGTATGAGATGTTCACAATTCTGATTGGAGCTCAATTTAACTGTATGGAGAATTTCGATGTCAGAATTTTCTGACATCTACTGTCGCCCAGGCGACAGGATAGAAGTTACAGCAGCAGCCCGCACGACAGCACGACGAGCAGTAGTTTGGAGCTGTTGGAATTCCGACAGCGATGTCGCCCAGGCGATAGGATAGAAGTTACAGCAGCAGCCCGCACGATAGCACGACGAGCAGTAGTTTAGTGCTGTCGTAATTCCGACAGCGATGTCGCCCAGGCGACAGTGAAAAACTATAAATTAGTTCGTTTTGTTCGTGCATTCTAAGCTTTGAAAATTCTAAGTCCTTTCCTGAGTGCATACGAACCAGAGAGCTCCAGAACCTCATCAACTCCCATTTGTGCTTAGAAGGTTTGAAATTGAAGACGATACCGGATGCGCTTCTACATCAACGATCATCTCGAGGCTTCAACCTTCCTTTCAAAGATCTGAATTTCTAGGGAGTTCTTCATTTCATTTTGTATTTTCATTTATATACATTTCACTTTGTATTGGTAGGGAAATTGTCTCCTTGTGCGTGACGTCTAAGTCCTTGCGTGGCTTAGGGGAAAATCGCTTCCTTGCGTGGCTTGGTAGGAAATCGTGGCCTTGTGTGCTACGTCTAGATCTTGGGAAGATCTAGAGGATAGGCTTGGGCTTGGTCTAGGGAGAGACAAGTGATAGCCTTCCGATCCTTGGGAGAAGGATTGGTAAACTCAAATTGTTAAAAGTTTATTATCATATTTGTGCTTTGATCTTAAGCATTGTTAAGATCATTTTTATTGTATGTGAATTTCATGATTAATAAATTATGACTTTTCTTTAATTGCTAATTTTGGTTGCTTAATCTTTAACTTAGAAATTTGTGTTTGAACTAATTTAAAAATTACATTGGTTTGAAAATTTTTATAAGTGATTTTTAGAAAAGCAAAATTTGTTTTAAAAAATTGTTAAGTAAAAAATCATAATTTAAAAAGGCCCTTATTCACCCCCCCCCCCCCCCCCCCGCCCCTCTAAGGGCGCCACAAGATCCAACAACTAGTGGAATATGTTGATGTAAAGCTCCCCCTATCTGATAGAAAATAGTTGATAGTTGAGAATGGAGCTTTCTCTTGAATGTAGATCTTCCTTGATAGCTGATGAATCTGAGAGACAAAGGTTTCTCAGATTATTTGTTGCTCTTGAAGATTTAAAACTTTGCAGCAGAAATCTGAGATAAGATCTGTGTTGTTGTTCTCAGAGATTGAGAGGTGTTGCTGCTTGAGGAAGATGAACTCTGTATTTTTCTTTCTGTATATCTCTTTTTCTTGACACCTTCTCGTTCCTCTCTTGTTGTACTGCTGTAATAATAATGTTACTTCTTCTTCTTCTTTTCCCTTAAAGAAATCTCCGACAGATTTGAAATTCAAATCTTTTTATTTAAGGAATAAAATATTCAGAAGAGATATCCTTGGAACTGCAAATCTGATACGCTTTATTTCTTTTCCTTTTCCATGAAAGTGTCCTTTTCCAAAATATGTCAACGACTATTTTCTCGAAATAAGAGAATAATAAAAGGAAAGATATAATCCTTGACTTATCTGGAAGGAATAGATCCGTTGCTGATAGATCTGAGTTCGGAGAATAGAATAAAAATGATCTGTCTGTAATAACGAACTGAGGAGAAATTTCGTCGACTTGAAAACTGAATTCGTCGAACAGAATGTTGAGTTCGTCGACCTGAATGATAAACAGCTAAATCTGGCTGGAAGAATTGAATTTGTTGAATCCAAAATGGCACCTCCACGATCTACTCGAGGAAATAGGGGAAAAAGGAGGCCGCGAGCAACTGGTTACTTGAGTCGCGAGTGAAGAGGGGAGAAGAAAAGAAGAGAGGGCCGCTAGCTTGCGGCGAGGCCAGACTTCGCCCGCCGCGGCAAATGCCACTCCTGCGATGGGCTTTCCCTTTATTTAATAATCTGTATTACAGCTCATTGTGTTTAGTACATGGAAAATAGAATGAATACAAGAGAGTTGCGGGTAAAAGAAAAGAGTAAGCCGCGCGGGCTGTATGCCGAGGTCGCCCGGAAAAGTCGCTGAGGTCGCCCGGACAGGTCGCTGAGGTCGCCCGGACAGGTCACCCGGACAGGTCGCCTGGACAGGTCGCCCGGACAGGTCGCAGCTCGGTGCGGTCTGACTGTTTCTAGCCGCCGGTTTTGCCCCCAGCTTGCCTGTCCCTTCATCATGGTCGAGGGTCCTATTTATAGGCTCTGGGTCGATGTCGTCACCTCCGGTGAGCCGGTGACTGGAGTTCTACCCGCGCGGTCTGAAGGAGGAGGCCACCTACCTGCGCGGACTGAAGGAGGAGGCCGTCTACCCGCGCGGACTTGAGGAGGAGGCCGCCTACCCGCGCGGACTGAAGGAGGAGGTCGCCTACCCGCGAGGACTGAAAGAGGAGGCCGCCTACCCGCGCGGACTGAAGGAGGAGGCCGCCTACCCGCAGGTACTGAAAGAGGAGGCCGCCTACCCGCGCGGACTGAAGGAGGAGGCCGCCTACCCGCGCGGACTGAAGGAGGAGGCCGCCTACCCGCGCGGACTGAAGTAGGAGGCTGCCTACCCGCGCGAACTGAAGGAGGAGGCCGCCTACCCACGTGGACTGAAGGAGGAGGTCGCCCACCCGCTCGGACTGAAGGAGGAGGCCGCCTACCCGCGCGGACTAAAGGAGGAGGCCGCCTACCCGCGTGGACTGAAGGAGGAGGCCGCCTACCCGCGCGGACTGAAGGAGGAGGCCGCCTACCCGCGCGGTCTGAAGGGAGAGACCGCCCCACCTGGGCGACTTGAAGGGAGAAGCCGCCCCACCTGGGCGGTTTGAATGGAGAGGCCGCCCCACTTGGGCGGTTTGAATGGAGAGGCCGCCCCACTTGGGTGGTTTGAAGGATGAGGCTGCCCCTTCTTACCACTTCGGGTGTAAAAAGTGCCTTCGCGTGAGGTCTAATCCTTCCCGGGCGCATAATCTGCAAATATGTAGCAAAAGAGGCCTCCCAGGGTAGGACCACCAATTTCTGGGTCAACAGAATTAGTCGATCTGAATGATATTTCGTTGAACGCAGAGACTGGGCAAATTCATCGACCGCTGAGACTGAGCAAATTCATCGACCGCTAAGACTGCGTAAATTCATCGACCGCTGAGACTGGGCATATTCGTCGACCGCTGAGACTGGATAAATTCGTCGACCGCTGAGACTGGGCAAATTTTTCGACCACTGAGACTGAGCAAATTTGTTGACTGCTGAGACTGAGGAAATTCATCGACCGAGAGCAAGACGTTCGTCGAACGCAGAATGCATTTCGTCAAACACAGATCCTTAACTTTTCTTTAAGTTCTAACAGCCCAAACCTTGACCCTTTGACTATACATTGGGGTCCACTTAGCCCTAGTCAACAGATAGTGATCCTAGCCCAAATCAGTAATAGGGTTGTTCCAACAATCTCCCCCTATTTGGGTTAGGACACTATTTGACAAAATCAAATAATAAAATAAACAACAAAACAACAGAGCATATATATCTGACAGATTTTAAACATTTCAGCAGATATAAAATATGATACTCTGGGTTTTGAAATTTTACATTGAAAATAAATAATCAAAACAAATAATCAGAACCTTTTGCCTTTCTCTGAAGGAGGCTTGAATGTGATTTGCCTTTCAAATTCTTGCTTTCTGAATTCTGAATTCCTTGCCTTCAGCTTTCTGAATTTGTTTATCTAAACTGAATCTGTCATATCTCAAACTGCATTTTTCAGCTTTTGCTTTTGTTGATCTGAGCTGTAGCAATAACTGAATTGCTTTGTTGAATCTGTCATATCTGAATTATTTCTGAATCTGCATCTGTATTTGTCATATCTCAAACTAAAATAAAAATTGTTGTGAGCTTCTTCAAATAACTGAAATCTATCATAAAGGGGCTTCTTCATCAACTGAATGATTTTTGCTTCTTCATACAGCATCTCCCCTTGAAACTTGAGCTTCTACAAAAAGCATCTCCCCTATCAAAAAAGAGAGCATCTCCCCCTAACAAAAAGGAGTTTCTTCAAAACATCTCCCCCTGTCAAAAGGAGCTTCTTCAAAACATCTCCCCCAGCCTAGTTTCAGGAACACCTGGAGCTAGGCCCCTAGAAGAAGGGACGGTTGAATAGGAGGTAGGGAAGGATGCAATTATTTTGAAGAAATATTGTCATTGTTCCTGCAAAAAATAGGGATCAAGTGCAAAGGAACTGGAAAGAGAAGCAATTTTGTAGGCATACAGTTAAAATTAAATAAAAGATTTGATTATAAGGAAATATCAAAAACATAGGCTTCATCAAAACTGCGTTCGACGAAAAAATAAATTTTTGTCGATCTCAGTTCGACGAACTAGATGACTTCGTCGATCTCCGTTCGACGAATGACTAGATTTCGTCGATCTCAGTTTGATGAAAAGATGGGATAAGTAGAAAAATTAATTTTTTCAATTGATTGAATTTCCATCTATCATTCCTAGCTGATTTATAAAGAAGATATATTTCTTTTCATCCAAGGGTTTGGTTAAAATATCAGCCCTTTGCAAATCAGAAGAAATGAATTGTTGGCAAATTTTATTTTTATCCACATTATCTCTGATAAAGTGGTGCTTAATTTCTATGTGTTTAGTCCTACTATGGAGTACTGGATTTTGTGATATAGATATTACACTAGTATTGTCACTAAATATAATTGAATTATTTAAGTTGATACCATAGTCTAGAAGTTGATTTTGTATCCACAGTATTTGTGAGCAGCAACTATCTGCAGCAATATATTCTACTTCAGCTGTTGATGTAGACACAAATGTCTGTTTCTTACAAAACCAAGACACAAGCCTATGTCAGTTTCTGATGTGCTTTTCCTGTCTACTCTGCATCCAGCATAATCAGAATCTGAGAATCCAGTTAATTCAAATTATGAAGTTGTTGGATACCAGAGTCCTAGATTTGGACAACCCTTTATATATCTCAAAATTCTTTTTAGTAAAATTAGGTGAGATTCTTTGGGGTTAACTTGGAACCAAGCACAAATACATGAAGCAAACATTATGTCAGGTCTACTAGCTGTTAAGTAAAGTAGTGAGCCAACAATTGCTCTATATACTTTCTGATCAACAGGTTTCCCTAATTCATCAGTATCAACAATAGCATTGGAGGGCATGGGTGTTTTCATGGTGGAAGCATCAGACATACCAAATCTTTTCACTAATTCCTTAGCATACTTGGATTATGATATGAATATACCATTTGGAGTTTATTTCACTTGAAGACCAAGGAAATAAGATAACTCACTCATACTACTCATTTCAAATTTAGATTGCATTAGGTCAGAAAACCTTTTGCATAGATTTGAATCAGTAGAGCCAAAAATAATATCATCTATATAAATTTGAACTAGTAATGATTTATTTTTATGTATCCTGAAAAATAGGGTTTTATCAACAATGCCTCTACAGAAATTGTTCTCCAAAATAAAATTTGCTAAGGTCTCATACCATGCTCTGGGAGCATGCTTGAGACCATAGAGCGCTTTATTAAGCTTAAATACATAAGAAGAGTGGGTTGGAGAGATGAAACCTGGTGGTTGTTACACATAGACTTCTTCTTTGATGTCTTCATTCAAAAAATCACTCTTCACATCCATCTGATAGACTTTGAACTTCTTGAATGCAGCAAAGGCAAGAAAAATCCTTATAGCTTCAAGTCCTGCAATAGGAACAAAGGTTTGATCAAAATCAATTCCTTCTTCCTGAGAATATCCTTGGGCTACTAATCTTGCTTTATTTCTGATGATTATGCCTTGATCATCTAGCTTGTTCCTGAAGACCCACTTGGTGCCAATGACTGGATGGCCTTTTGGTCTTGGAAGCAAATCCCAAACCTTGTTCCTTTCAAATTGGTTGAGCTCCTCTTCAATTGCAAGAATCTAGTTTGGATCTTGTTCTGCATCTTTTATGGTTTGAGGTGCATCTAATTTTGGTGTAGTTGATGCCTTGTTTGAACTCCTGCTGAAATATCTCCAATGATTTGGGATATTGGATGATCTCTAACTGTGATGTGATCAACAGTTGGAGTTGGTTCAGCAATAATTTCTTCTTGAGGGACTTGTTCAGCTGTCATTTGATTTGAATTGTCAGCAAGATCTGGATTATCCTCTTCTTCACTGTCTTCAATAGGTTGAGTTGATGGAAGTAGAGAATCTTCATTCTGTAGATTTAGTCCATTGGGCTCTTCACATAGAGCTGGTACCTGCAAAGTATTTTTGGTAGAGGTGGTATTCCTCTCCTCATTTAACATGTTAGTCTCATCAAAAGATACACGCATGGACTCTTCTATCTTAAGAGTAGATTTATTGTAAACTCTGTATGCTTTACTAGAAAGAGAATATCCAAGAAATATACCTTCAACAGATTTTGCTTCAAATTTCCTGAGATACCTCTTATCATTGTTATGCACATAGCATTTACATCCAAATATCTTAAAATAGTTAACCTTAGGTTTTTTATTTTTGAATAATTCATAGGGAGTTTTACCCTTAAGCTTATGTATCAGGCTTCTGTTCAACACATAATTTGCTGTGTTCACTGCCTTTGCCCAAAAAGAGAGTGGCAAGTGAGCATCAGCAAGCAATGTAGTGCTGATTCAATTAGTGTTCTATTTTTCCTTTCAGCTACCCCATTTTGTTGAGGAGTTCTAGGAGCAGAGAAACATTGCCTGATCCCTTCTTTTCCACAGAATTCTCTCATCAGAAGAGAATCAAACTCAGTGCCATGATCACTTCTGATAAATGCAACTAGAGTAGAGTACTCAATCTTGATGGACCTGAGAAAGTCTGTCAGAACACTGAAGGTGCCAGACTTGTTCCTAAGAAAGAACACCCAAGTGAATCTTGAGAAGTCATCTACAATAACTAGAGAGTAATGCTTCCCTCCTAGACTTTGTATTGCAGTGGGTCCAAAAAGATCCAAATGCAGTAAATACAAAATCCTAGATGAATCAATCTTGGATAAAGATTTAAAACAACTTCTTGTTTGCTTACTTAATTGACAAGCCATGTAGAGTCCTTCCTTCTTGTATAAACCAGAAGGCAGTCATCTAACAAGATTGTCCTTAGAAAGCATAGATATAGTTCTAAGGTTAATATGTCCAAGCCTTTTATGTCATGCTTCAAACCCTTGACATAAGCTACCTCTTTGAAGGTGACTGCTCCAACTTTGATTTGTCCATAACCTTTGGTTTGCCCACAGTTGGAGTCTCCAAAGATCACTTTGGGTCCAAGCCTTGCCTTGTAGTTTATTAAGTTGGCCTTGTTCCCTGTCATATGCTTTGAGCATCCACTATCCAAGTACCATTGTTCTTTTATTTTTGGATAGCCCTGTACCTACAAAACAGAAAACATTCTAGTTGTTCTTGACCCAGACTACCTTGGGTCCTTTTGATTTTCCACAAAATTTTGAAATGAAAGACATCTCAGGCTGATCCTTATAACCTTGTGGATGATATCTCCTAGGAGGAATTATCCACTCAGTGAAAGGATTCTTAGTATGTGAAGAATAAAAATTCTTTAGATTTTCATAATGTTTTCCGTTCGATGAATTCTGGTGAGTTCGTCGATCGCCGTTCGACGAAGTGAAGTGCGCTTTCGTCGAGCGTTGTTTGAATAATAACTATACTGAAGGTCTGGCTTCAGAGTTTGTCGATCTCCGTTCGACGAAATGAATTGATTTCGTCGAGCTCCGTTTGACGAATTTTGTTGAATTCTTTTATTCTGAACATCCTTGCTTGAAATGTTTTTATCTATTTCTACTGCCTCTTTGCCCTTGGCAGAAATGAATTTTACTGGTGTAGATAAGATGTTTTTCTTAATCAGATGTGGCTCACTTGATGATGCACCCAAGCACAATTTTCCACTAAGTCTGGTATTCACTGTGCTTGCGATGTCCATCAGTTTGATACTTCTCCCATTAAGGGATTAGGGATTCCTCAAACTTCTTAGCTTCAGATAACTTGTTCTCAATGAGAACAATGTGTTCTCTGGAGGCAGCCAAATCTTTCTTAAGATTGACATTTTCTTCACTTAGTTGGTTCATTTCAGCCAACTGATTTCTGAGAGAGATTATCTCTTTATCAGATTTGATTAAATCCATACAAAGAGTTCTGAATTCATATTTGAATTCATTTGAATTGAAATCAAAAGTAGATATTACCTGATCACTGTCATTTTCAGATTTTGATTCTTGTGAATTACTTCCTGAGGCATTGATAGCCATCATGCAGAAGTTCCTTTCTTCTTCATCATCATTGGAGATGGATGATGATGCATATTCTGACTCACTGCTTGAGTCATATATAGCCATCAAGCATTGGTCCTTCTCATTTGCACTTTCTTCATCTTCAGATGAGCTGGAGGAAGATTCTGAGTCTATTTCACTCCAAGATTCAGCTACAAAGCCTCTTCCCTTATGCTTGTGTTTGTGGGAGGAAGGCTTGCTGGAGTGCCTTTTCTCTTCTTTCTCTTTTCTCTTCTCCTTCTTTTGGTTCTCTGGACACTCATGTAGAATGTGTCCAGGTTTCCTGCAGCCAAAACAAATTATTTCTGTAGAATTAAATTTGTCATACCTTGGCTTTTGTCTGGATCTTGAATCCTTCTTTCTGAAGACTTTTCTAGCCATCTTGTAGAATCTCTTGGCTAGAAGACTCATGAATTCCACTTCTCTTGGAGCTTTATCTTCCTCTTCAGTTGCTTGGAAAGCAATGCTCTTTTCCTTCTTGGATGCTGGTGAGGAAGTGGATTGTTCAGCTTCTCTGGACTTGATAAGTTGCTCATAGGATTTGAGCTTGCCTAACATGGTCTCAGTGGAGATCACATTGAGGCTTCTGGCTTCCTTGATTGGCCAGATCCTAGAGTCCCATTTGCTGGGAAAGCACATTAAGATCTTATCATTGACCTCAGTGATGGAGATCACTTTGTCCAAAGTATTCAGCTCATTGATTATGAGGCTGAGCCTATTGTACATATCAGTTACTGTTTCATTTTCTCCCTTTTTGAAATTCTCATATTGAGAGATAAGGTGAGATCTTCTGTCTTTTCTTTCATCTACAGATCCTTCAACCATGTTCTTGAGGAACATCCAGATTTCTCTGGCTGAAGTGCATTCCATAACATTTTGAAAAATGTCATCAGACATTGTTTGTGCCAATATGTTTATAGCTTTAGCATCAACACTTCTCTGCTTCTTTTGAGCTTCTGTCCACTCAGGAGGTGGAACAACATTATTTGTTGTTGTTGTTGTTGTTGTTTCAGAACTTGTTGTTGCTGTAGGAGTAGGAGGTCCTGTCAAAATAACATTAAAAATATCTTCGTCAATAGAATTCATATACAATCTGATCCTTGCCTTCCATAATGCAAACTTATTTAAATTACACATAGGAGTTCTTGTGCTTGAGTATTCTTTGTTCTGTGCCATGGATTTTTAGAAAAAATAAAACTCTAGAATAAATTAAGATCTAATTGATCTTTGGATTCAGGTGTTAGCATGTATACAATCAACCAACCTCGGATACCAATTGAAAGTGAGGTTAGATCTTAAAGTCACTCTAGAGGGGGGGGGGGGGGGTGAATAGAATATTAAAAAGTTTTTCACTTATTTTTATAGCGGAATTAAAATAGTGATATATATGTGTACTGAGTGAGTTATAAAAACAAATAAGAACACAAAGCACAATACAAAAAATCACACAAACACAGAGAGCACAAGGATTTTATAGTAGTTCCCCAATCAACCTGGGTACATCTACTCTACTACCACCCTTGGTAGGATTCCACTAGGTTTTTGTTCAGGTGCCCTATCACCAATGGGTTTTTGATCAGGTGCCCAAACACCATTGAGCGTTTGATCAGGTGCTCAAACCAAACTACAGGTTTTTGTTCAGGTGCCCTGCCACCAAGGTGTTAACTTTTGAAGGGAGTTATAACCCTGTACAGAATGGAATAAAGAGGGTTAAGATGTTCTTCTCTGTCAATAATCTTAGAGAAGACTAGTGGAATATGTTGATGTAAAGCTCCCCCTGTCTGATAGAAAATAGTTGACAGTTGAGGATGGAGCTTTCTCTTGAAAGTAGATCTTCCTTGGTAGCTGATGAATCTGAGAGACAAAGGTTTCTCCTATTATTTGTTGCTCTTAAAGATTTAAAACTTTGCAGCAGAAATCTGACATAAGATCTATGTTGTTGTTCTCAAAGATTGAGAGGTGCTGCTGCTTGAGAAAGATGAACTCTGTATTTTTCTTTCTGTCTATCCCTTTTTCCCGACACCTTCTCGTTCCTCTCTTACTGTACTGCTGTAATAATAATGTTACTTCTTCTTTTTCTTTTTCCTTAAAGAAATCTCTGACAGATTTGAAATTCAAATCTTTTTGATTGAAGGAATAAAATATTCAGAAGAGATATCCTTGGAACTGCAAATCTGATACGCTTTATTTCTTTTCCTTTTCCATGAAAGTGTCATTTACCGAAATATGTCAACGACTATATTCTTGAAATAAGAGAATAATAAAAGGAAAGATATAATCCTTGACTTATCTGGAAGGAATAGATCCGTTGCTGATAGATCTGAGTTCGGAGAATAGAATAAAAATGATCTGTATGAAATAATGAACTGAGGAGAAATTTCATCGACCTAAAAACTAAATTCGTCGAACAGAATGTTGAGTTCGTCGACCTGAATGATAAAAAACTGAATCTGGCTGGAAGAATTGAATTAGTCGATCTGAATGATATTTCGTCGAACGCAGAGACTGGGCAAATTCGTCAACCGCTGAGATTGAGCAAATTCGTCGACTGCTGAGACTGAGCAAATTCGTCGACCGCTGAGACTGGGCAAATTCGTCGACCGCTGAGACTGGATAAATTCGTCGGCCGCTGAGACTGGGCAAATTCATCGACCGCTGAGACTGAGCAAATTCGTCGATCGCTGAGATTGAGCAAATTCATCGACAGAGAGCAAGACGTTCGTCGAACGCAGAATGCATTTCATCAAATGCAGATCCTTAACTTTTCCTTAAGTTCTAACAACCCAAAACCTTGACCCTTAGACTATACATTGGGGTCAACTTAGTCCTAGTCAACAAATAGTGATCCAAGCCCAAATCAGTAATAGGGTTGTTCCAACATTATGTAACTCTCTTTACTGTAAATTTAAAAAGGCATGGGGTCCCGGACGGACCTACTGTTATATTCTTTGTAACAAGGAGGGTGTTACAACTACGCTAGCAGTATATAAAAGCAAGTGAGGAGTAAGTACAATAGTAAGAAATAATAAGTAAAAGAGTAAATAAGTAAGTGCAGCGCAAGTAAATGTAACCAGTAAACTACTATGTTATCATCAAGAGTAACTTAACTTATATGAATGCTCATACAAACTTATAAATTAAGATTTCTGATGAGTCCCAATTATATACATATTTTCGGACTCATTTGGGCCGATTTTCTAGTCTTTGCACCACACTTTAGGCTTGTTTTCATTTATATTTAATAACCGTCTATTATTCCACTCTTAGTGCACATGTATGCCCATTCTTGGTGTGATCCCTTGTTTTCCTGTAGTCCTGGAGGTTTTCATGCAGCTTCATGGATCGTGCGATGCTCAGAGTCTGTTTGGGGGCAATTTCTGCCTGAAATGCCACTGATCGTGCGTTTTCTTCATGCACGATCAGTTGCTCGTGCGCCTCTGATCGTGCGAGTTCATTTGCTGCTCAAAAACAGCTTCGGATTTTGGTCGTGTGTTTGCTACGCACGATCGTCCGCACGGTCGTGCGCTTTATATTTTTTCTGCAGTTTTGTTTTGCAGGTTTCGGGCACAGAGCGCACGATCACCAGCTTTTAGTGCGCATGATCAGTTGATCATGCGCCAGTGATCGTGTGCCCTATTTTCTATAAATATCCAGCCCGCGAAATTAGGTCGGACGACCATTCTGCTCCGTCGTTTTCGAGTCCTGTTCGCCTCTTCCGCCCCCTGCACCATCTTCCACCACCAGGAGGTGCTCCGGGCTTGTTCTTCACGACAATCTTGAGTCAGAGCTTCCTCTCGGCCTCCTCCTTCATCCTAGCGCTTCAAAGGAAGATCTAGCCGCCATCGCCATCAAGCAAGAGGAAGTTTGCAACCTCTACCGGATCGTGAGACGAAGAAGACGGGTTCATTGGAGAGTCGTGACAGCTCTCTCTACCCCGGACGTAGTTGAGGACCGAGCTTGGACGCGGATTGACAACCTAGCGATTCCAACCGTGACTCCTCGACGAGCCTTCGGATTCGGTCGATTTCTTGCCTTGTTCTTCTCTTATTGAAGTGTATATGTGTAGATCTTTGTATTTTGATAAAGTAGAGCATTAAACTAGTTTGTATTTATATATATTTCATTTCTATGTGAAATGCTTTGTGGTTTATGTTGCTTGAGGTGCGCCCCATTCCATCCTCCATCCCGCCATCACGTTCGTCGTCGCACTAGCAATTGCTAGTGGCGTGCTTGTCGAAGAGGTGCTTACGACCCTCACTCCGTTTGCCTACTCATCCATCCGCCCTTGCGACGCAGTGCGCTCAAGGCCTGCCTAGTCTCCATCCCACCAAGCGAAGCATTGCATAGCGGCATTGCATAAGAGTAGTGTAATATTTTCTCTTTATTTTCCACAAACCAAATCCCCCGTACCGCATCCATCCAACGTAAAGGACTTCAATCTCAAGTCCTTCCTCGAACGTTAACTCCACCTTACTGTGTTCCTTGAGAGATTCGATACTCGGGGATTACTCCTCGTTTTATATTACTTGAACGATCGGTACACTGCCGTTTCGGGCCGCAGTCTTACTATCGCCTTTAGCGGTGTGCTAAGATTTGCGCATCAAGTTTTTGGCGCCGTTGCCGGGGATCACAGTCGTGCGAGTTTTCTGGAGAGGGAGAATCTGAGATTTAAGCCCTTTTCATTTGTAAATTGCATCTTTTATTCTATCTCAGTTCTTCTTATTTTACTTTCCTGTTATTATTAGGTTGCTTAGTAATCTACTGTTAGGTGTACTGTTGCGCACAATCGTGTCTTTATTTTGAATCATTTTATCTTCACACTATGTGGTCTTCATTTAATATTCGTTGTCATTTTTGTGGAGATATCTCTCATGCTAGTGATAGATGTCCCAAGGGAGATAGTAGCCCTAGCACTCACAGCCCAGCATATGGAGCACCGACTTCGTCTGGTACTCCATATGGTGCGCGGAAGTCTTATGGCTATTCTGCTACGCCTTTACCGTCAATCTTCTTTTCGGCTTCAGCACCCGCTGTGCCAAAGAAGCCTGTAAGGCAGTGCTTGTTTTGTCAGAGCATGGATCATGCCTTGAAGGACTGTGCCGAGTATCTTCGCCAATTGGACGAGGATGACGAGCTGGATATCCGGGTCATTCCAACTCCTATTTCTGGCAGCACACCCTCAACATCTGGTTATGTGGCCATATTACCTTCATCTTATGAAGGGTATGATGTGGACACGGTCACCAGATGTGTGGCTGATCTGGGCACTGACATGACTGAGCCCATCTCCCTTGTACATCCATCTCCAAGCGTAGTCTTGATTATTTGTGAGGAATCGGTGCTTGATTCTTTTTCAAGTCCTATCCCTTCCCCTATTGTGCATTCTATTACATTTATCTCTGGTAACATTGTTCAAGATGCGTTGCAAGAGGAGGCTGGCGATCTTTGTGTTGTGCCTATTCCAATGGAGGAGTACAACCTTCTAGGTGAAGAGGATTTTTCCTCAACACCGGTGGAGGAAGTGCAAATCCTGGAGAAGGCCACCATTGATCCCACCGAACCTTGCGGCATTGTCAACAATGCCGACATTATTTTACTTCCCTAATCTGATGGGAGTGAGACCGGGACCACTCCCCCGCTTGATTTTTATTTAAGTCATTCTTCTTATTTATCTCTTGATCCCCCTTCTTCATCTGAGCTTGTGCAGGTTGAGTCTTCACAGGTACTTCAGGAGGACTTGGAGCATTATGCTCAAGTCAATGATGAGAGCATCCTCTTATGTGAGGAGGTTGATCCCCCCTCCGTAGAGGAAGCCCCACTCATTGCCTTCTCCTCCTACTGCCTCCCTGGAGATGATACCTTGCTGGGCAAGGATAGTTTTGGTGAGTTGAGTGAGGATTCCTCCTCTTCTTACTTTTTATTCCCTCTACCTGTGACGAGCTGGTATTATTTATATTCGGGTAGAGGCGTGACTGTTCTATCGTCGTATCGGTACCCGCTACCGACACGCATATTAGAACAGTTACCTGTGCATTTCCTTTTTCATAGACCCATTAGCTAGAACTGCTTTAAATTTGAATAAGTCGTGCTGGGATGACAATAAACCCAGTAGTTATCTTACTTTTCTTGCAATTTCAATTTATCCAGTTTGTTTAGTTAGTTGCATTTCTGCTTTCTTTTGTTTTTGTGGAGCTCACCCTTGCAGGTACTCATTGCAAATTCTGAATGGCGGGTTTGCTTCAGATTTCCACGCATCTTCTTGTATGCTCACTTGCTGAGCATTGGGTAACTTCTTCCCTAGCTTTCGATTTTGATTTTCACTGTCATATCATTATGTTGTATTGTTTAGATTAAGTCTGGGGGAGAGCCGCTATATGTTACCCACTGCACGTGCACATCTCATTTGCATACTAGAAGTATTTTAATTTCAGTTATTTAGTATTGTTCATCTTCACTGTACACCACTGCACCCACTTTAGCGCGCACTCGCTTGTTTGTATGCTCCGGTATATTCAATTCTTGGATGTGATGTAGGAAGTGCTGTATTAGCCAAAATAATTGCAAGATGGAGTGGAATGTTGACTCTTGTAGTGCTCTAGTTGAATACTCGTGTTTGCATAGGGATTTGAGTAGAATTAGTTTTTATTTATGCTTCTAATTTATAATTTGTAGATTTGTGTAGATTTTAATTTATTTTACTCGAAATGGTGAATGTGGTTGAATCTTGCGGTAGCGTGGTATTGTGTGTAGGAGAATGTGAGGTTCATGTTGCTCGAGTCGGGAGGAAGGATTACCTTTCTCGGGGGCTAAGAACTTGCCCCAAGCGACTCTCGAAGCATGGGTGTGAATGACTTGCAAGTTGAGCGTGACATAGGCCATCTATTTGGCCAGCTTGAGCTTTGTTCTACCATTCCTATACGCTAACCGTTGCTAGCCTATTTTGTGCCTACCCGATCTTTTGATTCAGCTCCACCATACTTCACCAAGGCCTAAAAGCTAATCCTATTATCGCAACCAAAAATTAAGCTAAAAGCATTTATGAATTGTAATTTTTCAATGCGGTGCGGTGATGCGAAACTTCAGTGTTGATGTGGAAGTTTTAAAAATGTGTATGTGCTGAGAATTATGCTAATTAATTTGGGGATAAAAAGAAAAGAAAAAGAAAAAGAAAAAGAAAAAATATATATATTTATCCCTAGCGCTTTAATTGAAGCATATTTTGGTATTGATTGCTGTAGGCCGTGTGCACGCCTGGTTTCAAAGTCAAGTCTGGGGGTGTGTTACACGTGTATTATTGGGGCTGCTATGATTTAGCACTTTTGTGTGCTCATTTGGGTTGCGATTAGCCTTCACGTTTATCTTTGCATTCCAAACCGTAACCCAAGCCTCATGTATACCTAAAGTCCTACCGATTCGTCTTGTGAGTTCACTAGCGCTGTGGAGAGAGTGTGACCGGGCGAGCATATGGTTCTCGACGCTGATGGATTTCAACGGAGATAATTCTGAGTTACGGTCTTGGGTAACATTCACCTGCGCGTCTAGCTTACTTTCGTACTACGCGAGACCACGAGATTCACCAACATTCCATTTTTGAGTAAAAATAAATTCCTTTTTACGCATTTACACTTTTATAAAGTAGCTAGCATATGTAAAAACTTCTTCTAATGAACTTCTATGCACACTAGTAGGAAACTTCGCATTTATTCCATGTTTGCAATTTTTTTGGTTAGCTATGTTTTTCCTATTCCGCCGGATATGTTTGCTCGGGATGCGCAAACAGGTAAGTCTGGGGGTGTGATGAGTCCCAATTATATACATATTTTCGGACTCATTTGGGCCGATTTTCTAGTCTTTACACCACACTTTAGGCTTGTTTTCATTTATATTTAATAGCCGTCTATTATTCCACTCTTAGTGCACATGTATGCCCATTCTTGGTGTGATCCCTTGTTTTCCTGTAGTCCTGGAGGTTTTCATGCAGGTTCATGGATCGTGTGATGCTCAGAGTCTGTTTGGGGGCAATTTCTGCCTGAAATGCCATTGATCGTGCGTTTTCTTCACGCACGATCAGTTGCTCGTGCGCCTCTAATCGTGCGAGTTCATTTGCTGCCCAAAAACAGCTTCGGATTTTGGTCGTGCGTTTGCTACGCATGATCGTGCGCACGGTCGTGCGCTTTATATTTTTTCTGCAGTTTTGTTTTGCACGTTTCGGGCACAGAGCGCACGATCACCAGCTTTCAGTGCGCACGATCAGTTGATCGTGCGCCACTGATCGTGCGCCCTGTTTTCTATAAATATCCAGCCCGCGAAATTAGGTCGGACGAACATTCTGCTCTGCCGTTTTCGAGTCCTGTTCGCCTCTTCCGCCCCCTGCACCATCTTCCACCACCAGGAGGTGCTCCGGGCTTGTTCTTCACACCAATCTTGAGTCGGAGCTTCCTCTCGGCCTCCTCCTTCATCCTAGCGCTTCAAAGGAAGATCTAGCCGCCATCGCCATCAAGCAAGAGGAAGTTTGCAACCTCTACCGGATCGTGAGAGGAAGAAGACGGGTTCATTGGAGAGTCGTGACAGCTCTCTCTACCCCGGACGTAGTTGAGGACCGAGCTTGGACGCGGATTGACAACCTAGCGATTCCAACCGTGACTCCTCGACGAGCCTTCGGATTTGGTCGATTTCTTGCCTTGTTCTTCTCTTATTGAAGTGTATATGTGTAAATCTTTGTATTTTGATGAAGTAGAGCACTTAAACTAGTTTGTATTTATATATATTTCATGTCTATGTGAAATGCTTTGTGGTTTATGTTGCTTGAGGTGCGCCCCATTCCATCCTCCATCCCGCCATCACGTTCGTCGCCGCACTAGCAATTGCTAGTGGCGTGCTTGTCGAAGAGGTGCTTACGACCTTCACTCCGTTTGCCTACTCGTCCATCCGCCCTTGCGACGCAGTGCGCTCAAGGCCTGCCTAGTCTCCATCCCGCCAAGCGAAGCATTGCATAGCGGCATTGCATAGGAGTAGTGTAATATTTTCTCTTTATTTTCCACAAACCAAATCCCCCGTTCCGCATCCATCCAACGTAAAGGACTTCAATCTCAAGTCCTTCCTCGAACGTTAACTCCACCTTACTGTGTTCCTTGAGAGATTCGATACTCGGGGATTACTCCTCGTTTTATATTACTTGAACGATCGGTACACTGCCATTTTGTGCCGCAGTCTTACTACCGCCTTTAGCGGTGTGCTAAGATTTGCGCATCAATTTCCAGAATTATAACTTATCATATAAAAGAGCTCATACTAATTTATATGATAAGAGTCTGCCAGTGCATATGCCTATAGTATGTATGTTATGATGGGTAATGTTATGTTCATACAATGCAACTCACCCACACGACTCTGCTCGCACAAATCCACTTTGTTCCCACTTTTCGGAGGTAGCAAGCCTCTCAGGTACTTTCGTCGTGGCTACGGAGACAATGCAGCAAACACTCCACTCCTAGAGGGGTATACACACTATCAAACCTAGAATTTATGTACGACGTGTACACGTCCTATGTGCACTTCCGTGAGCTCTCGCATACTCTTGTTGGCAACCTGCCAGTTTTTTATGGTCGTGGGTGGGTTATTAGGGATTATCCTATAAACCGCAGTAAAACAACCTACTGGCCTTCTAACTCACCACACCATGCCAAAGTCAACGTACTGTCATCGATGTGACGACTGGACCAGTAACAAATACTCGCCACTAATGTATGCACATGCAAGGTTTATCTCACCGTCTGATCCTCCAGCTCGTGGGACCAACAAATCCTGAACTATTCTGTCTCATATTTTGATATGAGGTTGACCTCCCTCAAGTTCTCCTATTTAAATTACTCTTGATTGTTGTTTAATTGATCGTAGTGATTTAAGGTGAATCATGGACATTCCGAGGTCTACCCGGTGAAGGGCTCGTAGCGGTACTAGATGGTATGCTGGGGTTACATCCCAAACCTTCCTTTCTCAGAATATTTACTTTTATTGATGACTACCATTACCAAGACCATTCTCATTGTTGCTCTTAAACTATCCTAAGATGACTTATGATTCTTTTTAGGGTAATGACGACATGTATGCGGTGCGTGGTGCAAACCCTTATGTATTTATCTACATGTTCCAAAATTATACTAATGATGCACCATGATCATGTTATCATCATAATTATCTTCATAAGTTTGCTAAGGTGGAAAGACCCCCAAATATTTCAGTTATTCACCGTGCGACATGATTCGAATTAAATATTCAACTATATGACAAAAGTTCTCCAAAAATTCTACAACTTATAGGGACTGATATAATGGATGTCCTATATATATGCTCCAATTTTCATTCGATTGCTATGTGTTCTGGTTGGTCTAATTATTACATCAAATTTTACTATTTGCAGTCCGGTACTAAAATTGATCTAGTTTTGATCTCTATGATGTGAGCTTCACTATATCTTGGCAAAATATTCTAAAGTTCAACCATAGGTCCATCATGACCAATTTAAGAAATTGTCAGAAATTCATAATATTCCTAATTAATTTGGCCATGAATAAATTTTTTTTTAATCCTGGACATACAACGCTTTACACATGAAGTATCAATTTCAGAAATCAAAGTGTTCTAAATATTTTATCAGGTGTGGTGAAAATCATGTTTGACAGAGTTTCTTAATTTGTCATAGTAATTATGACCATAATTTCAGTACTTAAATATTAAAGTCAATTTGTCTCACACAGTAAATACCAATATAATTCATTAAAAAATTATGAAAATATTACCATAGGTGTATAATGATCTACAATTAGTTTAGCCTAACTTTCAGAATTTTTCAAGTAATATTAACCATGAAAATTGCAATGGTATTGAAGTGTGAAAAATGAAATTTTTGATAATTTACAATGTATATGTCTTCCAAAATTCATACTAAAATTTCCATAGATATATTTTGTAACACCCCAGGTTCGCTGAGCGCGGAGGCTAGAAAGCCCACGGCTAGTGCCGGTTTCCTGTATCTGGGAGCTAGTGTCGGCGCTAGGTGCTAGCACAGGCGTTAGCTGCCCCGTCGAGAAGACAAGTTGTATAGACGGTTTCGTCGAAAGAAGTTCGTCGAGAGGCTAGCGCGGGCGGTAGCGCTATTGCCGGCGATAGTTTTCATCGAGTGTTTGCAGTTCCATCGGGACATCGAGATGGGTTTGTCGATGTTGGCTTTTTCTATACATCAAAGTGGACATCATATCTCATATGTGCAGTGGAAGAAACAACAAGAACAACCCAAAGAGTAAGGATCTTGCAGATTTCATGAATCTAGAGATTAGGAAAGTATAATCCGATATAACTTTATGGGATTGAGTCAATATTCAACCAAGGTGCTCTAAGAAGAAATCTGGTATATGAACTTTGAGTTCCAAGCACCGAAATGGATCGGCCCCTCTATAGAGATACACACAAGTGATGGAGAACCCCAATACCTTATCGTACAAGGGATGGGTCGGAGAAGAACAGTCCTCTGCGTCCCCACGAACTGCTAGGTCCATTGAAGGGGAGGCGGCGACAGTCAGCGAAGATCAAGGTCGGCGGACGGGGATGAGGTCTATCGAAACACTTCCGTCTTCGGGCTTTCTAAAAGTCGCGAAAAGGATAGATCGCCTTGAAGACTTAATCGCTTCCCATTTTATACGCAAGGCATAAAACATGTTATCCGCAGACCAGAGTAATCAGAACAATTCTGTCAGGATTTATACATTCGCTGAATATAGTATATTTCGTCTAAACACTTTCGACGAATTGACACAATTCGTCGAAACACTTTCGACGATTTTGTCGAAACACTTTTGACAATTTCGTCGATACAATTTCATCGAAACACTTTCAGGGAATTTGTATCTTATTCATCAAAATAATTTCGATGAACTCGTCTAAACACATTCAACGAATTGACACATCTCGTTGAAACACTTTCAAGGATTTTGTCTAGTATAAATCCATTCGTCGAAACACTTTTGACGATTTTGCTAAGTCCTATAGAATTCGTCAAAACCATTTCGACGATTCATCAAGAGTACTTAGTTCCCATTGAGATATTCTCAATTTAATTCCAAACAGTCATAGGATTGGTCCTCCACTCATATCCATTATGAGTAAGGCCAACACAATCTTTTCTCCAACTTCTCCAAACATTTTTATATGCGATCCTATAGGCTCATATTGTATTGGCAGTAAGACTAACTACTTGATTGCTTTGAGATCACCTCGGAAACTTCAACAGTCGAGAGAGATTTCGTCGAGTGGCTAGCGCGGGCGGTAGCGCTAGCACCGACGTTAGCTTACAGAACCGGATCCATATGTAGCATTTTCTGGACGTCCGATCTTCTTAGATCTCAATCCAAAGGCTCAGTTAAGCGCGTTCTAAGACCCTAAATAGGCCAGAGGAGTTCCATTCTCATTCATTTAAGTCTTTTGTGCTTTTGGAGGCTAAAGAAAGAAGGAGCGTTTGGAGGAAGAAGAAGGGCAAGATCTGCTAGTTTTTGAGCACCAAAGCTTCGTTCATCGATCTGAAACCAGATTCGTGGAGAGGTTTCAAAGGCACTCGTTTCTATCCATGCCTTTCAACCAATCCATGGCAAGGAAGAGAACTCTTAGGGTAACGACATCTCTCCTCCCGGTTTTAGGATGCGTGCATGACATCTCTTATTTTGCATTTTTTTATTATAACTGTTAAAATTTCTAGGACCTTGTGAGAGCAAGCAGGAATAACAACTAGAGATACAAGCCAAAACAACCAGAAACAATCTTAGGCAAACAAACGATCTTTATTGATAGCAAACTTCAATTACAGGGCAAGACATGCTTGACGAGACATGATTCCGTCAGCACAAAAGAAAAACTCCAAAGAGAAATACAAAAGATAAGGATAACTGGAGACCGCCCAGACCGCGCGACCTCCCCTGCGATCTCTGCCAGTTGCAAGACCGCAACTCTCTGCCGACCACAGAACACCACCAGACCGCTGCACAGACCGCTCCCTTCTTCCGACCTCCTGATTCTCCCGAACTCCAGCACCACAACTCCAAGCCGCAGACCGCCCGAACACTTTCAGAGGAAGAGGTGATCGCTGCTGCCCACACTATCCGCAGAAGCTGCACAAGAAGAGTTCAATCAGAGACCGCCCGGTCAGAAATAAACAGACCGCAAGAACAAGAGCGAACTCAGCTTACACTTGGTGTGTCTATGTTTGCTGTAACAGTGGCTCCTATTTATAGGCGTGAGACCTGATCTGGTCACCACCCTAGAGATAGGATCACCACCCCTCAGACCGCGTGACCTGACCGGTCACACTGCGCGATCAGCAACATTACTTCTGCTTCATTTTTGGTGAACCCGCCAGCTTCAATGTCACCATGAGAGACCGCCACTCTCACAGCAGACCGCAACTCCACAAAGAGCTCGCTAGACTGCCCGAAGCTATTCACCACCTGTGTTCGCACGAGACCGCGAACACAGTCAGTTCGCCATCAGATCGCGAACTCCTGTCTGCATGCCGATCTCCTTCTGAGACCGCGAACAGCAACCAGCTCGCATACCAGTCTCCTCCTGAGACCGCGAACTGAGACCGCGCGACTAAGACCCTTAGTACGCGAATACCCCCAGAAAGCCCGGTCAGCTACCAGACCGCATTCCGGAGAGAACCTGGATCAAACTGTGCGGTCACACCAGACCGCCACGGTCTTGAAGAGGACAGCACGCCACGCGGTCACGCACAGACCGCGCGGCCCCTTCAGCAGACTTTGGACAAGACCAGCGGTCAACCTGGGAGACCGCAGCTAGGCTAAGATCAGCCAGACTGCGGATGCAGACCGCCAGGTCGTGCGGTCACGTCAGACCACCCGACCTCCTCCCAGACCGCCCAGGTCCAAAAGCCTCCTTCACTTCCACTTCAACAATTTCAACAATAACGACCCAGGCCTGACTCCAATCGGGACAATGTCCACCGAGAGCTCGATCGGGACCCAGCTGGCATCGTTACTAGACTGCAACCCAAGTACCCAACCCCTCTCCCTCCAGAGGAGAGTTATTGGTGTCCACAACCTCCATTTGATGAGGCAAAATCGACAGTTAAGCATGCACCACAGGGACTTCCCAGGAGGTCACCCATCCCAGTACTACTCTAGCCCGAGCACGCTTAATTATGGAGTTCTTCGACTTCTCATCACCAATTGAGCTGCCCGACTCCGATCGGGACAACGTCCACCGAGAGTTCCATCGGGACCCAGATGGCGTCATTACCGGATTGCAGCTCAAGCACTCCAACCCTTATCCCTCCACAGGCGGGTTGTTGGTGGACACCACCTCTCTTTGATGAGCAAAAATTGATAATTAACTGTGCAGCATGGGGACTTCCCAGGAGGTCACCCATCCCATAATTGCTCCAACCCGAGCATGCTTAACTATGGAGTTCTTCCACTTCTCATCACCAATTGAGTTGCATAGTTAAGCGTGATGCGAAGTGGAAGAACTCCATAGTTAAGCATGCTCGGGTTGGAGCAATTCTGGGATGGGTGACCTTCTGGGAAGTCCCCATGCTGCACACTTAAGCGTGCACTTTTTATTAAAATGACCCAGGCCCAACTCCAATCGGGACAACGTCCACCGAGAGCTCCATCGAGACCCAGCTGACGTTGTTACCGGACTGCAGCCTAAGCACTCCAACCCCTATCCATCCACAGGCGGGTTGTTGGTGGCCACAACCTCCCTTTGATGAGGAAAACTCGATAGTTAAGTGTGCATCATGGGGACTTCCCAGGAGGTCGGTCACCCATCCCAGTACTTCTCTAGCCCGAGCATGCTTAACTATGGAGTTCTTCCATTTCTCATCACCAATTGAGTTGCAGCTCAATTGGTGATGAGAAGTGGAAGAACTCCATAGTTAAGCGTGCTCGGGCTAGAGCATTACTTGATGGGTGACCTCCTGGGAAGTCCCCGTGGTGCATGCTTAACTAAAGAGTTTGCCTCATCAAAGGGAGGTTGTTGCCACCAACAATCCGCCTGGGGAGGGAGAGGGGTTGGGTGATTGGGTTGCAGTCCGGTAACGATGCCAGCTGGGTCCGATGAAGCTCTCGGTCCGTGGACGTTGTCCCGATTGGAGCCGGGCCTGGGTCGTTACATATTTTAACATAATGCACAATATGACAGAAGATTGGATTTTTCCCAAGACATTAGGTCATGTTTATTTCATTTATACATTTAAGTGATATAATCAAATATGATCAAATACCTAGGAATTTTAACTCCAAAAATCTTAATAAACTCTCCAGAGGTGTAATTTATCCTAAATCATCATGTGACAGAAAATCAGAATTTTTCAAGTCATTTGTTCACTTTCTTTTAATTAATTTAATTATGTGACATTATTATAATTAATTAAATGCCTAGGATTTTCCACTCCAAAAATCCTAATTTTTCTAGAGATGATACACTTCATCATAATATGTGTATTGCTCAAAAATCATGGGCATACATCAAGCCATTTGTGACAAATTCACAAAATATAAAATAGTGATATATGCGCACGACTTTCCCATACATTTCATTCACTTGTATGTGGAATATATCATCCTACAGAGGTCTAAATGACTTCAAATTTTTACCTGTGGCTACTTATGGCCTAACTAACATGCCACCCAAGATTTGGGCCATTTTGAACTGATCTATCCACATAAATTTAATTAGACTGATGTTATGTGCAAATCGGTTTTGACTAAGTGCAAACCATCAAAACTCGTGCTTTTTGAAAATACGTCCTATAGGTGCATTTTTAGGAAAAGTGTTCAGCATCAAAGTTGTAGATCTCGTCGAGATCTACAATTTTCGTGTTGAACATTTTGCCTAAAAATGCACCTATAAGGCGTATTTTCAAAAGGTGTGAAATATTTCACAATAGTCTCGCGCATTTTGAAAATACGCCTTATAGGTGCATTTTTAGGCAAAATGTTCAACACGAAATTAAAGTTGTAGATCTTGATGTGATCTACAACTTTGATGTTGAACACTTTTTCTAAAAATGCACATATAAGACATATTTTCAAAAGCGCGAGTTTTGATAGTTTGCACGTAGCCAAAACCGGTTTGCACATAACATCAGTCTTTAATTAATATGAAAAATCATATTTCTTACAAAACTATAGAAAAATGATGCCCAAAAATTCTGATTTTTGGGCAGGGGTGTGTTTATAGTATATACTTACATGTTCAAAGTATTTAGTCCAAGAAAACACCTATGTGAAATAAATTCACAATTTGGTGACTGGTCCCCCCTTTAGGATACATCTCAGAAGAATGGCCCTATAGGGTGATATAGGTCACCTAATCTGGTGATTTAAAGCCTTATGAAAAGTAGAACTCAAGGACTACAATGTTCGTCTTAGGAACATTTTCCTAAAACAACCTCTAAGTGGTCTAATTATTGAGTTCAATCTACTGTACAAAGTGTGACAGAATATTTCAGTTAAATTAATCTTGGCCTGCAAATAGCCATCAGCCCTGGAATTAACGGACCAGTTTTCGTCTCCTTCCTCCAGCCAAGGGATAGGATTGCCCTGGTCTGTGCTGACTTCCAAGACAAGTTCCCGGCCATCCGGCCACCACCACGGCCGGCCACCACCACGGCCGGATACCACCACGGCCGGCTACCACCACCACAACCTTCGTTGAGGTGGTGACCATCGTTTGACGGCGAAATGCCGGCCGGAAATTGCCTCTTCGGCGAACTCGAGCGGGAAGAAATAGCTCGGATTTTCCCTCCTTTCTAACATGGATCGCGGCTCAATTGAGCCCGATTTCTATGCCTAAGGAGCTAGAGAGCTAGCACAGAGGGAGAGGAGGAGAAATGGGCCTCAATTGGGCTCGACGACAGGTGTTCCGGCGGGTGGCCATGGTTTTTCTCCTCTCCGACGAGCTTGCCCGATCCGTCGATTCTCCACCAAAAGCTCTGTTCTCAGAGGCTGGCTCGACTCCTTAGGACCTTCTGAAGAAGATGGAAGCGTCTAAAGGGTGTGGTGATAGCTATATAGGGAGATTGGAAGGTATGGGTGTCGACCATTGCTTGTTTTATTTCCCCTTTGCTCCTGAGTGGCTGCCATCCCTTAATGGTGATTGTTCATGGCCTGAGGGGTTTGTCTAGGGACTTGGGCAGAGGATTGGAGAGCCATGGGGCCTCTATTCCTCAAAATTCCTCGTCCTTAAGGATTTTGAGGGGAAATGCCATTTTTGCCCCAATGCAAATCTTCTTTCTCCAATTTCAAGAGCTTGGAGTGCCAATTAGCATGTGACTTGCTGGTTAGGCTTGGGTTGGGGCCTTAGTACATTTGGAGTCCACTTGGGCTTTTGATTTCTTCCTTTGGGCCTAATGTTGACCATGGTTAACTTTTGGGTTGACTTGGTCAAATTTGTGAGTGGGCTAGCCCCACTTGAGGGTCATGACTCCTATGACCCTATCCAAAGTCCATTGGACCGGGGTGAGGCTCCAATTGGGTTAATTGACCCATATGGTGTAAGTTTGACCCAAATTGGTCTAAGTTTGACTTTGGTCAAATTGGATGAATTGGTTGACCAATTGATGGGGCTTTTGGGTCCAATGGGTCCCAAATGGAGTTAGAAGGTTAGGGGTGAGGTCAATTTGACCAATTGAAGATCAATTGATCCTTGATTGGGTTGATTTGGGTTATGTAGATCAAAAGTTGACTTTGGTCAATTCCCTAAAATCCCTAAAATTGGGAGGAACTAATCAGTGATTATTGACTTAATGACCTTCCTTAGTGATTCGGAGGAATAGGTGAGGTCCATTTGAGGTATTGAAGGTCAATTGAGTTTAATTGTGTTGAACAGGACTATGTTGACCTAAGTTTGACTTTCGTTAATTTGGCCTATTTGGTTGATCAATTGATGGGCTTTTGGTCAAGTGAGTCTCCATTAGGGTTATGTACATAGTTGTGAGGTCAATTTGTACTTGGGAGTTCAATTTGGCTAGTTTTACCTAAGTTGCCTTGTGTTCACTTGTGAGCACTATGTAAGTTCACCTTAACTCAATTGGTCTTAAGACCATCTCCTTGCCTCAAGTCACCCTTCTCACCACATGTCATGCCCTAACACTATCATGGGTTCTAGTAGGATTAGGGATGTTACAAATCCTAATAAGCAAAAAAATAATTTCATCCCTGAAATTTAAGTTTGGGTCTATGGGATTCTATGCACAATGAGATTAATGAATTTTATATGTGTTTAGGTTGTACCTGAGGCGAAAAGTCTCGGGAATCGTTGCTGCATGAGGTCCCTCGGCTCCCATGTATGCTCTTCTCATCCATGATTGGACCACAATACCTTGACGAGGGGGACCTTCATCCTTCGCAGGACTCGAACGTCTGTGTCATCGATAAGGATTGGCACCAAACGGACTGATCTGTAGGATGCTATCGGGCCTGCTTTAGATGTAACATGCTGCTCTGGACGAAGTATGGCTCTTTGAAGTAAGGAGACATGAAAGACGTTGCGCAGGTTGCCAACTCCTGTGGCAGCTCCAGCTTATAAGCCAAGTGTCCGATCCGCTCCAGGATAGTATAAGGCCCCATAAATCGAGGGCTGAGATTCTTCTGTCCTCGCACTCGTGAGACACCATGCACCGACCATATCTTTAAGAAAACTCTATCTCCAACCCAGAATTTCACCTTTTGATGCCTCGAATCATAATACCTATCATGTCGGCTCTGTGCCTCCAGCATTCGGTCACGGATCATCCGTGCTAGAGCATCTGTATCATCTATGTACTCTAACCCAAGTGCCCTTCGATCCTCATCCTGGACTCAAGACAACGACGTCCGAAACTTCGTCTCATAAGGGGCCTCGTATGGTACCATCCCAATGCTAGCATGGTAGCTGTTGTTGTAGGAAAACTTTATCAATGGTAACAACCTCTCCCAGGGTTTCCCGGTATTTAGAATACACAAGCGCAACAAGTCCTACATTGTCCTGTTGGTGAGCTCTGTCTTGTCATCGGTCTGTGGATGGATGGCGGTGGTGAAGGTAAGTAGAGACCCTAAGTACGCCTGCACCTTCCTCCACTCCCTCGAAGTGAAGCGGCCATCTCTATCTGAAACAATCATCCTGGGTACGTCGTAGTACCTAACAAACTGCTCCATGAACAATCTCACTAATATGGCAACTGGAGCGTCCTTCCAGACTGGAATGAATATGGCCACCTTGGTCAATCTATCCACTATGACCCAGTTGTAATCGTGCCCACAGTGAGATTGAAGTAGTCTGTGCACAAATTCCATGGTAATGTCCTCAAACTTCCACTCTGGGACTGGCAACGGTTGTAGTAAACCTCCAGGGCTCTTGCACTCAGCCTTCACCCGCTGGCAGGTCCCACAGTGTGTCACCCAGGATATGATCTCCCTCTTCATCTTGGGACAGTACATAGCCTTCTGTAGGTCCGTCGTCATCTTGGTGATCCCAGGGTGCACTGAATACCGAGCGCAGTGTGCCTCCCTGAGTTTGTCCTCCCGGATCCCACCTCCCACGGGTATGTAGACGTGGCCCCGGAAATGAACGAGGTCATCTCGCAATGACTAATCTCTTAAATTGCCTCTTCTAGGGCTCTGAGTATCGGCTCTAGTGTTGTATCATGCCTATGTTGTGTCCTGATACGGTATCAAATGTCACAGGTAATGCTCGAGGAGGCTAAGTACTCCTCATAGACCCCAGGCTCGGCCCTACACACTAATATGGTCTCCATGTTCTCTAGCATCCTCACCAACTCCATAGACATCACTCGGGGCTCCGATCCAGATGTGTCGGCTCTCCTTCTCAAGGCATCTGCTACCGTGTTTGCCTTCTCTGGGTGATAATGCATGGTGTAGTCGTAATCACAAAAGAACTCTAACCACCTATGTTGTCACAGGTTTAGGTATTTTTGGGTATCTATGTACTTGAGGTTCTTCTGATCTGAAAAGATCTCACAATGAACCACTTAAAAGTAATGCCTCTAAATCTTCAAGGGGAAGATCACAGCCCCGAGCTCTAAATCAAGGACTGGGTAGTTCTGCTTGTGCTTCTTCAGTTTCCTTGATGCATATGCTATGACATGATCGTGATGCATCAACACTGCACCCATCCCCTGGTAAGATGCGTCGGTGTAGATCTGGAATCCTTCCTTCCCAGATGGAAGGGCAAGGATTGGGGCTGAGGTGAGTCTATCCTCCAGCTCTTGGAATGCTGCCCGGCACTGTGTTGTCCAGGTAAATGTAGCATCGTTCTTCGTCAAGGACATAAGAGGGAGTGCTACCTTCGAGAATTCTTGTATGAATTTGCGGTAATAGCCCGCTAATCTGAGGAAGCTACAGACATCTGACGCCGACCTCAACTGGGTCCACTCCCTAACTGCTTGCACATTGGCCGGGTCTACTGCCAACCCGACCCCGCTGATAGTGTGCCCCAAGAATGTTACCTCCTGCATCCAGAACTGGAACTTTGAGAACTCTACTTTAATTTGATGCTCCCTCAACTTTCCCAACATCAGTGTCAAGTGCTGGGTATGATCCTCCCTGGTCCTGGAATAGATCAAGATATCATCGATGAAGACTTTGATGAAGTTGTCCAAGTAGGCTTCGAAGACACGGTTCATCAGACTCATGAATGCAGAAGGAGCATTCGTGAGCCCGAAAGGCCTCACCGTGAACTCGTATAATCGATAGCACGAGCTAAATGCCATCTTCAGTATGTCCTCCTCCTGGATCCTCATCTGGTGATACTCTAATCTCTAGTCGAGCTTGGAGAACTAATGGGCTCCCTAAAGTTGGCCAAACATCTCATCGATCCTCGGTAGTTGATAAGTATTCTGCACTATCAACCGGTTCAGCTCCCGACATTTAATGCAAATTCAGAGCGACCCATCTTTCTTCTTCACAAATAGCACCGGGGCTCCCTTTGGTGAAGAGCTCGGCCTAACGAATCTTGACTCTACTAGATCCTGAAGGTGCGTACGGAATTCAACCGACTCCTTCGGTGACATCCTTTATGGTGCCTGAAATACAGGTCTGGCTCCGGGTACCAACTGAATCTAAAAGTCCACATCTCGGCATGGGAGTAGTCCGGGAAACTTTTCTAAAAATACATCAGAAAAGTCCCAAACTACCAGAATATCGATAATGGAGGCTTCCGCCTCCACCATACCAAAACAGACCAGGTATACCTCGTTCCCCTGTTGGTGGGCTTTGACAACCTAAATAGATGATAATAAAAGATGGGAGACATGTCTAATACCTTCGACCACAACCTCAAAGTCTTCATGCCTCAGTACGATCTTCTTTGTCGGGCAGTCGATCCTGGCATGGTTCCAGTGTAGCCAATTCATACCCAAAATCAAATCAAAATATGGCATCTTCAGAAGTATCGCTTATGCCTCAAATGAATTTCATCCAATCTCTACCACCATGTTGCACTTGGCGCATGACACTATCTCTGACCCATCCGGGAGTCGCACCTTCCTGTGGATGCCTTCGAAATGGTGAACTCGGTCTAGATCATCGACAAACTCCTCCGAGATGAACGAGTGTGAGGCACCCATGTCAAATAAGGTGTATGCGGGATTGCCATAGACAAACACTATACCTGGGGTGTTTTTTATTGTTCGGGTTTTAAGTCTCAATAAAATTGATGTTTTTACAAGGTACTATGTAATTATAAAGAAGCATTAAAGTACCTGTGATGAACTATTCAGGGTTTCTTTCCTGAGCTAAGTTCATAGCATACACCTGTTACGACCTTTGGCCTCTACTGTGATGTCTCTGACCCTGACCTCGACCTAGGCCTAGACCCTGATTTGCTGGTGCTAAAGGGGTTGATGGAGGAGGAGGTGGTGGACAGAATAGCTTGGGGCAATTGGCTCTAATTTGCCCTGGCTGGTGGTACCCTAAGCATACTACTGGGCAGCATCCTCTATCATCGTACCTCGGTGGCTCCTGAATCCTCACTGGTGGAGGGACTAGCATTGCAGGAAGCTTCTACTCCGGCCTGAAGTTAGGATGAGGATGTCCTCCGCCTCTCCTGTGTCTCATAATCTTGCCCTGCTGCGGTCTCCTGTTACTCTCCCCAAAGTGTGTCCCATCCGCTGGTCTCTTCCCCTTACTCGACACCATCAGATGATCTGCCTCCAGCTTCTTCGTCATTTCTATGATCTTGGCCAAACTGCCATCAGCCACGAACAGTAGTGCCTGCCTCAATGGGTCTAAGTCCCCGGTAGAACCTCTTGGCATAACCTCTGTCATCCAGTGTGTATCCCCGCAAATCTGGCCAGGTGGGAGACTCCCTCTGGAACTCTATCACGAACCGGCTCCCCTGTCTGAGGTTCAAGAACCTCTCCTCCAACTTGTCCCTATCCGTAACCATCACAAAGTGCTCCAGAAAGATGGCACTAAACTCCTCCAGAGTAATCTATGTGCACTCCCAGCCTAGGTGAGTGGAATCCATCAAGGACTTCCACCACCTTTTGGCATGGCATCCAATGCAGTAGTTGCCAAAGAGACTGCCGTGCTGACCAGGCAGCTGATGCCTGTGAGCATCTCCTGTATAGTATCTAGCCACTCCTCAGTCTTGACCTCATTTTCTGTCTCGTGGTACATCGAAGGGGACAAGCTCTTGAATAACCAGTTGGATCCCAGGTTCAGCTGAGAGGTCGGGACCTGTTGTGCCTTAAAGGCATCCATAATGGTTGTCAACGTCTGACCTAGCTCCGACTGCTGGAAGAGCGTGGCAGCCGAAGTGAAAGGGGCGGTATCTCATGGGCCGGTACTCCTTGGGGGCTACACAAATGTAAGGAATTATTATTAGAATCAGCCCAACTCATTGTTTAAATGGACTATATACATGATTTCAAACATTGGCACACCATTGTTTCCATTGTATAGTTTGTCCGCAAACTAATGCTCGAGCGGGGCGACTTAGTGTTTTATGGACTTCTTCCTGTTATGATCATTTGTCAAGTGATACCATTTGTAAGATCCCCCTCCTCCTTACCGGAGAGTTCCAAATTTTGTGCCCAGAACCGCCGTCTTACGGTGACCCCAACTCACGTGGTAGTTGACACCGCTCAATGAAGATCCTGCCGGCTAGTTTGATCATATCACAGGCCAACTTGCGAAGAAAGAAATATTTACCAAAAATGATAAGTCCACAACCACAGGCACATATATATATATGAATCAAGTAGTCCACAATGAGTATGAATATAAAAGAGTGCAAGGACTTATGCCTGGTACATATCCAAAAGGAAATAGAAAGACACTCACTCACACTACACTATACGGAAGCTAATCAAAATCTCTCAGTAACCTGTCGCCGTGTGGTAGTAGTAATACGCGACATCTGCTCCTCAGGTTCTGCCCTCATGTCCTGCCTGATGTACTGCTACTCCCGCTCCTCAATCTCCTGGTGTTACCGCCACATCTGGAAGTTATTCAAAAAGTCTAAGCCATATTTTCCTCGCCTCCCCCCACGACTCCAAGGTACTGAGCGGGAGGATGCAGCGGAGAACATCAAGGGGTAAAGCAAGAGCAGGTGACATGAATTATGTTAGCAGTATATATGAACAAGTGAGCAATATGTACATCAGTTAGAGATAATAAGTAAGAAGTAAATAAGTAAGTGCGTTGGAAGTAAAGGTAATAAGTAAGCTACTACGTTATCATCAAAAGTACCTTAACTTATATGAATGTCCATACAAACTTATAAGTTAAGGTTTCTGGAATTATAACTTATCATATAAAAGAGCCCATACAAATTTATATGATAAGGGTCTTCCAGTGCATATGCATATAGTGTGTATGTATGTTATGATGCGTTATGCTATTTTCATACAGTGCAATTCACCCACACGACTCTGTGCGCACATACCTTTTGTTCCCACTTTTCGGAGGTGGCAAGCCTCTCAGGTACTTCTGCCGTGGTTATGGATATAGTGGATTGGGCACTCCACTCTTAGGTGGGTATACACATTACCAGACCTAGACCTTACGTACACTGCTGCACACATCCTAGGTGTACTTCTGTGAGATCTTGCATACTCTTGCTGGCAATCTGCCAGTCCTTTATGGTCGGGTGTGGGTAATTATGGATTGTCCTCCAGACCATAGTAAAGTAACCTACTGTCCCTCTAACTCTCCACACCCCACCAAAGTCAATGTACTGCCATCAGTATGACAACTTGACCAGTACCGAAGACTCACCACTAGTTTATGCACATGCAAGGTTTATCTCGCTGCCATAGCCTCCAGCTCGCAGGACCAACAACTCCTGAACCATTACGTCCTATACATTGGGACGAGGTTTACTTTTCTCAAATTCTCCTACTTAAAGTTACTCTTGATTGTTATTTAGTTGATCATAGTGATTTAAGGTGAATCCTGGACTTCCCGGGGTCTACCCGGTGAAGGGTACGCAGCGGTACTAGAAGGTATTTTAGGGTGACATCTCAAACCTTCCTTTCTAAGAATATTTACTATTATTGGTAACTACCCATTATCAAGGCCATTCTCATGGTTGCTCGTAATCCACCTTAAGATAACTAGAACTCTTTTAGGGAAAGTGCGACCTATATGTGGTGCGTGGTGCAAATCCTTATATATTTATCTATATGTCCAACATTTATCTTAAAGATGCACCATGATCATGTTATCATCATAAATGCCTAAGGTGGAAAGACCCCAAATGGTTTCAGTTACTCACTGTGCGACATCATTCTAGTTAACTATTCAACTATAGGACAAAAGTTCTCCAATAATGCTACAAATTATAAGGACAAATATGATGGATGCTGATATGGTGAAAATGAGTGTTACGCAAGTGCACGTGCCGATTCAAGTAATAAAGTGTAAGTAAGATCGTCTCCACAGGGAAGTGTTAATTTAACGCTCACAAGTACTAATATTATCCTTTTCTTTGAATCCAAGTAAATAATTCAAAAGTTGGTTGCGTGAAGAAAAATTAAAATAGGAAAATAACTTTAATTAATTAATTCAATGAGTTTTTATTTTTATTTTTGAGAAATACCAATTTTTAGAGAAAGCTTTGCATGTGGATTTCCTAAGTCTATGTGATATGAAATTTCAAAAGATTTAGTTAAATATTTGTAAAATTATTCTCCTGACGCAAATTAAATGTAGGACTCATTACCTCTCGGTCTCCGAAATCCGTACACAGCGACTAATCATGAAGAAAGTGAAATCTCTTTCTACTTCCAATGATTAAATTAAAATATGCGAATTACTTTCGTCACTCCTCTCTCGAATTTCGCGACGCAGTATTTGGATGAAGAATTTTTGGTTAAAGATTTATGTGGTTCCTCTCTTGATTTATTCCACATAAGAAAATGGTTTGTATAACCTTGCGTGCAACTCCTCTCTCGATTTATGAATACACTCCAAAGAGATATACAAAGCTTGACACAAAATCTTCAAAATGTAATCGTACACTTAAAACGGACAAAGAATTGAAGCAAATAATTTAACAGAATTGTGTTCTAATACATATCACAAAAGACAAAGTACTTTTCCACACACAAAGCTACAGATTTTAGTTCATGCTAATTGGAATAAAATAACAAATAAGAACATCCTTACAAGACATGCTCAAAGACATGGTTGAAGAAGGTAAGTTTTTCATTCCAAAGTTGCAATATCTCTCTCCCGGATTGGAATGGTTCGGCTCTCCAAGTAGGAAGAATTCTCCTTGCCGAAAATATCTTCTCCTATCTCCTCAATTTCATCGTTCTCCCCCCAATTTCCTTCTTTTTCTCTTGCTCTCCTTTCCCTCTATTTTATAATTCAAATTAAGTAACTTCCCAACTTCAATTCTTGTAACCGCCATTTTCTATATTTAATTCTCCTCATTAGAATCACATATTAAGCCTTCTAATTCCGTCTCCAGCCAGCTGTCCGCCTGTGCATAACTGTTGCCACCTCATCATATGGTTTTAAATAATCGCGCCATTTATGCCATGTTTTCAGCGCCCGCTTGTTGTAACCTTGTTGTAACCCTGTTGCGACAAATCCGCCTGCATTAATTATTCCTCCATTTCTTTTCTTTCCATTCTGAACACTCATTTAATTCCTGCATATTAAACTCGAATTTAAGCAGAATCACCATGAAATAATTACTTTGTAATTTATAATTAATTAAGTTTATTATATCAAAGTTTCATATTAATATTCATCATTTCATAGTGCAAAATGTGTTATTCATAGACCAAATAACTTCTATTTTAGGAAGTTATCACACCCCCACACTTAGCTTTTTGCTAGCCCCTAGCAAAACTACATACAAATTTTTTGATTCATATGAGCTTGCATGCTCAAGATTTATAATATAAGGAGGCTAAGCAAGCAACAGCATTGTATAATTTGCCAAATAAACATATTTGAGTAAGTTAGGGAAATAGTGGGAATAATATTCAAATGAGACTTCACATAGTGTGTGTGTGTGCGATTCTCTTTTAAATCAATCGTTCCAATCCAAATTAATACATTTAAACATCTATAAAAAATAATAATTCTGAGTAGAACAATGCTAATAACCATGATTAGTCCATTACAACAATAATTTAGTAAAAACAAGGAATGGAAAGGATTCTCAACAATATGGTCTTTTATAACAAATGAGAAAGGATTTTCAAAAAGCAACAATCCCCTAGTGCTTAGGTCATGAAGACACACATTTATTACCTTTTTATGTACTCATGATAGGGATCTTTCCAAATATTTGAATGCTTACTTAGGCCACGTATCACTATGGTACTAAATATATTTTTTTTCTTTTTATAAATATATCATCATAATAGGGATCATTCCAAACATATGCATGTTTAGGCCACATATCATTATGAGATATTCTCCTTTTTTTAACATATACGCACATAGCAGGGATCATTCCAAGTAAGCAAGCAAATATCCAGGCCACATATCACCATAAGAAATTTCTCTCTTTTTACTTTTGATTTTTTTTTCTTCATGATTTAACACACTAGCATGGATGTCACTTGAGAAAATCCACAAGATTAATATTCAAGAATGAAGTTGATTTTCCAAGATGATAGCAAGTGATGGTTCGATAAATGATATTTACTAGTTCATTATTGCTTTGGACTAAACAATGCTTATTTTGCTCTTGACTACTTTTGAATTTAATTTTTATAGAAATTTAAAATATATACAACTTGTTTCAGAGCTCATGAAATAAAGAGAAGTAGTGTTCAACAAATTTTTCAAAAGAATACTCCCATTATTCCCTAACTTTGGAAAATAAATATACATTCATTTGGCAAAATAATTATCCTTGCTACTTATGAAAATAACGGGGTGGTAAAGTTTTATAGTGACAAAGGTTATCAAATATAACCAACCCACCCCCACACTTTAGAATTTAACTTGCCCTCAGGTTAAAACAGATGTATTCATATAACGATATAAATTGAACAAAATACTCCCCTTCCAAACATAGGAGTATGTTGGATCCATTCAACTAGCTCCAAGCTCCATGTAGTAGATGACCTTGGGCTCGGCATGTCACATTTTCTTGCAACATAAACTCACCAAAAACAATACATGCATAGCAATAACCCAACAAAATATAATATTCAGCAGCATAATGATCAACCACAAGTACCCACATGTGGGTCCTAGCTTCCACAACAATATTCGTTCAGAAAAAACATAACCACCCCAGCAGAATAGTGTAGAAATTAACAATCAAAACACATATATGGTTCAAGCAAAAAGCAGTAATTATGCAAAGAAATTATATTAAAAATTAAAAATAGCTTCCTATTCTAAATTTTATTGGGTTGCCTCCCATCCAGCGCCTAATTTAAAGTCCCGGCAGGACCTAATGATAGTGTTTATGCTAATATGGTTACCACCGCCTCACATTGCTCATTTTGTTGGAAATATATCTTAAGGCGTTGTCCATTGACTTTAAATTCAGATTTGTCTTTCTTATTTTGTATGGTCACAACCCCAAATGGGTGTACCTTTGTTACACGAAATGGTCCCGACCACCTAGATTTTAGTTTACTCGGGAATAATCTCAACCTTGAATTATATAATAATACTAATTGTCCTTCCCGGAATTCCTTAGGTGAAATCCTAGTGTCATGCCATTTCTTCGTCCTTTCTTTATAGAGCTTATGATTCTCATATGCATGAAATCGTATTTCATCGAGTTCGTTTATTTGGGCTAAACAATTTTTATCTGCATTATTAAAATCAAAATTCAATTTCTTAATTGCCCAAAAAGCTCTATGCTCTAGCTCGACCGGTAAGTGGCATGCCTTACCAAATATCATCCGATATGGAGTCAACCCTATAGGTGTTTTGAATGCAGTCCTATAAGCCCAAAGTGAATCATTCAACTTGTGTGACCAATCCTTACGAGTTGTACTCACTGTCTTTTCTAAGATTGATTTAATTTCTCTATTTGAAACTTCGGCCAAACCATTGGTTTGTGGGTGGTTAGATAAGGCAACTTTATGTGTTATCCCATATTTATTCAACAAGGATTTAAAATGATAATTGCAAAAGTGTGCCCCCCCATCACTAATGATAGCCCTTGGTGTGCCGAACCTACTAAGAATATGTGACTTTAGAAATGTTAGTACGAATTTTGCATCACACTTTTGAGTTGGAATTGCCTCCACCCATTTGCTAACATAATCAACCGCTAGTAGAATGTAAAGATGTCCATTTGAATTCACAAATGGACCCATAAAATCTATCCCCCAAACATCAAATATCTCAACTTCTATGATGTTATTAAGGGGCATACTCGCTCCTCTATTCATATTACCGGTGCGTTGGCACCTATCACATTGTTTTACAAATTCATGGGAGTCCCTAAATAAATTTGGCCAATAGAATCCAGCTTCTAAGACCTTCATAGCCGTCCTAAGTCCTTGAAAATGTCCTCCATAAGGAGATGCATGGCATTTGTGAAGGATACTTGGGACTTCTATTTCGGGGACACATCTACGAATCATTTGATAGGCACAAATTTTAAATAAATGTGGTGCATCCCATAAATAAGATTTCACTAAATGAAGGAATCTCTTCTTTTGTTGAAAACTTAAATCCGGTGGTAAAATATTACTAACAATATAATTTACAAAATCAGCATACCATGGAGTATTATCACTAGTAATTGCAAGAATATACTCATCCGGAAAGTTTTCCTTAATCTCTACTTGGCTATTCCTTTCACATTCTTGTTCTAGCCTTGATAGGTGGTCGGCCATTTGATTTTCAGCCCCCTTACGGTCCTTAATTTCTATATCAAACTCTTGTAATAGTAACACCCACCTAATAAGACGGGGTTTAGCATCTTTTTTCTCTACCAAGTATTTGATAGGCGAATGGTCCGTATAAACTATCACTTTAGAATTTATTAAATAAGAACGGAACTTATCAAATGCAAACATTACGGCTAAGAGTTCCTTCTCGGTTGTAGTGTAGTTTATTTGTGCATCATTAAGTGTTTTGCTAGCATAATATATAGTATGAAAAATTCTATCCCGGATTTGTCCTAAAACAACTCCTACGGCATAATCACTAGCATCACACATAAGAACAAAAGGTGACGACCAATCCGGTGTTGTGACAATAGGTGAAGAAACTAGCTTGTGTTTTAATGTGTCAAAAGCGTGCAAACAGTGGTCATCAAATATAAAGGGAGTGTCTTTTTCTAACAAGTTACATAAAGGTTTTGATACCTTAGAGAAATCTTTAATAAACCTCCTATAGAACCCCGCATGACCTAAAATGCTACGAATGCCCTTGACATTCTTAGGAGGAGGAAGCTTTTCAATAACTTCTATTTTAGCCTGATCTACCTCCAAACCCTTGCTTGATACTTTATGGCCTAAGACAATTCCCTCTCTCACCATGAAATGACACTTTTCCCAATTTAGCACTAAATTTGTCTCAACACATCTTGTTAACACCTTCCTAAGAACTTCCAAACAACAATCAAATGACTTCCCAATCACAGAAAAATCATCCATAAAAGCCTCTATTCCTTCATCCATTAAATCAGTAAAAATAGATATCATGCACCTTTGAAAAGTGGCGGGTGCATTACATAATCCAAATGGCATTTTGCAAAATGCAAACGTACCATAAGGACATGTAAATGTGGTCTTTTCTTGATCTTCCGGAGCAACCATAATCTGATTATAACCGGAATATCCGTCCAAGAAACAAAAATAATCATTACCCGCCAACTTGTCAAGTACTTGATCAATAAAAGGTAGTGGAAAATAATCCTTCCGAGTTAATTTATTTAGTTTTCTATAATCCATACATATTCTCCAACCGGTAACCGTCCTAGTTGGTATCAACTCGTTGTTATCATTTTTCACCACCATAATTCCTCCCTTCTTCGGTACACATTGTACCAGACTCACCCACTTGCTATCCGAAATAGGGTAAATAATTCCTGCATCTAACCATTTTATTATCTCATTCATAACTACTTCTTTCATGGGTGGACTAAGCCTACGTTGATGTTCAATTAACCATTTAGCCTCATCTTCTAATATTATTTTATGCATACAAATCGAGGGGCTAATGCCACTAATGTCTGCTATAGTCCATCCCATGGCCTTCTTAAATTCTTTCAAAACAAGAAGTAGTTTTTCTTCATCTTCAAATTTTAATGATGCATCAATTATTACAGGAAGAGTATTTTCTTCTCCAAGAAAAGCATATTTAAGATGTTCCGGAAGAGGTTTCAAATCTAAAGTTGGAGGTTCAATAATTGAGGGTTTCATAATTTTTGGTTCGCTTGACCTAGTTATAGATTCAAAACTCCTAAAGATAGGCAATTTATAATGGGATTCTAAGACGTTCACACATTCATCCAATTCTAAATCATCATCCCACTCTTCATTTGTCAAAATTGTGAGAAGTCTTTGTTCTAGATCATCTTCATTACCCTTAATTAATTGATTTTTAAACTCCACTTCTTCAATAGAGTAACAATCTTCTTTTTCATTTGGAAATTTCATAGCTTTTAGGATATTGAATGTTACTTCCTCTTCATTAACTCTCATTGTTAACTCCCCTTTTTTACGTCAATTAAAGTTCTTCCGGTTGCTAAAAATGGCCTCCCTAAGATTATGGGCACATCCTTATCCTCTTCCATGTCCAACACTACAAAATCGGCCGAAAAAATAAATTTCTCCACCTTAACCAATACATCCTCAACTATTCCCTTAGGGAATGCTAAAGTCCTATCGGCTAATTGGAGAGTAAGAGTTGTTGGAGCTATCTCTCCTAGACCTAACTTTGTATAAATAGATAAGGGCATTAAATTGATGCTTGCACCTAAATCACATAATGCTCTCCCGACAAATTTCACTCCTATGGAACAAGGTATGGTAAAACTACCGGGGTCCTTAAGTTTTTGAGGCAATTTCTTTTGTAAAATTGCACTACACTCTTCCGTTACTGCAACTATTTCTCTATCTAGAAATTTTCTTTTTTCTTAGATAAAATATCTTTCATAAACTTGACATAAATAGGCATTTGCTCTAATGCCTCGGCAAATGGAATATTAATTGTAAGTTTCTTAAAAATTTCCATAAATTTTTGAAATTGTTTGTCAAGTTTTGTTTTATTTAATCTAGATGGAAAAGGTGGAGGAGGGTAAATAATTTCTTTCTTTTTATTATTATGTGGATCTACTTCCACTTCCTCCGGCTCCTTAACTTCTATAGACTCTTCTCTCCTAATCGTATTTTCTCTTGCATCTTCCTCCCTTAACTTCTCTAGCAATCCATCCCCACTTGAGATCTCTACCACACTCCTTAATGCAATAGCTTTACAATGATTATTTGGATCTTCCCTTGTTGGATTAAGTGTGGTGTCAGATGGTAGCGATCCTATTGTTCTCTGATTTAAAGCATTGGCCAATTGGCCAATTGTGGATTCTAAAGATCAGAGTGAAGACTCAATACCACCCATCCTAGAGTCATTCTTTTGAAACAAACCTACAATATACTCATCAGTCAATGTCCTATTATTGGTTTGTTGATTATGCATATGGGTTGGTATAGAATTAATGTTTTGATTGAAACCTGGTGGTTGAATTGCATTTTGTGAATTTTTCCAAGAAAGATTGGGATGATTTCGCCATTCTGGATTATAATGATTTCCGAAATTTGAGGGTCCTTGCCTTTGTTGGCCTCCAAGATAATGTACTTCTTCAGTTACTTGGTGTAATTGTTCCACTGTCATTGGCACACTTGTTGAAGGGGTAGATAAAGAATCTAACCTCTTATTTATTAAATTAAATTGAGTGGTCATTTGAGCTGCTAACGAAGTGATTTGATCTACTTGATGAATACCAGCTGGATGGTTATTACCTTGCCTTTCGAATTCTTGGTAATTGTTAGAAGTAAGATCTTCTAATATTTCAAAAGCATCTTCTGGATATTTCTTTAATAAAGACCCTCCCGCAGCTCCGTCAACTAGGATCATCGTAGTGGTTTGTAACCCGTTATAAAAAATTGTGACTTGTTGGTGTTGGGCCATCCCGTGATGTGGACACTTCCTAAGCTTTTCTTTAAACCTTTCCCATGCTTCATAAAGTGTTTCGCCATGATTTTGGACAAAAGTGGTGATGTCTCTAACCAACTTAGCTGTTTTAGAAGGTGGAAAATATTTATTCAGAAATTTCTCTTCCAATTGATCCCACGTAGTGATGGAACCAGGAGGTAGAGAGTTAAGCCAATCTTTAGCTCGACCCTCCAAAGAAAATGGGAATAACCTCAATTGAATAGCTTCATCCGAAGCCCCATTTACCTTGTACATATCACAGATTTCTAAGAATGTTCTTAAATGGGCGTTTGCATTTTCATGATTAAGACCCCCAAACTTGTTATGTTGTACTAGTTGCATTGTGGTAGAGTCTATTTTAAAATTATTAGCGGCGATTGTGGGTCGCGTTATACTAAATTGCAAACCTCCTCTTAACTGTGCGTTATAGTCTCGACAAGTCATTCGCGGTGCAGCGTTTTGAACATTATCACCATTGTGTTCGACTTGACCATTAGGGTCCACCTGACCCCCATGATCATGACCATCATGACCATTCCCATTCCCGTTATTTAAACCGTTTGGGTTCATAGTAGGATGACTAGAATGCTCTTAAGCGAAAAGCTCTTCTATTTTGCCTACACTCACGCTCAATTTCTAAATTTAGCGGGAATAATTCAATAGGCCGAAATCTGGACATAAACTAAAGTAATGCAATTAAAATAAGTAAAACAGACAAACAATAAAATAAAACAAAAACAGTACTTGAGCTCCAATTACTAAGGATTTACTAATATTGCAAGAAAACGCTAAATTAGTACACTTCCCCGGCAACGGCGCCAAAAACTTGATATGGTGAAAATGAGTGTTACGCAAGTGCACGTGCCGATTCAAGTAATAAAGTGTAAGTAAGATTGTCTCCACAGGGAAGTGTTAATTTAACGCTCACAAGTACTAATATTATCCTTTTCTTTGAATCCAAGTAAATAATTCAAAAGTTGGTTGCGTGAAGAAAAATTAAAATAGGAAAATAACTTTAATTAATTAATTCAATGAGTTTTTATTTTTATTTTTGAGAAATACCAATTTTTAGAGAAAGCTTTGCATGTGGATTTCCTAAGTCTATGTGATATGAAATTTCAAAAGATTTAGTTAAATATTTGTAAAATTATTCTCCTGACGCAAATTAAATGTAGGACTCATTACCTCTCGGTCTCCGAAATCCGTACACAGCGACTAATCATGAAGAAAGTGAAATCTCTTTCTACTTCTAATGATTAAATTAAAATATGTGAATTACTTTCGTCACTCCTCTCTCGAATTTCGCGACGCAGTATTTGGATGAAGAATTTTTGGTTAAAGATTTATGTGGTTCCTCTCTCGATTTATTCCACATAAGAAAATGGTTTGTATAACCTTGCGTGCAACTCCTCTCTCGATTTATGAATACACTCCAAAGAGATGTATAAAGCTTGACACAAAATCTTCAAAATGTAATCGCACACTTAAAACGGATAAAGAATTAAAGCAAATAATTTAACAGAATTGTGTTCTAATACATATCACAAAAGACAAAGTACTTTTCCACACACAAAGCTACAGATTTTAGTTCATGCTAATTGGAATAAAATAACAAATAAGAACATCCTTACAAGAAATGCTCAAAGACATGGTTGAAGAAGGTAAGTTTTTCATTCCAAAGTTGAAATATCTCTCTCCCGGATTGGAATGGTTCGGCTCTCCAAGTAGGAAGAATTCTCCTTGCCGAAAATATCTTCTCCTTTCTCCTCAATTTCGCCGTTCTCTCCCCCCCCCAATTTCCTTCTTTTTCTCTTGCTCTCCTTTCCCTCTATTTTATAATTCAAATTAAGTAACTTCCCAATTTCAATTCTTGTAACCGCCATCTTCTATATTTAATTCTCCTCATTAGAATCACATAATAAGCCTTCTAATTCCGTCTCCAGCCAGCTTTCCGCCTGTGCATAACTGCTGCCACCTCATCATATGGTTTTAAATAATCGCGCCATTTATGCCATGTTTTCAGCGCCCGCTTGTTGTAACCTTGTTGTAACCTTGTTGTAACCCTGTTGCGACAAATTCGCATGCATTAATTATTCCTCCATTTCTTTTCTTTCCATTCTGAATACTCATTTAATTCCTGCATATTAAACTCGAATTTAAGCAAAATCACCATGAAATAATTACTTTGTAATTTATAATTAATTAAGTTTATTATATCAAAGTTTCATATTAATATTCATCATTTCATAGTGCAAAATGTGTTATTCATAGACCAAATAACTTCTATTTTAGGAAGTTATCAGATGCCCTACCAATGTGTTCCAAATTTCATTCAATTCTTATGTGTTCTAGCTAGTCTAATCATCAATATCAATTCTTTGCTATTTGTAGACATGCACTAGAATTCAACTAGTTTTGATCTCTATGATGTGAACTTCACCATATCTTAGCCAAATGTCCTAAAATTCTTACCATATGTTCATCATGACCAAATTAAGAAGTGGTCAGAAATTCATAATATTCCTAATTAATTTGGCCATAAATAAAAATTCTATAAATTCAAGACATATATCACTTTACACATGAAGTACTAATTTCAGAAGTCAAAGTGCCCCAAATATTTTATCAATGGCATATAATGGTGAAATATCATGATTTATAAAGTTCCCTAATTTTCCATAGTATTTATGACCATTATTTCAGTCCGTAAATATTTAGGTCAATTTGTCACATTACATAGTAAGTACCAATATATATCATTCAAAAAATCTGGAAAACATTACCATAGGTTTATGATGGTCTAAAAATAGTCCAGCCGAACTTTCAGAAATTTTCAAGTCATATTAACCATAAGAATTGCAATAATACACAAGTGTGAAAAATGAAATGTTTGATAATTTACAGTGTGTATGACTTCCAAAAGTCCTACTAAAATTTCTAGAGATATATTTTAACATAGAGTACTGTTGTTTATGGGGGTGTCTACCCAGATCACCTAGAGGGGGGTGAATAGGTTTTTCTAATTTATACTATCCCCTTTAGGTATTTCTCGATTGTGATTAACGGATTTGCAGAATGTAAAGAACTAATCACAGAAAGCACAAAATCGATCTATAGAGGTTCCTCAAGACCGGGCGTCTTGAGTAGTCCTCTGTCCCTCTGCGCCTACCCAGCGATCCGCTAGGCTCGACAAACTCCGCCAAAATCTTCCGGCCCTCAAGCCTTACACCATGGACCCGCAAGTCCCAACAGCCTAGGCCCTCAAGCCCCTACTGCCCCTGAGCCCGCAAGCTCGACACTCAGGCCCTCAAGCCCTACCTTTCGGACCCGCAAGTCCCAACAGCCTAGGCCAGCAAGCCCCTACTACCCCCGAGCTCGCAAGCTCAACAAGTCGCACCCGCGAGTGCACTGCCCTGGCCCTCAAGCCTCACAGCTCTCCAGCCCTCAAGCTAGAAAATATGGCCCGCAATCCTTACAAGAGATTACAGATATAAACTGTTTCTTCTGCCTGATGTTGATCAGCAACCTTCGCCTGATGATGATCGGCTTCTTGAGAATGAAGAGAATGCCTCTGAATCAGATCTTGAATGCACGGTTCTTCTTCAATTCTTTCTTAGCCGGATGTGGATTGGCTTCTTAGCAGTCGGTGAGGATGACTGCTTCTTGAGAACTTCTTCTTCTTCTCCGCAAGAATGTAATGTTCTATTGAACGGTGGGATACTTTTGCTGGTTCTTTCTTGCACGCGAAGTTATCTTTTCTAGGGCAACCCTGTTGCCTTTTATAGAGAGGACAAGCCGTATAACGGTCACATTAGCTTTCCTTTCCTGTCAGACGCCCAGCCATCATAGCAGGCCCCTGATTGGACAATCAGGCGGCAGTATTAATTTCTGACAGCGCATCCGTGAGATTTGAATTTGTCTCGACGATATATTCCATCGTTACGACGACATGGAATGTATCTCGACGACATGTCTTTGTCGGCCCCCTTGTGCTTTGGTAATTCTTCAGGTCTCCTTTCTTGTGCTTCTGATGCTTGTATTTCAACGATACGGGACATGCTGGCGTTCCTGCATATACGAAGATATGCTTCCTTTGTCTGTGTCATTGGGACCTTCCTTTGTACATTCTGTCGTTGTAATTGTAGTATTGTCTTGTCGACATGGCCGCTATTTTGATGTCGACGATACTCCATTCTTCTCAACGACACGTCTTTCTTTGACAGTTTCTCTGCGTCTGCTTTGCTTGTCATTACAGCGACAAGCATACTTTGTCGGCCGTCCCTTCTGTCCTTCTCGACGATATATACTTGTATACTTGTATTCTCCTGAGATTATGAACTAGATGTGTGATCAAATACAAAGTGAAGTATTATTGACATGATGACTTCTTCAAATCAGGAATCATGTGGGCACAATTCCAACAATCTCCCCCTATTTAAAGAAGTCAGAATCTCAAGACTACTTCACATGACAATAACTATCATAATCTTAACAGAAGGTGTGTCAAGATATAACTTATCTTTGAGCTAGCTCCCCCTTGATTTGCTCCCCCTGTCTTTAGGGTGTCTTTGAGTACATCAATTTTGTAGCTCCCCCTTAATTTGATGTTTCTTCTTTGAGCACTCTTTCTCCCCCTTTCTGACTTCTTGGCTTCATTCAAAGCTTTCAAGTATTCTTGACCTAGTTTCTCCAAGGGACACTTTACCTATTTTCCTGCATTCTACATAGTTTGCATCTGATATCTAGCACAAGCATTTATATGATTGTATGACATTTTGGCTAAGCACAGGCATATACAATGGTATTTTGCAAGAGAAATCATAGCAATAATTTATGAGTAACTTGCATGTAGAATAGAAGGCAGCATTTTAAACTTAAGCATGTGCCTTATAAGCATTCATGTAAAAGAAATCGATTGTTCTTGAATTGAATTTTATCTATAATCCTTCTGCTCCGTGCTTGGCGCAGCAGGCTCCTTTCGTTTCTTTCTCCAAGGAGTAGTATAAGCTCTCTCTTGATGATGTCTTTTCTTTACAGCTCCCTGCATAATCTGTATCTGAATGTCTAGTATAACTTGCTTATCTACCGAGCCTGCATCTTGCTGGCGAATACCTATGTGTTAGCTAAGGACACATTATTGGTTATCAGCAGACAGATAGCAGGTATTATAATTTCATGAATATTATGCACATTAAGCATGTCAAGATGTCTCAGGCATATGCCTTAAAAGCAGGCACATATAAGTGTTCTGATATTAGAATTGTTCGTATATAAAATGTTCGTAACTTTAACTTTTTAAGAAGTAAATGTCTTTCATTTGTTGACAGGCAGGACATCTTTGCTGGAGCTGGCTTTCTTTGCTTCCTTCTTCTTTTGTCGTTTATAGAAGTGGATGAGTCTTGGTATTCTCTTTGGTGGCGGAGGAGGTCCATTCGAAAATGCCATCTTGTGAAGCTTCCTTGCATCCAGCTCCTTTAGATGTCGATTCCACTCTACTGAGGAGTAAGCCCTTCCCGGATTGACTTGAAGATGTCCAAACGTAACCCACAGCTCCGTGATGATTTCCCTTGAACGGGGACTCCACCTACCAGCTTCGGGGTCCAGCTCAACCTCATTTAGCCTTTTCTGTCGGTACTCTGCACTGGAGACTCTTCTTCTCCTCTTGGTCGATGTGGATTCGTCCGAATCACCTCCATAAGCATTCGAGTCAGAGCTAATTGAGGGTTCGTTAAGTACATTTAAGCACGGGGTTACCTGTAGAGCTTCTTTGACTTGATTGCTCACCCAAATGGCGTGGTGTGAGCCGGCATGTATATTTTTCCTCCCCTCCTCCGTGATCTTCTCCTTCACATTATCCTCCATCTCTTGGACGTCTTCAGACACGGATTTTTGAAGCCCGACTAACTGTTGCAGAGCTACCTGATTTCCTGCATCTACGAAGTCTCTAACTTCTAACAGTTGGGTGTTCAGGTTTTGCTCTTGGACAGTGATCCTATTCAGAATAAGACCCGTGAAGTGGGTATGTTGAGTGTTGAGATACAGGACATCCTTCTTTATAGATTCTATCTCATTTTTGATCTCAGTCCTAAACTCACAAATGGCCTTCTGTATGAAGCTTTCCATTTGCACTTTTTGAGTAGCGAGAAGAATTGAAATGGAGTGGAGGAGCGAGTCACTTTGAGCTACGGATTTTCCTGGTTCAGGGTTGCTGCTTTCCTTCTCCATGGCAAGACTACTGAGACAAGGAAATGTTAGCCAGGTTTCTAGGAGGTTGTTCTACTTATAGTGAGAGGAAGGTGAAGAGTCGTTCGATATCCGTGCCTATTTGAATTTATCGATGAACTGACGGCTATTGTCAGGTGGTTCTGATTTATCGATTTACTAGGGATTTATTTAATTGCACCAAATTTTTATCCCTTGTCAGTTTTAAACAGACTTTGTTCTTTCCTAGGTGGCTTCTTTTAGAGGCTCTTCTGTAGAGAAAATAGTGAGTGAATCTGCTGTTCTTTGTTCTTTAGAACAGCAACTTGTCCAAAGCCTCAAATTTACTTTTGATAGGCTTTCAGACTATTTGAAGGATAAATTTACTGACCCTTAGGGACCCAAGTGGTCTTGGGTCCTGGGATATTGTTAGCTTTAAAAATCACAGCTCCAGGATATGTATGATGATAATGATTAGCCTTTGTTACCCTTGGAGTGGTTGGATTATGCCAACAGTCAATTGCAAAATGACCCGTCTTGCCACAACACCAACAATAAAATTTATTGTATCTTGTCCTGTTGCGATAGGCAGGCGTGTGATTCTTTTGTGGACAGTTGGACGTGTACTTGTAGGAGACAGAGTTGTATTGGTTAGAAATATAACTCTCTCCATTCATGTTTCTTCTTTTGAATTCAGTCCTTTGTGGCGGTTCCCTCTTCCTCCTGTGTCCACTGAGCTCTTGTTTTCCCGTGTCTTCCTTTTTGAGATGTACCTTGGAAGTGGTAGGTGACATCTTTCTCAGATTGACCTTTGTCTCCCATAGTGGACCTAAACCACTCTCTTGATGGCAGTTGTGTTCCCCTCTTGGAGTAGAGCAGCAACCGTTGATGGGCTTAGTGGAGCTTGTTGATGGGTTTCCTTTGAAAGAGAATGTGTTTTCTATATTTTTAACCCTTGGTTTCAGGGGGCCAGCCAGGTCTCTATCCTTGTTTAGAAAAACAATCTCTTTGGTGAGGGAGTAGCATATCTCCCTGCTATCTTCTAAGGCTTTCAAAGTTTTTCCAAACTTACTCATCAGGTCCAGGTTGGAGCTGGCGTTGAAATCCTTCTTGAGTTGGCAGAACTCTGCATTTTGCAGTGTAAGTTTCTCTGCCTTTTCCAAGAGATCAAAGTTTCTTGCTTGAAGAATGGAGATTTCATCAGCTTGTTTTTTGCAAAGTTCTATGCTCCTTCTTAAATCTTCTATAAGGTCCTCATAACTTCCTGAGAGGCTTGTTTCCGAATCTGAATCGGTATTTGACAGAGGAGCTCTTATTCCACCTTGTTCAGAAATGAATTCATTCTGAACTTCTTCCTCTGATTCAGATAGGACAGTTAGTCCAAACTGAATTTCCTCCTCTGCATCTGAAGTGCCTGAGTCACTATCACTCAGGGTTTTACTTTTCCTTTCAGCTTCAGAGCTTCTGGCTTCTGGTGATCCCTCCATGAGAGTTGCTAATGACTCCCACATTTCCTTGGATGTAGTGCAGTGTGCAATTTGATCCAAGGTAGGAGTATCAACTGCACTTGCAATGATGTCTTTGGCCCTTCTGTCTAAGTTGACTAAGATGATCTCATCTTCAGTCATTTTCCTGGGCAAGGACTTGTGGAGGTTTGGCCCTTCTTGTACGATTTGAAACATTCTTGGATCTAGAGCTTCCATGAATATTCTAGCTCTTATTCTCCATAAGCTATAATTTTCTTTAGAGCATGCAGTTATTCTTGATTCCATAGCTAATGATCCTTAGACACCCGCTGGCAGATCTGTTCAAGCTATAAAGCTTTATTTGAACAACCTCGCTTTGATACCACTTGTTGTTTATGGGGGTGTCTACCCAGATCACCTAGAGGGGGGGTGAATAGGTTTTTCTAATTTATACTATCCCCTTTAGGTATTTCTCGATTGTGATTAACGGATTTGCAGAATGTAAAGAACTAATCACAGAAAGCACACAATCGATCTATAGAGGCTCCTCAAGACCGGGCATCTTGAGTAGTCCTCTGTCCCTCAAGCCCCTACTGCCCCTGATCCGCTAGGCTCGGCAAACTCCGCCAAAATCTTCCGTCCCTCAAGCCTTACACCACGGACCCGCAAGACCCAACAGCCTAGGCCCTCAAGCCCCTACTGCCCCCGAGCCCGCAAGCTCGACACTCAGGCCCTCAAGCCCTACCTTTCGGACCCACAAGTACCAACAGCCTAGGCCCGCAAGCCCCTACTGCCCCCGAGCTCGCAAGCTCGACAAGTCGCACCCGCGAGTGCACTGCTCTGGCCCTCAAGCCTCACAGCTCTCCAGCCCTCAAGCTAGACAATATGGCTTGCAAGCCTTACAAGAGATTACAGATATAAACTGTTTCTTCTGCTTGATGTTGATCGGCAACCTTAGCCTGATGATGATCGGCTTCTTGAGAATGAAGAGAATGCCTCTGAATCAGATCTTGAATGCACGGTTCTTCTTCAATTCTTTCTTAGTCGGATGTGGATTGGCTTCTTAGCAGTCGGTGAAGATGACTGCTTCTTGAGAAGTTCTTCTTCTTCTCCGCAAGAATGTACTGTTCTATTGAACGGCGGGATACTTTTGCTGGTTCTTTCTTGCACGCGAAGTTAACTTTTCTAGGGCAACCCTGTTGCCTTTTATAGAGAGGACAAGCCGTATAACGGTCACATTAGCTTTCCTTTCCTGTCAGACGCTCAGCCATCATAGCAGGCCCCTGATTGGACAATCAGGCGGCGATATTAATTTCTGACAGCGCATCCGCGAGATTTGAATTTGTCTCGACGATATATTCCATCGTTAAGACGACATGGAATGTATCTCGACGACATGTCTTTGTCGGCCCCCTTGTGCTTTGGTAATTCTTCAGGTCTCCTTGCTTCTGCTTCTGATGCTTGTATTTCAACGATACGGGACATGATGGCGTTCCTGCATATACGACGATATGCTTCCTTTGTCTGTGTCATTGGGACCTTCCTTTGTTCATTCTGTCGTTGTAATTGTAGTATTGTCTTGTCGACATGGCCGCTATTTTGATGTCGACGATACTCCATTCTTCTCGACGACACGTCTTTCTTTGACAGTTTCTCTGCGTCTGCTTTGCTTGTCTTTACAGCGACAAACATAATTTGTTGGCCGTCCCTTCTGTCCTTCTCGACGATATATACTTGTATACTTGTATTCTCCTGAGATTATGAACAAGATGTGTGATCAAATACAAAGTGAAGTATTCTTGACATGATGACTTCTTCAAATCAGGAATCATGTGGGCACGATTCCCAACAAGTATCATGTGACTTTAAATTTGATTTTTTTTCTTAAGGCATTAGTTTAGGTTTATTTCATTTATACATTTATGCGACATAATCAATTATGATCAAATAACTAGGAATATCAACTCCAAAAATTCTAATAAAATCTTCAGAGGTATATATTACCCTAAATCATCATGTGGCAGAAGATCAGAATTTCCCTAAGTAAATTGGTCACTTTCAATTGATTAATTCAATTACGTGACATTGATATAAATAATTAAATGCCTAGAATTTTTCACTCCAAAAATCCTAACTTATTTAGGGTTGATACCCTTCACCATAGTATGTGTATTGCCCAAACATCATGAGCATACAATAAGCCTTTTGTGACAAATTCACAAAAAAACAAAAAGTATTATATGTACACCACCTTCCCATACATTTCATTCACTTGTATGTGGAATATATTATTCTACAGAGGTCAAAATGACCTCAAAATTTTTTACATGTGACAGTATATGACCTAACAAACATATCACCCAAGATTTGGGTCATTTTGAATTTATCTAACCTCATTTATTTAAATAATGTTAAAAATCATATTTCTTACAAAACTTTACAAAAATGATGCCCATAAATTCTGATTTTTGGGCAGGGGGTGTGTCTATGGTATCTACTTTTATGTCCAAAGTATTAGGTCCATAAAAACATCTATGTGAAATAAGTTTATAAATTAGTGACTGGTCCCCCTTTAGGATACATCTCGGGAGGATGGCCTTATAGGGAGTTGTAGGTCACCAAATCTGGTGATTCGAAGTCTAATGGATAGTAGACCTCAAGGGCTACAAAAGTTGTCTCAGGCACATTTGCTAAAAAGGTATCGAAGTGGTCTAAATATGAAGATTAATATATTGTATAAGGTGTGACAAATAATTCAATATAATTCATCTTGGCCTGCATATAGCCATCATCCGCGTGAATCAACAGTCATGATTATGTCTCCTACCTCCAGCTAAGGGACATGATTTCCCCATCCTGGGTTGATTTCCAAGTCGAATTCCTGGCCATCCGGGCACCACCACCACCTTCGTTGAGGTGGTAGCTATCGTTTGGTAGTGAGATGTCGGTCGGAGATCGCCTCTTCGGTGAACCTGAGCGGGGTAAAAAGGCTCAGAATTTCTTACCTTGCTCACATGTATCACAGCTCAATTGAGCCTGATTTCTTTGCCTAATGATCTAGAAAGCTAGCATAGTGGGAGAGGAGGAGAAATGAACCTCGATTGGGGCTCGACGACGGGTGTTCTGACGGCTGGCCATGGTTTTCCTCTTCTCCAGTGAGCTTGCCCGATCCATCGACTCTCTACCAATAGCTCTTTTCTAAATGGCTGGCCGCCCGACTCCTTAGGACTTTCTGAAGATGATGGAAGTGTCTAATGGAGGTGGTGATGGCTGTATAGAAAGAATGACAGGTATGGGTGTTGGTCATGGCTATTTTTCCTGCCCCTTTGTTGTTGAGCGGCTGGCATCCCCTGATGGCGACTGTTCATGGCCTGAGGAGGTCGGCTAGAGGCTTGGGCAGAGGAGTGGAGGGCCATGGGCCTCCTCAAAATCTCCTCTTTCCTTTAAGCTTTTGGGAAAAATACCACTTTTCCCCCATGCCAATCTTCTCTCTCCAAATCCAAGAGCTTGGGGTGCCAATAGGCATGTGACCTGCTAGTTAGGCTTGGGTTGGGGCTTTAGTCCATTTGGAGTCCACTTTGGCTTTTGATTTCTTCCTTTAGGCTCAATGTTGACCATGGTTGACTTTTTGGTTAACTTAGTCAAATTGGTGAGTGGGTTAGCCCCACTTGATGGTCATGAGTCCTATGACCCTACCCAAAGTCCATTAAACCATGGTGTGGCTCTAATTGAGTTAATTGATCCATATGGTGTGAGTTTGACCAAAATCGGCCTAAGTATGACTTTGGTCAAATTGGATGGATTGGTTGACCACTTGATGGGGATTTTGGGTCCAATGGGTCCTTAATGGGGTTATAAGTTTAGGGTTGAGGTCAATTTGACCAATTGAAGGTCAATTGATCCTTGATTGGGTTGATTTGGGTTATGTTGACCAAGAGTTGACTTTGGTTAATTCTTTGAAATTGAGTGGGACCAATTAGTTATTATTGACCTAATGAGCTTCCCTAGTGATTAGGAGGACCTAGGTGAGGTCCATTTGAGGTATTGGAGGTCAATTTAGTCTAATTGTGTTGAATATGGCTATGTTGACCTAAGTTTGACTTTGGTCAATTTGGCCTATTTGGTTGACCAATTGATGAAGCTTTTGGTCAAGTGAGTCTCCATTAGGGTTAGGAACATAGTGGTGAGGCCTATTTGTACTTGTGAATTCAATTTGGTTAGTTTGACCTAAGTTGTCTTGTGCTCACTTGTGAGCACGATGTAAGTTCACCTTAACTCAATGGGCCCTAAGGTCATCTTCTTGCCTCCACTCCCCATTCTCACTACATGTTATGCCCTAACACTTTCATGGGGTCTAATACCTTGTGCAGATGGGGTGCGTAACATAGTGTATTAGCATTGTTTATGTTAAATTATTCCCAGGCCGAGGGGAATCTGCACCCACATCGTGATGATTTCACGGTGTATTGAGCACGGGGAAAGGCCGAACCAAACTTGTCCCATGCGGTTCAGGGTGAGGGATTCCTCTTGGATGTTGTTCGATCATGGTAGAGACTGTGATAGGCTTTGATGCCTTGACCGGTAAAAGCTCAATTGTTATCTAAGTTCACGTAACTTAGCTTGGTTCCAGTGTTCGCGAGAGTATACACCCATTGCATGCCTTGTGTTCATGAAGCGCGTGGTCATGAGTACCCACATTAGATTTGTTGTGATGATTTGTTTGCTCATGCGTGTTTGCTTAGGCGGTTGCGGTGAGCCTCCGGGCGAACACAATCATCATAAATTGCATTCCTAGGTTTCCTTTATTTATGTGCTCAACCTAGATGAATTGATTGTTCTTGAAACCTCAGATTGTATAGAGTAGTTGCACTTTCTTATTTATTACATACTACATGATACGACTTGATTACATGTGAGCGGTACCCTGCCCCAGAGCCGGCTAGAATGGTCGGGGGGGATCATTACGCGGTTTGTGGTCAGCTCATAACTGACCCTCATTTACCTCCCGTTTGTGTATAATGCATGTTTTGGCGAGCCCAATGCTGAGTCATCCCTTGAAGGCCAAACTCTTTACTGCTTTACATGTATTGTCGGTCTGCGTGCCGATGTATGTTTGGCACTTTTGTATTGATACATTTGGATATAATGTAAGGACATAAAGCAGGAACCATGTACTGGTTTTCATTCCTATTTTGTGGTGGGCATTCATGTTTTTAATTAAAACTTCCGCTGGTGCGTTTCTATCTACTCTGAGTATCTTACTATTTCTGTTATCATCTTTAATATCTAGCTTGTGTGACCAATATGGCGTGTAGTCCCAGCCGAACCTATTGTCAGATTATTTGTACAGGCAGGGTGTTACACTCACCAACCTTAGTAAGGAAGGGTAAAGAACCTCATGTTGGGAACTTTGCCCTCAATATTCCTCATTTGAAGAAATCCTCAACTCTAGGATAAACACACTTTGTATTTGACACGTTTGCTTTAGAATATTTATTTCAGGTACTTGACAGTGCAAGTCTAACATAGGGCTAGACTTAGTGTCATCAGACATAGTTTTCCAAATGTAATCCCTCATTGTGCAAAACACCATGTCGACCTATGATCTAGACAATATTAGACTTGACACTAACTCTAAATCATCAAGCATATAAATCTATCAAGTGAGCTGAAGCAAAGAGATTGAGTTGAGAAGTTCAGAAATTGACTAAGGCAAATATCATCTTGGTACGCTTCAATATCGTTAAGTGAAAGTCTAGATATAATCTTGAAAACTCTAATCTCCAAAACGATATCATTTTGTAAACTCGCAACATTGTTTTTATCATCTTGTCTAAGAAGAAGAAGGTTATCCAAATATCGTCATGGTAAAATACTCTCCAAGATGATATCGTCTTGACAAGGTTCATATACCTTCTTATAATCTTAAAAGAGTGCTACATATTGTCTAAAAGAGTCATATGAAGGAAGAAATTGACTAAGTCAATTATCTTCGTGTTCACTCGAAATATTGTCGAGGAACTAAGACGACACTTCATGAATATCAAGTCGATTCATTTACAAGAACTAAAATATCATCTTAAAGGAGACTGAAGATATATCAAGACAAATCGTTTTTAAGATTCGACTAAAAGAATGAAGAAACAAAATGTCATCTTGAAGGCAGAATGACAAATCGTCTTGATGAAAAGATAGCAAAATGATTCGTGCAGACAAATCGTCTAAAAGAATAAAGCGTGAAATATCGTCTTGTAGACTATCAGTCACCAAGACGATTCAGCCAGAAGAGTACACTATGACAAATTGTCATAAAGATTATCAAGGCTTCTAGACGAATCGTGCAGAACAACTGAAGTAAAGCTTTACAGTGAGAAATCGTCCAGAAGATGTAAAATTGACTAGACATTTAGTCGATTGGCTGAATGGCGTGAATTCAAATTATAGCGTGATTTTTGCATCACGTCATTTATTATCATTGCAGATTGAACCAATGAATCACGCTTGCTAAGGAAAGAGATCTCTGACATAATGTCAGTACTATAATCGACCGTTAGACATTCTTGTCTTATAAAAGGGAATACGATGTTGATGCAAACCCTAATAAATAAATCAAAACGAAAAGCTTTACCACCGCTAAAAGCTCTGCTCCATTGAAAAACTTAAGTAAGGAGAAGACAAGCAGAAAACAAATCTTTAATCTTCTCTAAGAAGAAAGGTCGATCATAGTTGCTGATTTAGATCAAGGATCGTTCAGCTAAAAAAAGAATCTTCAGATGTACAGAAGAAATTTCACTACTTCATTTACAACATCTGCAAGAAGATTCTAGTCAAAGAAAATCTTCATCAAGGCTTCAAGAAGACTCCAAAGCATTCAAGCTTATTCATTTTGAATTTATAGAAAGTTTGTAATAAAACTTATTAAACAGTAGGATCTCTCTGAGATCTGAGCTTTAGGATTCTTGTGTGGAATCTGAGTTGTAGGGCTTTGTCTAGCATGAGCGTAGGAGATGTAATCTCTGAGGTAGGAAGCCAGGTGTGATTTTGAGTTGTAAGATCTTGCGGGATCTGAGGTAGGAGACCTGGTCTCTAAGGTAGGAAGCAGACATGGCTTCTGAGTTGTAGGGTCCTTCGGAAATGAGGTGGGAGATGTTGTCTCTGAGTTGTAGGATCTATGGATCTATATTTTGGCGGAGATTGCCGAGTCTTGCACACTGTTAGATAGGCGAAGGGGGACATTGGAGTACCCAGTGAGACATTATCTTGGGGAACCACCATAAATAGCATGTGTTTGTATTGTGTTTGTTGTGTGATTGTGGCTTTTATTTTTACTATTCCGCAAAGTTTTAAAATAGCCGACATCTCCTATTCACCCCCTAGGTGAAGACACCCATGGACATTCAAGTGGTATCAGAGCTAGGTTGTTCAAAAAGGCTTAATAGTTGAACAAGATCCCCAAGAAATAAATAGTCCATACACCTTGACTTCAAGCGGGATTCACAAAGATAAGAGCTCTGTGAATCATCAAGTAAGCATAATAGAAATGGGTGGTGTAACATCCCCCAAATTACAAGACCTCTAGGATGGTTTTGTCATGACTAGGTCATTACAAAACCCTAGGATTTGCAAAGAGAACATAAGAGCTTAGGCTCGAGGTGAAAATCACCATGGTCTGCGGATAGTGATTTCTAGTTACCAATCCTATGGTTGGCCTTAGGGCATCACCGTGACCCATGACCCCACCATGACGTGTCTAACCCAATAAGGGGGTCCCCTCGTAATACCCCAATTATCCAACCGTAGAAAGAAGGGGGCGTATTGAATGCGGCGATAGCGTCGGCGCTAACGGTTAACGCTGGCGGTAGTGGTGGTTTAGGTGAACTACTGAGACGAACATTGAACCGCTGAGGCAAACCAAATACGGTCAAAACGCTAGCGCAGGCGCTGGCGGTAGCGGTAGCGCCTGGCGGTTGCCGAACCTGCGAACGTTACGTCGTCGAGATGTTAGCGCTGGCGCTAGCACTAGCGTCAGCGGTAGATCAATCGACGGGAGGCAGACGGGACTCATTTTGGTGGCCAAATTCATGGCCAAGGGAGTCCAATAGTCCTCCCAATTGATGGGGATTCATTCCCCCCATCAATTAAGAGAATATTAAAGGGTTTTCCAACTCTTTTGGGTGATGAATTGGGTAACCTTTGGGGATGGCCAAAATTTTCACCATGAATGGTGTTAATGGAGGAATCCCAAGCTTCATCTCCTCTCCACTAGGATTTGGTTCTATAAAAGGGCTCAAGGGGTGGAGGGAATGAGTTTCCCCCATTTTTCTAGAAGAATTTCTCTACCTAATCACCTACCGGCATGGCACCCAATAGCTCTCGACCAACCATGGCGGACCGGCGATCGACACGACTACAAACCACAATTCATGTCCTCTCCTCTCATCTATTTCTTAGTGGGTAGATCTCATCATTTTGGCCACTAGATTTGGGGCCAATTGGTCTTGGATCGGCATGGCCGGAAGCTTGTGTTTCAAGCTTTCTTCTCTTGTTCAAATTCCTGATTTCGGACGCCTCCGGCCGGCCAACAACCGTACAACGCCGGCCGCCATCTCAACGGAGGTGGTGGAGGCATTGGCCGACCAGGAGAACGTCTAGGTGGCCGGGAAATCACCTCCTAAGTTGCTTCAGGACGGGCCAACCGTGGTCGTTGGCTGATTGGAGAAGATGAAGGGATGCCCTTCATTTGCGCTTTAAGATCTGTGCAAGTTTATGTAATAATATATTTGATATTCCTATTTCTGTCCCTTTACTGATAGTAGTTAGAAATAATTATATAAAATACTTAAAGCCCTATACTGGAAAAGTGATCTATACCAAACTTGTAGCCCCTGATGTCTACTTTAATTTAAAATTAATTTGAGCTGATTTGGCCCACTGGTTTGACGACAACACTCAAAAGGGTGCAACCTATATGTAGGGTTGACCCAAACTTGGTTAAACTATGATATTCTAGATTAAAAGTGCACTTGATGGATTTAGGAGGTCAACCCTCATCCAAATATTATGAAACTTTGACCACTGACTTGATGTCATATAAAATACCCCCCACAAGTGTTTTGGGTGGTTTAGGGTGGATGTGCTCTAGAACCCTTGCTCAAACCTTAGGTTTGTATATTGAACCTATTGAAGGACATATGGTCATATGTCCTTGGAAGGATTTGAAACTTGGCAGGTAGTTTTATAGGGTGGTATTATGCCCTAGATAATTTATCCAGAATTTTTAGGAACATTAACCCCCTCTGAATTAATTAAGAATCAATTAGGTCACTTTCTTATATTAAGAATTTACGTATTCATAATGCCTTGGATGTCCATGAAATTTTGTCAGTAAGTTTATATAGATGATATCATTCTTTGATAATTTTGTTATGAATTTTAGATTGATATATATAGTACTTCATTCATAACCCCAATGTTTACCCTAGTTGTAAGAAAATTAATTGGTGGATTTTATACTCACTGAAAAATCATCAAACTTGGTCAAAGCACTTTTTAGGGCAATAATGTGATCTGTAAATTTTGGTATAATTTTTGGAGGAGTTGTTATATGGTTCACTTCACAAAGTGCCCTATGATTTGTTTATTGAATCAAAGGATTTATATGGTCAACTGAATCTGGAAAATTATGAAACTCAACCAATAAACTTTTCTGATCACTTTGGACGTCTGTTAATTTTCTTGTAATTTTTGAATGAGGATTTTTGGTGCTTCCTTTGTAAATTCTTGAATTTGATAAATTAGTCAATATTTTATTTGGAGGTCAAAACCTTTCTAGAAAATTAGGAAATTCAAGTTTGGCTGATATTTTACTATTATCTAGTTGTACAAATTTTAGTGAGTCCATACCATGTCGGAAAACCATACTTGATGTACAAAATCATAGGTTCCCTAATTTTGGAGAAATTATACTAAATACCAAATAAAGTAGAAAAATTATGAATTTTTGGAGAGGGTGTTAAAATGTCATAACTCACCCCCAATAATAATCTTGAGCCATTTTGATGATAATTTGGAGTACCTCCTCTCATACACCTCATATAGCTCATTTGATCTGTGTATAGTAAAACTGTAAAGCTTGAGTAACTTATAGACCATTGGGTGGGAATGGAAGGTAGATGATGTACTTAGTCTGGTTGAGGAGGTTTGAGGTCATCAATAGGAGTCTGTGTGTTGAGTGTTGTAACGCCCCAGGTTTTTTTTATAGTCTTTTAAGCGGGGAATACAAAATGATAATGTCTTAAATATGAATTTATCGTTGTGTTGCGTAAATGAGAAGGGGGGCGTTACCGTTTCGGAAACGTCGTCGTCGTTATTCGGCGAGTTAATTCTAGATGAGAGCGTCTATGCAGATATATGTATGTATATGTATATATATGTATGTATATGTATATATAAGAATGTATGCAAGTCTATATATACATAAACTATAGTAAATGTATACAAATATATATATATATATATACATATGTGTATGTATGCAGGAAGTTTTTATAGGGAGGCTTTGTGTCGGGTGCTATATACACACATATATATATACATGTATGTAAAAGTATTATATATATAAAGGCTTATATATATATAAGTTATAAAAAAAATTGGGATATATATATAGGTTATCCTTTAGCAGATTTAGACAAAAAAGGGCCAAATCCCATTTCGCTTCTTCCCTGTCCCGTGGAGCTGGCGAGTTGTCGAAGGGTTAGGGTTGCATCGAATCGGTGTCGAGCGGCGTCGGAGCGGTCATTGGAGGAAGGACCTTGGTCGTCGGGGGCTGTCTTCGTCGTCGGGGCTGTAGATCCAGCCGACTTCTTCCTCGCTCGTCGGCAATCGACGGATCCCCGTTGTTGAGGCAAGAAAACTCTTCTTCTCCCCCTTTCTCTCCCCCTTTTTCTGTTGCTTTTATGGTATGGAGGTTTTACTGCACCCGATTTCTTTGATTTGATTTTTGGGAGCTTGTACTGGTAGATTTCTTTACCTGGTTTCTTAGATTGGGGCTTATGTTGGCAGATCTCCCCACCTAATTTCTAAATCCCTGCTACCCGATTTGCTGGGGGGCTCATAATGGAAGTTTTTCTTTCTTTCTACTTCATTTACCTGGGTTACCTTGGGAAGCTTATGATAATGGAGTTCCTAACCCCTGTTACCCGATTATTGTTATTGGAGGCTGCTATGCATTTTGATGGGGGCTGCTTATATTTCTTTTGTCTAAATTGGGGGCTGCGATGCATTTTGATGGGGGCTGCTTATATTTCTTTTGTCTAAATTGGGGGCTGCTATGCATTTTGATGGGGGCTGCTTATATTTCTTTTTGTCTAAATTGGGGGCTGCTATGCATTTTGATGGGGGCTGCTTATATTTCTTTTGTCTAAATTGGGGGCTGCTATGCATTTTGATGGGGGCTGCTTATATTTCTTTTGTCTAAATTGGGGGCTGCTATGCATTTTGATGGGGGCTGCTATGCATTTTGATGGGGGCTGCTTATATTTCTTTTTATCTAATTGGGGGCTGCCTTGTAGAATCGATTTGGGGCTGTGATATGCATCCTGTTTGGGGTTGTCTCTTATTTATATTCTAATTTGGGGGCTGCTATTATGAAACCTGCCTTATATTGGTCTAATTGATTGTGGGGGCTGCCTTATAGTATTCTGTATGGGGGGTTGCCTTATGGCATTCTATTTTGGGGGCTGCTTCTTTCCTTGTCATTAGGGGATGCTGCTATGTTATTCTATTGGGGCTGCACTACCTTCTTTCCTTGTTATTGGGGGCAACAATATATATATTTCTTCTTGTTATTTGGGGGCTGCCTTTGTCTATTAAGGTTGGGGGAAAGCCTTTTATCCAGGCTGTTAGTTTGTGTGGGGGGCTGCACTTGCCTTTGTCTATTAAAGGGGGCTGCTGTTATGTTAATTTTGTTGGAAGTTTTTATTGAATTCCCATGGTTATGATAATAAACACTTGATATACGAAACTTTGCACCTATACGCTAGGAAATTTTCTTGGTTTAAACTTAAGTCAATTACCCGGTTCGTAAATTTTCTGTGCTTTAATTGAGAGCTAGGTATTCACTTAGGTTTATGCAAAGTTAAATTTCCTGGGCTATATGCTAGAGATTTCGTTCTCTTGGGGGAGTTTGAGCCTGTCAGCTCTTGGTTTTATGCGGGGTTCTCCTTGGTCTAAATGTTGTTGGTTAACTCTTGGGCTTATTTGATTAGTTAAGCATAAATGGTCTTGCTCGGCAAATTTCCCGGATCCTACATTCCTTCCTTCGTTTGGCTAAGTTGGTTATTACGACGGGCTAAAATTCCCTGGAAATTTCGTAATTTAGATTTCCTGACGATTTGGGAAAGTCTAAATGCTAAATTTCCTGGAAATTTCTCTTGCTAGTCCTCGGTGACCTAGCGAGGCTAACAATTGTTTAAGGTGAAGGATAAGTGGACGAATTTCGGTTTTGGGTCTTTTACTTGTTCCAATGACCGGCAGTTTTGTACTCATAGTAGTAGAAAGTACTGAATATTATTATATAACACTTGTATATATATATTCATACAGAAGTTATCAAAGGGTGCTAATTAGCTTTACTTTTGTAGCGAATGTTAAAGTTCATCTTCCTGTGTTGATTAGGAGATCTTCCTTGACCGTCAAACTAAGTTGTGCTCTATTCTCGAGTTGCCTTGTAATTGGTTAGTGTTCATTTGCGGTGTCTTGTTGTGCCTTATTCTTCGTACCATTGCAAGAGGTTCGCTAGGAGCCGGGTTTGGACTCTCTAAGTGTTTTCAAATGAACCGTTGAGCTTTGTTCAGGTGTTTGACCTTCGTGTCATGTTTTTCTTCGTCTTGTTCTGGCACCAGACCTGGCATGGTGTCGGCTTTCTGAAATCATGTTCCCCCACCTGACACTCCTCTGTTTGTTATGTGGGATTTATGAGCTAAGTATGCCATGTTGTTTAATTCTCCTGGATAGTTTTGGTGAGTGGTTCCCGATCTCTATGATCTTTGTTGTTTAAACGTTCTGAGCATTATATGGTAAACTGCACCGTGGTATAGTTGTATACTTATATATATGTCCATATACTTATGTATATGATTATGCACCCTGCTTCTGGTGTTATGTGTGAGTCTGTTGGGCGTGTGAGCTAAAGGTCACCGCCACAGTGCCTCTTTTGGGCTGTTGGTTTGAGTGGATTGGAGTCACCACTGCAGCACTCCTGTTTGGTTTTTGGGCTGCGGGCGTTAGTGGAGATACCACCGTCGCAGTGCCTTCCTTTGGGGGACGCTTTTCGCTCGAGCTGATCAGTCTCAAGTTCTTATAAACATATATGCTTATATATGTGTATTATGATACTATATGTATGACCATCACCTCTGAGCCGCAATGGCGGACACGTGGTGGGCTTTGATTGTGTTGTCTATTACCTTCTGGTGCAGGCTTTTCTTCTTACCGAGTGCACTAGTTTGAGCTGGCTCGGGTTGTTGTAAGATTATTGATGTTTATCTGCTTAGTTTCCTTTCTGCACTCTTTTAGCTCTGATGCTGCTAATCTTGGTTTTCTTGCACCCTTTTGGGCTGAGGCATTATTTTCTTATGAATATCTCAGGTTCAGGTCTTTAGCTGCCGCAGGAGTTAGAGCGACGTCGTTCAGCATTCCTGTCGGGGCCCTGCCTCTCTTTGAGGTAAGGGGCAGACCTTTAGTTGTTTCTTCCCCCTCTGATACCAACCTCCCTCTAATACCAACTGTCACAACCCGTATTTTCCCGAAATAAATTATAATATCAGAGCAAGGGGAAAACACGCGTCATGATGCCACGTCCTGTAGGGGACAACTACAGACGTTCAGGCGAGCACTCTAACGAACAATTTTACGAGAAAAGATGTGAATTATAAAAACATTATCTTTTAAGATTATTTTTATTAGATTAGGAAGCCGTGCCCCTCAGCCCTGCGGTTTACATAGCCGCTCTTTATCAAAGATATGTATACTTAACGGAAGAAAATTAGTTCACTTTATTCCTAACGACGCTGAAGGCCAGAGACGTCTCCAGGGCGATCGTCGGTCTACATTTAATATGTAATAAAGAAGTATCATTTTTATTTTGGTTTACGCTTTGCAAATATGTGATACTTAGTAGTAAATATGACAAACAGTTAAAAGAACAACTTCTTATAATGCCAAAAGAACTGCATTAATATTCAGCAAAATCGGCTTTTCCCAAAGTGTACGAACACAAAATAACTAAGTAGCAGTAAAGGAAGCTAGCAGCAGCATCAGCAAGTAAACCAAACAAAAGCCATACGGGCGTCAACAACTGACACGAACCCGCAGGAAAATAGTCAACAGCCAAAAGAAAGGCTACAACAAAAGAAATTGTATCCTTACCTACAAGAGAGGAAGGCCTCGACAGGGAACTGATCAACCCCGCTCAAACTCCGGCGGCAGCTAAAAACCTGAACCTGAGGCATCCATAAGAAAAGAATGCCTCAGCCCAAATGGTGCAAGAAAACAGCAGAAGAAAGGAGAAACTGTAAAGTAACCAAAAGGAAGAACGAGCCAAACCCAGCTGCTGCACAACAAGCCAAAAGAACCGAGGTGGGTTTGGCTCGTTCTTCCTTCTCGTTACTTTACAGTTTCTCCTTTCAATCCAGTTGGTGATGAGGACTATTGAAGCTCAGTTGGTGATGAGGACTGTTGAAGGTGCCTTATCAAGGGGGCGTGGGTTCGAAGCCCCGCCTCAACATCCCACTGTAGCTGAGAAACAGGTTCATCCATGGGTGGGGTGCACCGGACTGAAGTCCTTGTCCAACCGCATTTAGTCGGCCCACCAGGGATGGGGCTTGGCCGTAGGCCTCTGGTGTGGTGGTCGGGGCGGGTTGTTACAAGTGTGCCCGATAAGCTAAGGGGCAAGGTTGTGCTCGGGATTGACGAAAGATCGTCTTTCTCTTAGAGAGTCATACAACACTTAGGGTTAACTCAAGTGAAATGGTAAGAGGGGTATGTTCAAGGGTAGACATCAATAAAAATAAGTATCTTGGAAAGGGCGGTTTGGGCTATCATCTCATCGTACCTCTTAGTACCGTTGCGAGACCCTCACAGGGTAGACCTCGGGAAGTCCAAGATTAACCCAAAATTGTAGGAGTAAGTTGTTATGCAAGATTAACTTGATAATACACTCAACCTACACCCCGTTGCTGCGGGTGTTACTTCGTTTGGTTGGACGAGCAGTAGGCTCGGTGGATGTGGTTGCAGACGGGTTTGTCCGACGAGCAGGTGGCTCAGAAGGTTGTTGCGACAAGCGGGTTAGCCCGGGGAGCCTATGGCTCAGAGACACACAGTAATCATATTGTATGCGCATAAAGGTGGTGGGTCTTCGGTATAGACGGTCGTTCACACTGACGTCAATACGCTGACTCAGCAAGTGTGGATTTGCACTTAGCCAAGAAAGTTTGGTGATCCAGCCAATAAGAGTACGCAGACGCTCTGCAATTTTGCGTTTAGGCGTACGATAGGTCTAGGTTAGGTAGTGTGAATACCAACCTAGAGATGGGCGAGGCCCAACCCACCGCTTTCTTTTGCCACTACAGGGGTATACTGGGAGTCTTGCTAGCTCCAAAAAGAGGTAACTAAACGTCTGTGCACATAGAGTCAAAGTGTGTGAGTTGCACTTATGTGATCATAACATTACCCAGCATAACACTGCATGTCATAGCATAAACATTGCATTTCAACCCCTACCCCTTTCATATTAATTGGTTATGGGACTTTTTATACGATAGGTCTTGCTAAACGACCCCTTGGTCTGTAGGTTTGTATGGGCATTCCTATAAATCAATGGTTACTTTTCTATTATATACCCATCTTTACCTGCTTACTTTACTGTTCTTTACTTGTTCTTTATCCTGCTTACTTATTGTTTATTGCTTCAATTATATTTAAACACCTGCGTAGTGATAGACACTCCTATAGCTAAGACATGTCACCTGCTTTGTTTTATACTCCTTGATGTCCTCCGCTTCATCCTCCCGCTCGGTGCCTAGGGCCACTGGGGGATGGATGGGGGGAAACAAGGCTTAATCTTTTTGACTAACGGTCGGTGGACCATATCATTTTAGGGGACCAAGGAGACACAGCAGCACCAGAGGCCGGTGCAGAAGGAGGCGGGACAGTCTGGCACAGGAGCACCAGTGTCAGGATCCGTGAGTGTTCTACTAGTTTTGCTTCCGTGAGAGAACTTGTAGTGAGAATTAATGTATCGGGCAAGAGCCCTTTTTATTACTATCTTTTATTCAGTTACTGTATGTGGACATTTCTATTCTATGATATCTATATACCATGTGATTTGTGGACTTGAGCTTCTATATGTTCAAATGTACTTTTCTTCTTCTGTGATCGATATGGTCGGCAGTATCGGCGTTTTGTAGTGGCGACCTTCCCAAATGTTGGTGTCACCGCAAAGCAGTGGTTTTGGGCATAAGACTAGGTTTTGTAGCGAAAAAATAGGGTCTTACATGTGGCACTTGGATGGAGAAGATTAGATTATTAATGGAAAAACCAAATCCCATGGGCCACTATATAGTTGAATAGAAGACACACATTGGATCTCTGGAACTGACAGAAAAAGAGGACCAATATGAGTATCATGCTGCCAAAATTGGCATAAGAGCATCCCTATCACTATCTGACAGTGGATCTGAAGAAGAAGAATGATATGAGTTTGTGACCCTATCCGATGAAGAAAACCAGGATAAATCTAAGTCTCCTGCTCAGGTAAGTATCAGAACTCCTCTTTCTGCTACTAATTTTGAATCAGAAGTAAAAAAATTTGCATGATAATGAGTCAGAAAGATCATACTCATCATTGTCTAATCATGAGGATGAGGATGACATAGTAAGTCAGTTTGGAGCTTTATTAGAAGCTCTAAAGAGAAGTAAGAAGGTTGCAAAAGCCCAGCCTGAGGAAATAGAATCCCTCAAGCTGACTCAATCTGAACTACTAGAGAAGGCTGAAAAGTTATCTCAAATGAGTGAAGAATTAAGTGAGCTGAAGGGAATCTCCAAAGACCAAGTGCCCTCACTATATAAAAAAACAAGATCATTAAGGATCTTGAGGATAAGCTTCTTGTAGAAAGAAAGCTTGTGGCTAGCTATTCTAAGCCACAAACTATGTTGTCGATCATAAACAGATTTTCTGCACAATATAGATGTGGTGTATGATACACTGGTGAGGTGAGCAGTGACAAGCAATCCAATGATCGGGTCATATTCAATAAGGCTAATTTGCATTTCAATGCAAATGATAATGTTGTCATGTGGATCTCTGCCCAATAAATTCTCCACAAGTGCAACAAAACCACAAATCTCAAATGGAGCAAACATAGGTCTGAATGCCTCTAAGGCTTGTCATAAAGAGATCCAAATGAGACATCAAGGATCATTTATATTTGAATCTACATCAACAACATCCAAAAGTAAGGGAAATGTTACTGCTCAAAAGTCTGACCCTAAGAAGAAGAATCAGGTGGCTGTGCAGTAGATGGTTCATCATGCACACATGCACCAGATTCATCAAAGAAGTGCTGGACAGACAGACAACCTTCTCTTCTACACATCAGTTTCAGCATCATGCTCAAAAGATGACACAGAAGAGGAGGTATAATTGCTTTGAATGTTGGTGTTGTGGCAAAATTGGCCACTTTGTCATCGACTGTTGGTTCAATCCAATAGTGCCTAAAGATCTTAAGGCTTACCAACAGTCCTTTTGTGAAGTATCCTGTTTTTATGACTAACAAGTACCAAGGACCCAAACTTGTTTGGACTCCTAAGGTAAAATAATCTGTTTTGCAGGAAATTCCAAAGGCCAACCAAAAATCTTATTTGTCACTTGGACAAAGAATGTTCTAGAAAAATTACTAGAACAAGGGAACATCTTCAAAACTTACCCCTAAACATCCCATGCTTATATTAAGGGGGAGAGTCCATCATTGCTCTACCCCTCCTACTAACATTAAGGGGTAGCAAGTCAGAAGTTCACTGCGGTAGAAGTCAGCTTTGAAAGAAATCATACTACAAAAAATGGATTCAGTTGAAGGGGAAACTCGCAATGAGCTCTTAGACCAAACAACAATTGAGGGGGAGACTCATGAAAAAGTTTGGAAGTACTGGTAGTTGCTGAAAAACAAACTCTTCTAGAGTTATCTACCCTAGTTGATCAAGCTAAAGGATGCACTCTTTAATCAACACATTAAAGAAGTCAAAGAGGGAAGAAAATTTTAAGACTCTTATCCTCCAGCACAGTAGTAGATGAAATGTCAGAAAGGGGGAGAAGATATCAATGTGAGGGGGGAGATTGAGAAGATAACAATGTGAGGTACTCTGAAATCTCCTCATATATAGAACATGATTCTTATTCTTTTATTGTGTGTTGTTTATCATTGGTTGGGATTCTGACTTATTCAAATATGAGGAGATTGTTGGGAACTTTGACATTAATGTTCCAGATTTGAAGAAGTCCTCAACTCTAATATAAACACACTTTGTATTTGGCACAGTTGCTTTAGAATATTGATTTCAGGTATTTGACAGTGCAAGTCTAACATAGGGATAGACTTAGTGTCATCGAACATAATTTTGTCAATGTAATCCCTCATTGTGTAAAACATCATATCGACCTATGATAAAGACTATATTAGACTTGACACTAACTCAAAATCATCAAGCATATAAGTTTATCTAGTGAGCTAAAGCAAAGAGATTGAGTTGAGAAGTTCAGAAATTGACTGAAGATATATCAAGACAAATCGTGTTGAAGATTCGACTAGAAGATTGAAGAAACAAATGTCATCTTGAAGAAAGATCAAGTCGATCAATGAAGAAGAATTAGCTAGAAGGCAGAAGGAATTAAAAATCATCTTGATGAAGTGATATCAAAACAATCAGTGCAGACAAATCATCTAGAAGAATAAAGCGTGAAATATCATCTTGTAGACTATCAGTCACCAAGACGATTCATGTAGACGATTCGGCTAGAAGAGTACTCTACGACAAATCATCTTAAAGATTATCTAGGCATATAGACGAATCTTGTAGAAGAACTGAAGTAAAGCTTATAGTGCAGAATCGTCCAGAAGAAGTAAAATCGACTAGACATCTAGTCGATTGTTGAAAGGCATGAATTCAAATTAATGCGTGATTTTGGTATCACGTCATTTATTGTCGCCGCAGATTGAGCGAATAAATCACGCTTGCTAAGTAAAGAGATCTCTGACATAATGTCAATACTAGAATCAACCGTTAGACATTCTTGTCTTATAATAGAGAATGTGATGTTGATGCAAACCCTAATCGACAAATAAAAAAGAAAAGCTTTACCGCCGCTAAAAGCTCTTCATCTCCATTAAAAAGCTTAAGGAAGGGGAAGACAATAAAAAAGCAAAATCTTTAATCTTCTCCAAGAAGAAAGGTCGATCATAGTTGATGATTCAGATCAATGATCGTTCATCTAAAAGAAGAATCTTAATCCATGTAGAAGAAATTTCACTGTTTCATTTAAAACATCAACAGGAAGATTCTAGTCGAAGAAAATCTTCATCAAGCCTTCAAGAAGACTCCAAAGCATTCAAGCTTATTCATTTTGAGTCTATAGAAAGTTTGTAATAAAACTTATTAAACTATAGGATCTCTCTGAGATCTGAGCTGTAGGATTCACGTATGGAATCTGTGTTGTAAGGCTCTATCTAGCCTGAGCGTAGGAGACATTTTATCTGAGGTAGGAAGTCATGAGTGCTTTTGAGTTGTAAGATCTTGCGGGATCTGAGGTAGGAGACTTGGTCTCTGTGATAGGAAGTCTTGCAGGGCTTCTGAGTTGTAGGGTCCTCGGGGCCTGAGGTAAAAGACATTATCTCTAAGATGTAGGATCTGCGGATCTGAGTTTTGGCAGAGATTGTCGAGTCTAGCACACCGCTAGATTAGCGAAGGGGAACAGTGGAGTACCCAGTGACACATTGTCTTGGGGAACCACTATAAATAGCATGTGTGTGTGTGTGTTGTGTTTGATGTGTGATTGTGGCTTTTATTTTTACTATTCCGCAAAGTTTTAAAATAGCTGACATCACCTATTCACCCCCCTCTAGGTGAAGACACCCACAGACTTTCACCTTGTATGACATAAACTGAGCACCGACCTCTGGTGCCCCATGCACCGAGTAGCGAGATCATCCGAGTGACGGCCTCTGGTGCCGACATAGATTAGCAAGCACGCCAACCTCCGGTAAGGAAGGGGAAAGCCCATCCTACGCCAAAAATCGAGCACCAACCTATGGCTCACCCCATGCTGAGTAGGGAGCTTACCCGAGCGACGACCTCTGGTGCCCACACCGAGTAGCGAGATCACCAACCTCCAGTAAGGAAGGGGAAAGCCCCTTATATGCTAAAAACTGAGCATCAGCCTCCGACGTCCCTGCCACGGGAGTGAGCTCACAATCACGACAACTATAACAGCTACATCCGGTACCAACGTCGGGTAGCACCCTAACCATTACATCAGCTACCTTCAGTACCCACGTGGGTATCACGTTAACTATTACCGCAACTACCTCCAGTACCAACACCGGGTAGCGTGCTAATAATCACAACAACTACATCCAGTAAACACATCGCGTAGCGTGCTAACTATTACAACAACTACCTCTGATACCAATACTGGGTAGAGTGATAACAGTCAAAGTAGCTACCTCCAGCACCCACGATGGATAACGCGCTAACTATTGCAGCAACTAACTACAGTACCAACATCGGGTGGCATGTTAACTATCACATCAGCTACCTCTTGTACCAACACCAGGTAACAGACTAACTTTACAGCAGCTACCTCTGGTACATCCACTAGGTAGCATGCTAACAAGTACAATAATTACCTCTGGTACCCACGTCGGGTAGCGCACCAACAATTACATCAGCTACCTTTAGTACGAACACCGAGTAGCATGGTAACTATTATAATAATTACCTCAGGAACTAACACTAGGTGGCATGCTAATAAGTACAGCAATTACCTCTGGTGCAAACACCAAATAGCAAGCTCACAATTAGAGTGACAACCTCTCAGCATGATCACAAGCGCACAACACTACAGCACATTTGTGCGCGCCTTCTCTCTCCCCCACTCAACTCAAAAAGTAGCACCGCTCTTCAAGAAAATCTCGCACTACTCTTCGAAGGACTCAACGTCTTCCGATCAAAGCCACGCATGCAAGGCAAAATTTTTGGCTCACAATGCATGTTTGCATTTGAACATGCGCGCCATTCCATGAACAACCATACAGATCGTAGGTGCAATCTGTTTCCCCACCCCAGAGCACGAATAAAATCTTATGCTACATCTGTGTCAGCACATACACTCATACCCCACGCGTGCTCTCCCACTCACTCACACTCACTTGACACTTCAGACCTACGCGCAATCACACACATTTTTGTGCATGCATTCTTGTGTTCTCTACGTTATCCCACAAAAACGCATTTGTGCACACACGCAAATGTGGCCTCACGTCCCGAGCATGCCTCTGACACTTGCGCACTTTCACTGATGGGCACGCAAATACATAAGTGAGCGCAACAATCTTTAATGCTAAAAAGACATGTCAGAACTCACATCAAAAAGACAAGGTGGGCTGTGAAAAAATTTCAGGCTCGTCCTTTTAAAATTTTGACCTCCATAAATTGGTGAGCATTTGATAGGGTTCCCCTAAAATCTAAGTAATCTAATCATAGTTTCTTCCCCGCAACCTCGACCAAATTTCCAAGACAATTCCAATTGGCCCGTTCTTGAGCAATTTTGAGTCTGTTTGATCTCTCAAACGGACACCTGAACACGCGGGACACAAGAAGATGCAATCCGTGCATATGCGCAAAACACACCACTCTTGTGCACGCCAGCGCACGCAACATGCTTGCATGCAAGTCCGCACACACCTGCATGGATAGCACGCAGCACGTCCACGCCCAACACGTGGCGCCCACGGCACGCGCTCCCGCCCACGACATGCGATCCCATGTGCGGTGCGCACGTCCGCTCGCGGTGTGCGCTCACATATGTTGTGTGCACGCCCGCGTGTGCGGCGCTCCCCAAAGCGCAGGGCGCTACCTTATGTATGGGGCGCTCACCCACGCCCGGTGTGCTCCCCGCGCGTGATGAGCTCCCATGCGTGCGCCCATCTCCATCGCCGCCACCGTCTCGCTGATAAGCCTGCCCTGGCTGTCCGAGTTACTCGGACCACCCGGGGGGCCTAGTTGTCTTTGTCTAAAAATTTGATGATCCGGGTGACTGAAATCGTGCATCCATATTCACCCGTTCAGCATCTAGAAGGGCACAATTACCAGCGCGCCCTCCAAAAATCTCTAAAAAGGCCCTCAGGCCTTCATTTGAAGAGACTAGGAAAAATGGGAGAAGACAGAGCTCTGAGGGTTTCCGGCGAAGACTTGGCTCTAAGTTCATCCTCCTTCTGCTCAACGCTCACTCCACTTGTGTAACGCACCCAATATTTCGACGTTTAGCAAATTTGGGGTGTGGTCTGTGATTAGGAGCTTTGGGGTGCAAATAGAGAGCTTGGTGTGCGGATAGCAATTTCAGTTTAGGGTTTTATTAAAACCCCCAAACCCTTCCCCCCTCACTCTCATTTTCCCCGATCTCCCTCTCGCCTTCATCTAGGTCGGTCGCACTCCCGACGCTCCCTTTCCCTCTCTCGCTCGAGCTGCTCCAGAAACGAGGAGGCTGACCCCCCTCCTATCCTCCCTCTCTCTTGCCGGTCAGGAGGAGGCCAACGCTCCATCTCCCTCTCTTGCTCGCACTGCTCCAGGAAGGAGGAGGCCGACCCCCCTCCTCTCCTCCCTCTCTCTGTTGCAGGCTATCTGGTGCTTGCGCTGCCTGGAGTGAGAGTTCCCGCCGCTATTTTGGCGCTTTACCAAGGATCTAGAGCAGATTTTTTGCGAGAACCATGTGTGGAGCCGAGCCGAGGCTAGATCCGTGGTAGGGCAGTGGTTACCGTCTCCGTGATGCCTCCGCGGCGCTCTTCAAGTGTAACGATTTCTTCCCCCGGTCTTAGGACCGTATGTTCTGTATTTTTGTGTGCATATGTTTATGTTTCGTGCAATGAGAGTCCCCTTACGCCATCTCAGTTGAGGATGGGGACTCCGCCAGGGCGTGGGATTGCGTCCCCGGCGTATGTTTGTGTGAACTGCACGTAGAGTTCCCCTCCCGCTATGCGGTGGAGAGCGGGGACTCTGCCAGGGCGTGGGATTGCGACCCCGGTGTAGTTTTTTGCTTTTATTTTGCTTAGGAGGGCCACCCGCCTCCAATTGGACGCGGTGTTTGTTTCCCTCGGTTCATTGTGAACCCCCCCGGGTCGATTGTGTCCATCCCCGACATAAACTGCAATAGTAATCCGACGAGCAAGTCTGTATTTAGGCATGTTGTGTGAAGCCTGCCCGTGGCGTTCAGCCCAGATCGGTGATGTTGTTGTGATGTGCCTTGTTGTGAGCCTTAAACACGGGAACGGGAATGTCCTGTGTTATTCGTCTTAGAGATCATAGGAATTCGTGTGTTTCGTTCGTGAGTACCCCGTTCCTAGGCGGGCTTAGGTGGGCCCGGTAGAATGACGTTCGAGAGGATTATGCGGAACGGTTGAGTTTCCCCTTCATGACGTTCCAGGACTGGGAGTAGTGCTATGCTCTCTATCGCGCTCCTTTGGACAGTGGCGGACTGTGTTTCCCCCTGTCGCGCTTGTTTGGACAGTGGCGGACTATGTTTCCCCTGTCGCGCTCGTTTGGACAGTTGCGGACCGTTTCTCCCCACTGTCGCGCTCGTTCGGACGGTTGGAGACTATCTTCTCCTCTATCGTACTCTGTTAGATAGATATGTACTTCGTACCTCGCTATCGCATTCCGTCGAATCGATGCGAAGTGTAGCTCACCTACCTCTACGCTCGAGTGCGAAAGGCGATCACACGCCTCTTGTCATGAGTACTCGGTTTAGAATGCCTCTGTGGTTTAGGTCGTGTGACCTTGGGAGTCAACGACGCGTGTGCTTTGGTATGCTATGGGGACCCCTCGTGTATGCCCCTTGGTCCTTTGTTTGGTTCTTTAGTTTTCGTGCGTGCACACACCTGCATGGATAGCACGCAACACGTGCACGCCCCATGCTGACCTTCGTTGCACCGCCTGTTTGTTCTTGGTTTCAGGTGGCGGAGCTCGCAGTGGTGTGTAGTGGGTCGGAGCCCATGGGTTGCTGAGGAGCTGGTTAGGGTCCTCTCTGTTTTGGAGTTTTTCATGTAGTCCTGTTATTTGTCTGTACCTCTTTTGGAAGCCATGTAAGGCCTTAAGGCCGGGTCTCTTCAGTACTGTTTTCCTTGTTGATGCGAACATTCTGGCCCCTTTGTTTTGGGCTTCTGATTAGCTTCCGTTTCTGTTTACTCTGAGTTTTATTAGCATGTTTTCTTGTATCAATTACTAACATTTTAGGCTTTGTGGATATTATATGTCGTGGGGTCCCGGCCGGACTCATGTTATATTCTATTTGCAGACCAGGGATGTTACAATTGGTATCGGAGGTAGGTTTCGATCCTATGACTTGTGAGTTATGGGTCCGGTAGCGATGCAGCTGGGTCCCGGTGGAGCTCTCGGTGGACGTTGTCCTGATTGGAGCCGGCCTGGGTCGTTACATAAAAAGTGCACTTTTTTGTAATGTCCCAAGGCCCTGGACTTACCATCGAGACAACGTCCACCGACTGCCTCTCCTGGCGACCGTTACTGGGCTGCAGCCCAAGCACCCCAACCCCTCTCCAGCCCACTGGCAGGTTGTTGGTGGCCACAGCCTCCCTTCGATGAGGCAAACTCGATAGTTAAGTGTGCAGCGCGGGAACTTCCTAGGAGGTCACCCATCCCAGTACTACTCTAGCCCGAGCAAGAACTGAAAGAACTCCATCGTTAAGCGTGCTCAGGCTGCAGCTCAATTGGTGATGAGAAGTGAAAGAACTCCATCGTTAAGCGTGCTCGGGCTGGAGTAGTACTGGGATGGGTGACCTCCTAGGAAGTTCCCGTGCTGCACACTTAACTATCGAGTTTGCCTCATCGAAGGGAGGTTGTGGCCACCAACAACCCGCCAGTGGGCTGGAGAGGGGTTGGGGTGCTTGGGCTGTAGCCCGGTAACGGTCGCCAGGCGAGGCAGTCGGTGGACGTTGTTCCGATGGTAAGTCCAGGGCCTTGGGACGTTACAAAACAGCTCAATTGGTGATGAGAAGTGAAAGAACTATATAGTTAAGCGTGCTCGAGATGGAGCAGTACTAGGATGGGTGACCTCCTGGGAAGGCCCCGTAGAGACGCTTAACTGAATCACTTCTCACCAAAGGGTGGTTGTGGCCACCAACAACCCGCCTGTGGGCTGGAGAGGGGTTGGGGTGCTTGGGCTGCAGCCCGATAACAGTCGCCAGGCGAGGCTGTCGGTGGACGTTGTCCCGATGGTAAGTCCAGGGCCTTGGGACGTTACAACTTGTGTTTGTTCTGCTCCAGAGACAGCTCCTGTGATCGCTGTTGAAGACTTAGTTTTTTCCACAAGTTACTTGTAAAAGAGAGCGGTGACATGTCACTCTTCTAAAAACTCTAACATCTTTAACTGGCTACAACTAGTGAATTTTGTCCGAACTGGGATTGTCCCTGTGATTTTTTCTCTTTTTGGGTTTTTCTCGTAAAACGTCTTGTTGTCCTCTGATGTTGGTTCTCTCTTTGACTGCTTGCGCATTTGGCTCACTCTCAAGCTAAGACGGTCTGTTTCATCCAGTCTGTGGGAGTATCAAGCGACCCGCAATAAGGATAAGTTAAACACCATTGTGTTGACCATCTAATCCAAATCTGGTTTGATTTTAGGGATATAAGTTAAACCCCATTGTGTTAACCATCTTCTCCAAATCAGGATTGAATTTATGGCTACTGATCACAGTTGTTTGGCATTAATTTCCCCTCTGTCCTTTGTAATGGGATTGTCTTCATGTTGCATGAAAGGTATTTTTATCAATAATTTACAATCTTTTAATAGTTATGTTCTTTTTTTTAATGTCGTTCTATGAAAATCATGACTTGATCATATCGTTGAAGAACTTCACTTTTTAGTGATAATGAATGCATATATCATAGTGAACTGACAACAAGAAAATTAAAAGATTTGTAATTACGTCAATACAAGCAATTTCTGCAATGTTAGCTCATTCTGGATGCTATTGACATTTCCTCTATCTAGATTATGTTTGATATTATGTTTTTCCTGCATGTAAGGAAAAAGTAATGTTAGCCAACTCAACAAAATTCACTTTTTTCAGTTTCAATCACAAAAAAATATATTGAGGAGAACATTAAGAATGTATCATTTTCAAAACTCTTCCGCTATTTCAAACTTTCATGATTGTCCGTACCATTAGGAGCGATCTCCCCGGGCCGACTTCTCCATAAGATACTTTCCTCCTGATGGCGCAAATCTCACACACCGCTATAGGCGGTAGCTCGACTGCGACACGAAACGGCAGTGTACCGATCGTTCAAGTAATATAAAACGAGGAGTAATCCCCGAGTATCGAATCTCTCAAGGAACACAGTAAGGTGGAGTTAACGTTCGAGGTAGGACTTGAGATTGAAGTCCTTAACGTCGGATGGAATGCGGGGGAGTTGGGTTGGCTTTTGGAAAATAAAATAAAAGCTATCAACTACTCCTATGCAATGCCGCTATGCAATGCTTCGCTTGGCGGGATGGAGACTAGGCAGGCCTTGAGCGCGCTGCGTCGCAAGGGCGGATGGACGAGTAGGCAAACGGATCGAACTATGCAGGCCTTGAGTGCGCTGCTTCGTTAGGCGGGATGGAATACGGGCCGCGATGCCACGCTTCGGTAGGCGGGTGGACGAGAAGGCAAGCGGAATGAGGGTCGCAAGCACCTCTTCGACAAGCACGCCACTAGCAATTGCTAGTGTGGCACCGGACAACCAACAATCCACACCACAAGGCACACCTCAAAATAATAAGCAAGAATACTCAAATCACATAGACATAATCAAGTATAAATGCTAATAATCAAGCACGCTTCATCATAATGTTAGATCTAACTACATAAACATCAATAAGAGAAGAATAGAGCAAGAAATCGACCGAATCCGAAGGCTCGTTGTAGATTCACGGTTGGAATCGCCGGGTTGTCAATCCGCATCCAAGCTCGGTCCGCAACTACGTCCGGGGTAGAGAGAGCTGTCACTACTCTCCAATGGACCCGTCTTCTTCGTGTCACGATCCGGTAGAGGTTGCAAACTTCCTCTTGCTTGATGGTAATGGCGGCTAGGTCTACCTTTGAAGCTCTTGGATGAAGGAGGCGGCCGAGAGGAAACTCCGGCTCAAGATTGGCGTGAAGAGCAAGCCCGGAGCACCTCCATATGGTGGGCGGCGATGGAGGGGCGAAATCGGGCGGAACGGAGCAGGAAACGGCGGAAGAAATCTGGATCCGACCTAAAATCGCGAGCAGGTCGTTTTATAGGCGTTGGAATTAAACAGTGTGCACGGTCAGTGGCGCACGACCAGTGGTCGTGCGCACTAGAATCCTGTGATCGTGCGCTCTGCCTGGACGGAACCTGCAAAGACAGAAATTATAAAATAACATGTTCGCACGACCAGTGGCGCACGACCGGTGGTCGTGCGCACTGGAGTTGATGGTCGTGCGCACTACAGCAAACAGAACTCGGAAATTTAATGGCAAATGAGCACGAGCAGTGGCGCACGACCGGTGGTCGTGCGCGCTGGCATTGATGGTCGTGCGCACTGCACCAAACAGAACTCATAAAAAAGGGTCAAGTGCACACGATCAGTGGCGCACGACCAGTGGTCGTGCGCAATAGAACCGGTGATCGTGCGCAGTGTTCCTGTGCAGAATTGCACCGGGAACACTCGCACGACTCCTATTCCAGGCACAACCACAAATCTAGCCACTGAAAGTGGCACTTGACAGCACATGAATACTACTAATGATAATAAGCACGAAAATCACACCAAAGTGGGCCTAGATGTGCACCTAGCATGGATTGATCAATATGAACTATAACAGGGCTAAAGTGCGGTGAAATGACTAGAAAAACGGCCCAGATGAGTCCATAAAAGTGTATATGATCAGGACTCATCACACCCCCAGACTTAACTGTTTGCGCGTCCCGAGCAAACAAATTCTAAGCGAACTAGGAAAGAATAGTAGATGGCTTAAAACTACAATATAGAGTACCATGCGAAGTCGCATGCTCACGTGCATAAGAAAAATAGTAGAGAAGATTTCTGATTATAAAAACAGTTTATATATTTCTAAAAGAATAAAAGCATATTACAACTACTCAAAATGGTGAACATTGGTGAATCGTTCGGTCATGCATACGGAGAAAGTAAACTAAACGCTGAGACGAGCATTGCCCAAGATCGGGATGCCGGACAAACTCCACTGAAATCCATCAGTGTCGATGACCATAGGCTTGCCCGGTCACATTCTCTCCACGGCACTGGTTTGACTCAAATTCGTGAATCAATAGGACTTTAGGTTTTAAATGGGGCTTGGGTTTAGGTGAGGATAAACAAAGATAAAAACGACGGCTCAAACACTAAACCCAAATGAGCTAATGCAGGAAACTATCCTCATTCACCACACAAACATGCGGGTACACAACACCCCCAGACTTGGACCTAGACGCATGGGTGTGTGCACCGCCTACTCCCAAATATAAATCTCAAACAGATTTTTTTCAATTAAACTTTTCATTCTTCTTTTTCTTTTCAAATCTTTTTCTTCTTTTCTTTTTCTTTCTTTAACAATTTCAGCAAATTTTCAAAGATGCACAACCACATTTTCACAATGTACTACCACAATCAACACCACCAATTTGAAATTTAAACAAAATGCTTGCTTTATGGGTGTGCGACTAGGATTGGAGTTTAGGCTTTGGTGAACAATAGTGGGGCTGAACCAAAAGAATGGGGTAGGCACAACTGGGCTAGCGAGGAAATGATGATAGGAATGACACAAAGGATCAACCGGGCCAAAATGATGGCCTATATCACATTCACACAATTGACTAACCGTATACCCATGCTTCAAGAATCGCTTGGGGCAAGTTCTAGCCACCGAGAAAGATTCTCCTTTCTCCCGACTCAAGCAATACGAATCTAGCGATCGTTTACACACATCCCTATGCTACCGTTTGATTCCACCGAATTCACCATTTGAGTAGAGTAAACAACATTTACACTAATAGAAAAAACATTAAACCATAAGTATAAAGAGAAGTCTAATCTACATGAATTCCTATGCAACCGAGCACTCGACTAGGAGCACTACTAGAGTCAACATTTTACTCTGCTACATAGTCCTAAGCCATCACCTAGATTTTCCCACATAAGCAGAAGAATTAAATTCACTACAGAGCTTGCATACAGATGAGTACGCGCTCAAGTGGGTGCTGTGGTGTGCAATGAAAATGAACAAATAATAAAACTGAAAATAAAATACTTCCGGCATGCTATGTATGAGTGCACGTGAGTGGGTGAACAAAACTACTCTCCCCCAGACTTAAACTAAACAATCCGCATAATATATGACATGAAAATCAGAAAAGGCTAGGGGAAGAGAGTACCCAATGCTCAGCAAGTGAGCATACCAGAAGATTGGCGTTTAAACCAAGACTAAGCTGCAACATCCGCCATCCAGAGAAGATACCTGCAGGGGTCAGCTCCGCAAAAACAAAAGACAAAAGAAAACTGAAAAGAAAGTACTACTAACTAAACATGATTAGAAGAAATAAAAATGCAGGAAAAGAAAGATAACTACTGGGGTTATTGTCCTCCCAGCACGACTTATTCAAACTTTAAGAGTTCTAGCTAATGGGCCTATGGAAGAGAAAATGCACAGGTAACTGTTCTAATATGCGCATCGGTAGCGGGTACCGATACGGAGATAGAGCAGTCACCCCTCTACCTAAATATAAATAAAACCTGCCCATCACAGGTAGAGGGAAAAGAAAGTAAGAAGAGGAGGGGGCCTGGTCCTCACTCATCTTACCAAAACTATCCTTGCCCAGCAAGGTATCGTCTGCGGCAGGTCCGCAGGAGGAGAAGGCAATGAGTGGAGCTTCCTCAACGGAGGGGGAATAAACCTCCTCACATGAGAGGATACTCTCATCATTGACTTGAGCAAAAAGCTCCAAGTCCTCCTGGGATACCTGTGAAGACTCAACCTGCACAGGCTCGGATGAAGAAAGGGGATCAAGAAATAAAGAAGACGAAGAACATAAATAAACATCAATCGGGGGAGTGATCCCGGTCTCACTCCCATCAGGTTGGGGAAGTAAAATAATGTTTGCATTGTCATCAATGCTACAAGATTCGGTGGGATCAACGGTGGCCAGGCTTAGGATTTGGACTTCCTCCACCGGTGCTGAGGAAAATTCCTCTTCACCTAGAAGGTTGTCCTCCTCCATAGGAATAGGCACAACACTCAGATCAACCGCCTCCTCCCACGACACATCATCAACAATGTCGTCAGAGACGAGTGTAGTATGCACAACAGGGAGAGGAGTAGTGCTCGGATAAAAGTCGAGCACCGATTCCTCACAAAGAATCGAATCCACTAGAGGTGGTGGATGCACCGGGAGAATAGGCTCAGTAGTGTCGGTGCCCAGATCAGCCACACATCCAGTGACCGTGTCCATGCCATACCCTTCAAGATGTGAAGGTGACAAAGACACATAACCGAATGTTGAAGGTGTGCCGCCAGAGTTAGGATTCGGGACGATCCGGATATCCGGCTCGTCATCCTCATCCAATTGGCGAAGATAAGCAACACAATCCTTCAGGGCATGAGCTGTGCTCCGACAAAACTGGCACTGCCTTGCGGGCTTCTTTGGCACAGCGGGTGCTGGAGCCGAAAAGAAGTATGACGGTAAAGGCTCAGCAGAGTAGCCATAAGACTTACGCGCACCATATGGAGTACCAGACGAAGTCGGTGCTCCATATGCTGGGCTATAAGAATTATGCCTACTATTCTCCGTAGGGCATTCATCACTAGAGTGGGAGGTAGCTCCACACCAACGGCAACGGAAATTTAGATGTGCCCACATAGTGCGAAGATAAAACGATTCAAAAAGACAAACACTATTGTGCGAAATACTACACCTAACAAAAATTTACTAAAGCAACCTACTATAAAACAAGAAAAAGGAATAAAACGAACAGAAATAAAATAAGGGATGCAATTTACAAATGGAAGGGCTTCTCTCTCAGACTCTCCCTCTCCAGAAAACTCACACGTCTGTGTTCCCCGGCAACGGCGCCAAAAACTTGATGGCGCAAATCTCACACACCGCTATAGGCGGTAGCTCGACTGCGACACGAAACGGCAGTGTACCGATCGTTCAAGTAATATAAAACGAGGAGTAATCCCCGAGTATCGAATCTCTCAAGGAACACAGTAAGGTGGAGTTAACGTTCGAGGTAGGACTTGAGATTGAAGTCCTTAACGTCGGATGGAATGCGGGGGAGTTGGGTTGGCTTTTGGAAAATAAAATAAAAGCTATCAACTACTCCTATGCAATGCCGCTATGCAATGCTTCGCTTGGCGGGATGGAGACTAGGCAGGCCTTGAGCGCGCTGCGTCGCAAGGGCGGATGGACGAGTAGGCAAACGGATCGAACTATGCAGGCCTTGAGTGCGCTGCTTCGTTAGGCGGGATGGAATACGGGCCGCGATGCCACGCTTCGGTAGGCGGGTGGACGAGAAGGCAAGCGGAATGAGGGTCGCAAGCACCTCTTCGACAAGCACGCCACTAGCAATTGCTAGTGTGGCACCGGACAACCAACAATCCACACCACAAGGCACACCTCAAAATAATAAGCAAGAATACTCAAATCACATAGACATAATCAAGTATAAATGCTAATAATCAAGCACGCTTCATCATAATGTTAGATCTAACTACATAAACATCAATAAGAGAAGAATAGAGCAAGAAATCGACCGAATCCGAAGGCTCGTTGTAGAATCGCCGGGTTGTCAATCCGCGTCCAAGCTCGGTCCGCAACTACGTCCGTGGTAGAGAGAGCTGTCACTACTCTCCAATGGACCCGTCTTCTTCGTGTCACGATCCGGTAGAGGTTGCAAACTTCCTCTTGCTTGATGGTAATGGCGGCTAGGTCTACCTTTGAAGCTCTTGGATGAAGGAGGCGGCCGAGAGGAAACTCCGGCTCAAGATTGGCGTGAAGAGCAAGCCCGGAGCACCTCCATATGGTGGGCGGCGATGGAGGGGCGAAATCGGGCGGAACGGAGCAGGAAACGGCGGAAGAAATCTGGATCCGACCTAAAATCGCGAGCAGGTCGTTTTATAGGCGCTGGAATTAAACAGTGCGCACGGTCAGTGGCGCACGACCAGTGGTCGTGCGCACTAGAATCTTGTGATCGTGCGCTCTGCCTGGACGGAACCTGCAAAGATAGAAATTATAAAATAACATGTCCGCACGACCAGTGGCGCACGACCGGTGGTCGTGCGCACTGGAGTTGATGGTCGTGCGCACTACAGCAAACAGAACTCGGAAATTTAATGGCAAATGCGCACGAGCAGTGGCGCACGACCGGTGGTCGTGCGCGCTGGCATTGATGGTCGTGCGCACTGCACCAAACAGAACTCATAAAAAAGGGTCAAGTGCACACGATCAGTGGCGCACGACCAGTGGTCGTGCGCAATAGAACCGGTGATCGTGCGCAGTGTTCCTGTGCAGAATTGCACCGGGAACACTCGCACGACTCCTATTCCAGGCACAACCACAAATCTAGCCACTGAAAGTGGCACTTGACAGCACATGAATACTACTAATGATAATAAGCACGAAAATCACACCAAAGTGGGCCTAGATGTGCACCTAGCATGGATTGATCAATATGAACTATAACAGGGCTAAAGTGCGGTGAAATGACTAGAAAAACGGCCCAGATGAGTCCATAAAAGTGTATATGATCAGGACTCATCACCTCCATAACACGCACTCGTTCATATCCCTCCCGCGATCTCCCATGACGACTTTCTCCTAAGTGGTTGCTCTGATAACATCTACCTTTGGTGGTTCTAATCCAGTGGAGGATCACCCTAATTACTTCCTATCCAACCGTGAAGCCCCTCCCCAGAAGCGCATTATAAAATTGAAGAACAACTGAAGTACCGGGCTCCGAGGGGCTGGGAGCGGCTAGGGTAATCAACAAGAGAGCATCGAGCGAAGCCTCACCACTTCGTTCTTCGTCCAAACCATAATCGCGATACTGCCAATCTCCCTGCAACCAATGTGAAGCCTTGTTTTCCATCTGCGCATGCACACGCCACATAATCATGTCATCGAATAATGCCGCCCGCCGAATTTTGCCGCCCACTGATTGTTGTCGTCCGCTGAATATTGCACACCACAGAATATTCGCGTCCTCGCCGAATGTTGCAGTCCCCGCCGAATGTCGCCGCCATCGCCAAATGTTATCGCACCCAGAATATCGCCGCCCTGGATGATAACAATCATGTCTCTTCGCCCGGCAATATGGTAACTATCTAAACCCACAAAAAATACTAAATTTTAAGGTTATGTTTGGAACACAGATTGTAAGAAAAGCTAGGGTGAAAAATCAGTAATGAGAAGGGAGATGTAGATCTATGTAAAGGAAAGCAAGAAAACAATGCTATTATCTTTTCTAGAAGTGAAATGATTCACTGATTGTCAAAAAGACCTCAAAATATTTTTCTGACAAAAGCACTTTGTCCACCACCAAAAATCAAATATCCAAAACAACGGTGGCAGTGAGAATAGAACGTATTCCACCGCCACCACATTCCCAAATAGAACCTTAGTGAAGTTCACATTCTTAAAAGAAGAACTGCATCAGTTTCTCCGGATGAAAGCAAAAAAGCTCGCTGACGCACTGTCTCCCTGCATCATTTTGTAATTTAGACTCTATTTGGGACGACTATGAGTGCAAACAAAGCAATAGTGGGAAACCAATGTTGTGAATTAGGACTCTGTTTGGGGCCAGTGGCGGATCCATGAAATTAGAAATAGAGGTGATAATTTTTTTTAAATACAATGATACATAAAATATTTCAAATTAAATTTAGGGGTACACATAGTTGAGTTTGATCTGCGAATAGTCAAATTTGGTTTGCGAATAACCAACTTTGGTTAGTGAATAGCCAAATTTTGATCTGCTTATAACAAATCACAAAAAATGGGGTGTCAGTGTAACATCTCATTTCCTACTAGACCCCTTGACTTCAAATAGGGTAGGACATGTGGTGAGTGAGCTGGGTTTGAGCTAAGTAGTGACTTTAGGTCACATTGAGTTGAGAGAACTCACATGTGGTCCACTAGAGGAGGCAAGTCAACCATGGTCAATTTTAGACTTAAAATAGGAAATTTGGTGTGCCTAAGTCAAAATCGACCGACCATCCCGTCGATCGACGGGACCATGCCGTCGATCGGCGGCATCAGCTGGGAAAGATATATTCTTTATATCTTAAGTCAAAATCAACGGGACCATCCCGTCGATCCCGTCGATCGACGGGACAATCCCGTCGATTGTCGGCAGCAACTAATTTGCTGCTTCTCTATAGCTTAAGTCAAAATTGACAGGACCATCCCGTCGATCGACGGGACCATCCCGTCGATTATTGGCAGCAGCAATGTACGCTGCTCTTTATACCTTTAAGTCAAATTTGACGGGACTATCCCGTCGATCCCGTCGATCGACGGGACCATCCCGTCGATTATCGGTCGCAGCTATGATAGCTGCTATTTTATGTCGTTATGTCAAAATCGACGGGACCGTCCTGTCGATTGACGGGACCTCCCATCGATCGACGGGACCATCCCGTCGATTGCTGGCAGCAGCTGGGAAAAGCTGCTTCCCGAGGCGATATGTTTAAATATTAATCTTTATTTATTTCAAGGCTGGTAGGTGTTTTTGGCAAATTAGAAAATGACACATGGATGTCTTGTCCAATCCAAGCAAGAAAAAATCTTTGTCTTTAATTCCTATTCAAATCAAGCCACCATTTTCTCTCTCCTCCCTTAGCCTTGAAACCCCTTTCCCATACCCGAAGACTTATCATTTCTCCTTCTTCTTCTTCTTCCTCACATCCTAAGAAGCTCCAGCAAGCTCGTCGGAGAAACATGCTGCCCTGACGGTTCTCGCGATCCGAAGCCCCCATTCAGGTCTGATTTCTCCTCCCCTCCCCTCGTGCTAGCTTTCCCCTTCTTCCATTTTCAAATCGAAGAAGAAATGATGGTTTACCATTTCGGATTTCTATTTTTAACCAAAATCTCTACCACTGGCTGGAGGAAGAAGATGAGCAGGAATTGTCTGATTCTGCTTAAAGATTTGTGCAGATCAAATCATTATAATTAATTTCATGTGTATTAATCTGTCATATTAATTTCAGTACCTATATTAATTGTTTTGAGGCCCTTAGAGGCAATTTCATGAAAAATGGCCAGAGATAACTTTTGTAGAACTGAGGGTCTACTTTATTTAGAAATTAGAATCAGCTCATTGGATCCCTATAGCTCCCTGGGCACCCATTCTTGTGAGACATGTACCTAGGGAGCCCTAGACATTTACAAATTAATTTTGAGAGAAATATAACTCTAAATGACTTGAAATTTTGGGCATACATGAGTCATGCCCTGAAGTACCCTCTGCCAAAAATTGGGAATTTTGGAGGATATTTCCCTATAGTTTGGTTCATTATTCAATTAACCAAATAAATGAAATTTATGAAGTGGTGAAACTCCAAATGACCCCAAATTTGGGTGTCATGCTTGATAGGCCTTTCGTAAAACTTGGTTAAAATTTGGAAGCAATTGGACCTCTACAAGTGGGGTAACTCCACTTGCATGTCTTTGCCTATTATGTGATATGGTGTGCATATAGCCAAAAAGGATATTTTGTGTATTTGACATATATGGCTTAGTGTTAGCCTATGAGATTTTGTCCACGCCCTCTTTATGACATAATACATTAACTCGGAAAAAATTAGGATTTTTGGGATAAAAAATCCTAAGTATTTGATAAATTTGAATTATGTCACATTTATGTATTAGTGAAATGTTTAGGGCTAATACCTTGTGGAAAATTTTGAAACTCTGGGAAATGATTTGGAATCTAATTATGAACCTCTTGATTTTTTGGTTAAATTTTTGGATGTATTACACATGGTAAAATTCCACATATTCAGTTTGTTACACTTTTAAATTTATGAAATATCTATGGTGAAAAATCTCTGGAGAATTATGAAATTCTGGATAGGATCTTTTTGGGTCATTACAATACTCTAGTAATTTTCTCAGAATTTTTGGAAGACATAAATTAGTACTTGCTGTGTAAAGTTACATTTTCACGCCTTTTATTTTATATGGAAATTATGATTATAAAACCTATGAAACATTGTGTAACTTTGGAAATCATATTGTTTGGTCATCTACTACCAATGGAAATTTTATTAGCAAGTTTGAAATTACTAAAATGGTACTTCCTTTATAATTTGGAGCATGTCCAATGATTAATGAATTTTAAATAGAGGTCAAAGTAATTGGAATATGTCAAAAATCTGGACACTTCTTAAATTATCCAATATGGACCTATGGCATGAATTGTAGCTCAATTGGACTTGATATGTTTAAGATTGTAGCATATGAATCAAATTAGTTCATTCTCATTTTGGACTGCGAATAGTAAAAACTAAATGTGATGATTTGATTGGCAAGATCATATAGAAAATCAGTAAAACTTGGATCATAGCAGTGTTATATTATTTATATCAGCCCCTAGAAGTTGTGGAATACTTGGAGAACATTCGTACTAGATATATAGGATGAGAGAACTTATGTGTTGAGCATCGTTCAAGAGAACGTTTGCTTAAGAATAGAGTGAAGGATAAGTCATAAAGCATTTAAGTTATAAAGAGTAATAAGGAGAGTGGGTCTTGGAAATGGGTAGCCAGCAATAAAAGTAATTGTTTTGGAAAGGGGGGTTTGGGCTTCAGCCCATCGTATTCCCTAGTACCGTTGTGAGCCCTTCACCGGGTAGACCTCTGGAAGTCCAGGATTCACCCTAAACTTCTAAGTATAACAATAATTAGACAATAGTAGTCTAACTAAATGAATAAGAGATATGGTAAACTTCATCTCGAGTTAAGGGATGGGAAGTTGTATATCAGGACGGGTTGGTCCTGCGAGTTGGAGGCTCGGGTTGTGATAACTTGCATGTGCATAATTAGTGGCGGGTCTTCGGTACTAGACCGGTCGCCACACTGACGACAGTACGTTGACTTAGGCGGTGTGAGGGTTTGAGGGGCCAGTAGGTTGTTTATGCTGCGGTCTGGAGGACAATCCCCAAAAATGTACACTCGACCATAAAGACTGGTGGGTTCCAGCAAAGAGTATGCAAGACTCTAAAGTTCACCTAGGATGTTTAAAGAGGGGTGCGAAGGGTATAGGCCTTGTAGTGTTTATACCCGCCTAGTAAGTGGAGGTACCGGCTCCACTGCTGCCGTAGCCACAACGGTGGTACCAGAGAGTGTAGCTAGCTCCAAAAATTGGGAATGAAAGGTCTGTGATCAGAGTGTGTGTGTGTGTGTGTGTGTGTTTGTGTGTGTGTGTGTGTGTGTGTGTGTGTGTGTGTGTGTGTGTGTGTGTGTGTGTGTGTGTGTGTGTGTGTGTGTGTTGCATTTGTATGAATCATAGCATAACATGCATATCATATCATGTAACATCCCCCAAACAACTAGACCCCCTAAGTTGGTTTTGTCATGACTAGGTCATGACAAAATCATTGGAAGAGCTTAAGACCATGTGAGCTTGGATGAGAAGGGGAAATCCCATTGGTCTGCATATAGCATTTTTCAGATACCTAGCCTAAGGTTGGACTTAAGGGCCTCACCTTGACCCTTTGACCCCACCATAGCACACCTAACCCTTTAGGGGTCCCCTTAGAGCACTAAGGACCCACTGGGGTCAACCAATTAGGCCAATTTGGCTAAAGTCAACCTTAACCCTAAATTGGTCAAACTAACTCAATTAGGGTCAATTGGCCTCCCCCATGCCAAATTGACCTTTCCCCTACCCTTATAGGGATATTAGGAACCTAATGGACCAAAAAGCCCCATCATGGGACCTCTAAATTGGCCAATTTACCATAAGTCAACCTTAGCCTTAGTTTCAGTCAAAGTGCCCTTTAAAGGGGCAATTCACCCTCACCTTGCCAAATTGACTCCACCTACACCTTCCTAATCCTTAAGGGAGGCCATTGGAACCTAATCCACTCAGTGGGGTCAGCCTAATTGGTCAATTTGACCAAAGTCAACCTTATCCTAAATTAGGTCAAAATAACCCAATTTTCCCCAAATTAAACCCAATCCATTTGGGCTAGACCCAATTGAGGTGGTCCACCACCAAATGGGATTGAGTGCTACTGATTGGACCATTTAATTTCAGGGAAATCGTCTAGGAGAGAGAGAGCCTAATTTGGAAGAGAGAGAAAGAAGGGGGAGTTAACGGAGAGGAAGAGGAAACCTTCCATCTCCTCCATTAATGGCACCTTTCATCTCCCCTTGGGGAGAGGAGAAGTTTTCAACCATTCCCCGGACACATTGATGCCCAGATTCACTCCCCCAAGTATAACCGATGCGTTCACTAATGGCCATTAATGGCAATCCGAGTAACTCCTCTCCCTTAGCCTCAATTGACCCCTTTAACATCTTCAGAGGTTGGAAAGGAGTGAAACCCCCTCTTCCCCCAAAGAAATCGAGCACCAGAAGATAGGATAGATATGGCGCCGAAAGTGTAATACCCTGCCAGTACGAATAGTATAACAGTAGGTCCGGCCGGGACCCCACGCCATACAAACCACACAAGCTAGGAGTTAAAAGGTGATAAACTGAAAGAACTACAACAGAGTATACTAAACACTAGCGGAAGCATAATGATTTAACATTTCATTTAGAACTATCCACTATCATAGGAATGAAACCATAAAATAGAGTTACGGCCTTAAGGCCTTACATTCACCAATGTACAAAACTCAGAACATACTTCGGCACGCAGGCCGGCAATACATGAGAAAGCAGAAAAGGGAGGCTGGCCTTCAACGGCCAACTCAGCAAAAGGGCCACCGCCCGCTATTTCCCACTAGGCTCACCTGCACCTGCATAAGAACATTCCACCAAGCGGTGGCAAACAAAGTAACGGTCAGCACAGCTGACCAAATTATAACGACCCCACCCCTTTCCCGGGGTGGCGGAGCTTCTACCCTGCAAGCAAGCCATACTAGCACAAGTACTAATATAAAGAAAGTGCAACTACACAAAGTGAGGTTTCAAGCACAATCAATCTTCTAGGTTGAGCATCAAAAAGGAGGGAACCTAGGTATGCACATGATGTTGGTTGGGTTCACCCGAAGGTTCCCCACGACCGCCTAAACAACCGCATGAGGCTAACAACATCAATTCCACAAAACACTCCACCGTAAGGGCCATCGCCTTAGGTGGGAAAAAGAGCTTTTGGTCGGTCTAGGTAAATCACCTTCCACGACCTCTTCCATGATCACACGGCTTCCATGAGGTAGGGACCTCTTACCGATCTGCATGGAAACGGGTTCGGTTTAGCTTTGCCCGTGCTCTAATCGTCGCGATCTAACGCACGACGCGGGTACGGCTTCACCTCGGCCCGTAAGGGTTTAGCACTTTCAAGTGCTACACAATTTATAAGCTACGCACCTAACCCCTTCGCAAGGATCTAGGCTTCACAAATACTCAACAAGGGAGGTACAATACGCTCCGCATCAATTTCGTGGTGAAGGATTGCCTTCATCCAATCTCAAAGCATGCGGCTTTCGTTAGGATCTTCACAAGACGCCTACACTTAATTCCCGCAATACTATAGATAATTTCACGGAGTCATTCTCCGGCACGCATTCTAGGTCTAACCTAAATGCAACGTCGCAAATCAAGCATCACCGATTCGGGCTCACGGCCACGAATAGGCTTCACACACAATGCCTAAATCCGCACGACTACCGGATTTTCAACATGCAATATGCCGGGGACGGACACAATCTACCCGGAGTTCCGAAGAACTTGAGGAAATCCTACACTTCACCCATTTGGTGAAAGGGATTCCTCATGCAAGCATAGAGAAATGAAGGAGAGGACAAATGACAAGTCCAAAAATCGGGAGGAAGAATCGTTACCCTAGGAGCGTTCTTCTTCGCCATGGATCCGAGATTCTAGACGGAGGGAAACGACCGCACCGGGCTGCACTCTCCAGATCTGGAAACAGCTCGCGAAACGGAGCTCCGGAGCTCCGTCAATGGTGGGATCTCTCCTTCTTCTTCCTTGCCTCCTTCTTCTTTCTCTAGGTTTGGAGAGAAAAAGGATTAGAAATTATGAGGATTAACCTCCTCTCATCAGCCCTAAAGACCTCCAGCATCTAATCCTAGCCATTGGATCGGATTCCAAAAGATTTGGACGGACCGATCTCCTTCTCCGCTCAAATTCGCGGGGCAGAATAAACAGGGCGCACGATCACAGACGCACGATCACTGGTCGTGCGCGAAGAGGAGAAATGGTCGTGCGCACTACCCGAGACAGAACTCTGATTCCTTGTGAATTAACGCATGATCATTGGCGCACGATCACTGGTCGTGCGCGAAGAGGAGAAATGGTCGTGCGCAGAGAACTGCTATGGAATTTTTTAGCCTATCCCGAGCGCAGCACTACCACTCCGCCTACCTCGCTGAACTACGATTTTTGGGGTGTTACAACTCCACCCCCCTTAAAAGAATTTCGTCCTGAAATTTTGAAAACAGTAATAGCAGGAATTACAGTTATAAATTACCTGAGAGAAATAGCTCGGGGTACTCCGCAAGCATCGCTTGCTCTCTCTCCCAAGAGAGCTCCTCTCAGCCGCAATTGTCCCACCGGACTTTCACCATCCGAATGGACTTGTTCCGCGACTGCTTTACTTCGGTATCTTTGATGCGTAAAGGCTTGACTTTCGTCGACAACCCACTATCAACCGGCACTTTGCCGACCGCAACGATATGAGTAGGATCTTGCACTGCCTTCCTCAAAACTGAAATGTGAAACACGTCGTGCAGACCGCTCAGCTATGCAGATAGTGCAAGCCGATAAGCCGCATCACCAACACGCTTCACGATCTCAAACGGTCCTAAGTACCTTGGACTGAGCTTTTTCAAGCGTCGGATCCTTGATACCCCTTTGAACGGTTTGATCTTCAAGTAAACCCGGTCACCGACGGCGAACTCTAGGTTCCTATGCTTGGCGTTGAAATATTTTGCTTGCCTATCCTAGGCAATCAATAGCCTTTCACGTACAGTTCGGATCGTCGAAGTTGCTTCCTCAACATCCTTTCACTTTAATAGCTTAGTATCGCCCGTTTCCGCCCAAGACAACGGCGTGCGACACTTCTTACCATAGGGGCCTCGAAAGGAGCCATCTATATACTGGCTTGGTAGCTATTATTGTAGGTGAACTCGATCATATAGAGATGATCTTCCCACTTCATTCCAAAATCTAGAGCGCACATTCGGAGCATATCCTCCATAGTCCTGTTGGTTCTCTCAGTCTGTCCATCCGTTTGCGGGTGGAAGGCCGTGCTGAACTTCAATTTCGTGCCCAACAGTTCATGGAAAAACCTCCAATCTTTCGATGTGAAATGCCCGTCACGATCGCTGACGATGCTACGAGGGACATCGTGCAGTCTCACAATACTATCAACATAGAGCTTCGCTAGCTTTTCTACAGAATCATCCTTCCGGTTCGGAATAAAATGCGATACCTTCGTCAATCGGTCCACGATCACCCAAATGGCGTCGTTTCCCTGTTGTGATCTAGGCAATCCGTGCACGAAATCCATCGAGATATCATCAAACTTCCACTCCGGAATCGGCAAGGACTTCAAAAATCCACCGGGACGTTGACATTCCGCCTTCACCAACGCGCAAGTATTACACTTGGCCACGTAGAGGGCAATGTCTTTCTTCATACCCGGCCACCAGAAAAGTTTCTTCATGTCCATATACATTTTAGTGCTCTCCGGGTGGATCGAGTACTTGGTATGATGCGCCTCGTACATCAACTCCGCCCGTAGAGTGCCAATGTTTGGGACGCATAATCTGCCCTCTTTCCGCATAAGGCCATCTTCGAAGGAGAAATCAGCGTTTAACCCATCAACGGTTTCCGCTTTATAGCGTTTCATGCTCTCATCCAGCTCCAATGCCTGTCGAACTCGGTCGACAAGGTCGTATTGAACCTCCGTCCAGTTCAAGCATGCTGAAGTAGACGCTCTCCTATCAATGCAAATGATCTCCATTTCTTCCAGTTCGCGGATTAGACGCTCATCGTGCATCAAAATCCAATTTGCTTGAGCGGGAGCCCGACGACTCAACGCGTCCGCAACTACATTTCCCTTTCCAGGAGTATATTTGATGTCGAAGGTGTAGTCCCCCAGGAACTCCATCCACCTCCTCTGACGCATATTCAACTCCCTTTGATCCAGCAGGTACTTGAGGCTCTTGTGGTCGGTAAAGATGTCGATCTTCACACCATACAAATAATGCCTCCAAAGCTTAAGAGCAAATACCACGGCCGCTAGCTCCAAATCATGGACCGGGTAATTCCTCTCATGAACCTTCAGTTGCCGGGAGCCGTAGGCAATTACCTTTCCGAACTGCACTAGGACACAACCCAAGCCACTCCCCGAGGCGTCGCTATAAATTTCGTAGCCTTCCGTACCACATGGCGAGCATAGAATATGCGCCGTGGTCAGACGGCTCTTCAGCTCTTCAAAAGCTCGTGCGCACTCGGGCGACCAAATGAACTTATGATCATTCCTAGTCAGTTTAGTGAGAGGAAGTGCAATTCTCGAGAAGTTTTCCACAAAGCGCCTATAATAGCCGGCAAGTCCTAAGAAACTTCGGACTTCCGCTACGTTTTTCAACAAAGGCCAGGCTCGGATCGCTTCTATCTTCGACGGATCAACCGCAATTCCATCTCCACTAACGACGTGACCAAGGAATGCTACTGACGGTAGCCAAAACTCGCACTTGGAGAACTTGGCATATAGTTGACTCCTCCTCAAGGTGCTCAGAACTGCGTGCAGATGCCCTACATGCTCCTCTTTCGACTGAGAGTATACCAAAATGTCGTCGATGAATACGATCACAAATTGATCCAAATACTCCCGGAACGTTCTGTTCATTAAGTCCATGAATACCGACGGTGCATTAGACAGACCGAGCGGCATCACCGTGAACTCATAGTGCCCAAAGAAGGTACTGAACGCTGTCTTTGGAATGTCACATTCCCTTATCCGCAGTAGGTAATAGCCGGACCTTAGGTCCAGTTTGGAGTATACCGTCGACCCAACCAGTTGGTCGAATAAATCATCGATTCTTGGAATCGGATATCGGTTCTTCTCGGTCAACTTGTTTAGCTCTCGATAATCAATACATAGACGCAAGCTCCCGTCCTTCTTTTTCACAAAGAGGACCGGTGCACTCCAAGGCGATGAACTTGGACGTACGTAGCCTTGCTCTAGCAGCTCTTGCAATTGAACCTTTAGCTCTGCCAATTCCTTTGGCGATATCCGGTACGGTGAGCGGGCCACAGGTTTGGCACCTGGCACCAACTCGATACAGAAATCAATCTCCCGATAAGGCGGAGCCCCAGGGAGTTCGTTAGGAAACACGTCGGCGTACTCCGCTACAACTGGGACATCACACAACCTGGGCTTTGGCTCTGAAGCCTCCAACAAGGTGAAGAACAACTCGGCGCCTTTTCTCACCGCCTTAACCACTTGGAGAGCAGACATCAGCGTCTTGCTCGCTCCTCGCATACTGGCAAATGTGGTTTCTCCATCGGTGTTCCTTCCCAGAGTGATCTCCTTTGAATTGCAATCTATGCATGCTCGCTGATCCGAGAGCCAGTCCATGCCGAAGATCACATCGAATTCAGCTAACGGTAATAACGACGCTTCCAAGTCGAAATCCTGACTTCCGATCTGCACCTTCATACGGCTCTTCCTATCCGCACTCATGCGAGATCCATTGGGTAGAACTACTTCCAATCTATCCTCTACGAAGGTAGACGGCACTCTGATTCGCACCACGAAGTCCTCAGACAGAAAAGAGTGCGATGCACCCGTATCAAATAGAGCTCTCGCCGGATAGTTGAAAATTAGGACAAAGCCTAATTGCACACGAATAAAACATACAGTTGCACAACAGTATAATCACAAATAGCTATGTAAAAGCTAACTTTTAATTCATACCTGTGACGACATCAGTTTGTCGTATAGCTTCTTGCTGGCCAAGCGAATAGACTCTCGGCTGAGTCGGAATAATGTGCTGGGAAGCCGAAGATTCCGCAGCTTTACCCTTTTCCGCAGCACGAGCATAGTCTAACGCTCGGTTCTCTGCCTTCGGGGGACCACTTCGACACACCGCGGCCTTGTGTCCCACCTTCCCGCAGGTGAAACACGTGATAGGACCCCGCACAGTCGTTGCTCCCAAAACATTTGAGCGAGTTTGCTCCGCCGATTTGAACTTCCTTTTGTTCTTTCTGAACTCTGACTTGGACTGAGAGGCCAGCACATGAAACTCAGGTTTCTTTGTCACGGCTTTTGCTTGTACCCTCTTCATGTCCAACTCTAGGGATCTGGTAGTTTGGACCATCACATGGAAACCTAACGTCATTGGGCCTGCAGGGAGCAGCCTCAACTCGTCCTGAAGACCTTCATAGAACTTGTTCGTCTTTGTCTCTTCATCTTCCATCATAGGCCCCGCATATCGACCCAGTTTAGTGAACTCGCCTTGAGTTAACTTCAGAAACTGGTTCTGCAATGCGATGCGTTGGGCAGAAGGAATATACCTTTGAATAAATGACTTTGAGAACTTCGCTATCGTGATCTCGGTAATCTCCTTGCCTCCAAACTTGTGCACTTGCTGTTCGGCCCACCAACGCTCTGCCTCTCCATTAAGGAAGAAGGTGGCTAAAGTGACCATCATAGCTTCTTCTATTGCTGTCGCCTTTAGAGTTTTTCTAACCGTTGACAGCCAGTCATCCGCTTCCGTTGGGGATCCGGTCCCCGAGAAAGTTGGAGGGTGGAAGCTTAGAAAGTGTTGCAGTTGTTGATCACGCGCTCGCGCAATGGCTACACACTCTACAGGATGCTCCACCCTTTGCACCACCACAGGTTCCACTGCAGCCACTGGCACAGGGGTCTCAACCCTCGGTTCCACCGCAGGTTCCACTGCAGGTTCGATCACCGGGGCCGCATCTGTATTAGGCGTAGCAGGTTGTGCAAGCCTTTGCGGTTGAGCATTGATCATCGCGAAAATAGCTTCTGCGATTAACCTGATCATCTCAGCAGGAGGAGTGGTCGCTGGCACTTCAGCAGACCCACTACTTTCAGCAGTGTTACGGGGTTGAGACGGCCCCGCACCACTCCTAGTCACCTATAATCGTGTAAGACACAATTTAGTGACTGAAAACATAGCAAACAACAATCATGGAACACTCAGGTTCCGCAAACAAGTATGTTTTTTCCATTCCTAAGTGGACATTCTTATTAGTTTTTGTCGTTTTAGGTGAATGCACATCCCGTCCACACCACCCCTTAAAAGGAATTCGTCCCGAATTCGCTAAACTACGGATCGGCGCCTTAAGTCCGATACCAAATTGTAACACCCTGCCAGTACAAATAGTATAACAGTAGGTCCGGCCGGGACCCCACTCCATACAAACCACACTAGCTAGGAGCTAAAAGGTGATAAACAGAAAGAACTACAACATAGTATACTAAACACTAGCGGAAGCATAATGATTTAACATTTCATTTAGAACTGTCCACTATCATAGGAATGAAACCATAAAATAGAGTTACAGCCTTAAGGCCTTACATTCACCAATGTACAAAACTCAGAACATACTTCGGCACGCAGGCCGGCAATACATGAGAAAGCAGAAAAGGGAGGCTGGCCTTCAAGGGCCAACTCAGCAAAAGGGCCACCGCCCGCTATTTCCCACTAGGCTCACCTGCACCTGCATAAGAACATTCCACCAAGCGGTGGCAAACAAAGTAACGGTCAGCACAGCTGACCAAATTATAACGACCCCACCCCTTTCCCGGGGTGGCGGAGCTTCTACCCTGCAAGCAAGCCATACTAGCACAAGTACTAATATAAAGAAACTGCAACTACACAAGGTGAGGTTTCAAGCACAATCAATCTTCTAGGTTGAGCATCAAAAAGGAGGGAACCTAGGTATGCACATGATGTTGGTTGGGTTCACCCGAAGGTTCCCCATGACCGCCTAAACAACCGCATGAGGCTAACAACATCAATTCCACAAAACACTCCACCGTAAGGGCCATCGCCTTAGGTGGGAAAAAGAGCTTTTGGTCGGTCTAGGTAAATCACTTTCCACGACCTCTCCCATGATCACACGGCTTCCATGAGGTAGGGACCTCTTACCGATCTGCATGGAAACGGGTTCGGTTTAGCTTTGCCCGTGCTCTAATCGTCGCAATCTAACGCACGACGCAGGTATGGCTTCACCTCGGCCCGTAAGGGTTTAGCACTTTCAAGTGCTACACAATTTATAAGTTACGCACCTAACCCCTTCGCAAGGATCTAGGCTTCACAAATACTCAACAAGGGAGGTACAATACGCTCTGCATCAATTTCGTGGTGAAGGTTTGCCTTCATCCAATCTCAAAGCATGGGGCTTTCGTTAGGATCTTCACAAGACGCCTACACTTAATTCCCACAATACTATAGATGATTTCACGGAGTCATTCTCCGGCACGCATTCTAGGTCTAACCTAAATGCAACGTCGCAAATCAAGCATCGCCGATTCGAGCTCACGGCCACGAATAGGCTTCGCACACAATGCCTAAATCCGCACGACTACCGGATTTTCTACTTGCAATATGCCGAGGGCGGACACAATCTACCCGGAGTTCCGAAGAACTTGAGGAAATCCTACACTTCACCCATTTGGTGAAAGGGATTCCTCATGCAAGCATAGAGAAATGAAGGAGAGGACAAATGACAAGTCCAAAAAACAGGAGGAAGAATCGTTACCCTAGGAGTGTTCTTCTTCGCCATGGATCCAAGATTCTAGACGGAGGGAAACGACTGCACCGGGCTGCACTCTCCAGATCTGGAAACGGCTCGCGAAACGGAGCTCCGGAGCTCCGTCAATGGCGGGATCTCTCCTTCTTCTTCCTTGCCACCTTCTTCTTTCTCTAGGTTTGGAGAGAGAAAGGCTTAGAAATTATGAGGATTAACCTCCTCTCATCAGCCCTAAAGACCTCCAGCATCTAATCCTAGCCATTGGATCAGATTCCAAAAGATTTGGACGGACCGATCTCCTTCTCCGCTCAAATTCGCGGGGCAGAATAAACAGGGCGCACGATCACAGGCGCACGATCACTGGTCGTGCGCGAAGAGGAGAAATGGTCGTGCGCACTACCCGAGACAGAACTCCAATTCCTTGCGAATTAACGCACGATCATTGGCGCACGATCACTGGTCGTGCGCGAAGAGGAGAAATGGTCGTACACAGAGAACTGCTATGGAATTTTTTAGCCTATCCCGAGCGCTGCACTACCACTCCGCCTACCTCGTTGAACTACGATTTTTGGGGTGTTACAGAAAGCTCCACCTCCGGCCATGGCAACTCACCGAAATACGCGCCACCAAGCTCCCACACAGGTCTGATCCGCCTCCTCTCCCTTAGTGCTAGATCTTTTCAAAATTTGGGGCTTGATCCGTGCTCAATTGGGCTCAAATCGTGCTTCCGAAAGGGCTCGGTTTGAGCTCTCTTTCCCCTCCTCAAAACTCTGACTCTGACCACCTCCGGCCGACCAACCACCCCCTATCGCCGGCTACCACCTCAACAGAGGTGGTGGTGGCATTGGCTGGCCAGGAAGCGGCACAGGTGGCTGGGAAATCATCCCACAAAGAAGCCCAGGACAGGCTGTCGCGCGTCGTCCGTCCAACGGGGACGATGACCAAGAACCGTCAGATTTGTCGTGATCAGCAAGATTTACGTGATTATGTTATATGTTATAATGTTATTTCATTTTGAATCCAGAGTAAATGATTATGTTATATTCTTATTTAATTAATTCGTCGACCTGAGTAGAAGAAATTCACTGAACTAATAATTGAGTTCGTCGAACGGAACCCGGAATTCATCAAACGGAAATCATTCGTCGAACACACTCTGGTGTTCGTCGAACTGATTGTTGAGTTCGTCGAACCGACCCCGGAGTTCGTCGAATGGAATTAATTCACCGAAATAATAGTTGAGTTCGTCGAACCCGGAGTTCGTCGAACCCGGAGTTCGTCGAACGGAGTTAATTCGCTGAACTAAAAGTAATTCGTCGAACGCACTGAAGCACGACGTTCGTCAAATGCAGATCATAATTCGTCAAACACACTGAAGCACGGCGATCGTAGAACGTAGAACATAGTTCATCGATCGCAGAGCATAATTTGTTGAACGCACTGAAGCACGGCGTTCGTCGAACGCAGAACAGAATTCGTCAAACGCAGATAGGATTTCGTCGAACGCAGAGACTTGTATTTTATAATAATTATTTTCTTATTACTGGCTGTAGTTAAAAATAATTATAAGAAATACTTAGGGCCCTCTATAGAAAAAGTGGTCAACACCAATGTTGTATCCCTTGGAGTCTAGTGTATTTTAAAATTTATTTCACCCCAGAAGGAGTTATGTAGCTCCTTATAGGTCCATTTTGGTGGGACTGGTCCCTAGTGTAGGACAACCACCATATCTTGAATAACTTTTGATTGGTTTATGGGATTGACTTGAAAATTGAAATATAGGCTATTTACACCTACACACACATCATATCCAAAAATGGGAATTTTAGGAGAACATGTTATAAGATTTTTGTAATAATTTCATAAATCAAATATTAATTAATTATTAGGCCAAATGACCTCCAATGCCCTCCAAATTTTGGTGGGTACTTCTTAGGATTATCACATGACCCTGGTAAAAATCTCAGCCCAATTAGGACTGATTTGGTTGGGTAATTTGTCAACCCAAGTTAGGTCAAATTGGGTCAAAGTTAGGGCATGGTGTTTATCTTGGGGTATGGTGGTCAGAACTCATCACCATGAGTTGAAACCTTGGCCATTGTTTTAGGATCACCTAAAACACCTTCATGGGTAAGATGGGGTGGTGTAGAGGTGGATATGCCCTAGGACCCTAGTCTTACCCTTTGGGGTGCACATAGAGCTTTGTGAAGGACATGTGGTCAAAAGCTATGGAATGGACATGGAACCTAGGAGATATGTTCATGGGATGTATTTATGCCCTAGGGAATTTTGAGAGAGTTTTAGGAGAATTTATTCCCCCTAAATTAGGTCATAAACCCGTTAGGGAAATTTCTTATAAGAGACAATCACATGCTCAAATGATCTTGGATGATGATGAAACCTTGGTAGTGCCTTTGTAATCATATTCTAGACCTCTAGTAATTTTTGTGAAATTTATTAGATGATTTAACCAGTACATCATTTACAAGGCACTTATTTTGTCTCAATCTTAAGAAATATAATTAGGGGTCCAAAACTCTCTGGAAAAATGTGCAACTTGGTGATAGACATTTCAGAGCACTAGGAAGCTCTGTGAATTTTTATATAATTTTTGGAGATTGTTATCAGTAGGCTACTTCACAACATGTGCAAATTAGGAATTATTTGGATTAATTATTTCAGTAAAAAAATGATTCCCATAAATTGTGAAACTCTGTAATTAAGCTTTTCTGGACACAATAGAGGTCTGGTAATTTTTCCCTAATTTTGGCATAAGTATTCTTGGTAGTTCCTTCATAAATCTTCAAATTTGGATAGATGATAAATATTGAAAACAGAGGACATTTCCTTACTGTAAAATTGTGATATTCATTACTTACTGATATTTTGGCATGATAGATTTATCTTAATTTTATGAGATCCATACCATAAGAATACCTTACACTTCATGCTCATATTCATACTTGGCAAATATTGGAGAAATGATAATAGATGCAAAAAATTAAGGAAAATATGAATCTCTGGATTAAGTTTTGAAACATCATGATAGACCTCCAGTAAATATCTTAAGTCAGTTGGATGAATATTTGGAGTATCTCTACTTATAAGCTTCATATAGTTAGTTTGGTCTGCGTATAGTAAAAATGTGAAATTTGGATAGTTAGGGGCCTACCAAGTGGAAGTGGCAAAGTTGGTGTACATGGTCAGGTTGAAGAGATTGAAGGTCACCAAAAGGAGTTTAGGTGATGAGGGTGTGCTTGGTGAGTTAAGGGTAAAGTTGTGCTCGGGATTGACGAAGGATCGTCTTTCCCCTAGCGGGTCATAAAATACTTAGGGTAATCCAAGTGTAATAACAAGGAGGGTGTTCTTATTGGTAGATAACAACAACACTAAGTGTCTTGAGAAAGGGAACATTGGGGTGTCATCCCATTACAGTTCCTGGTACCGTAGCGAGCCCCTTACAGGGTAATCCTCGGGAAGTCCAAGATTAACCATAAACTGTAGGAGTAAGATGTTGTACAATATTAACTTAACAATACACACACCCACACCCCGTGGTTATGGGAGGTTAGTTGGTTTGGTTTTACGAGCGGTAGGCTAGGTGGTTGAAGCAACGGACTAGTTAGTCCGGTGAGCTTGTGACTCAGTAGTGTTTGTTGGTACGGACAGGTTGGTCCGGCGAGCCGGTGGCTCGGAAGGTTATTGATAACGGGCAGGTTAGCCCGGGGAGTTTATGGATCGGGATATAGCAGAACATGTTTGCATGTGCATAAAGGTGGTGGGTCTCCGGTATTGGACAGTCGTTCACACCGATGTCAATACGTTGACTCGGCAAGTGTGGAATTTGCACTTAGCCATGAAAGTCTGGTGGTCCAGCCAGTAAGAGTATGCAGATGCTCCGTGGTTTTGTGTTGAGGCGTACGATAGGTCTAGGTTAGGTAGTGTTAATACCAACCTAGATGTGGGCGAGGCCCAACCCACCGCTTCCGTTTGCCACTACGGGAGTATCCTGGGAGTTTTGCTAGCTCCAAAAAGGGGGAACTAAAGGTCTGTGCGCATAAAGTCGAAGTGTGTGAGTTGCACTTATATGAACATAGCATAAACAGCATACCTTGCATGTCATGGCATAAACATTGCATTTCAACCCCTACCCCTATCGTATAAGTCGGTTATGGGACTTCTTATACGATAGGCCTTGCTAAACGACCCCTTGGTCTATAGGTTTGTGTGGGCATTCCTATAAATTAACGGTTACTTTTCCTTACTTTTCTATTATATACATGTCTTTACTTACTGCACTTTATATATTCTTTACCTCCTCTTACTATGCTCTTTTACTGTTTCAATTATCTATATACACATGTGTAGTTGTAGATATTTCCTGTAGACAAAATCCGTCGTCATCTGCTTTATTTTATACCCCTTGCTGTCCTCCGCTTCATCCTCCCACATGGTGCCTAGAAGCCATTGGGGGTGGTGTGGGGAACATAAGGCTTAGTCTTTTTGACTAACGGTCGGTGGACCATATCATTTTATGGGATCGAGGAGACGCAGCAACACCAGAGGCTGGTGCAGACGGAGGCGGGCCAGTCTAGTACAGGAGCACAGGATTCAGGATCAGTGAGTGATTAGTAGTTAGCTTTCGCGAGTGATCTTGTAGTGAGGACATGATGTACAGGGCATGAGCCCTTTATTATTATAACCCTTGTTATTTCAGTTATACCATGTGGACATTTATTATATATAGCATTTGATTGTGGACTTGAACTTCATTTTGTTCGTTTATGCTTTTCTTCTTCCGTGATCGATATGGCCGGCAGGATCGGCGTTTTGTAGTGGCGACCTTTCCGAGTGAATGTGTCTCATCGCAAAGTGGCGGTTCTGGGCATAAGACCCGGGTTTTTGAAAGAAAAAAAAGGGGCCTTACATATCATACTTAAACCTTAGAACATAATTTGCAGACCCTTATCATATAAATTAGTATGAGCTCTTCTATATGATATGTTATTATTCCGTAAACCTTAACTTATAAGTTTGTATGAGCATTCATATAAGTTAAGGTACTCATGTGATGGTAGTATACTTTACTTGTTACTATACCTGCGCCACACTGCTTTACTTACTACTTTTACTGCTTACTACTGCTTACCTGCATATACCTACTAGTATAGTTACCTGGTCATGTATATGTTGGAACATGGTCTTCCGCATCTCCTAGGTTTGAGAATAACAAATTCTATGTGTATTTGATCTTGTGTGTTTAATTGTGCAGGATAACAAGTACACATGACTCAAGGATAACATAAGAATGCTGTGCCAAAATTTGAAGCCAAAATTCCAACATGCCCGCTAGCACCGGCGCTAGCGCTAGCGCAGGCGCTAGCGCGGACTTGAGAAAATCTCAGAAACAATTTTAGAAGGTGTTAACGCCAGGCGATAGCAGCTAACGCAGGCGGTATCTACTAGCGCTGACGGTAGCGCGGAGCACAAGAGGAATGGAGAAATTGTTTCCCCGGATTAAAGATTCTCGCGCGCAAAATATTACTTAATATGGGATAGCGCCGGCGGTAGCACTAGTGCAGGTGCTAGCGCTGAGGCTATAAAAAGGACCCATTGGCTCCGTCTTCCTCACTCTTCTATAACCCTAAACTCCAGATCTTCGTGCCACATCATATAGAGGAAGGTTCAGAGAGATACTCCCACCAAAAGCTTAGAGAGAATTTCTGAGGGAGGACTTCTTTCGCTTCATCCGACCGGCGACCGCTTCAACAACGCTTATACTACAGCGGTCCAACGTCTCCAACTTCAGAAGTTCTTAGAGGGAGTTTTTAATATTGATGTTTTTATTTTCACATCTTTATTCTTGTAATCGTTAGTGAATTCGCCTCGTGTTGGCGACTAGGTCTGGGTAGGACTTAGGGCTGAAATTCGCCTCGTGTTGGCAACTAGATCTAGGCTAGGTCTAGGGGGTGCTCGAGGCCACATCCGGGGAAGGGTTGGCTAGAGCGGCTTGAGGCCGAATCCGGGGAGGATAGGCTAGGGCCACCAGTTCGTGGGGATACGAGTCGGGATAGAAAACAAAAAGAGTTTTATTATTCGCCTTCGATTTCTAGCGTCATAGAAATCTAGTTTTGTAATCATTTTTATTAATAGTAAATCATGTCTCTTTTGGTGTAATAAAAATGATTTGTTCTTCATTTCTCTAAATTGTTTATTATCCTCTCTTTCATTATAAAACAATTTAGATCGTTATTCAAAATCACTATTTTGATCCCTTATTATTTCAAGTATTACAAAATATAAGTAAAAGTTTTTAAAACCCTTATTCACCCCCCCCCCCCTCTAAGGGCGCCTACCGATCCAACAGTATATACTTGCTAGTATAGATTTCCTTGTCACCTGCATATTGTTATGACTATTTTTGTTGTCCTCTGATTCCTTCCTCCCGCTCGGTACCTAGGAGTCGCGGGGGGAGGCGGGGACAAAATCGGCTTAGTCTTATGACTAACGGTCGATTGTGACCGTAGGAGTCCGAGGAGCTCGAGCACCAGCTGGATGCGGTGGTAGGACTTGAGAAGCAGATGTCGCGCACTACATCTACTAAGAGTCAGGTGATTGATGATGAGAGTGTTTAGCTTCCGCATAAAGATGTTGAGAGAGAGTGACTCTTTGTTATTTTCATTTAGCTATGTATCGGGCATAATCCCTCACTCTCCTTTTGTGCTCATTGTTGGACTGCTTATATACATTTATGAGATTTTGTGATGGTGGACTTGTTCAATTCTTTTACATGCTTCAATTCTCTATTTTCCTAAAGGGTAAGTGATCGTACTAGCCGGCAGGATCGGTGTCTTGCGGTGGAGGCTAACCCGAGTGTTGGTGTCATCCGTAAGGCGGCGGTTCTAGGCATAAGGCCCGGGTAACCCTCCTAGTAAGGGGGGAAGGGTCTTACAAACTGGTATCACTTGACAAACAATCATAATAGAAAGAAGTCCACAACACTATGCCACCCCGCTCGAGCTTTAGTTTGCGGACAAACTAAGCAGCAAAAGCTATGGCGTGCCCATGTGAAAAAATCACAGAACATAGTCCATTTAAGAATTGAGTTAGGTCAATTCAAATACAACATTACTTTTGTGTAGTCCCCACAGTTCACTGATCCACGGTGTGTTGTCCCTCCTCCTCTGATTGCCACCCCTTTTCAGCAGACGGAGTTGGGGCAAACTCTGATGGCTATTCTGGATTCCTTCAGAGCTCAAAAAGTTTCGGCCGCACAGCCGAACGCCGGATCAAATTGGCTAAATGCCTTCAAGAGTTTGGCTCCCCCAATGTACCATAGAATAGAAAACGCAGTAAAGATGGAGGAGTGGCTTGATTCTATTCAGGAGATGCTTGTTGAAGCTAGGAAAATCCCGACTCCAAAATTCGGATCAATGCAGTCGGAGGCTACTCGCCTAACGGTCTGACCAGACGGCTTGACTGGCAACGACGAAGGAACTAGTACGAAAACATCAGGACCCCAGGCGCTGCAGTAGGGAGGTCCCACCATGTACCCGAAAGCTCAGAAGAGACTTCCCCTCCACAACCAAAGATGGCCGAGCATGGTACGTGGAAGGCACCGACTTGGAGAGTATCAAGAGTAATGGCCAAGGATGACGGGTCCGAGAATTCAAAAGTTGGGTTCCGAAAGCTCAAGTTCAGGTGCTAATACAAGTACCCATGTGGTCCAATTTATAGGATAACCAAAGGGGAGGGGGGGGACTATTTATAGCCCTAACCCTTCCAGGCGACTACGAGACATTGAGGCGACCTCGCTTGAAATGGGCGAGTATCACCTATGATCACCCACCTTTTGGCGAGTATAAGGGGCTGCTCGCACATGCTCGCCTATACTCGCCCGGGACTTCTGTTGCTCCTACTAGCTGGTCTATCTTGAATCTTCGGCTTCGGGCTTCTGCCTACATGGCTTTGGATGGGCCCCACCCTCGGAAAATAAGGGTTGTACACAATCCCCGCTTTTTGCGAGTAACGCATTTGCTCGGATAGAATCATCCAACCTTTATTCGACGAGTTGTCACACTGGCGAGCATCAGGATATAGTCGGCATCTTGCGGGCCGACGTATGGACTCAATATATAGAGGGGGAGGGGTCCCTGATGCCACTGCCTTTCTGATCTCGCTCAAGATGTCGCGCAGTCATGCCGAGGAAGCTAATGCTGACATGGCCGACCTCCTGGGATTTTTGCCGCCTCTTCGGGCACCTGCTCGCGTAGACACCGAGATCGAGGACTTACTCGCCTACAAAAAGAGGAAGAAGCTCGTCAAAGAGAAAAAGAAGAAGAAAGCTCCCATGGGGCGTGTCATCGATCCTCCCGCCGAGCAGCAGGGGGCTCCAGAGAGCACCTGATAGCTGCTCAGTGACCTGGGCCTTTCTGACGAGGGCGAGCAGCCTGCCTCTAAGCATCCTGCGCCTAAAGTCGCTCATACGGCGGACGTCATTGGGTCCCAGACCCAGACTCAACCTGATCTCGCTACTTTGCGAGGTAGGGGTTTCATACTCGCTGCCTAGGAAAAGTCATTATCCCAGTGTTGTTGGTGATGTTCTGACATCTCATCCTTTTATTCGCAGATCTGCCGTCTACTGGAGCGTCGGTCGAGCCTCTCGATGTCAACCCTCTGTGATCATTGCCAATGGTCGCGCCTGAAGCTAGGGGGATCTCCCCGTGGTGGCTCGGTGCGGGTTCTTCACCGGTGGGGGCCTTGATCGATGCGATCGGGCTTTCTTCTCGCGAGTACCAGGAGAGGGCTACTCGCGCCATCCTGGAGCTGGAGGCGAAGGTCGAGTGCTTGGAGATCAGCGAGTCCCATCGTCGACTGACCGAGCTGGAGGTGCGGGTATCCATGCTGGAAGAGTTTGATACTCGGCTGGCTGGTGCGGAATCATGCCTTCAGTCTGTCAATGACTTAGAGCGCCAAGTCGCTAGGATGGAGCATCGTCAACAGCTGCACCACGATGAGCTGGTCGGGATGTGTGCGAGCATGGGCTCAGTTGGTCAGCTGGCGAGGGTCGAGGATCAACTGCGCCAGGGTGAGGATGCGATGACCCTGGCCTTCGATTATTTCAAGCGAGCTCGCATCATAGGCTGGGTTGGGTGACATCTGAAACCTCCCGAAACTCAGGCGAACCTCCATGGTCCTTAGTAGTCTTTTTTCTTTTCCTTTATTGAGTGTAATGCCTTCTGGCGAGTATTTGTAATCAGGACAATTCCATTTATGTAATATTGTTTTGCGAGCATTTAAATCTCGCACTCCATTTCTTGTCTGTTTGTTGTGATGATGTCTGAATTTTTTCTATCTTCTTCATTTATGCGAGTATTATTTGAATGTCGCGTATATCCGACAAGCTAATTGTATGTTGATGCAGGTTCTCGCGTGCTGAAGGTAGGCGATTCGACACGTGTTGCTGCTTCGGTGGCTTTCCTTAATACTCGCCACCCCCTTATTCATAATCGTGGCGTCGTAGCCGACACGCCAAGTTCCTCGATCCCTATAAATAGTGGGGTGGGTAAGTGTTAATTTCTCTTTTGGCGATCATCTTTCCTTACCAGCGAGTATCTACCGATAGCTCCCCTTCTTGTTTTTTGATACCGCGCCCTTTCTCTTCTCTCTTCAGGATGTCTGACGAGACGACTATCCAGCGTGCGAATCAAGCGAAGAACTTCGCGGCGACGTCCTTCAAGAAGCCTATTACTCTGCATAAGGACTTGGATGAGTTCTCCAAGAATTACTTGTCCCTAGGGTATGTCGCTAGGCTTCCTCGCCAAAGCGAGCGACTAGCACCTTCTTATCCACCGAGATGGTCTTCCCCATCCCCCACTTTGAAGTCGGCCTGCGACTACTATTGTGGACAGAATTATGTCCGATTCTGCGCTACTTTGGGATAGTCTCTGCCCAGATTAACCCCAATGGCATTGCGGTGATCATTGGGTTCCTCTGCTTCCTGCGAGAAGAGAGGATTGCCTTTGATCTCTTTGTCTTCAGGAGGGTCTTCTCTTTCATGGGTACCGGCGAGGCTGTCATCTTCCTCTGCATCCATGTCTGCTCGCTAGTCAGCGCGGCGAACAAGAACGACCACTGGGGCGAGCAGCTGATCGTCATAAGTGGGGACTTTGAGGCCATCCCAAGCTCATCCTTCCAGCCTCCGGAGAGCACCTTCATTGTTCCCTATCTGGAGGGATCTCGGGAGGAGCTTCTCGACTCCTTAAGGAATCGTCGCTTCGACGTAGTCTTCTGGCGAAGGCGAGTATATGTACTCGCAGAGGTCTTCCCGGGTGAAGGTAGTCTTCTGAGCGAGTATCTGTTATACTCGCCTTTTGTTTTTAGCCGTCGATTAATTGCTTATCTTTTGCCTTTTGCAGCTATTCACACTTTGTCATGCGAGCCTCTCCCCATGGCGAAAGTGGTAGCGCCTTCCCAAGGGGGCACAGGGACCTCGTCGGCCAGGTTGGGAGCTCCTCCCCAATCGGCTCGTTGCAGGGCGGCGAGGATCCGGTGGTTGCTAGCGTGGAGTCCGGGACATCGAAGAAAAGGAAGGGCAAGGGCAGAGACCCCAAACCCGCGAGGAAGAAGAAGCAGGTCACGCATAGGGACCTGGAGGCGAAGGCGGATCTTTCGGAGGCTAGCGAGCCCCACAGCCATCCGCTTTTCATTGAATGCGTCCGTAGAGAGGATACATATGGTCGCCCGCTGGTGAGCTAAGCAGAGCGCGCCCACGAGGTCACCCTCAACACCAACCTCCCCTCCTGTTCGGAGTATTGGGAAGATATAGGCGAGGCATTCGATGTAATGTTCAAACTCTATGGTCACGCGAATGCCGAGGTTCTGCATGAGGCATCCGCCAAGTATCTGGCCCACCTGAGCTCACGCTCTATACTGCGATCTGCCGAGCTGTGTCATGCGACGGCGAGGCGGTTGCTCGAGTACGATCAGATGATCAAGATGCAGGGCAAGAAGCTCGTCTCCTTAGGGCTACGTGTCGCCAAGTGCGAAGAATATGAGGTACTCGCTCGCCACTTTATTCGCTTATGGTATACTCGCCTATTGTGTTGACAATCCCACTAACCCTTTCTTCTCAAATTTGCAGGCTGCCGAGCTGGAAACGGCGAAGAAGGCATCCCAGTAGGAGAAGGAGCTGGAAGACACTCGGCTGGCCTTGGAGGCTGCCCAGGTCCGCATTGTCGTGCTGGAAACTCGCCCTACCGAGCAACAGCCTTCGGAGGCGGGCCCCTACAGGGTCGGGAACCAGATCAGGATGCACGGCGATGAAATGTCGCACATCCGTCAGGAGATTGTGCGAGCAACCGGGAAGGCCGTCCTAAGTCGGTTTAAAGCTGAAGGCCACTTGAAGCCAGAGGCGATGGACCTGACTGTGGTGGACATCATCCCGGCGCTGCTCGCCTAGGAATCCGCCTCTCCTAGGCGAGTCCCTTCACCGTCTTCCAGTGATGCCGAGGACGAAGACTCAGAGGACGAGGATGGCGAGGAAGACGTTGACGTTGATGGCGAGGACGAGGATGATGATGGAGGCGAGGATGACACATTTTATCCAGGGCTCTTTTTTGATAGCTCAAGGACATGTACAACAATTTTTGAAGATGTTATTAAAAACATGAAATGAAGACAAATTTTTTGCTCGCCTTTTTTCTTCTATACTCGCTTTTTATCTTGCAAGTTAATTTAGGTTCAAGGTGAGGTTGAGTGCTCGCTAGGCTCTTAGGCTCGAAGCGAGGTCGAGTGCTCGCTAGGCTCCTAGGCTCGAGACGAGGTTGAGTGCTTGCTCGTGCTCGCACCTGCATACTCGCATATACATACCCGCTCCTGCATGCTCGCCTCTTTCAGAATTATTAACAGAGCTGAGCTGCGAAGGACACATGGAGGGGGTCCTAAGGGACATGCTCTCAAGGCCTTTTCTTGTACCTGGTGAAGGATTGCCAAGATGTTTGCAATAATGGAGTTAAGAGGAAAGAAGGTATGGAATGACTGTCAGGCGGGTCCTAGGGGACACATCATCTCGAGGTCTCCATCCAACCATAATGTTGAGTGCTGACAAGAGATCGACAAGTAGGGAATGGCAGTCGGGGAGGTCCGAGGGTGTAACGGCCCAAAATGTGAAGTGATGTACAAAAAAAATAAAACTCAATTTAAAATGTTATATATCCCCTATGATGATAATAAAGATATTTAGTGTCGATTCGGTGTCGCTTTGAAAATTTGAGTTCGAACTCTTCTAAATGTAGTGGCACTCAGAATTATTTTGGTGGAATGTGTAGCAATCTATTTTATTGTATATCTTTAAGAATATCATATTGGTACATCCTTGTGAATAAGGAGGTTGCTGGATTAGTGGGCCGACTGTCCAGGTGATGTGCTTAATTAACAAATTTTAGGCACAGTTGAGGTGATGAATTACATCTTAATGAGTTGTAAAAACTTGATTCATTGGGCTTTAAAGAGAAGTGGTGGGGGAAGAAATAAAATAAGAAGATTTGATTTTCTTTTCCGGTATTCGCGGCTGCTGTCGACTCTCCAGCTTGCGCTCTCGTTCCCATATCAGCTAGGGTTCACTGAGATTTCTTTCTCTCCCTCCTCTTCTTCTCTCCCTCTCTGAATATTTTACGATATCGGGTGGCATTTTTCTTCCTGCTACTGGAATTGGAGTTTGGCACAGTTTTGCTGGAGTTCGGGTTCATTTGAGCTTGTGTGTTCGTATTGAATTGGTGCCCAGATCGTCTTATCTGCACTGTGAGCCCCTCCTTTCTCTTTCTCTCTTATATTTAATTACTGATTTATAGAATGGTTATGGCTTTATCGATTCCTGGTTTGGGGGATTTCATGAATCATGACCTAGACATCTGCACTGTTTTCCTTGGCCTTGGCCGGCTAGGGTTCTGGTAAGGTTGATATGGGGCTCTGCTTTGCTTGTGTTGTTTAGTTGTGTTATCAGGGAAATCAAAGGACTCATGTTACTTGTTTTTCTATTTCGGAATATTGGGGGATTCCTGTAGTGTTGTTATCATTTCCATTTGTGAAGGGAATTCTTCTTACTGTTAACTGCTATTAGTATTGTTTTGTTGGGGGATTCATTGTTGTTGTGGTTGGTTGTTGCTGTGTATCTTTCTAGTTAAAATTGCTATTAGGAAATTTTGGGCTTTGCTTAATTCCTGACCAGCTGCTGTGATTTGAATAGTGAGTATATATATTGGGTGTTAATTGGTTAAAACAGTGGGTTGAATTGAGTTTTATCATTGATTTGAACCTGTCTCTTTTATGGTTATGTGAGTTAGAGGGTTGGGTAAGTAGCTTCCAAATGATGTCATCAGGTAGTCAATATTGTCGTTATCGCAAGGTGCAACCCCGATATATATGACCCTATATGATACGATTCCTATACAGATATCGCGAAGGATGGCATCTTAAAATAGGCGTGGCAACGACATGAATTGCTATAAAAGAAAAGAACGACTGATGGTGAGAGCTACCCGTTTAATATATGTTGTACTTATTTTAATTTACACTTTCAAGAAGCTAGATTACATAGTTCTTTGCATATGATCGCATGAATTTATTGTATGTCACTGATACTTATTGTCGCTTTATTGTATGGCCTTGACAAAAGCAAACAGGCGATTCATTTCTGAGGGGATTAATAAATAAACAACTCCTAAGTCTAAATAAGAACTATATATGGCTAACATAAATGAAAATGCACCGATGCATGGATATGTTAAGGGTACGACTGAATGTAAATGCGCATGAAAAAAATTGATGATTGCCAAACTAGTCGGCCGAAAGGCATAGACGCGTGTTGAACGTACTGGTTTTGGATACTGATGACCCGGAGGGGTCGGGCCCAAGGACTGAAATACTGAAAATGAATATGATGTTACAACAGTTACCCTTAACATAACCTAACTGAAAGATGAAAACTTAAACCAAAGATGAGAAATGATATAGAAGTACCGATACACTGATATATTGAATATTCTAATATATTACATTGCTACATTGCTACAAATACTGATATGATAACCGGTTCATACTTTGATTACTTGTACTGTTATACTGATAAAAGGTTGCATAGCTTTCTTACTTACACTGCCTCTATGATATAGATACTGTTATGATCCAATAATTGTTTCTACTATTTTAGTACTACTAACATGTTCATACAGTGATATTGTTATTTCATAACTTCAATACGGATACAGAAAAATGGTTAGAATGCAAAATATGTTATGCTATGTGTAAGTTTTTCCTATTTGTATACAACAATGAAAGGGGTATATCCTCACTTAGTCATATTTTTATGACTAAGCCTGTCATCAATTTTGTAGGTACCCAACGTGACTTTGGATACGCACAACCAAATGAACTGATTATGGTAGGACAGAAAAGAGTCCGCGAATAATGCAATGTATGAGAGTAAATTCATATTATGTGTTATTATTTTGTATTCACTAGCCTTACTTCAACCTGGAACACATGTTATGAACATAGCTTAGATACAGAATTATGTGGGGTCGAAATGGGGGCCTCACAGAGGGGACACACCATCCTGAGGTCGCTATCCTACTGCGATGTTGATGCTGATGAGACGATCTTTTTCCTGATATACTCAATAATCAGAGGGGATTAAGTACACCTACTCAAAGGATTGGACGAAATAATCGGAAGCGAAACGCTATGCTATGAGCTTTCGGCTCTCGAGGGCTCACGATGCCTTTATTCAAGGGTCCCCTGATAGGTTAAGTCGATCATCCCTTCGTCAAATTGGGAGGTCGGCGTCCAGACTTCTTCCTAATAATCTCTCCAGTCAGACGAGAAATGCAGTCGGAGGGTATCTACGTCCAATGTGCAAGGGGGGAGCTGATCTCGATCGTCAGTGCAGAGGCTTGGTCTTAAGAGAACGCACTACCGGGGAACTATCCCATCATCCGTTCTGGGTTTTACGAGAATCAAGTCGGAGGCCTATTTCCAACTTAACGTGGAGATCGTCTTCACCTGCTTTCTTTCCTCTCTTTTAAAGATATTTTGCCGAGGTATATACAAGAACAACTTTCAACCTCTCAAGGGTATATGACACCTTTATTCAAGGGTCCCCTGATAGGTTAAGTCGATCATCCCTTTGTTGAATTGGTAGGTTGGCGTCCAGACTTTTTCCTAATAATCTCTCCAGTCGGACGAGAAATGCAGTCGGAGGGTATCTATGACCAATGTGCAAGGGGGGAGCTGATCTCGACTATCAGTGCAGAGGATTGGTCTTAAGAGAACGCACTACCGAGGCACTATCCCATCATCCGTTCTGGGTTTTACGAGAATCAAGTCGGATGCCAGTTTCCTAACTTAGCGTGGAGATCAGCTTTACCTGCTTTTCTTCGTTTCCTTTAAAAATATTTTGCCGAGACAGATAAATGAAAGAACCACTTGCTATCCCTTGTTTCAGGGAGGTGAGAAATTTATTTATAAAAAATAAATTTACAGAAGAGGGTACACACTCCCGCTCAGGGATAAAACCTTTTCAGGTCGTCGCCGCTCCAGGTGTTCCCTAGCAGCTCCCCTTCATGATTCTGCAGTCGATATACTCCCATTATTAGTGACTCGTGAATGATGAAAGGCCCCTCCCAATTTGGATTGAGCTTCCCAATGGCCGCTGACCTTCCCGTCGTGTCTACTTTCTTCGGGATGAGATCACCTGCTTGGAAATGCTTGAGGCAGACGTGCTTGTCGAAGTGTCTTTCCATTCGACGCTTAATCTCTTCCTGCCTAGCCGAGGCTAGGTCCCGATGCTCTTCAATGTAGTCGAGGAAAAGATTCTGAGCTTCTTAGTTTTCTAGTCGCCACTCTACATCTCCATTTTCAACAGCAACCACTCTGGGGCTTCTGACTTCGAACTCTACAGGGATGAGGGCTTCGGACCCATTAGAGAGTTTGAAGAGAGTCTCTCCCATGGCCGAGCTAGGAGTGATCGGCAGAGCCCACGAGACCGAAGGAAGCTGGTCCGCCCAATTTCCTCTTAGGTTTTCGACTTTTTTCTTCAAGAGGATGATGATCAGCTTGTTGGCGGCCTCCACTTGCCCATTGCTCATAGGTTGGTGTACTGAAGCGAACCGAAGATCGGTTCCGAGCTACATGCAAAAATCTTCCAGCTCCAAGCTGGCAAATTGGAGACCGTTGTTGGTGATGATGGTGAGAGGGATCCCGAATCTACAGACGATCTCTCCCCAGATGAAGTTCTTTACGATCTGCGAGGTGGTCTTGGCCAAAGCTTTGGCCTCGATCCACTTGGAGAAGTAGTCAATCATGACGAGGATGAACTTCCTCTGGTCGCTGACTGAAGGAAAGGGACCTATCAAATCCATCCCCCAGATGATGAACGGTCATAGGGCAGTGATCGATCGAAGTAGTTGGGTCGGCTGTAGCTGAAGGGGGTCGAATAGCTGGCACTTCTGGCACTTCTTCGAGAAGACCTCCACATCCTTCTGGATAGTAGGCCAGAAGTAACCATGCCTCAAAACCTTTTGCTCCAAAGTGCGAGTTCCCGAATGACTTCCGCACTCTCCCGAATGGATCTCTTCCAACACTCGATGTACTTCGTCTTCAGAAATGCATCTGGCCAGGGGGCCCGAGATGGTCTTGAGGTACAGCTCCCCACCATGCAAAAGGTAGTACGCCGCCTTGTATCGAAACTTCCTCTGATCTCCGTCATCTGTCGGGAGTTGGCCGGAAGTCAGGAACGCTATGAACGGATCCATCCAGGAAGGGTGCTGCTCAATCTCCATAATCTCCCCTTCTTTGATGGATGGTCGAAACAACTCCGTGATGGTCCATCTAGCCCTTGGCCTATACTTGGCCAGACAGTCTGCCGCCAAGTTCTCCTCCCTCGGTACATGCTCGAAGAAGAAGGTTTGAAAACCTCCAATCAATCCTATTAATTTGACAAGATACTTCTGCACGACGGCGTCGCGTGCTTCGAACTCTCCCCGAATCTGCGATGCGACTACCATCGAATCAGTGAAAGCCCTGATATCTTGGATGCTCAACTCCTTTGCAAGACGCAAGCCTGTCAATATGGCCTTGTACTCCACTTGATTGTTCGTGATGGGGAAGAGGATCTCAACGGCTTGCTCGATCCTGGTTCCCTGTGGGCTGACAAGCACGATGCCTACTCCCACAGAGCTTTTGCCCGAAGCTCTATCCACGAACATCTTCCAAGGAACCGGATTAGAAACTTCCTCTCCCGGATCTTCTTCTACCGAGAAGTCGGCTAAGAAGTCCGACACGGCTTGTGCTTTGATCGCCACCCGGGTCGAGAAGGAAATGTAGAACTCGCTAAGTTCTACCGACCATTTCGCCAGCCTTCCCGAATGCTCCAATCCTTCAAGGATACCCTGGAGAGGGTGATCTGTCACGAATCGGATGGAGTGAGCTTGAAAATAAGGTCAGAGCTTCCGCACCGACACCACCAAGGCGAAGGCAAGCTTCTGTTGGAGTTACCATTGTGATCTAGAAGTGGTCAAACATGTAATATCACTGCCAACGCGATATGAGCCTGCAGGGTCGCACATAAGAGCATGTGGAGAAGTTGGAAGATTGACTGTGTTGGTAAATGTTACCAATCATCATAATAGAATGGGGAAGTCCAGCAATTGTTGCTGTCTGAATTCGTTGGATATGACTTGTCGGATTCGTCGGAATTCGTCGGATATGATTCGTCGGATTCGTCAAATTCGTCGGATCATTCAGTGGAATCTCGACGAATTGTCACAGAGATCCTTCACTCGGCAAATGTTGCTGTCTGATTGGATTCGTCGGATTCGTCGGATCATCCCGTGGAATCTCGACGAATTGTCACAGAGATCCTTCACTCGGCAAATGTTGCCGTCTGATTGGATTCGTCGGAATTCGTCGGATTGTCCCGTGAAAACTCGATGAATGTTGTTCCGTGGAATCCCGACGAATTGTAACAGAACCCCCTATTTTGCTGTGTGGTCTGCGGATAGCGATTCTTCTAGAAGCTGTTTATCCTTTGGGTATAAATAGGACTTCTTTTAGGGTTCTCATAACTAACAAAATAGAAGCCGACGGAAGGAGTTCCGCTCTCGCTCGAACCCTATACGGAAGTGTTCGGCCGTTCTGAATCGCCTCCGCTGACCTCCTCTCCGGCGATCGTCGTCGTGTGTGTTCTTCCTGGAGCGGATCTAGCAATCCGTGGAAGTGCAAGGTGCAGTTGTTCTTCCTTCCGAGTTGCGTGCGACGTGATTTGGTGTTCTCCCGGCTCGTGTGGACTGCTGTAGAGACGTAGACATTATTCTATGTAAGGACTCACATAGCCGCTGAAGGAATCTTCTTCTTGGAGCATCTAGGTTGGATTTGATCCAATCCCGCAAAGGTAATTTCATACCTAGCATTTTGATTAACTTCTTGATTCAATATTCATGGTCGATCCGAATCTTTTGGGTTGTTTCTCTTCATTTCCGCTGCGCCTACATTTGATGTATGGTTCTAGAAAAAAAAAACCCACCAGTGGTATCAGAGCCAGGTTCAGATCATGAATGTTGTTTCAGAAGTTAGGTTATTCCAGTACGTGCAAATCTGGGTATTTGGAAGCGTTCTAAATGTCAAGATTTCTTCTTTGACCCCGCTCGCTGATCGGTCAGCGAGACCACCGCCAGGGGCGCTGCCCCTTGGACCCCGTTAGGGGCTCTGCCCCTAAGACCCCGCCAGGGGCGCGGCCCCTTGGAACCCCGCCAGGAACGTCTAGGATTTCGTGGTTATTTCTAATTGTTAGAAATTGTTGTCTCCTTAGCAGTAACCGTCCCTCAAGTGGTTAATGAACCCTTGTATTGTTTTGGATTTTGAATCCAACAATGAGAAACGAGCTTGTCTACTGCTTTAAGTCGAGTTGTCTTTGCCTTTGTCCAATGCATGTAAATCTGAAGATTTGGAAGAGTTCTAAATGTCCAGATTTAGCCCTTTCGTCTATCAAAGGTTGATAGTCTTATGTTGTGCACATAAGGGATGCATGTGGATTTTAGAAAGCTTGTTTTTCCTGTTGATGTGCACTTGATCAAATGTTGATCATGGTTAAGTGTTAACTTATTATTAAAAATTAAAATCCCTTCATAAAATATTAAGTGTTCGGATGCCTTCCGATGGATGACACTCTTCCTGCCTCGATCGATGAAGTGTGGGCTTGCCAAAGCAAGGTGCATTAATCTATCTTGGTAAGGGTGCGAGCGGATAATTGTGATATCCCACTGTCGACATCGGGTCTAACTTAACTAGGTGACCTCAAAGGTTGAGTGCCTAGAGGCATAGGGTTGGCATGCACCATATGATGGATGCGAATAAGGAGTTATTCACCAGCCATACAAGAGTTGCATGAGGATGCAATTGGCAAGCGTTGCCTACCTAAATAACCGCATTATGAGAGGAACGCCAAAGCGGACTCGTGGTGTTGGTGAAATACGGATCTTGTCCACTAAGAGAGTAGCTCGCATGGACTCTCTGAATTGATAGTGAGGGCTATCAATTTGAATAAAATAGTGGGAGTATTTAATTGAAGTCCAAATTAAAATAAATTGTATTTTGAAATTAAGGTAATGATTAAATTCTGCATGAATTCTTGTAGAATTCCATGGCAAGTGGTTCACATTCCACCTTGTCCCTGAGAGCTATCCTTGAGAAGGACAAGCTTAGTGGGACGAACTATATGGACTGGTATAGGAACCTGAGAATTGTTCTCAGGCAAGAGCGAAAGCTCTACGTCTTGGAAGAAGAAGCCCCTGAGGTGCCGACCGGGAACTCGTCCCGTGTTGATAAGGATGCTTATAAGAAGTATACCGATGACGCCTTAGACGTCGAGTGCCTTATGCTTGCCACCATGAACTCTGAGCTTCAGAAGCAACACGAGAACATGGGGTGCAAGGAGATTGACGAGCACCTAAAGAAAATGTTTCAAGGGCAAGCTCGTCAAGAGAGGTTCGATGTCACGAAGGCCTTATTTCAGTGCAAAATGGGAGCTCGAGACTCAGTTGGAACTCACGTACTCAAGATGATTGGGTATATAGAGAACCTGGAGAGACTGGGTTTTCCTCTGGGTCAAGAGTTGGCCACAGATCTTATCCTGCAATCGTTGCCGGATAGTTATGAGCAGTTTGTCTTGAACTACAACATGAATGAAATAGACAAGACACTGCCCGAGCTCCTAGGCATGTTGCGAACTGCCGAGATAAACATGAAGAAGGCCAAGCCTGCTAGTCCCATATTGATGGTACATAAAGGCAAGGGTAAGGCCAAGGGCTTCAAGAAGACGAAGGTGGGACCTAAGTCACATCTTGAGCCCAAATCTTCTACGCTGAAAAAGAAGAGCACCGTGAAGGAAGGGAAATGCCACCACTGTGGCAAGGCTGGTCATTGGAGGAGGAATTGTCCTTCGTACATTGACGGTCTGCGGAAAATGAAGGGAGGTATGACTTCCGCTTCGAATATTTACGTTATAGAGATAAACCTTTCTGCTCCTTTATATTGGGTATTGGATACCGGATGTGGTTCTCACATTTGTACAAATGTGCAGGAACTGGGAAGGAGGAGATTGCTGAGTAAAGGAGAGGTGGACCTGCGCGTCGGCAATGGAGCAAGAGTTGCTGCTGTAGTCGTAGGGGTTTACCGTCTTTCTTTGCCCAGTGGGCTTGTAATAGAACTTGATAATTGTTATTATGTTCCGGCCATAACTAGAAACATTATATCCATTTCATGTTTAGACATGATTGGATTTTCTTTTATAATTAAGAACAATTGTTGTTCTATATTTAAGAATGATGTTTGTTATGCTGTAGCTCAATTGTTTAATGGTCTTTATGTTTTGAACCTAGACCATCCGATCTATAATGTAGATAATAATAAAAGACTAAGAACAAATGACTCAAATCCTACATATCTCTGGCATTGTCGTTTGGGCCATATAAACGAGAAGCGCATATCCAAGCTCCATAAAGATGGACTATTGGACTCATTTGATTATGAATCATTCGAGCGATGCGAGTCTTGTTTGTTAGGCAAGATGACTAAAGCCCCTTTCACTGGTTATACTGAGAGGGCTGAGGATCTTTTGGGTATAATACATAGTGATGTATGCGGACCCATGAGTTCTATGGCTAGAGGTGGGTATTTCTACTTCGTTACATTTACTGATGATTTCAGTAGATACGGATATGTGTATCTTATGAAGTGCAAATCCGAAACTTTTGAAAAGTTCAAAGAGTTTAAGAATGAAGTGGAAAACCAATTGGGTAAAAAGGTTAAAGCACTCCAATCTGATCGAGGTGGCGAATACCTGAGTCATGAGTTCCGTGATCATCTGAAAGAGTGTGGTATTGTATCACAGCTCACTCCACCTAGGACACCGCAGCATAATGGTGTGTCTGAGAGGAGAAATCATACTCTGTTAGACATGGTACGGTCGATGATGAGTCATGCAGACTTGCCTGTTTCTTTTTGGGGTTTTGCTTTAGAGACTGCTGCAATGACACTGAATCGCGCTCCGACGAAAACGGTTCTAAAGACACCATATGAGATATGGACTGGGAAGCGTCCATGTATGTCATTCATTAAAATTTGGGGCTGTGAGGCATACGTACGACGTTAAATGCCTGACAAGCTGGAACCCAAATCAGATAAGTGTTATCTGGTGGGATATCCTAAGGAAACGAAAGGATATTACTTTTACCTACCATCTGAGCGCAAAGTGTTTGTCGCAAGGACGGGTGTCTTCTTGGAGAAAGAGTTCTTGTCAAGAAAGACGCAAAAGGTAGAACTTGAAGAAGTTCAAGAACCACAAGTAATGAATGAACCAGAGTTGGATTCTGAGCCAGGACTACAAGATGTTGTAGCTGGAGAACCTGCTCAAGAGACACATGTCCTACGTAGATCTGGTAGACCAAGATTTGAGCCTGAGAGATATGGATTTCTCGTGTCTCAAATAGGTAATGTGTTGCTTATGGATCATGATGATGAACCAACGACCTACCAAGAGGATATGAATGGACCGGACTCCGACAAATGGCTTGAGGCTATGAAATCCGAAATGGACTCCATGTATACAAACCAAGTTTGGAACTTGGTGGAACCACCTGAAGGGGTACGACCCATAGGGTGCAAGTGGGTCTTCAAGAAGAAGACCGACATGGATGGGAATGTACAGACATTCAAAGGTCGACTGGTGGCTAAGGGTTTCAAGCAAATTCATGGTGTTGACTATGATGAGACCTTTTCCCCTGTTGCCATGGTAAAGTCCATTAGGATATTGCTTGCTATTGCTGTGTATTATGACTACGAGATCTGGCAGATGGATGTCAAAACGGCTTTCCTAAATGGAAAACTCCTTGAGGAAGTGTATGACACAACCCGAGGGTTTTGTATCCCCAAATGAAGCCACTAAAATATGCAAGCTGAATAGGTCCATCTATGGATTGAAACAGGCCTCTAGAAGTTGGAATCTTCATTTTGATGAGAAAATCAAAGAGTTTGGTTTTGTCAAGAATGAAGATGAACCGTGTGTTTACAAGCGAATCAGTAGGAGCATTGTTGTCTTCCTGATATTGTATGTAGATGACATACTATTGATCGGGAATGACATACCTACCCTGAAAGTTGTTAAGAACAACCTAGGGAACTGCTTTTCTATGAAGGACTTGGGTGAAGCGACTTACATACTCGGTATTAAGATCTATAGAGATAGATCGAAGAAGTTGCTGGGTTTGACCCAGAGTACGTACATTGAGAAAGTGTTGAAGCGGTTCAACATGCTTGAGTCCAAGAAAGGATTTTTTCCCATGTCTCATGGTGTGAATCTCTCTAAGGACCAGTGTCCAAAATCTTGTGAAGATAAGGATCGCATGAAGTTGATTCCATATGCTTCGGCAATTGGGTCAATCATGTATGCAATGTTATGTACTCGACCCGATGTCTCTTTTGCTTTGAGCATGACTAGCAGGTATCAGTCTGATCCCAGTGAATGTCACTGGATAGCCGTAAAGAATATCTTGAAGTACTTGAGAAGGACAAAGGATGAATTTTTGGTGTATGGTGGAGAGGAAGAGCTCGTTGTAAGTGGTTACACGGATGCCAGCTTCCAAACTGATAGGGATGATTCGAAGTCTCAGTCAGGGTTTGTGTTTTGCCTGAATGGAGGAGCTGTGAGCTGGAAGAGTTCCAAGCAAGAGACAGTTGCTGATTCTACAACTGAGGCCGAGTATATCGCTGCGGAAAACGCAGCGAAGGAGGCTGTATGGATTAGGAAATTCATCGGCGAGCTAGATGTAGTTCCTAGCATTGTTGGTCCCGTAGTTCTCTACTGTGATAACAATGGTGCAATTGCACAATCTAAGGAACCTAGATCCCATCAGCGCTCCAAGCACATACTTCGGCGGTTCCATCTTATTCGTGAGATTGTCGAACGAGGAGATGTGAAAATTTGCAGAGTGCCGACTGAGGAGAATATTGCAGATCCACTGACAAAGCCTCTCGCGCAGAGAAAGCATGATGGTCATACTAGATCAATGGGTATACGATACCTGAGTGATCAACTCTAGTGGGAGTCTTGTGGGTTGCATGTAAAATATATATTATGTTGGCTGTTTAATATTTATTCATATGATGAATTGTGTACCAATTATTTCCTTTTACAATTAATGGCAAGTTCTTTTATTACGATATACTGTTTCTATATGATAGAATAAAATTCGTGATAAATACCCTTAGAATGCTCGCTTCCATAGGACATCAAGTACGTGACTTGAATGTGAGAGCCTATGATCTCGAAGCTTCATTCTTAAAAGGTCCCTGGTCGAGGTATCATCGTAGAAGCTAAGGGTGATGATGATACATTAAGACTAGCATGTGTGTTGACTGATGACCGGTTCTCACAGGTCATGATATTGTGATATCAAGTCATCACGTGGGTACTTGTTAGTGAACAAGTTGTACTGGACAGACCCAACCTGAGACTACTTTGTGGATTGTTACTTAAAAGTGTCACAAGTAGGTCTCATTTGACAATGGTGTTGTGGTCCTTTGACCTGAAGTCACAGCATTCATCGAGTGAGGAAGAGCGTGCTTTGATGTCATCTAAAGTCTTCCTTGAAGAAGGTTGATGATAAGGGTGGTCGTTGGGTACGTTACGAATCATTTGGGTGTTTGGGTGTGAGCAGATATGGGATTTGTCCTCCTATATAACAGGAGTTGCATCCATGGGCCCCTTGATGGAATTGGACTGAGAAATGCATGGCCATGCTTGGTAGAGTCAATATGTGATATTGAGCTCACCATTCTCTGGAAGTCCGTTCTAGATCAAGAAACTTGGATTGAGCTATTATGAGGGTGACACGGTCCATGCCTCTAGTTCTTTCCGGATGTAAGGGACAAAGACAACGCTGGAACATTGGTCATAAAGGCTTATGAGTTATGAACTCTTATTGCTTGGGGAGCAATGATGCATTGCTAGATGCCGCTCATTGTTTGTGAGGTTTTTGTTTGATACTTTCAAGATCAAGTGGGAGACTGTTGGAGTTACCATTGTGATCTAGAAGTGTTCAAACATGTAATGTCACTGCCAACGCGATATGAGCTTGTAGGGTCGCACATAAGAGCATGTGGAGAAGTTGGAAGATTGACTGTGTTGGTAAATGTTACCAATCATCATAATAGAATGGGGAAGTCCAGCAATTGTTGCTGTCTAAATTCGTCGGATATGACTTGTCGGATTCGTCGGAATTCGTCGGATATGATTCGTCGGATCATTCCGTGGAATCTCGACGAATTGTCACAGAGATCCTTCACTCGGCAAATGTTGCTGTTTGATTGGATTCGTCGGATTCGTCGGATCATCCCGTGGAATCTTGACGAATTGTCACAGAGATCCTTCACTCGGCAAATGTTGCCGTCTGATTGGATTCGTCGGAATTCGTCGGATTGTCCCATGAAAACTCGACGAATGCTGTTCCGTGGAATCCCGACGAATTGTAACAGAACCCCCTATTTTGCTATATGGTCTGCGGATAGCGATTCTTCTAGAAGCTGTTTATCCTTTGGGTATAAATAGGACTTCTTTTAGGGTTCTCATAACTAACGAAATAGAAGCCAACGGAAGGAGTTCCGCTCTCGCTCGAACCCTAGACGGAAGTGTTCCGCCGTTCTGAATCGCCTCCGCTGACCTCCTCTCCGGCGATCGTCGTCGTGTGTGTTCTTCCTGGAGCGGATCTAGCAATCCGTGGAAGTGCAAGGTGCAGTTGTTCTTCCTTCCGAGTTGCGTGCGACGTGATTTGGTGTTCTCCCGGCTCGTGTGGACTGCTGTAGAGACGTAGACATTATTCTACGTAAGGACTCGCATAGCAGCTGAAGGAATCTTCTTCTTGGAGCATCTAGGTTGGATTTGATCCAATCCCGCAAAGGTAATTTCATACCTAGCATTTTGATTAACTTCTTGATTCAATATTCATGGTCGATCCGAATCATTTGGGTTGTTTCTCTTCATTTCCGCTGCGCCTACATTTGATGTATGGTTCTAGAAAAAAAAACCCACCAGCTTCTCCAGGATTGGATATCTCAACTCTGCCTTCTTTAGCACCTGGCTGCATAGTAGATTGGAAGTTGCTTCCTCCCTTCTTCTCAGACTAGCACAGAACTTACTGCTTCCGTACCTACTCCCAGGTAGATGAGTAGGTCTTCACCCTACCTCAGGCTTTGAAGGAGAGGTGTTTAGGTCAACTGCTCCTTCAGCCTTTCGAACGCCTTTTCGCATTCCTCGGACAACTCAAATCCTTCATTCTTTCAGAGTGTTTTGAAGAATGGAGAGCACTTCTCTCTGGCCTTTGGCAGGAAGCGGCTAAGACCATCCAGCCTTCCCGTCATCCTTTGCACTTCCTTCACAATCTTTGGCGAGGTCATCCCGAGGATTGCCTTAACCTTGTCAGGGTTGGGCTCCACTCCTTTTGGGGTAAGGAGATGCCCCAAGAACTTCCCCCTTCCTACCCCGAACACGGACTTCACAGGGGTTGAGCCTCATCTTGAATCTTCTGAGCGTTGTGAAGGTCTCCACCAGATCGGTCACATGCTCCAGGATGCTCTTGCTCTTGATCAAGAGGTCGTCCACATAGACTTCTAGGTTCCTCCCCTTCTGCTCTTTGAACATATGGTCCATCATCCGTTTTTAAGCCGCCCCTGCATTCTTTAGCCCGAAGGGCATCATCATGTAGTTGTAGCAGCCATCACCAGTGATGAAGGAGACATCGCGGCAGTCGGGGGGATGCATTCGAATCTGGTGGTATCCTGAAAATGCATCAAGGAAGGTCATCACGGAAAAACTAACGGCTGAATCAACCAGCGCATCGATTCGAGGCAAGGGATAATAATCCTTCGGGCAACTTTATTCAATAACGAGAAATCTACACACATTACAACGTTCGAGACCCAGCCTGGGTACTGGATCTCTGACATAAAGCCTTCTTCAAGCAGCTTCTTCACTTCATCCCTGATAGGCAGCCAACATGACGGCACTCGAACTCTTCTTCTGTCGGACGGGCTTGATCGTGGGCTCTAGATTGAGGCGATGGCAGGCAACCTCCGTGTATATCCCAGGCATCTTAGCAGCACTCCAGGCGAAGATGTCGACATTCTCTTGCAGACATGTCGCCACCTCGATCTTTTCTTTAGTCTTCAGCGATCCTCCGACCTTCAGCAATCCAGGCACACCTGCCTCAGAGAGTACCTCGATCTCTTCCACCTCCTCGGCTGCCTCTAGCCTGGCTGCTCCCTTCAGCGCTTTCTCCGGCTCCTCTGCGTTAGCCATCCAGCTGAGGGTACTGACCGCGCTAAGGTAGCACTCGCGAGCGACTCTTGGATCGCTCCTGATCCTCACATGGACCTCTCCCTGGCAGTACTTGAGGCACTGATGGTAGGAGGATGGGACGACCTTGAAGATGTTTATGAGCGGCCACCCGAAGATCACCTTGTAACAACTCGGGGGATCGACGATGATGAACCGACATTTGAACAAGGTGCCATTGAGGGTTACTAGGAGGTCTACTCCTCCTTCCACCTCTTTCCTCTCTCCTGAGAAGCCAAAGAGGGGACCATCTGGGGCCATCACCCTTCCTGCGTCGACTCTAAGCCTGTCGAATGTCTTTTTGAAGATAATGTTCACGAAGCTTCCGTTATCAACCAGAATCTGATCGACGGTGAAATCCTCTACTGCTGCCTAGATCATGAGGGCATCCTGGAAGGGATTCTCATTCCCCAACATGTCCTCCTCTGAGAAAGTGATCTCCTCCAACGGGGGTGGTGCTTGGGAGGTCGAAGAGACGCTCCTTCGATAGATCTAATGGAGACTCCCCTTGCGGGAAGCTCCTAGCCATCTCCCTCATGGATCACTCTTACAACTGCTCCTCCTCCTATGATTCCCCGAACGACTTCTCATCGACCTCCTTGGTCCACTCTATCTTCATTCCTCCTTCGAGCGGCGGCTTGGGCAACCAACGGCTCGACAGGGGCTTCTGGCCTCCGCGGCTCTCCCTCAACTTCTCCAGCAGCTAACCTTCTCCGGGCTTACCAAAAGTTTGGGCAAGCCATTTTCCCATGGCCTGCCACCTGATGCAGCTCACAGTAGAGGGGGATCTCCTCCGCCTGTTGCCTCCTTCTTGTTGGATCGATCGGCGCCCTTAGAGGGGGGGTGAATAAGGGTTTTCAAAAACTTTAGATTATATTTAGAAAAACTTCGGAATATTGCAAGATTAATAAAGAGACATCAAGTAAAACAATAATAAAGAGATATGCTTTATTAATATCAAATAATGATTTACAAAACTTGATTTCTATGACGCTAGAAATCGGAGGCGACTAATAAAAATTCTTTTTCGTTTTCTATACCGACTCGTATCCCCACGAACCGGTTGGCTTTAGCCGATCTCTCCCCAGATACGGCCTCAAGCCGCTCTAGCCGATCTATCCCCAGAAAGGCCTCGAGCACCCCCTAGACCTAACCTAGATCTAGTCGCCAACACGAGGCGAATTTCATCCCTAAGTCCTACCCCAGACCTAGTCGCCAACACGAGGCGATTTCACTACCATTTACAGAAAAGATATGAAATGAAAAGACAATAATATGAAAACTCCCTCTATGTGGATCTCTTGGAGAAGTGGACGAAGGCCCGCAGAGTATGATCATAGTCGATGCAGCCTTTCGTCACGATGATGACGCGTGTTGAAATCTTCTCCACGGATCTCCTTAAGGCTTTATGGAATTGTGGGAGTATCGCTCTGAATCTTCCTCTCTCTGCTGTGGCACGAAGCTCTGGAGTTTGGGATTGGAGGAGGATGAAGAATTCGGAGCCAAAGCATCCAATTTATAGCCTTCACGCTACCGCCGGCGCTAGCTCTACCGCCGGCGCTAGCCCAGATTAGGAATGATCTTGCGCGGCCGAATCTCCCATCCGTGGAAACAATTTGCTCTATGCCTCTTGTGCGCCATGCTACCGCCAGCGCTAGTAGCTACCGCCGAGCGCTAGCTCCTTCTAAAAATGCCGCCAGAATCGAGCTAATCAATGCTAGCGCCGGGCGCTATCGCTACCGCCGGCGCTAGTGAGCTTGTTCAAATTTTGGCCTAAATTTTGGGGGCAGACATCATGAGTACTCCTTGAGTCATGTGGACTATGCTAACCTGCACACTTGAACACACAAGATCAAATACATATAGGATTTGTTATTCTCAAACCTAGGAGATGCGGAAGACCGTGTTCCAACAAACTCCCCCATTTGATAATAATAAATCCATTGATGATAAATCAAAGCATTAATAAATAAGCATGATGAGACTATACTTGTGTGTGTGTGAGAGTGATGACTTTAGGATGATTATTGATTTTAGCATTTAGAATTGCTCCCCCTAAATATATGCTCCCCCTATGTGAATGCTCCCTTAATATGTATGCTATCAACTGAATTTGTCATGTTGGGTTTATGATAGCGGGTTACATTTATCATTGTTAGTTCTCCCCCTTTTGCATTTAATCATGTTAGTTCTCCCCCTTTGTTATTAGCAAAAGTGGGTAGGGAAACAAAGCACTAAAAATGTGTAAATAAAAGAGAAGGCATGATCGAGCTTTTTAAGTAAATGATAAGGAGTTTTAGACTTGTCTTTCATTGAAAATGATCAGAGTTATGACTTATTTTATCCCTTTTGTTTGTAGTTCTCCCCCTTTTATAAATCAGAGTTTAGCAAAAAATAACGATTTTCCCTTTAAATAAGAGTTTTAAGCCTAAAAAAATCATGACTTCCAAGTAACCAATCTACCCAGACAATATGTCAACACCCTAGCCCCGTACTAAGTGACGGATGGGCATGAGGAGCTGCAAACATGCCGTAGGTTGGGGTGTTAATCCCATATGCAAACACTAGACAAAAACTTAACCTAGCACACTTTTCCCCCAATGCCTCGCAAGGCCCCACTGGAACCCTCCCCGGTTAAGGACAAGACATGACTAGAGATAAGGTTATCTAATGTCTACAACCCTACGCCCCCGCTATGGTGAGAAATGAAGTCATGGATAACAATAATTGGAAACATTAAGCATTTAAATCTAATGGGAAATATCATAGCATATGGGTTTATATTTTTATTTGAATTTTTGAAATAAAACTCACATAGCTATATTGAAATTCATGAATGAATCAGAGTTTGAGTATTGCGGAAGATTTCGAAAAAGAAACATCATAATACTAAATAAGAATTTAAGTTAAAAAGAGATGTTTTATAAGCAATATTTCACTTGTTGGAGGAGTGTTTAGAATAGAAATAGATCAGAGTTATAAGCAAAAAAAATTCAACCAATATAAAGTTTACCAAGCAAGTCTACCACTTGTTGCAAGAAAGGAATTTGAAGATTCAAGTGATGATGCACACAAGATGAAAGATTTTAAATAAGTATTGAAGTGCAAGGTAAAACAATTATATGGTTATGATGCGGAAGACATATAGAAGTACAAAAAACATCTTATGGTAATCAATGATGGTTCATAAAAAGATATATGTGTTCAATTTCAAAAAGAAGATGTTTTTGTAAATCATTTTGCATTTAAAATTTTTGTTTTGACAATACAGTAACCAAGTATGAAATAATCTTATCAAAAAGAGATTACTACAATGTTACTTTAATTCACAATTTCAAAACATACCAAACATTATAGAAAGCATGCTAGGTTATCTAGTGCATTTCATAAATAAAGAGTAGTATAGAATTAGCATTAGGATCCAATACTCATGAGAAGAAGTGTTATGGAAGATAATGATGTGCATAAAAGTGTATTTTGAATAGAGTAAACAAATGTTTTAATCAAAAATACAAGTAATATGTAAAGTAAAGAGCACAATAAAACACAAATAATTTTACTTCTACTCACTTCAATGCACAAAGAAAAATGTACAACTACCAAGGTGCTCTGCACACACAATGCTCATCAAGACTTATCAGGGTGCAAAGTAGTGCTTGGGGGATCACATAGTTTTATTCTTCAAGATTGATTTTTACTGTGATCCGGTGTACTTAAGAATAAGTGGTTTTTATTTTGAAAGAAAGTTATGGTTTGCACAAGATACTTTATTATTCTTTCCAAGGTGCTCAACCTCACAACGCTTATTAAGACTTATCAGGAGGTTCAAGTAGTGCTTGGTGGAGTTATCTTTTTCACTTTATTTTATGATTTTGCTTTGTACAAAGTTCTCTGAATACACTTGTTTTGCAAACCAATATAATTTATGAAAAAGATAACCACTTTTCTTAACTTTTAAAAGTGCAAATAAAGGTTGTGTAGGTAAGATACTTGTGCAATTTTAATTCATTGTACTATTACAAAACATACACAAACATTCTTAGATTAAACACATAAGTAGGCAATGCCAAAATAAGTGAGTGAATTGTGATCATTATCAAACATAAAACATTACTCATACTTAGAGGCATGCTGCGCATAGTTCTACACAAATTTTTCAAAATAATTTATGCACATATTAATAGACATATCTAAGCATGATGAAAACAATGTTCAAAGTAGTTTGAAAAGATAAATTGCAACATTATAGAAGTTTTGAATAATAGATTAACTCATGCTTGATTTTTACAATAAAGTCCATACAGATATTTTTGAAAAATAATTTTTATTTAAAGTTTGAACTTATAAAATTGATCTTGGACTTCCCGAGGGCTACCTTGTGAGAGGTTCGCCCGGTACTAGGTGATATGATGGGATGATAGCCCAAATCACCCTTTCGCAAGATACATAGAAAAGTTAAGTTCAGAAGAATAATTTTGATACTTGTTTTTGTTTTGTTTTATATTTTTGTAGTTGATTTTTACAAATAAATGCATTTTTTTGTAATTTTTGCTTTTGTAATTTTTATATTTGATTTTTGCGTAAAGATGAACTTTAAATAAAGGAAACAACACAAGCGAAAAAACAAAACATATTTTTTGTAATTTGGTTTTTGTAGTTTTGTATTTGATTTTTCAAAAAATAAAGAAACACAGAAGTGCAAAACTAAGTAGAAAATATAGATTTATATATTTTAAGGGATTTTTAGAAATTTAAAAAATACAGAAAAATGAACATGGACGCTAGCACCTGCGGTAGCGCTAGCGCGGGAGACAGTGAACGATTTTTTAGGATTTTAGAAATTTTGATTGGTGGTCTTGATTAGGTGTCCCAATAGTAGTTCCATGCTGAAGTTGCAGATTTTTAGGAGATGTTTTGGATGGTCCAAATTGCATGAAACGTAAGCGATTTCTTATATGACTTGACAAAATAATCATTGCATGAGATATATTTACATGTGTTTTCATTTTGACTTTTCTAAAGACTTGTGCTTATAACTTAAAAAAAATAGGAAATGAAAACCCAAGATATCATGTTTGAACAAATCAAATATGCATGGTTTCGGTGAACAAGGAGTAATGTTCACGCAAATAGTAACATGGATATGCCCTGACATATAAAACCTAACATAGATATAAATATTCTTTAGGTGTCAATGTTAGTACGATAAATTTGAGATTAATGTTTTGCCAAAGTTTGATTGTGTTTCAACTTAGAGACCTAGAATGGAGTGACAATTCTATTTGATTTGATATCAAAATGATTCAAAGGTCTAAACTAGAAATAAATCACAATACACACATAATACACCATAACACCAACCATGGTAAACAATTATAATGTCAATTGTTATCATATAATTTGTGATAGTTGTTTATAGATGATTCTTGATATGAATTATGATTTTAGAGATGTTTAGCAAAAGATATCACTAGATCATGGTGGTGTTTGTGAATTCAATATTCATTATGAAGATAACTTCTTTCAACACCTTTTAGTGATTTTCCTTTAATTAAGAATTTTGAATATATATATATATGTGATTTTTTGATAGGTGAACAATAGTGATGCTTTAGATCATGTTTGACATCAAGGAGAGAACACAATATAATTTTTTTTTTGTGAACAATGACACCCATATTGAAAGTTGAGCTTTTATTTAAATCTTGAATTTTCTTTTAGATCAAGTTATTTCACTAAACCACTTGTTGGTGAAGGCTAAGAATCTTAATAGCCTAATAACCGAATTTAATTTGAAATATCTTATAGCAAATTTAGAGTTTGATTCATATGGATAATATAAGATATTTATAATAATAAAAGATAGGTCATCAAAATAAAAATATGATTTTGAATTTTGATCAAAAATGATTTATAAACTCATTAAGCTTTATGAGATAAAATCATATTTCCAATACTATATAGGATGACCATGGCATGATAGTTTAAAAGGAACACAAAAAGAAAAAGATAGAAAAGACATTAAAGCACATCATGAAGTAGAAATTTGTGTATTTCATTTTAATTGATTTCTACTTCATGCAAATGATGGGATACTAATGAATAAGAGATTTAGGTATCCAAAGAGGACCGGGTGTGACGGTTCCTTTGGGTACCCAAATACATCGTGTTTTCTTTTGGGGAGATATGTTTGAATGGACCTTTTCTTTTGACATTAGAGTGTTATTCTTAAGAATGGGTCTCCATTCATACCTTGGATAAACATTATTTTTAGTTCTCAATTTTCCATAATCATTTACTTGAATATTTGGATAAAAGTGATTTTTGAAAGGAAATTTGTTTGCATTTAATTTTAGGTTGGGAGAAGCATGGTTTTGTAAATAATGATGATTTTGATTTTGATTTACAAATCCTTTATGTTCCTTACTCCCATTATTAAACTTTGTTATGATATTCATATTCTCATTCAACTTGTCTTTAGATATAGTTTGATATTGTGAATTTGTATTTACAATTTTCATAAGCAAGTTGATTTTTGATTTTAATTCATCATTCTTGATCTTTAAACTATGTCTAGCTTTATTATAATTGATTGTGCTATTTTTAAGAGTGGAAACAATTGAATCAATATGATCTTGATAGTTGTTTCTATATTCATCAAATGTTTCATCCATCTCTTTAATTTCAATTTTATATTCTTTACACTTAGCACAATCATTTATCAAAGATGAATTTTCTAAATGTAATTTTTCATTTTGTTCTTTTATAAAAATAATTTCTTTTTCAAGTTCCTTAAATTTTTCTTTAATATTATTGCAATCAAGACAAGGTTTTGTATTTTCAATTGAAGTGACATGAGTAAAGCTAGATAAATCAGATTTTGATACTACTTTAACGTTTGCTTTTAAATTTTTATTTTCTAAGCGCAATTTGCAATTTGCATTTTTTTAGTTTCTTAAGTTTGCGCTTTGTAATTTGTAGCAATTGTAAAGTAGAAATGGAAGTACAAGCGATGAATTTTGATTTCCTTACATTGCTTTTGGATGAGGGAGGATTTGAACATAATGTTCCTTTATCTTCTTCTTGGCACTCCTCTTCCAAAAGTAAAATTGCTTCATCTCTTTCCTTTGATGTGTGCTCCATTGATTCGTCATGAGGAGGGCATTCTTGATGATTTGTGCACGTTTGCATATTCTCCGGTTCTTGCGATTGTTCCATACCTGTAGATGGAGAATCATACATTTCTTCAAGAAATTGCCACACTTTATATGCACTTGAAAAACAATATATCAATTTGAAAATTTCATTAGATAGACCGCAAAACAAATAGTGTTTAGCTTTTGCATTTAATTGAAGTTCTTTTTTATTTGTTTCATTTGCGGGTCTTGCTATTGCTAAATTCCAAACTTCGATGTCTAAAGTTTTAATAAATTTTTCAATTAAGATTTTCCATCCTTTATAATTTGTCCGTTCAAATAAAGGTGGTGCAAGTAATTTTTCCTCTTCACAAAAATCTCCCCCACTAGTGGAAGCGAGATCATGAGACACCATTATTCCCGGTTGTTAAGCCGATTGGAATAAAACCGCTCTGATACCACTTGTTGGATCGGTCGGCGCCCTTAGAGGGGGGGTGAATAAGGGTTTTCAAAAACTTTAGATTATATTTAGAAAAACTTCGGAATATTGCAAGATTAATAAAGAGACATCAAGTAAAACAATAATAAAGAGATATGCTTTATTAATATCAAATAATGTTTTACAAAACTTGATTTCTATGACGCTAGAAATCGGAGGCGACTAATAAAAATTCTTTTTCGTTTTCTATACTGACTCGTATCCCTACGAACCGGTTGGCTTTAGCCGATCTCTCCCCAAATACGGCCTCAAGCCGCTCTAGCCGATCTATCCCCAGAAAGGCCTCGAGCACCCCCTAGACCTAACCTAGATCTAGTCGCCAACACGAGGCGAATTTCAGCCCTAAGTCCTACCCCAGACCTAGTCGCCAACACGAGGCGATTTCACTACCGTTTACAGAAAAGATATGAAATGAAAAGACAATAATATAAAAACTCCCTCTATGTGGATCTCTTGGAGAAGTGGACGAAGGACCGCAGAGTATGATCGTAGTCGATGCAGCCTTTCATCACGATGATGACGCGTGTTGAAATCTTCTCCACGGATCTCCTTAAGGCTTTATGGAATTGTGGGAGTATCGCTCTGAATCTTCCTCTCTCAGCTGTGGCACGAAGCTCTGGAGTTTGGGATTAGAGGAGGATGAAGAATTCGGAGCCAAAGCATCCAATTTATAGCCTTCACGCTACCGTCGGCGCTAGCGCTACCGCCGGCGCTAGCCCGGATTAGGAATGATCTTGCGCGGCCGAATCTCCCATCCGTGGCAACAATTTGCTCTATGCCTCTTGTGTGCCATGCTACCACCAGCGCTAGTAGCTACCGCCGGGCGCTAGCTCCTTCTAAAAATGCCGCCGGAATTGAGCTAATCAATGCTAGCGCCGGGCGCTATCGCTACCGCCGGCGCTAGTGAGCTTGTTCGAATTTTGGCCTCAATTTTGGGGGCAGACATCATGAGTACTCATTGAGTCATGTGGACTATGTTAACCTGCACACTTGAACACACAAGATCAAATACACATAGGATTTGTTATTCTCAAGCCTAGGAGATGTGGAAGACCGTGTTCCAACACTTCTCTGAACTCTCCGGGCTAGCCTGTTTCCATGGCGGGAAACAACCACCGCTTCTTCCCTTCCTCTCTCTTGATGCCTCTCTGGCCGATTGAAATTTCTCCTCTCAGGGGAGCGCACCCTTCCCTGACCTTTACGTGGTGGCCAACCTGCTTTCCTCCATGGAGGCCTATTGGCGGGGACTTTGAAGCGCCTTTCTTCCTCCCGCGCTCTAGAGCCACGATGGGCCTCCTCTCTTCTTGCCTCCTCGGCTCTGCCTCCTCTCTCCTCCTCTACTCTGGATTCTTCCTTTCCTGCCTTCGGGGCTCCTTCCATCTCCTCGGCACGGGGACCTTCTCCTCTTCCTCCTCCCTAGTCATCCTGGTGAGCCTGGCCAGTAAGCCACAGTTAGAGGCCTCCCCCTGCACAAACTTATTAGCTCTCTTGATGAGCTCTCCGTAGGACAAGGGGGGATCTCGGATGATCTCCAACTTGAAGAGGCCTTCCCTTAGGCCAAATGTCAGGGAAAGCAGCAGGGTGAAGCCATCCACCTCCTGGATGTGCAACACTTCTTCTTGGAAGCGGTCGATGTAGTGCCCCAAAGTCTCCTTCACTCCTTGCACTAAATAGAAGAGGGTTGTGGCCTCCTTCCTCTTCTTGGCCATGGCGAATCGCATCGTCACGCCTCAGCACAGATCTTCGAAGCAGTAGATGGAACCTGCTGCCAGCTGGTGAAACCAGTCTCTGGCCTTTCTCTGGAAGGTGATGGCGAAAAGCCTACACTTGAAGGCGTCCGACATGGTCCGGATGGAGACTACATCCTCAAACCACTGAAGATGTCATACAGGGTCATCCCTCCCAGAATTGTAACTCATCATGGGCTCGTTGAACCCCTCTGGCACGGGGGCATCTAGAATCTCCTCACAAAAGGGGCTCCTCCCCCCGCCTGGCGACGATCCTTCACCTGGCGAGCAGATCCCCCATACTCGTCGTATGGGCGAGTATCTCGGGATCTCGCCTGGTCATCCACCTCGCGGAATCGAATTCCCTGCGAGGTCTGCTGATAGAACCACGACCTCCTTGGTCGCTCTGGATCCTCCTCCACATGCTCCTTTCCTTCTCGCTGAACGGTACCACCATCCTTGGATGGAAGCACGCGATAAGGCGAGGTCGTTGTGCCTTCCGTGTGAGGAAGGAGCATTGCTCGCATAGTATCCTCCAAGTGTCGCGCGAAGACTTCGAAGTCTGCTCGTGTCACGAACTTGCCTCCTCTCGCCGAGTTCCCTACAGCTCCCTCATGGTTGCCGACTTCGACAATCTTGCCTTCTAACCAGACTTTCCTCCTCTGGCCACGATCCACGCTCACCTCACCAAAGTGTTGAAGCCAGGAAAATCCCGACTCTAAAATTTGGATCAATGCAGACGGAGGCTACTCGCCCAGCGGTCCGACCAGACAACTTGACTGGCGATGATGAAGGAACTAGGACAGAAACAACAGGACCCCAGGCGCTGCGGTAGAGATGTCCCACCACGTACCCGGAAGCTCAGAAAAGACTTTCCCTACACAACCAAAGATGGTCGAGCAGGGTACGAGGAAGGCACCGACTTGGCGAGTATCAAGAGTTACGACCAAGGATGACTGCTCAGAGAATTCGAAAGTTGGGTTCCGAAAGCTCAAGTTCAGGTGCCAATCCAAGTACCCCTGGGGTCCTATTTATAGGAAAACCAAAGGGGAGGGGGGGACTATTTATAACCCTAACCCCGCCTGGTGACTACACGACATTGAGGCAACCTCGCTTGAAATGGGCGAGTATCACCTATGGTCGCCCACCTTTTGGCGAGTATAAGGGGCAGCTCGCACATGCTCTCTTATACTCGCCCAGGACTTCTGCTGCTCCTACTAGCTGGGCTGTCTTGAATCTTCGGCTTCGGGCTTTGCCTACATGGCTTTGGATTGGCCCTGCCCTCGGAGAATAAGGGTTGTACAATGCTAGCCAGCATCATCTGCCCAGTCAACAGAGTTGTACCATTGGCAGCGTCTACTTTGGATGCACATGCCAAAAGATGGTGGAAGCCAGTGTTGGACTCCACTTTTGCAGATCGGGAGATGTCAAATATCTCATGGGATGAGTTCAGTGATGTCTTCTTAGAGCACTTTATATCTGCCACTAATATGGATGAGCTAGAAGAGAGGTTCTTAAACCTCTGTCAGGGGACTCGGTCAGTAATTGAATACCAGAGGGAGTTCTCCCACCTGGCCAGATTTGCGAGGGTACATGACTTGGATGATAGGAAGTACGCTAAGAGATTCTATCGGGGTCTCAGGGATTCATTGAGACAGGCTCTACTTTTCATATCGCATGACATGTCTACCTAGATCATCGAGATGGACAAAAAACTGGAGGCAGACCATTTAATGGTGCAGAGCAGGGGAAAGAGACCGGCCGGGGGATCATACTTTGGAGAGAGCAGCAAGGGCCCACGGCGTGGTAGAGTGATGAGTCACAAAAGAGGTGGGGGACGTCCTCATCCCAACTTCAGGCAAGAGCAGCAGACTCCTGCAGTGACGGCTCCTCCACCACTTCGGATCCAGGATCTGGGGAGGCAGGATGATCGAGGTCGCCATCCAGTGATATGCTTTGGGTGCCACCAGTTGGGGCACTGATGAGTCCTGATCATATACACATTTTTTGGACTCATCCGGGCCGTTATTTAGTCAATTCTACGCACTATAGCCTTGTTATAGTTTATATTTGATAATCCATGCTAGGTGCACATCTTTGCCCACTTTGGTGTGATTTTCGTGTTTATTGTCTTTAGTATATTCTTGTGCTGATAAGTGCCACTTTCAGTGGCTAGATCTGTGGTTGTGCGGGAATAGGAGTCGTGCAAGTGTTCCCGGTGCAATTCTGCACAGGAACACTGCGCACGATCACCGGTTCTATTGCGCACGACCACTGATCGTGCGCCACTGATCGTGTGCACTTAACCTTTTTTTCACGAGTTCTGTTTGGTGCAGTGCGCACGACCATCAACGACAGTGCGCACGACCACCGGTCGTGCGCCACTGCTTGTGCGCACTTACCATTTAATTTCTGAGTTCTGTTTGCGGTAGTGCGCACGACCATCAACTCCAGTGCGCACGACCACCGGTCGAGCGCCACTGGTCGTGCGAACATATTATTTTATAATTTCGTATCTTGCAGGTTCCACCCAGGCAGTGCGCACGATCGCCGAATTCCAGTGCGCACGACCACTGGTCGTGCGCCAATGATCGTGCGCAGTATTTAATCCAGCGCCTATTTAAACGCCTGTTGCGATTTTAGGGCGGATCGTTCATGCCGGGAGCGGGATTCCTGTTCCGTACGCCGCCGATTTCCACCGTGGGAAGCCTCCACTTCATCTCCTACGCAAAGGGAAGCCTCCTCCATCCATTCTAAGACTTCCTCCATTGTCCGTGAGTGTTCTCCATCGTCCGTAAGCCTCCAAGCAAGCATTCTTTCATTCCGCTCGGTGAGAAGAAGAAGAAACCTAAAGTCGAAGACGACGGAGCACGTAGGGAGATCGTGACAGCTCTCTACGCCGGAAGCATTGTCCGTCCGAGTCCGGAGGTAGCCCGACAACCTACCATTCCGGCCGTGAACGGCCGCTAGTCTTCACCATCGGTTATTCCTTTCCTCTTTCCTCGTTGTACTCTTTGAACCGTGTAAAACTCGAATATTGAGATGTTATTTGTTTAAATGAATGTCTCTTTGTTATTCTTCATGGTTTGGTTGTGATTCACTCCGTTCTCATTCACTCACTCGCGCCCGCACGCAAGGTGTTTGACCCGCGTTAGCAAGAGCTAACGGCGGTTGTGAAGAGGTGTTTGCGACCCTCACCCTCTCGCACTCGAGTTCACTTCATCCGCCTCACGAAGCACGGCATCGCGGCCGTTGCATCCACCTCACTTTGCGAAGCGGTGTTTTCGACCCGCATTTCTTTTGTTATTGCTAAGATTAGGAAAACCAACCTAAAACCCCTCTTTGTGTTTGTTGAACGCTTGTGTAACAATCATCACTGCGCGATTCGTTCACCCATCCTGCATTCCTCAAGAGACCGACATCCGGGGAATTTATTCTCCACAATTATTACTTGACAGCGACCGGTGCACTTGCCGGCACGCATCAAGTTTTTGGCGCCGTTGCCGGGGAATGCAGGCGTGTTTCGTCTTATGTTGTGACTTTCATTATACGAGCAGTTGTTTTTTATTTTCTTTGTTTTTCTTTTTGTTTCTGACAGTTCATGCAGAGGCAGGTCGCAGGTGAACTCGCACCTTTTGATCCAGAAATCGAACGAACTGCTCACGCGCGAAGCCGCGCTGCGGCTGTACAAGCGGCCATGGGTGATCAGGTAGACCCAAATGATGTTGATCCGAGAATGCCCGGCATGGGGGAACATCAGCCTGGGATTGAGCAGGAGGCAGCTAGGCCTCGACCCCGCACGATGAGGGACTACACCACTCCAACTGCTGGGAGTGTGTATCCAGGTTTTGGGCCAAATATTATGAATAATCAGTTTGAGATCAAGCCAGCGATCTTAAACATAATCCGGAACAACGCTCAGTTCTCGGGGTTGGCCAGCGAAGATCCGCATCTGCATCTGGCGGAGTTTTCTGATATTTGCGGAACCTTCCGCTACGCAGGGATTGCGGACGACACGGTCAAGCTCAGACTTTTTCCCTTTTCACTCCGCGACAAAGCAAAGGTGTGGCTCCACTCCATTCCGCCCGGGACTGCTGCAACTTGGGATGCCCTCGCATCCAAGTTCCTTGCTAAATTCCACCCTGTGGATAAGATTGTAAGCTTGCGGCGGGAGATCGCCACATTTCGCCAACTTGACCAAGAGACCCTTGCTGAAGCATGGGAGCGCCTCAACGATCTCCTTCGCCGTTGCCCTGGCCACGAGCTCCAACCATGGAATGTGGTTGAATTGTTCTACTTCGCGATCGAGCCCAACTACAGGGCAATGATCGATGCTGCGGCGGGTGGTACCTTGATGAACCACACTCCTGAAGAAGCCCTTCGAATTCTGCGCGACACTGCCTCCCACAGTACATTCTGGACTGCAGGGAGAAATGCTCCAAGAAGCGGCCGAGGTCTTTTCATGGTCGACTCTCTCCCCTCACCATCCGCGACTGCTGCTGTCATTACCTGTGAGGGATGTGGAGGCGGAGGCCACCACGCGTATGAGTGTTCGGGGAACAACGTGGCAGGTGACTTCGCACACTTGAACTTGAACGAATCTGTTAATTATGTAGGAAATCAGCCTAGGGGGGCGCCTTTCAATAATGCTTATAATCTGGGAGCGAGAAGTCACCCGAACTTCTCGTGGAATCCAAACACACCTGGCCAACGATGGGCACCGGGGCAGCATCAAAACGATGCTTACGCCTCCGGGAGCCAACCGAGGCCGTCGCACCCGAATTATAACCAAGCACCCCCTACCCAAAAGAAGAGTAATTTAGAAGAAATGATGGAGAAATTCATGCTAGCAGCTAATTCAAATATGGTAAACCAAACTGCATCTATGCGAAACTTGGAGACGCAGTTGGGCCAATTGGCCCAAGCGCTAACCGAGCGTTCGCAGGGGACCCTTCCCAGCAACACGGAGAAGAACCCCATTGATCAAGGGAAGAGTCTGGGGGATGTGGTAGATGCCAATCCGAGTGAGCTGGTAATCTCTTGTTCCATCAATAAGGTTGAAACAAAAGCTTTATGCGATTCCGGTTCCTCCCGCAACGTTATTGCGTTGCAAGATGTAGCCAAATTACAACTGGATTTGAACACGGAAGAAAGGAAATCCCTTGTGCTTGCCAATGGTACTGTTATTCAATCCGAGGGGGAAGTAAAGAATGTGGAGGTGACGGTTGAGGGGACAACTGTAGTGGCTGATTTTCAGGTTTTTGGCCCGCGGGAAAACCAGTCCATTCCTATCTTGGGCGTACCGTTCTTGAAAGAGAGCGGTGCTACCCTTGACTTTGCTACGGGGTGCATTTCCCTAACCAATATGTTGCAGCAGCCCACTTGTCCCGAAGCCACAACTGAAACATTCACTCCGCCCCCTCTCGTTATTTCTGATGAATTTCTAAGCTGTGCAGGAAAGATACATGTTCAAGAAATAGGTGAAGGAGGAATGGAGGAGCTCCAATCGGATGAGGAAGAAGAGGTCGACCTCCGGAAAGAATTCGACTCCGAGAAGGAGGAAGACGGCAGTTCGGGAAACGTTGACGTGAATGTAGTTAGGGTTGCTGATTATTTATCTTCTTATGGTGAATCATGTAATAAACTATCTAAGCGCTCCATCTCCTGGGCCGATCCGGTAGTCACCACGATGCCGGAAGTGACGCCACCTGATTCTAAGGAGGAAAAATCTGAGAACTCTCAATGGTGGCAGTCTCCGACTGTCACCAAACTTAAAAAGGAAAAACTTCTGCACGACGCTCGTGCTGCCGCTCTCCGTGGCAAGGTGGCGGAGGTTAGGGGAGCATTGGGTAATACCAGTGCTGGCCCTAAAGCCTTCACCTCCCGCCTACGTGCTACGGGAGAAGCACACCATAAGAGCGCTTTTAGTTGATGTGTGTTTTATTTGCTGTGGTGAACTATTTTTGAGATTTCTTTTTAATTCCTGCACTTTATAAACACTGCTAATACAGGTATTTGGTCCAGCTTAAGGACGTTAAATGAAAGCGCTACTGGGAGACAACCCAGATTTCCTGTTTTCGTATTTCTTTTTATCTAACTTCTTTTAGTTCAGCTTTTGTTTCTGCTTTTGTTGCTTTGAGTTTGTGCTTGCAGGGTTTTGTGTTCGATGGAGCGGATGCTGCGGACTAGTCTTGATCGTAAACGCCAATCGTCTGGTATGCTCATTTCTGAGCATTGGGTAACACTTCCTCCCCTCTTTTTGCTTCAATTTCTAGATATATCGCTTAGTTTAAGTCTGGGGGAGCGGTTGTTGTTATCCACTGTGCACGAGTGCACCGCATACTAGAAGGTTGATTCTTTTTTATCTTATCATTATCGTTGTTTTCCATGTTTCACACACCATTTCACCCACTTGAGTGCGCGCTTATCTTTTTGTTGTTGTTCCGTTGTAAACTATCTTGGTTGGAGTATGAAATAGGTTGTTAACGTAGGAATTATTATTTGGAGTGCGATGTTGACTCATGTAGTGTTCTAGTCACTTCGCATGCTATGGTAGAATTTGTGTAGAACTAGATTTTCTTTATGCATTTAATTTATGTTTAGTATTTCTGCGTAAATTTAGATTTAATATACTCAAGTGGTGAATTCGAATGAAATCGACGATAACCCGGTGTTGTGTGTGTGCGGTTGCTAGTCGTGTGTTGCTCGAGTCGGGAGGAAGGTTTATCTTTCTCGTGGGCTAAGAACTTGCCCCAAGCGACTCTCGAAGCATGGGTGAGAGCTACTCGTTGAGTCAAGCATGATGTAGGCCACCCTTTGGCTAGTTTGAGCTTTGTTATTCCATGTCCATTTCATTCACCTTTGCAAGCCAATTTTGTGCCTACCAATCCTTTGTTCAGCCACTCTTCATCCACCAAAGCCTGAAGCCTATCCTACTCCCGCAACCATAATGTTTTTAACTGCGCTCATAAGTCTAAACTTGTGTGGTGTGTGGAATCTTTGTGTTATGGAGAGAAAATAAAGTCCATCTGCTGATTTTGAACCAACCGGGGGTTCAATAAAAGAAGTGAAATATGTAAAAGAAAAAAAAAGAGTATTTTGAAAAAAAAATCCTCCCGAGCTAAAAACGGAAAATCTGTTGGTATTTGTGAAGTAGGCCGTGTGCACACCTGGTTTTCAGGATAAGTCTGGGGGTGTGTCACACGAGCATAGTTTGTTGGTCTTGTGTGGTGCAGCGTTCTGTTAGCTCACTTGGGTTGCGTAGCCACCGTGTTTAACTTTGAATATCACACCGTAACCTAAGCCTCGTTTTAGTCCTTTAAGTCCTACTGATTTGATTTGCGAGTTTGCTAGCGCCGTGGAGAGAGTGTGACCGGGCGAGCGTATGGTTCACGACGTTGATGGATTTCAGCGGAGTTATTCCTAAGCCCCGATCTTTTGCAACACCCGCCTCAGTGTCTCGTCACTTTCATACTGGGCATGATCGTCAAATTCTTCATAATTCACCAACTGAGTAGGACTAAATCTTTACTTACGCTGTAATACTTATGTAAATTAGTTAGCATAATTAGAATCTTCTTCTACTAGAATTTCTACTCGCATGCGTACGTTACTTCGCACCGTACTCCCTTGTGTAATTCTCTATGTTAACTATCGTTTTCGCGCTCCGCCGGATTCGTTTGCTCGAGACGCGCAAACAGTTAAGTCTGGGGGTGTGATGAGTCCTGATCATATACACATTTTTTGGACTCATCCGGGCCGTTATTTAGTCAATTCTACGCACTATAGCCTTGTTATAGTTTATATTTGATAATCCATGCTAGGTGCACATCTTGGCCCACTTTGGTGTGATTTTCGTGTTTATTGTCTTTAGTATATTCTTGTGCTGATAAGTGCCACTTTCAGTGGCTAGATCTGTGGTTGTGCGGGAATAGGAGTCGTGCAAGTGTTCCCGGTGCAATTCTGCACAGGAACACTGCGCACGATCACCGGTTCTATTGCGCACGACCACTGATCGTGCGCCACTGATCGTGTGCACTTAACCCTTTTTCACGAGTTCTGTTTGGTGCAGTGCGCACGACCATCAACGACAGTGCGCACGACCACCGGTCGTGCGCCACTGCTCGTGCGCACTTACCATTTAATTTCTGAGTTCTGTTTGCGGTAGTGCGCACGACCATCAACTCCAGTGCGCACGACCACCGGTCGTGCGCCACTGGTCGTGCGAACATTTTATTTTATAATTTCGTATCTTGCAGGTTCCACCCAGGCAGTGCGCACGATCGCCGAATTCCAGCGCAGTATTTAATCCAGCGCCTATTTAAACGCCTGTTGCGATTTTAGGGCGGATCGTTCATGCCGGGAGCGGGATTCCTGTTCCGTACGCCGCCAATTTCCACCGTGGGAAGCCTCCACTTCATCTCCTACGCAAAGGGAAGCCTCCTCCATCCATTCTAAGACTTCCTCCATTGTCCGTGAGTGTTCTCCATCGTCTGTAAGCCTCCAAGCAAGCATTCTTTCATTCCGCTCGGTGAGAAGAAGAAGAAACCTAAAGTCGAAGACGACGGAGCACGTAGGGAGATCGTGACAGCTCTCTACGCCGGAAGCATTGTCCGTCCGAGTCCGGAGGTAGCCCGACAACCTACCATTCCGGCCGTGAACGGCTGCTAGTCTTCACCATCGGTTATTCCTTTCCTCTTTCCTCGTTGTACTCTTTGAACCGTGTAAAACTCGAATATTGAGATGTTATTTGTTTAAATGAATGTCTCTTTGTTATTCTTCATGGTTTGGTTGTGATTCACTCCGTTCTCATTCACTCACTCGCGCCCGCACGCAAGGTGTTTGACCCGCGTTAGCAAGAGCTAACGGCAGTTGTGAAGAGGTGTTTGCGACCCTCACCCTCTCGCACTCGAGTTCACTTCATCCGCCTCACGAAGCACGGCATCGCGGCCGTTGCATCCACCTCACTTTGCGAAGCGGTGTTTTCGACCCGCATTTCTTTTGTTATTGCTAAGATTAGGAAAACCAACCTAAAACCCCTCTTTGTGTTTGTTGAACGCTTGTGTAACAATCATCACTGCGCGATTCGTTCACCCATCCTGCATTCCTCAAGAGACCGACATCCGGGGAATTTATTCTCCACAATTATTACTTGACAGCGACCGGTGCACTTGCCGACACGCATCAGGTACATCAGAGCTAACTGCCCTCAGCAGTTTCTTCTTCCTCCTCCTCCTCCAGCAACCCCTCCAGCATAGCAGGGCCGAGGCCGAGGCCGAGGATGAGGTCGGGGCCGAGGACCTCATGGTTGAGGCCAACTGCCAGAGCAGATGTATGCTCTGGATCTCGCAGAACCCCGGAACCCTGAAGAACTCATTACTGGTACTCTATTGTTTTTCCTTTGCGATTACTTAAGTACCTTTCAAAACTGTAGTGCACTTTAATTTATGACCCAAACAACCAATCCACCCAGGTATAGTGCTTGTCTGTGACAAACCCACATACACTCTATTCTATACGTGTGCCTCGCATTCATTCGTCTCAGAGAAATTCGTAGACGACCTAGACCAAATACAGCACTTTGAGGGCATCCGGAGGAAAGTGCGACTTCCGGACGGGTCGGAGATGTTGGATCTGAAGGTGCCCTTAGAGGGGGGGTGAATAAGGGGTTTACTATTTTTGAGATAAACTGATAGATTTTAAATAACAGAAAAACTTTTTGGTTCTGTCGCTAACGTCTGGCGTTAAGAGTCAACGCCGGGCGTTATCTCTCCAGAAAATATTTTTATAGAAATATTCAAAATAATTTTCTTTATGAAATATAATTCCAGGAAAATTAGATATACTAAACAAGAATTTTATATTTCACAAAAATGATTACAAGGATAAAATTTCAATAACGCTTGAAATTAGAGGCGACAACTTAAAAATCACTTTTTGTTCCTTCACCGGTCCTTCTCCCAAGGACCGGTTGGCTATAGCCTATCTATCCCCAAATAAGGCATCTAGCCACCCTCTAGATCTACCCTTGACCTAGTAGCCACACACAAGGCGGTGAATTCCCCCCTAAACCGAACCTGGCCTAGTCGCCACACGCAAGGCGGCGAATTCACTACCGTTACAAGGAAAAATGAAAAGATAAAGTAGAAAATCAGAATAAAAGACTCCCTAGATTGAAGAGCGCTGAAGGAGATGTTGAAGATACGATATGACCACGTTGGAGTTGAAGCGAGCGTCCTTCTTCAAATTTGTCGTTGGAAATCTCCTTCTTACTCTTGTTCCTCAATGTTGGTGTTGGGAGTTCTCTCTGAATTTGGGATGAAATGATCTCTCTGAAGTATAGAATGAAGGCTTGGATTCTTATCAACTTGAGCAAATGAGATCAGGTCTTTAAATAGACAAGGGATAAGCATCGTGTACGGCAGTTGCTGAGAGCATGCAAACCGTCGAGATCGTGGCAGATCGTGACTCAATGCGGGCATCATGAGTCAACGTTGGCGTTGTCTCTGGCTTCTCGACGGATTCCTTCTCGATGACATTTCATCTCGATGGATTCTTCTTGACGAAAGTTAACGCGGGGCGTTAACCACTAACGTGGGGCGTTAGCTCTCTTTTCAGAGAATCGCCATCCTATTCATAGGGTATTTAACTGTAGTACCTGCACACTATAAACACAAGCAAGATCAAATACATAGTGTGATTTGTTATTTTCTCAAACTAAGATAAGTGGAACACAAGCTCCAACAATCTCCCCCTTTAGATAATAACAAATCCACTAATAAGAAATAAAACATAATTAGAGTAGTGTTTATAGTATATGTTAAGCGGGATAAACATACATACTCCCCCTATGTGGATACTCCCCCTACATTAGTGCATTTCCTAATTTACTCCCCCTAAATCATAGATTTCTCTAATTTATTTCTTTAATTTAATCTCCCCCTTTTGTTATAATCAAAAGGAGGTAGGGAGGAGTAGTATCAATTTTCCTTTGTGCACTATGTAGAAATAAATGCAACTTTTTTGAAAAATAGTAAACACAGCGAAAGCACTATTGAACATCTTTAAGAATTTGTAAAAACAAAATATAATAAGCATTTAAAATAAGTAGATGTTTTGAATTTAGATACACAAGTTGCAAGTACATTGGAAATTTGTAATATAAAAGTAGCAAGCAAGATTTATAAAATATCAAGGAAAGATATATTTACAATGTAAAGTAATTTGCATTTAAAGTATGCACAAACATTGTAAAAATCATGGTGAAAGTCCTCTGATATCAGTTGAAAGTGATCTCTGATATCAAAGGAAAGAGAGGTTAGATCTTAGATTTACTCTAGAGGGAGGGTGAATAGAGTATTAAAAGTTTTTCACTTATTTTTATAGTGGAGTTAAAATAGTGATATATATATATGTGTACTGAGAGAGTTATAAAAACAAATAAAGAAAATAGCACAACACAGTACAGAAAAATAAACACAATCACAGAGGACACAAGGATCTATAGTAGTTCCCCAATAAACCTGGGTACATCTACTCTTCTACCACCCTTGGTAGGAATCCACTAGGTTTTTGATTAGGTGCCATATCACCAATGGAGTTTTAATCAGGTGCCCAAAACACCAACTGAGCTTTTGATCAGGTGCTCAAACCAAACTACAGGTTTTTGATCAGGTGTCCTGCCACCAAGGGGTTAACTTTTGAAGGGAGTTAGAACCCTGTACAAGATAAGATAAAGAGGGTTATGAAGTTCTTCTCTGTCAATAATCTTAGAGAAGACTAGTGGATTTGTTGTTGTAAAGCTCCCCTTTTCTGATAGAAAATAGTTGACAGTTGAGGATGGAGCTTTCTCTTGAATGTAGATCTTCCTTGATAGCTGATGAATCTGAGAGACAAAGGTTTCTCAGATTATTGTTGATCTTGAAGATTTAAAACTTTGCAGCAGAAATCTGAGATAAGATTTGTGTTGTTGTTCTCAGAGATTGAAAGGTGCTGCTTGAGGAAGATGAAGATCTGAAAACTTTTTCTTTCTTCTTTCTGTATATTTTCTCTCGATAGTATTATCTCTCCTCTTCCTTGCTGTAATAATACTGTATTCCTGTAAATCTTCTTCTTGCTTATTCCTTTTGAAATATTTTGACTGATTTGAAATCAAATCCTTTAATTAAGGAATATAATAATCAGGAGGATTATTTCTTAGAACTGCAAGCCAATATTTAATTCCTTTTCCTTTTCAATAAATGTATCCTTTTTCGCCAAACGGCTACTTTCTCGAGATAAGAAAATAATAAAAGGAAAGATAATATCCTTGACTTATCTGATAGGAATAGATCCATTGTTGATAGTAGATCTGAGTTCAGAGAATAGAATAAAAATGATCTGTCTGAAATACTGAATTGAAGAGAAATTTCATCGATCTGAAAGATAATCTGCTAAATCTGGCTTAAAGTATTATGTTAGTCGATCTGAGAAATAATCTGTTGAATCTGCCTGGAAGAACTGAGTTCGTCGATCTGAGAATGAACTTTCGTCGATCTGAACATCTTGATACTTATTCTTCGAACGCAGAGCTGAGTTCGTTGAACGCAGAATGAAGTTCGTCGAACTGAAGAGATAAACTGTTGGACTGGCTGGAAAACTTAGTGCGTCGAGCTGGAGAGCAAGTTCGTCGAATGCAGAGAGGAGTTCGTCAAACGCAGAATAGAATTCGTCGAACGCAGAACCTTGGCAAGTTCGTCGAACTGGAGCATGTCGTTCGTCGAACGCAGGATGGAGTTCGTCGAACGCAGTATGGAGTTCGTCGAACGCAGAAACTTAACTTTTCCTTAAGTTCTAACAGCCAAAAACCTTGACCCTTAGTCTATACATTGGGGTCAACTTAGTCTTAATAAACAGATAGTGATCCTAGCCCAAATCAGTAATAGGGTTGTTCCAACAATCTCCCCCTATTTGGGTTAGGACTCTATTTGGCAAAATTAAATAATAAAATAAACAACAAAAACAACAGAGCATATATATCTGACAGATTTTAAACATTTAGCAGACATAAAATATGATACTCTAAGTTTTGAAATTTTACATTAAAAATAGAAATAAAAAAAAAATCAGAACCTTTTGGCTTTCTCTGAAGGAGGCTTGAATGTGATTTGCCTTTCAAATTCTTGCTTTCTGAATTATGAATTCCTTTCCTTCAGCTTTCTGAATTTGTTTATCTGAACTGAATCTGTCATATCTCAAACTGCATTTTTCAGCTTTTGCTTTGTTGAATCTGTCATATCTGAATTATTTCTGAATTTGCATCTGTATTTGTCATATCTGAATCTTCAAACTAAAATAAAAACTACTGTGAGCTTCTTCAAATAACTGAAACATATCATAAAGGAGCTTCTTCATCAAGAACTGATTTTTGCTTCTTCATACAGCACTGAAACTGCTTCTTCAAAGTTTTTGTTGCTTCATACAGCATCTCCCCTTGAAACTTGAGCTTCTACAAAAAGCATCTCCCCCTATCAAAAAGGAGAGCATCTCCCCCTAACAAAAAGGAGTTTCTTCAAAACATCTCCCCCTGCCAAGAAGGAGCTTCTTCAAAACATCTCCCCCTGCCTAGTTTCAGGAAGACCTGGAGCTAGGCCCCTAGAAGAAGGGACAGTTGTATAGGAGGTAGGGAAGGATGCAATTTTTGAAAAAATATTGCCATAGTTCCTGCAAAAGAAAAATAGAGATCTAGTGCAAAGGAACTGGAAAGAGAAGCAATTCTGTAGGCATACAGATGAAATAAAATAAAAGATTGATTATAAAGATATTACATACAATGGAATAGGTTCAGAGGTGTGCTAAATAATCAGCTGAAAAAGTTTCCCTGTCTCAGCTGAACCGCTGAGAAAACAGCTGCTCAACCGCTGAGAAGAAAACTGTCCAACCGCTGAGACTGAAAGTTGTCTCAGCTGAACCGCTGAGAAGATAGTTGCTCAACTGCTGAGATTGAGAGCTTGTCTCAGCTGTTTCAGTTGAGACTGAGAGCTTGTCTCAGCTATTTCAGTTGAGACTGAGAGCTTGTCTCGGCTATTTAGAACAGCAAACCGACTGAACATAATTAACAAAATGAAACATTGAGGGATAAATAAAAGATATAATTTTTAATTAATTGAATCTCCATCTATCATTCCTAGCTGATTTATAAAGAAAATATGTTTCTTTTCATCCAATGGTTTGGTGAAAATATCAGCCCTTTGCAAATCAGTAGAAATGAATTGTAGGCAAATTTTATTTTTATCCACATTATCTCTGATAAAGTGGTGCCTAATTTCTATGTGTTTAGTCCTACTATGGAGTACTGGATTTTGTGCTATAGATATTGCACTAGTATTGTCACAAAATATAATTGAATTATTTAAGTTGATACCATAGTCTAGAAGTTGATTTTGTATCCATAATATCTGTGAGCAGCAACTACCTGCAGCAATATATTCTACTTCAGCTGTTGATGTAGACACAAATATTTGTTTCTTACAAAACCAAGACACAAGCCTATCACCAAGAAACAGGCAAGTTCCTGATGTGCTTTTCCTGTCTACTCTGCATCCAGCATAATCAGAATCTGAGAATCTAGTTAATTCAAGTTCTGAAGCTGTTGGATACCAGAGTCCAAGATTTGGACAACCCTTTATATATCTCAAAATTCTTTTTAGTAAAATTAGGTGAGATTCTTTGGGTTAACTTGGAACCTAGCACAAATACATGTAGAAAACATTATGTCAGGTCTACTAGCTGTTAAGTAAAGTAATGAGCCAAACGAAAGTGCACAGTTAACCTCACTAGAATTCTCTAGAGGGGGGGTGAATAGAGATTTAAAAATATTTTTGTGCAAAGTTAATAATTATATATATATGTGTAATGATCACAGATTTAAGCTTCCCACACACCAACAAGAATTAAGCAAGTAAAGAAGAAAGATAACTAGAAGAAAATCACAGCACAACACAAGGAAATATAGTGGTTCCCCAAACTTTGGGTAGTCCACTCTTCTACCCCCTTGGTAGGAATTCACTAACTTGCACTGAGTCTTTTGATAAGGAGACTCTTAGAACCAGACTGAGTCTTTTGATAAGGAGACTCTTAGAACCAACCTGAGTCTTTTGAAAAGGAGACTCTTAGAACCAGTATAACTGAATTTTTTGAAGAGAGATTCTAAAAACTCTCTTACAATATTTGAGAATGAAATTAGAAAGAGAAGAAGAAGTAGAACAAGTAGAAAAATAGAAGACAATATATATAAGAAGGAATCTTCTTCCTAGCAAGAAGATTAGAAGCACAAGTATAGTGAATATGATCTCTCTTCTATAGTGAGAAGGAGATTTGTAAGCTTTTCTCTCTTTTGTGAGAGCTTTCAGAATTTGCAGCAGAATGGCTTCAGAAGAAGAAGGAGGAGATGAAGGCTTTTTCTTTTGCTGCAGCACACTATCTCTTTTCTCAACTTTCTCACTTTTCACTTGGGAGCTCTTCCTCTTTTTCAAATGTATATGGTGGATCACTTCTTATCTTTCTCTGCCGACCTCATTCTTATTTATAGCTCTGTTTAAAATATATTGCTTAAAAGAGAATAATCAATTAGCAGACAGAGAATTAGAAAGAGATAAGAGTTTCCATAATGAATATTTCTGTAGAAGGAAAGGAATTCATTCTGATTTCAAATAATATCCAAAATAATTTTAATCAAATTAGCCAAGAATCAAATAGAAGGAAAGGCTGATTCAGAACGGCTATAAAAGAATAATGTCATTCCATAAAAATCAGATCTACAGAAAGAAGGAAAGAGATCTGGCGTGATTTTGAATTTCTTATAGATATCGACGTGCGTCGATTACTATTCGACGTAAGCGTCGAATTCATCCTGACTGAACGTCGAGAGGAGAATAAGGAAGGAGCGTCGACTTCACTAGATGCGTCGACTAGAAGTCGGAGTAACGTCGACATAGATTACGTCGAATTCTTCTAAGAGTTGCTTCGACTCATTCTGAGAGAAACGTCGACTATATTTCAACGTTGCATCGAATACTATTCGACGCATATTTACTTAGCCTAATTTTTCATACTTAGATTTTATATTCTTCTAAATTCTAGGGGTTAAGATAAATCATTTCCCCCAACAATCTCCCCCTATTTGTCTTAACCCTACATAGAGAGAAATTGTATCAGTATTTAATCAACACAACAAAGCATTTATATAGAGAAGAAGTATGCTAAGCAATCAGAATCATATAAACAGACTTCATAATTTAAGCATGGAGAAGAGAAATATAGATTGTATCAATATTGTTCAACACATCATTCAGGAGGGGTAGGAGGAGGTTTTCTTTTCCTAGTGAATACTACTGTTTTTGGAGAGGTGGGTTGCCCCTTCTCAGTAGCAGGTAGTTCACTCAACTCCCCCTGAGTTACAGCAGGTTGCTCCCCCTGGGATGGAACTTCTTTTGAGCCTTCTACTTCTTTTTCAGTTTCTTTCTTATCTCCATTTTCAGATATAACAGCATCTGGCTCCCCCTGAGCTTCAGCTTCCTCTTCAGCTTCATTCTCTGCTCTACTTGCCTCCCCTTGTAATAGATCCACTTGTTGTGCAGCTTTTCTTGCTATAATCAGTACATCTGATGTCTGCTCTTCAGTATGTAGCTCTGGTACTACTTCATTCCCAATGGTCTTGAGCAGTGCAAGACTATCAGTTTTTGAGGTAGGAAGAGACTTGTGAGAGAGAGATTTATGACTGGAGAGTTGTTCTTCATCTAACTTCTCCCCCTTCTTGACCTTCTTAGCCAAGGAGGTTAAGAAAGATCTGGTGACTTTAGAAGAAGAGATAGAGGTCTTCAGGCTTTGCACAGAGGCATTGACCCCATCTATTTGGGTCTGCATGTGTAAGATGGAGGAATGAATCTTGGAGCAGTGTCCATCCAGCATTGCTTGGAATCTTTGGGCTGTAGATTGGATGCATTGAGTGATGAGGTTCTCAGTGGATGGAGATGGTTCAGAATGTGGTGATGGAGGAGGAGATAATGGTGGAGGTGAATATGTAGAAGGTGGAGAGGGGACTGTAGTGTGTTGAGGAGGTGTATTTGATGGAGGAGGTGGAGGAATAGAAGAGGGTTGAGCAGGTGACTGAGTTGGTATTTGTGAAGGTGTGGATAATGGTGGTACAGAGGAGATGTCTGTATGAGGAGGAGGAAGAGGTGATGATGGATGAGCAGGAGAGTTGGGAGGAGATGGAGTCCTTTCAGGAATGGCACCAGGCTTGGGAATTTACCTGGTCAATTTTGAGAAGAGAGCTATGGACATCCTCTTGCCAGGTGGAATGGGGATTCCTTTTGACCTACATAGGTCAGGGAAGGAGTGGAAGAGTACTTGGCTCATGATTCTCATGTAGGCATTCTCTTTGTGAGAGTATTTAAAGACTATCATTTTCAGCAGGCAGCTTGCCCAGTCTACCTTCTTCTTCAGCACAAGGGCCCCCATGATGTTCAGTTGCTACTTGGGCACTGCATCATGAGCAGAGATCTTACATAGTAATATTTTCCCTACTATGTCTGCCAATAGTCTATACTCCTCAGAGAAGTCTATTTTCTTCAGGTGGATTGGTCTATCTTTGGAGAACTTCATGGTTCATCAGGGGTAAGATCCATAGGTTCATCACCTGATAGGGGAATTATTTTAGTTATTCTTTAGAAAATGATTTGCTTTCCCTATTTGAACAAGGATAATATTTGATTGTACCTGTTGGTAGATTAAAGGTGGTCCTGATGTGTTCTGCAGTAATTGAGACATGTGTCTCATGGATTATTCCTTGGATTTCTCCTTGTTCTGATATCTGAACATGAGTCATGAGCTCTGTGAGTTCTGTCTCCAGGAGCTTGCATCTTGTGGAGATGAGCTTGTCTAATCCAGCTTCAGTAAACAGATCTATGATGCTCTTGTAATTTTCTGCGGCGGCTTGGAAAGATTCGAGGTCAATGTCAAAGCCTGAGTTGGTCTTAGGAGCCATTTTAGGTTAGTGATAGAGAGGAAGAAATGGTTGGACTGAGGAGCAAGAAGGGTGGAAGATGCAGAGGTCGTGAAGGTTTCTAACTGAAGAGTCTATTTAAGTCAGGTGAAACGTCGAAACGAGGCAGAATTCGAGGCTTATTCGGTACAACAGTGGATGTGACCGAAAATATTTTAGTATTGCCGCTCGTTTTCATGAAGTCGACGTTACGTCGAATGGAATTCGACGTGAGCGTCAATATAGTCTGGTTTGGGATGATAGGGTTTCCAATCAACGTATGCGTCGATTGGAGTCGATGCATGGGTCGATTTCATTTATTGAACTGAGTTATCGACGGTGCGTCGATTCGAAGTCGACGTGACTTTATTTGACAGATTCTGGGTTTTCCTTGAGAAATTATTTCTTCCTATTCCTAAAGTTTTCTAAGTTACTCTAGGACTAATTTTAAGAACAATTTGATTGATTATGCCAACACTGTTTGGCAGTGTGGCCAATTTTATTGCAAATATAACACCTGATTTTCTTTTGACTAAGGAAATTTGAGCTTAGGGAGGAATAGAGATGGTGATTAGGATAAAAGTTTTGATTAGGATAGTAATTTTGATTATGAAAAGATTTTTGATTAGAATAGAAGTTTTGATCAGGATAAAAATTTCGATTAGGATGAAAGGGTCCTGAATTGGGGTTAAGATGGAAGGTTTTTGGAGGATAGGCATTTAAGTTGCTCTGAGTTTTTATGCGTCGATATCTATTCGACGTATGTTGATAGTTGCGTTGATTTATATTCGGCGCTTTCTTTAGATTGCGTTGATCTGGTATCGACGCATGGAAGAAGTTGCGTCGATTGGATGTCAACGTACTTTTATTCAAGCGTTGAGTTGAGGTCGAGGCATCTGAGAGATTGCGTCGAGTAGAATTCGACGCACTATCATTCATGCGTCGATATGAAGTCGACGCAATTGTGTCTTCACAGATTTTATTTTTCCCTTTTTCTGATTTTATTTCTTTATAAGTTGTTTCTCTTGGCCTAGTTGCCTTCTCAGAAGAAGTTTGAGAGTCATCAGCTGAATAGTATGATGTTTCATCAAATTTGTTTATTTCCTTGAAGTCTTCTACCTTATTTTGTGAGTCTTCTTCTTGGTTTGTTGATTTGATGGGTTTAGTAAATTTAACAGGGCTCATCCAAGCAGGTTTGTTGGATGGAATTAGGCTGATTGAGGGATCAGCCCCTAGCCCAAGATTTTTATGTCTCCTTGTTTGTTGTTTAGTGATTTCCTTAAGTGTTTGGCTTCTCATTTTTATTGATTCTTCAAAAGCTTTTGCCTGGGATACCTTATCCTTAAGGAGCTGGTTTTCTATTCTAGCCCTTTCTACTTCCTTTTCTATGATGTTAGCCCTTAATTCATAGTTTTTAGAGCATGTAACCTCTCTATTTCTCTGGTTTTTAACCATATTAATTTGTTCTTTTAGATCCTTAATTTCTTGCTTAACTTTTAGTTGATCTAAACATAATCCTCTAAAGTTGTTTTTGAAATCATCACATGAGAAATCTATTTCATTAAAAATGCTTACCTCATCCTTATCCTCAGATTCATCTATGAGAATAAGGCTATTTTCTTTTTCATCTTCAGATGATATGCTTTCTTTTGATCATATCTCACTCCATGATTCAGCAACATCATATTTCTTTGAGCCTTCAAGAGCCATTAAGCATAGGTCTTCTTGCTTAGACTCTTCATTGTCACTTTTAGAAGAGGAGCTGTCCTCAGAGTCTGTTTCACTCCAGGCTTCTGTAATAAAGCCTTTTTCTTTCTTCTTCCCCTTTTTCTTGAGATCTTTCTTTGTCTCAGCATTTTCTGGACATTCTGGGGCAATATGTCCAGGTTTCCTGCAAGAATAACACACAATTTCTTTAATGGGAGTTTTGTCATACCTTGGTTTTGACTCTCTCCTTCTAGATCCATCTGTCCTGGCCCATTTCTTGAATTTTCTAGCCATGAAACTGAATAGTTCTTCTTCAGTGACAGAGGTTCTTTCTTCTGTTACTTTTAATGCAATGTTCCTGTCTTTTGAAGAGGTTGGAGTGTTTTCTCTTCTTTTCTTCTCTTCTCTGGTTTTCAGCAGTTGCTCATAGGATTTGAGTTTTCCTAAGAGAGCATCTGTTGAAATTTCCCTTTGTCCTCTTGTATCTCTTATTGCCCATATTCTTGAGTCCCATGAACTTGGGAGACCCATTAACAGTTTGTCATTGATCTCTGTGAGAGAGATCTCTCTATCCAGGCTTCTTAATTGATTGAGGATCAGACTAAATCTGTCTTACATCTCAGAGATGCTTTCTTCATTCTTCTTTTGGAAATTCTCATATTGAGAGATTAATAAAGCCTTCCTATCTTTTCTGTCATCGGCACTTCCTTCTACCATCTTTATGAGAGCCTCCCAGATTTCTTTGGCTGATTCACAGTCAACAACCTTTTGAAAGATTTCATCTGAGAGGGTTGAGACAAGAATGTTCACAGCTTTTACATCCCATGTTCCTGCCTTCTTCTCTTCAACTGTCCACTTAGCCTTTGGGACAAGTGTTTGAGTCACTTCACCACTTGAGTCTCTTCTTTAAGGCTTGGGAGGACCTGTCAAGATAACATTAAATAATTCTTCATCAATAGAATTCATATAAATCCTAATTCTTATTTTCCAAACTGCAAACTTTTCAAGATTGCACATTGGTGGTCTGGTGGAAGCATAATCTTTGATTTGTGTCATGTGAAAAATAATTTTTAGAAATATATATATAAGAGGTAGGATCTTTTTGATCAAGGAGTTAACCTTTTTAGATCAACCTCCCTCTGATACCAATTGAAAGTGCACAGTTAACCTCACTAAAATTCTCTAGAGGGAGGGTGAATAGAGATTTAAAAATATTTTTGTGCAAAGTTAATAATTATATATATATGTAATGATCACAGATTTAAGCTTCTCACACACCAACAAGAATTAAGCAAGTAAAGAAGAAAGATAACTAGAAGAAAATCACAGCACAACACAAGGAAATATAGTGGTTCCCCAAACTTTGGGTAGTCCACTCTTCTACCCCCTTGGTAGGAATTCACTAACTTGCACTGAGTCTTTTGATAAGGAGACTCTTAGAACCAGACTGAGTCTTTTGATAAGGAGACTCTTAGAACCAGCCTGAGTCTTTTGAAAAAGAGACTCTTAGAACCAGTACAACTGAATTTTTTGAAGAGAGATTCTAAAAACTCTTTTACAATATTTGAGAATGAAATTAGAAAGAGAAGAAGAAGTAGAACAAGTAGAAAAATAGAAGACAATATATATAAGAAGGAATCTTCTTCCTAGCAAGAAGATTAGAAGCACAAGTATAGTGAATATGATCTCTCTTCTATAGTGAGAAGGAGATTTGTAAGCTTTTCTCTCTTTTGTGAGAGCTTTCAGAATTTGCAGCAGAATGGCTTCAGAAGAAGAAGGAGAAGATGAAGGCTTTTTCTTTTGCTGCAGCACACTATCTCTTTTCTCAACTTTCTCACTTTTCACTTGGGAGCTCTTCCTCTTTTTCAAATGTATATGGTAGATCACTTCTTATCTTTCTCTGCCGACCTCATTCTTATTTATAGCTCTATTTAAAATATATTGCTTAAAAGAGAATAATCAATTAGCAGACAGAGAATTAGAAAGAGATAAGAGTTTCCATAATGAATATTTCTGTAGAAGGAAAGGAATTCATTTTGATTTCAAATAATATCCATAATAATTTTAATCAAATTAGCCAAGAATCAAATAGAAGGAAAGGCTGATTCAGAACGGCTATAAAAGAATAATGTCATTCCATAAAAATCAGATCTACAGAAAGAAGGAAAGAGATCTGGCGTAATTTTGAATTTCTTATAGATATCGACGTGCGTTGATTACTATTCGACGTAAGCGTCGAATTCATCCTGACTTAACGTCGAGAGGAGAATAAGGAGCGTCGACTTCACTAGATGCGTCGACTAGAAGTCAGAGTAACGTCGACATAAATTACGTTGAATTCTTCTAAGAGTTGCTTAGACTCATTCTGAGAGAAACGTCGACTATATTTCGACGTTGGGTCGAATACTATTCGACGCATATTTACTTAGCCTAATTTTTCATACTTAGAATTTATATTCTTCTAAATTCTAGGGGTTAAGATAAATCATTTCCCCAACACCAACAATTGCTCTATATACTTTCTGATCAACAGGTTTTCCTGATTCATCATTGTCAACAACAGCATTTGAGGGCATGGGTGTTTTCATGGTTGAAGCATCAGACATACTAAATCTTTTCACTAATTCCTTAGCATACTTGGATTGTGATATGAATATGCCATTTGGAGTTTGCTTCACTTGAAGACCAAGGAAGTAATATAACTCACCCATACTACTCATTTCAAATTTAGATTGCATTAGGTTAGAGAACCTTTTGCATAGATTTGAATCAGTAGAGCCAAAAATGATATCATCTACATATATTTGAACTATTAATGTTTGATTTTTATGTATCCTGAAAAATAAACTTTTATCAACAATGCCTCACCAGAATTTGTTCTCCAAAAGAAAATTAGCTAAGGTCTCATACCATGCTCTGGGAGCTTGTTTGAGACCATAGAGAGCTTTATTAAGCTTAAATACATAAGAAGAGTGAGTTGGAGACATAAAACCTGGTGGTTGTTCCACATTGACTTCTTCTTTGATATCTCCATTAAGAAAAGCACTCTTCACATCCATCTGATATACCTTGAACTTCTTGAATGCAGCAAAGGCAAGAAAAATCCTTATAGCTTCAAGTCTAGCAACAGGAGCAAAGGTTTGATCAAAATCAATTCCCTCTTCCTGAGAATATCCTTGGGCTACTAATCTTGCTTTATTTCTGATGATTATTCCTTGATCATCTAGCTTGTTCCTGAAGACCCACTTGGTGCCAATGACTGTATGGCCTTTTGGTCTTGGAACCAAATCCCAAACCTTGTTCCTTTCAAATTGGTTGAGCTCCTCTTGCATTGCAAGAATCCAGTTTGGATCTTGTTCTGCATCTTTTATGGATTGAGGTTCAACTTGTGATAGGAAACAAGTGTGCATCTGATTTTAATGTAGTTGATGCCTTGTTTGAACACCTGCTGAAATATCTCTAATGATTTGTGATATTGGATGATCTCTAACTGTGATATGGTCAATAGTTGGAGTTGGTTCAGCAATAGTTTCTTCTTGAGGGACTTGTTCAGCTGACACTTGATTTGAGTTGTCAGCAAGATCTGGATTATCCTCTTCTTCACTGTCTTCAATTAGTTCATTTGATGGAAGTAGAGAATCTTTATTCTGTAGATCCAATCCATTTAGTTCTTCACAGAGAACTGGTACCTGCAAAGTATTTTTGGTAGAGGTGGTATTCCTCTCCTCAATTAACATACTAGTTTCATCAAAAGATACATGCATGGACTCTTCTATCTTAAGAGTAGATTTGTTGTAAACTCTATATGCTTTACTAGAAAGAGAATATCCAAGGAATATACCTTCAGCAGATTTTGCTTCAAATTTCCTAAGATACTTCTTATCATTGTTATGAACATAGCATTTACAGCCAAATATCTTAAAATAGTTAACCTTAGGCTTTTTATTCTTAAGTAATTCATAGGGAGTTTTACCCTTAAGCTTATGTATCAGGCTTCTGTTCAACACATAATTTGTTGTGTTCACCGCCTCTGCCCAAAACGAGATTGGCAAGTGAGCATCAACAAGCAATGTAGTTGCTGATTCAATTAAGGTTCAATTTTTCCTTTCAGCTACCCCATTTTGTTGAGGAGTTCTAGGAGCAGAGAAACATTGCCTGGTCCCTTCTTTTCCACAAAATTCTCTCATCAGAAGAGATTCAAACTCAGTGCCATGACCACTTCTGATCAATGCAACTAGAGTAGAGTACTCAATCTTGATGGACCTGAGAAAGTCTGTCAGAACATTGAAGGTGTCAGACTTGTTCCTAAGAAATAACACCTAAGTGAATCTTAAGAAGTCATCTACAATAACTAGAGAGTAATGCTTCCCTCCTAGACTTTGTATTGTAGTGGGTCCAAAGAGATCCAAATGCAGTATGTACAAAATCCTAGGTGAATCACTCTTGGATAAAGATTTAAAACTACTCTTGGTCTGCTTACCTAATTGACAAGCTCTGCAGAGTCCTTCCTTCTTGTATGAACCAGAAGGCAGCCCTATAACAAGATTGTCCTTAGAAAGCTTAGATATAGTTCTAAGGTTAATATGTCCAAGACTTTTATGCCATAATTCATTTGTTTTACTTATAGAATTAAATAAACAAATATCTGAATTGGCAGAGTCAAAATTGACTAAATAAATGTTTCCATGTCTAATACCAGATAATATATTTATGTTGTTATTATTGGTAATAAGACATAAGGAGTGGTTAAAAGTTACCTGATAACCTTCATCACATAACTGGCTTATGCTGATGAGGTTGTGCTTTAGACCCTTGACATAAGCTACCTCTTTGAAGGTGACTGCTCCAACTTTGATCTGTCCATAACCTTTAGTTTGTCCAACGTTGGAGTCTCCAAAGATCACTTTGGGTCCAAGCCTTGCTTTGTAATTGCTTAAGTTGGCCTTGTTTCCTGTCATATGCTTTGAGCAACCACTATCCAAATATCATTGTTCTTTTATTTTTGGATAGCCATGTACCTGCAAAACAGAAAACATTCTAGTTGTTCTTGACCTAGACTACCTTGGGTCCTTTTGTTTTCCACATAATTCTAAAATGAAATACATCTCAGGCTGATCCTTATAACCTTGTGGATGATATCTCCTAGGAGGAATTATCCACTCAGTGAAAGGATTCATTGCATATTGAGAATAAGAATTCTTCTGAAATTCAGTACATTTTTCGTTCGATGAATTCTAGTGAGTTCGTCGATCCCCGTTCGACGAAGTGAGGTGCTTTCGTCGAGCGCCGTTGGAATAATAACTGTACTGAAAATTTGTCTTCAGAGTTCGTCGATCTCCGTTCGATGAATTCGTCTGATTTCATCGAGCTCCGTTCGACGAATTCTGCTGAATTCCTTTATTCTTAACAGCCTTGCTTGAAATGTTTTTATCTACTTCTACTGGCTCTTTATTCTTAGAAGAAATGAATTTTACTGGTGTAGATAAAATGTTTTTCTTAATAAGATGTGGCTCACTTGATGATGCACCCAAGCCCAGTTTGTCACTAAGTCTGGCATTCACTGTGCTTGTGATGTCCATCAGTTTGATACTTCTCCCATTGAGGGATTCTTCAAACTTCTTAGCCTCAGATAATTTGTTCTTAATGAGAATAATATGTTCTCTGGAGGTAGCCAAATCTTTCTTAAGATTAACATTTTCTTCACGTAGTTGGTTCATTTTAGCCAACTTGCCTCTGCGAGAGATTATCTCCTTCTCAAATTTAATTAAATCTAAACAAAGAGTTTTGAATTCAATTGAATTAAAATCAAAAGTAGATATTACCTGATCACTGTCATTTTCTGATTCTGATTCTTCTGAATTATTTCCTGGGGCATTGATAGCCATCATGCAGAAACTTCTTTCATCTGCATCATCTTCATCATCAGAAGAGCTGGATGAAGATGCATGTTCTGACTCACTGCTTGAGTCATAGATAGTTATCAAACATTGATCTTTGTCATTTGATTCATTCTTATCTTCAGATGAGCTGGATGAAGACTCTGACATTTCTGCAGAACCATCAACCATGTTGTTGAGGGAATTCCAGATATCCTTGGCTGAGGTGCAGTCCACAACCTTCTAGAATATGTCATCAGATATTATTTGTGCCAATATATTCATTGCTTTGGCATCAGCACTTCTCTGCTTCTTTTGAGCTTCTGTCCACTCAGGAGGTGGAACAGCATTATTTGTTGTTGTTTCAGCACTTGTTGTTGCTGTAGGAGTAAGGGGTCCTATCAAAATCACATTAAAAATATCTTCGTCAATAGAATTCATATATAATCTGATCTTTGTCTTCCATAATGCAAACTTATTTAGATTGCACATAGGAGGTCTTGTGCTTGAGTATTCTTTGTTCTGTGCCATGGATTTTTAGAAAAAGAAACTCTAGAAGAAATTTAAGATCTAATTGATCTTTTGATTCAGGTGTTAGCCTGTAAAGAATAAACCAACCTCTGATACCAATTGAAAGTCCTCTGATATCAGTTGAAAGTGATCTCTGATATCAAAGGAAAGGGAGGTTAGATCTTAGAATTACTATAGAGGGGGGTGAATAGATTATTAAAAGTTTTTCACTTATTTTTATAGCGGAGTTAAAATAGTGATATATATATGTGCACTGAGAGAGTTATAAAACAAATAAAGAAAACAGCACAGCACAGTACAGAAAAATAAACACAATCACAGAGGACACAAGGATCTATAGTAGTTCTCCAATAAACATGGGTACATCTACTCTTCTACCACCTTTGGTAGGAATCCACTAGGTTTCTGATCAGGTGCCCTATCACCAATGGGGTTTTGATCAGGTGCCCAAAACACCAACTGAGCTTTTGATCAGGTGCTCAAACCAAACTACAGGTTTTTGATCAGGTGCCCTGCCACTAAGGGGTTAACTTTTGAAGGGAGTTAGAACCATGTACGTACAAGATGAGATAAAGAGGGTTATGAAGTTCTTCTCTGTCAATAATCTTAGAGAAGACTAGTGGATTTGTTGTTGTAAAGCTCCCCCTGTCTGATAGAAAATAGTTGACAGTTGAGGATCGAGCTTTCTCTTGAATGTAGATTTTCCTTGATAGCTGATGAATCTGAGAGACAAAGGTTTCTCAGATTATTGTTGCTCTTGAAGATTTAAAAATTTGCAGCAGAAATCTGAGATAAGATTTGTGTTGTTGTTCTCAGAGATTGAAAGGTGCTCCTTGAGGAAGATGAAGATCTGAAAACTTTTTCTTTCTTCTTTCTGTATATTTTCTCTCGACAGTATTGTCTCTCTTCTTCCTTGCTGTAATAATATTGTATTCCTGTAAATCTTCTTCTTGCTTATTCCTTTTGAAATATTCTGACTGATTTGAAATCAAATCCTTTAATTAAGGAATATAATAATCAGGAGGATTATTTCTTGGAACTGCAAGCCAATATTTAATTCCTTTTCAATAAATGTATCCTTTTCCGCCAAACGGCTTCTTTCTTGAGATAAGAGAATAATAAAAGGAAAGATAATATCCTTGACTTATCTGATAGGAATAGATCCGTTGCTAATAGTAGATCTGAGTTCAGAGAATAGAATAAAAATGATTTGTCTGAAATACTGAACTGAAGAGAAATTTCGTCGATCTGAAAGATAATCTGCTAAATCTGGCTTGAAGAATTGTGTTAGTCGATCTGAGAAATAATCTGCTGAATCTGCCTTGAAGAACTGAGTTCGTCGATCTGAGAATGAACTTTCGTCGATCTGAACATCTTGATACTTATTCTTCAAACACAGAGCTGAGTTCGTCGAACGCAGAATGAAGTTCGTCGAACTGAAGAGATAAACTGCTGGACTGGCTGGAAAACTGAGTCCGTCGAGCTGGAGAGCAAGTTCGTCGAACGCAGAGAGGAGTTTGTCGAAAGCAGAATAGAATTCGTCGAATGCAGAACCTTGGCAAGTTTGTCGAACTGGAGCATTCCGTTCGTCGAACGCAGGATGGAGTTCGTCGAACGCAGTATGGAGTTCGTCGAACGCAGGAAACTTAACTTTTCCTTAAGTTCTAACAGCCAAAAACCTTGACCCTTAGTCTATACATTGGGGTCAACTTAGTCCTAATAAACAGATAGTGATCCTAGCCCAAATTAGTAATCGGGTTGTTCCAACACATGGTTTGCTATCTAGTGCAATTACTCATGATTGTAGAGAATTGTATAGATAGGTTTTTAGTCCAATTCTCATGAGTGGAAGTATTATAAATGATAATGATGTGTTCAATAAGTGTGTTTTGATAAAGTATACAAGTGTATAAATCAAACCACATCAAACAATGTAATGTAAGAACATAACTATGAATTGAACATAAACAACTTTACTTCCACAAATTTCAATGCACATATATTTTTAATTTTATTTTTAAAGAGAAGTGGTGAAAATTTTGTTTGCACAAAACACTTTACAATTCTTTCCAAGGTGCTCAACCTCACAATGCTCATTAAGACTTATCAGGAGGGTGAGTAGTGTTTGGTGGAGTTAACCTTGTCATTCATTATTTGCTTTTTAGTTTAGTGACTAAGGACTCCGAATTCACTTGTTTTTGCAAACATAGAAAGTTTATTTTATATACCACATTTCTCTAATCGCAGGTGCATGAAAAACAAAGAATTCAAGAAAGAATTCAATATTGTGTAGGTAAATTATTTATGAGATTCAAAATAAGTTCTGATACTACACAATTATGCAATAAGATTTAAAATACATGTATATTAACAAAAAGGTGTAAGTGAGAAAATCATTATCAAAGATAAAAACTTTACTCATACTTAGAGGCATGTAAAAACGTTTCTAAACATGTAATCTATAATCAAATTTTTTGCACATTTTAAGATGATATTCAAGGCATGATAAAATCAAAACAATGTTTTTAAGAAACTTGAAGGTTTAATTAAACATTGTAAGGAATCCTTAAGCAATATATATAATCATCATTGAATTAAACATTTAAGCATAAAAAAATTTGTTTTTAACTTTTAGAAGTAAATAATCAACAAAAAATAGAAAACCTTTAAAAAAGAATTAAAACAAAATACTGCAATAAAATAATACCAAGAATTTTTCAATAAAACAGAAAAAAAAAATTGAGCATGGAGGTTAACGCCAGGCGTTGGCTTCTTAACGCCGAGACAGAACTCTAATTTTTGACTTTTTGAAAAATCTTTTTCATGATTCATTTGTAATATAAATAGGCCTTCTCACAGTTGAAATTTCAGACATTATGAAGTTGATATGAAGGCTCTTTTAGCGTGTTTTTGGTGGTTTGTCTATAGTTTTTACATTTTTATTGATCTTTGAATGTTTTCTAAAAAATGCAAACAAATATAACAAAGTACATAAGATAATTTTGATAGCTTTTTATAAAGATTATAGTGACATTTCTAAGACACATAATTCTAACCTAAGCATGTGAAAACGTGCATCGGGTAGAGGTTTGGTAAAAATGTCGGCAAGTTGTGATTCAGTCCCTATAAAGCTAATTTTAACATGTTCCTTCTTAATATGATCTCTAATGAAATGATGTCGGACATCTATATGTTTAGATCTAGAATAATGTACGGAATTGTTTGTGAGATCTATAGCACTCTTGTTGTCACACTTTAATTCTATATTATTTAGATGAACACCAAAGTCTTCTAACGTTTGGGTCATCCATAAGGCTTGTGCAAAATAACTACCTAGGGCGATATATTCGGCCTCTGTTGTGGAGAGGGCGATACCATAGACCTAATCTAGATGTTTCGATTAGATATCTAAAAATATGTTTAACCGCTTTCAAATGTGATTCTTTTGGGTTAGCTTGAAATCTAGCACATAAACAAACGGAAAATATAATATCGGGTCTAGATGCGCTTAAATAATGCAATGAGCCTATCATTCCTCTATATAATGTTTGATTAATAGAAATACCGGCTTCATCTTTTCCTAATTTTAATGATGCACTCATTGGTGTATTAGCTTGTTTTAGGTTTTCAAATCAAAATCTTTTAAGAATATCGTGAACATATTTAGTTTGACAAATAAATATACCATCTTGTTTTTGTGAGATTTGAAATCCTAGAAAATAAGTGAAATCTCCTACCAAGCTCATTTCAAATTCTTTTTCATCACTAAAATTACTTCATTACATAACTCTTCATTAGTGGCTCCAAAAATGATATCATCAATATAAATTTGCAATATAATCAAATCATTATCAATATGCTTAATAAAGAGTGTATTATCCGCACTTCCCATTTTATAATCGTGCTTTATTTAAAATAATGTCAATCTATCATACCAAGCACGTGGCGCTTGCTTCAATCCATAAAGCGCTTTTTCTAACTTATACACATGGTTTGGAAATTTTTCACAAAACCAGGGGGTTGTTCTACATAAACTTCTTCTTTTATAATCCCGTTTAAAAATGCACTTTTAACATCCATTTGAAATAGTTTAAATCTTTTAAAACTCACAAATGCAAGAAATATTCTAATTGATTCTAGGCGAGAAACGGGTGCAAAAGTTTTATCAAAATCTACCCCTTCGATTTGTGAATACCCTTATACAACTAGTCTAGCTTAATTCCTTATAATTTTAGAGTCACCATCTAGTTTGTTTTTGAAAATCCATTTGACTCCTATAACTGGATGATTAGATGGCCTCTCTACTAAATTCCAAACCTTATTCTGTTCAAATTGATTTAGTTCATCATTCATGGCTAAAAACCAAAATTCATCATTTAAAGCGGTTGAAACATTTTTTGGTTTTATTTCGGATACAAAACAAAGGTTTGAAAAAGACTCATGTAAAGAAGAACGAGTACTTACCCCTTTTGATGGTTCTCCTATCACAAGCTCCTTTTGATGATCCTTAGTAAACTGCAACACGCTTGGAGGAACATATTCTACTATTTCATCTTCTTTTTCCTCTTTTTCTTCTTCTTTTTCTCCAAGCGATTCATCATCCTCATGCTCCAAAGGGGAAAGGAGTTCATCTTCGTTTCCAATCTGATTAGTATCTACACAAGGAACAAACTCATCAAACCTTACATGTATAGACTATTCAACTATTTTAGTTCATTTATTATAAATTCTATAAGCCTTACTAGTTGAAGAGTACCCAATGAAAATTCCCTCATCACATTTTTCATCAAATTTTCCTAGTGCATCTCTAGTGTTTAAAATAAAACACTTACAACCAAAGGCAAGAAAATAAGATACATTTGGTTTTCTTTTAAAGTAAAGCTCATAATGTGTCAATTTTAAAATAGGATGAAGCATGACACGATTAATGATATAACAAGAAGTATTAACCTCTTCGGCCCAAAATGATTTAGGCAACCCATATTCACAAAACATAGTTCGTGCTAGCTCTTGAAGAGTTTTATTTTTCCTCTCCACTACACCATTTTATTGTGGGGTGCGAGGAGCGGAAAATTCATGTTTAATTCCTAAATCATTACAAAAAGAAGAAAAATTATCATTTTCAAATTCTTCTCCATGATCCGAGCGTATGCATTTAATTTTTAAATCAAGTTCGTTTTGAATACGAATGCATAGTTTTGTAAATTCAAGAAATGCATCGGATTTGGAAGATAGAAATAAAGTCTAATAAAATCTAGAATAATCATCAACTATTACAAAAGTATATATTCTACCTCCTAGACTTGAAGTGCTAACCGGTACAAATAGATCCATATGAATTAATTGAAGTGGTCTAGAAGTAGAAATTACATTTTTGCTCTTAAACAAATTTTTTGAAAACTTTCCTTTTTGGCAAGGCGTACAAAGAGAAGATAAATTACCATTAAGCATAGGTAAACCTTTAATTAATTTATCTTTTGATAAATTCAAAATAAGCTTGGTGCGAGAGTGACCAATGCGCCTATGCCAAAGTTCCAATTCTTCATTTTTAGAAATAAAGCATTTTAAAGAAGAATTTGAAAGATCATTAAAGGCAATCATATAAATATTATGCATCCTAGGTGCAGTGATGAGTACGACATCATTTCTTTTAGAATTTATAATTTTGCAAAGATTTGTAGATGATTCAAATAATACATTTAGGCCTATATCACATAATTGACTAATTGAAATTAAATTATGTTTTAAGCCATCTACAAATGAAACATTTGAGATTGAAAAAGAATCGTTACCTACTGTGCAGATGCCCATGATCCTTCCTTTTCCGTTGTCACCAAATGTCACCATCCCTCCTTTCTTCATCTCAAGGCTAAGGAACTTTGTTTTGTTTCCCGCCATGTGTTTGGAGCATCCCGAGTCCAAATACCACACGTTTTTTTGTCCTTAGTCTGCCAACATACCTAAAAAGGAGATGAGAGTAAAGATCCGGATACCCAAGAGGTTCCTACCATAGAATAGGTGGAAAAATTAGGCACCCAGATTTGCTTTATAGCACAACCTCCATTTTTCTTACAAGAGTTTGAGGTGTGTCCAAATAAATGACATTTGACACACGATATAAAAGGGGATGAGACCCTTTTTGAAGTCTTGGATAAACTCTTGCTGGAAAATGAGGTAACATTTGAATTTTTGAATTTATTATTAACAGAATTAATGTTTCTGGAATTATAGCTAACGTTGGCGTTAGGAGTTAACGCCTGGCGATAGCTTCCAGAACCATATCCAAGGCCATATTTGGCACTTCCATGACATTGGTTGGCCAAGATCATGTCCAGAGATCTTTGCCCAACTCCAAACTTCTTAATAGCGATATTTAAATCATGAATACGAGTTTTGAGAGCGGTGTTTTCTATTACCAACATAACGCACCGATTCGCAAAAGTCTTCTTTCCTTCCTCTATTTGAGAAAGAGAGGTTTTTAAAGTTCTTTCTAAATCCCCTTTTTTCCTTAGTAAGAATTTCAATATTGGATTGGGATTTAAAAAGAGCTTCTTCAAGTTCTTCCACTCTTGCCAAGGAGTGATTACACTCTTGGCAAGATACCTTTTCTTTCCCTAATTGTTTAGATGATTTTTTATTTTCTTTTAATAAAAGTTTATTTTCAGAATTTAGAAGATCAATATCTTTTAAAATTTTATCAAAAAATTTGCATGTTTGTAAATATTCAATATATAAATCATCACAAGTAGTAGGGAAAGTTACCTCAGTGTCGCTTTGGACACTGCTTTCATCCTCAGATGTCTTGTTACTTTTTCCCATAAGGCACATATTTGCCTCTTCTTCATCGCTAGTGGATGAGCCGCTTGAATCCTCGGAGGAGGAGTCATCCCATGTAGCAACTTTTAGGACCTTCTTCTTCTCTTTTCCCATGTGCCGCTTTTCTTTACGCTCTTTCAAATATTTTGGGCACTGGCTCCAGATGTGTCTAGTCTTTCTACAATGATAGCACTCCAGTGGTGGTCGCTCATCATCATCCTCGTTGCTACCTCTTCCTTTCTTTGATGAAGATCCCTTCTTGATGAAGTATTTTCGAAAGGTGTTTCTCCTTTCCGGATTCTTCATGAACCTTTTGAACTTCTTCACAAAGAGGCTCTCCTCGTCCTCTTCATCATCATCTCCATCAACCTCCTTCTTTGACTTAAATGTTAAGGCCTTCTTCTTTGGCTCCAAGTTGTACTCTTGTTGTTGAATCTTGAGTTCAAGCTCCTGGGTCTTGAGGTTCCCAATGAGGCTCTCAATTTGGAGTTTCTTTAAATCGTGTGACTCCGAGATAGCCGTCACCTTTGGATTGAACTTTGGAGGGAGAGACCATAGAATTTTTCTCACCAAGTCGTCGTTGGAGAACACTTTTCCAAGTACTTTTGAGTCGTTGACGATCTTGGTAAATCTTGTGTACACTGAATCAATGTCTTCATCCGCCGCCATCTAGAATTTCTCGTATTCGGATTCAAGTTGGAAAAGCTTTGAATCCTTGACCTGCGAAGTACCTTCATGAGTAAGTTATAATAAATTCCATATATCATAAGCAGTTTCGCAAGCACAAGTTCAATTAAATTCTGTTCTATCCAAAGCACAAAATAAAGCATTCATAGCTTTAGCGTTATTTTTGCATCTTAACTTGTCATTATCATCCCATCTGTCTCTTGGTTTTTCCATAGTAATTTCTCCAACAACAATTGTTGGTGGAGAGTAACTTTGTTCTTTCATACCCCACACATCATTATCTAAAGCAATTAAGAAACAACGCATTCTTGTTTTCCAATAGTTATAATCAGTGCCGGTAAATAGTGGAGGTCTACTAATTCCTTGACCCTCAACGAAAGCATGATCTTGATGCGCCATTATTCCTGGTTGTGAAACCATTTTGGAATAGCCTCGCTCTGATACCAAGTGTTGGATCTGATGGCGCCCTTAGAGGGGGGGATAAGGGGTTTACTATTTTTGAGATAAACTGACAGATTTTAAATAACAGAAAAACTTTTTGGCTCTGTCGCCAATGCCTGGCGTTAAGAGTCAACGCCGGGCGTTATCTCTCAAGAAAAAAAATTTACAGAAATATTCAAAATGATTTTCTTTATGAAATACAATTCCAGAAAAATTAGATATACTGAAAAAGAATTTTATATTTCACAAAAATGATTACAAGGATAAAATTTCAATAACGCTTGAAATTAGAGGCGACAACTTAAAAATCTCTTTTTGTTCCTTCAGCGGTCCTTCTCCCAAGGACCGGTTGGCTAATGCCTATCTATCCCCAGATAAGGCCTCTAGCCACCCCATTGATCTACCCTAGACCTAGTCGCCACGCACAAGGCGGCGAATTTCCCCCTAAACCGAACCCGGCCTAGTCGCCACATGCAAGGCGGCGAATTCACTACCGTTACAAGGAAAAATGAAAAGATAAGTAGAAAATCAGAATAAAAGACTCCCTAGATTGAAGAGCGCTGAAGGAGATGTTGAAGATAAGCCATGACCACGTCAGAGTTGAAGCGAGCGTCCTTCTTCAAATTTGTCGTTGGAAATCTCCTTCTTACACTTGTTCCTCAATGTTGGTGTTGGGAGTTCTCTCTGAATTCAGGATGAAATGATCTCTCCGAAGTATAGAATGAAGGCTTGGATTCTTATCAACTTAAGCAAACGAGATCAGGTCTTTAAATAGACACGGGAGCTAACGCTTGGCATTAAGAGTTAACGCCAGCATTAAGCATCGTGTACGGCAGTTGCTGAGAGCGTGCAAACCGTTGAGATCGTGGTAGATCGTGACTCAACGCGGGCATTAAGAGTCAATGTTGGCGTTGTCTCTGGCTTCTCGACGGATTCCTTCTCAATGACATTTCATCTCGACGGCTTCTTCTTGACGAAAGTTAACTTGGGGCGTTAACCACTAATGCGGGGCGTTAGCTCTCTTTTTAGAGAATTGTCATCCTATTCATAGTGTATTTAACTGTAGTACCTGCACACTATAAACACAAGCAAGATCAAATACATCATGTGATTTGGTATTTCTCAAACTAAGAGAAGTGGAACACAAGCTCCAACAAGAGATAACAATATGTGCCAAGTGCAACATGAACATGGAGGTTAGAGGAAAGATATTCAAAGAGCCAGCAATGCTTTGAAGATGCCAGACTTTGACCTAATTCTGGGCATGAACTGGCTGCACTGGAATCATGCTAGGATCGACTGCCCAGCAAAGAAAATTGTACTGAGGCATCGAGATTCTGAAGTAGTGATCAAAGGTACTAAACCCACCTCCTATCTCTTATTATCATCTGCACAGGTTGTCAAGCGCTCATGATCAGGGAGACGAGGTGTACCTAATCTGTTTCGAGATGGCGGAGACGGAGGTATCCATAGCAGATATTCCAGTGGTTAGGGACTTCTCTGATGTATTTCTAGAGAAATTACCCAGACTACCCCCATCTAGGGATACAGATTTCTAGATCCAGTTGGTGCCAGGAGCAAGGCCGGTATCTCGAGCACCATACCGGATGGCGCCAAAGAAGCTAGCGGAGTTCAGGGCCCAGCTTCAGGAGCTGGTGGACTCAGGATTTGTCAGGTCGAGTTCATCGCCATGGGGAGCACCAATATTATTCGTGAAGAAGAAGGATAGGTCGCTGCAACTCTGCATTGATTACCGGGAGTTGAACCGGCTGACGGTATAGAACACATACCCATTACCCAGGATCGATGAGTTATTTGACCAGTTGCAGGGAGCCTTCTGGTTCTCCAAGCTCGATCTGAGATTCAGATATTACCAGTTGCGAATTCGGGAGGAGGATATCCCGAAGACAGCCTTCAGTTCTCACTACAGGTTATGCGAGTTCACGGTGATGCCCTTCGGGCTCACGAATGATCCTTCTGCATTCATGAGCTTGATGAACAAGGTATTCGAGCCCTACCTGGATAGATTTATCATTGTATTCATTAACGATATTTTGATCAACTCCACGACGAAGGAGGAGCACACCCATCACATCGCTCAAGTCTTGGGCAAGCTAAGGCAGCACCAAATGTAAGCAAAGTTCTCGAAATGCCAATTCTGGCTATAGGAGGTGGCATTCTTAGGACACGTCATCAGCGAGGCCTGGTTGGTAGTGGACCCGGCCAAGGTACAAGCAGTGAGAGATTGTCCACGGCCAAAGTAGGCCTCAGATGTCCGCAGCTTCCTGGGATTAGCAGGATATTATCATAAGTTCGTGCAGGGATTCTCAAAGATTGCACTTCCACTCACGTCCTTGATGAAGAAGGATGTTGCTTTCAAGTGGACGAAAAAATGCGAGACAGACTTCCAGGAGTTGAAGGACCGACTCACCTCATCCCCCATCCTTGCCCTCCCATCTGGAAAGGAAGGTTTCCAGATCTACACTGATGCATCTTATCAGGGGATGGGTGCAGTTCTCATGCAGCAGGGTCATGTGATAGCATATGCTTTGAGGCAGCTGAAGAAGCATGAACAAAATTATCCGGTACATGACCTAGAACTTAGAGCGGTGGTCTTTGCCTTGAAAATTTGGAGGCATTATCTATATGGGATTCATTGTGAGATCTTCTCTGACCACCAGAATCTCAAGTACATCGACACCCAGAAGGATTTGAACCTACGCCAGTGGAGGTGGCTAGAGTTCTTGTGCGACTATGATTATACCATGCACTATCATCCGGGGAAGGCGAACATTGTAGAAGATACCCTGAGCAGGAGGGCAGGCACTTCTGGACCGGAGCCCCAAATGATGGCCATGGAGCTGGTGAGGATGCTAGAGGATATGCACATTGCCTTGGTTTCTAAGGCGAAGCCCGAAGTCCACAAGGAGTACCTGGCATCCCTGAGCCTCACCTGTGATATGCGTGACTGCATCAGGGCACAACAGAGGCAGGATTCAGCTCTGGAGCCTGTATTCAGAGCCTTAGAAGAGTGCAAGTCAGAGGATTATTCACTGCGCAACGATATCGTTCATTTTTGGGGTCGTGTCTATATACCCGCATGAGGTGGGATCGGGTAAGAGATACTCAGGGAGGCACACTGCACACATTACTCAGTGCACCCCGGGATCTCCAAGATGACGGCGGACCTGTAGAGGGATTTATATTGGCCCGGAATGAAGAAGGAGATCGTATCTTTTGTCTCATTCTGCGAGACTTGCCAGCTAGTGAAGGCAGAATGCAAGAGCCCAGCAGGACTTCTACACCCACTACAAGCGCCGGAGTAGATGTTCAAGGACATATTCATGGATTTCGTAGACGAATTGACTCACTCCCACTCCGGGCATGATTCTATTTGGGTAATAGTAGACAGATTGACCAAGGTAGCGCGGTTCATACGGGCCAGGAAGGACGATTCAGTTGCAGTTCTAGTAAGGTTATTTGTGGAACAGTTCGTCAGGTACCACAGCGTACCCAGGCCGATTGTCTCAGACCACGACGGTCGATTCACCTCTAGGGAATGGAGAGCGGTACATGTATACTTGGGGCCTCAGCTTATGTTCAGCACCGCTTTCCATCCACAAACCGACGAGCAGACGGAGCAGACCAACCGGACTATGGAGGACCAGCTACGCTTGTGCATTTTGCATACGGGAAAGCCCTGGGAGAGGTTGTTGCCCATGATCGAGTTTTCATATAACAACAGCCACCATACAAGCATTAGGATGGCACCGTATGAGGCATTATACGGTAGGGAGTGTCAGACACCGCTTTCTTGGGTCCAGGATGAGGATCAGAAGGCAATCGGATTAGAGTTCATTGAGGACACAGATGCTACAGTTCGGAGGATCAGGGACAGGATGCTAGAGGCTCAAAGTAGGCAGGCCAAGTATTATGATGCGAGGCATCGGAAGGTGGAGTTCTAAGTGGGAAGAAGAGTTTCTATTTGAAGATACGTCTGGTGTATGGTGTCTCGCGGGTGCGAGGACATAAGAAGCTCAGCCCTCGATTTATGGGGCCTTACAGGATCCTGGAGCGGATCGGTCCCTTGGCTTACAGGCTGGAGCTACCATTGGAGTTGGCAAACTTGCACGACGTCTTTCATGTCTCTTCACTACGGAGAGCTCTACTTGGGACAGAGTAGCACATCACTTCCACTTCGGGGCCAGTAGAGTCTGATAGATCAGTCCGGATTGACGATACAGCAGTCTCAGTCCTGCGGAAGAAGAAAGTTCCCTTAGTCAAGGTGTTGTGGTCCAATCATGGATGTGAGGAACACACATGGGAGCCTGTGGATCTCATGCAACAACAATACCTGAGACTCTTCACTTCAGGTACAACCTAAACCCACTCAAGATTTACTTATTTATGCTGTGTAAGGAACCCCGTAGACCCGAACTTAAATTTCAGGGACGAAATTATTTTTTTGTTTATTGGGATTTGTAAAATCCCATTTCCTACTAGACCCCTTGACTTCAATTAGGTTAGGACATGTGGTGAGTGAGGTGGGTTTGAGCTAAGTAGTGACTTTAGGTCACATTGAGTTGAGAGAACTCACATGTGGTCCACTAGAGGAGGCAAGTCAACCATGGTCAATTTTAGACTTAAAAGAGGAAATTTGGTGTGCCTAAGTCAAAATTGACAGACCATCCCGTCGATCGACGGTCCATCCCGTCGATCGACGGGACCATGTCGTTGATCGGCGGCATCAGCTAGGAAAGATATATTCTTTATATCTTAAGTCAAAATCGACGGGATCATCTCGTCGATCGACGGGACCATCCCGTCGATTGTCAGCAATAGCTAATTTGCTGCTTCTCTATAGCTTAAGTCAAAATCGACAGGACCATCCCATCGATTGTTGGCAACATCTATGTATGCTGCTCTTTATACCCTTAAGTCAAATTAGACGGGACCATCCCGTCAATCCCATCGATCGACGGGACCATCTCGTCGATTGTCGGTCGCAGCTATGAAAGCTGCTACTTTATGTCATTAAGTCAAAATCGACGGGACCATCCCGTCGATTGCTGGCAGCAGCTGGGAAAAGCTGCTTCCCGAGGGGATATGTTTAAATATTAATCTTTGTTTATTTCAAGGCTGGTAGGTGGCTTTGACCAATTATAAAATGGCACATGGATGTCTTGTCCAATCCAAGCAAGAAAAGGTCTTTTTCATTAATTCCTATTCAAATCAAGCCACCATTTTCTCTCTCCTCTCTTAGCCTTGAAACACCTTTCCCTTACCCGAAGACTTATCATCTCTCCTTCTTCTTCTTCTTCCCCACATCCTAAGAAGCTCCAGCAAGCTCGCCGGAGAAACATGCCGCCCTGACAGATCACGCGATCCCAAGCCCCCATATAGGTCCGATTTCTCCTCCCCTCCCCTCGTGCTAGCTTTCCCCTTCTTCCATTTTCAAATCAAAGTAGAAATGGTGGCTTACCATTTCGGATTTCTATTGTTCTTAACCAAAAATCTACATCGCTGGCTGGAGGAAGAAGAAGAGCAGGAATCGTCCGATTCTGCTTTATGATTTATGCAGATCAAATCATTATAATTAATTTCTTGTGTATTAATCTATCATATTAATTTCAGTACTTACATTAATTGTTTTGAGGCCCTTAGAGGACATTTCATGAAAATGGCAGAGATAACTTGTGTAGATCTAAGGGTATACTTTATTTAGAAATTTGAATCAGCTCATTTGTAGCCATGTATCTCCCTGGGCACCCATTCTTGTGAGACATGTACCTAAGGAGCCCTAGACATTTAAAAATTAATTTTGAGAGAAATATAACTCTAAATGGCTTTAAATTTTGGGCATACATGAGTCATGCCCTGTAGTACGCCATGCCAAAAATTGGGAATTTTTGGAGGATATTTCCATATAGTTTTGTTCATTATTCAATTTATCAAATAAATGAAATATATGGAGTAGTGAAACTCCAAATGACCCCAAATTTGGGTGTCATGCTTGATAGACCTTTAGTAAACACTGGTTAAAATTTGGATGCAATTGGACCTCTGTAAGTGGGGTAACTGTTGGGAACAGTGCCCAGTAGTGTTCCTGATTTGAAGAAGTGCTCAACTCAATGATAAGTGCAAGTTGTATTTAATGTCACATCTAGTTCATGCTTGCAGAGATGAGACAATATCTCCAGTACTTCAATAACCTGTCTAAGTATAATATCATCGAAAAAGACTGGACATATCGTCGACAAGTATAGGCACATCGTTGAGATGATGGGCAAAGCAAAAGAAGAATGATTGTGTCTGTGTCATCGAAAAGGATCATGTGTATCGTCGACAACAGCAGGCCTATCGTCAACAACATGCAGAGCAAGGCAGAATGGTGATATCGTTGTGACATCTACACGACGATATCAGAAAGTCAAAGATGAAGAAGAAGACTCAAAGATGTGGTCGTCAAGAAGTCTTGGCATCGATAAGGCTAAGTCAGAATGAATGTCGTTGAAAAGGCAAAGGGAAGATCAGTGTCGAAGATATCGTTGACAAGAAACCGTATCGTCGATAAGGCCAAAGAAGAACAGATAGCGTCGAGAAGAAGCCTTGTCATCGGAAAGGCTAAGTGTGACTGATGACGATGGACATCGTCGTAAAGAAGGCGTGGCGTCGAGAAGACTGAAGGAGTTCAGTTGAAGACAAGCAGTTGCTAAAGTATAGTTTGTCGAAATGATATTGTTTATGTCGTCGACAAGATAAAGTTGTTACAGCAATAACAAGCAGACAAGAAGATCACGACGACATCAGTTGGATGACTTCATGTCGTCATAAGCTCGTGTACAAAAGAGATGTCCAGTATCGTCGAAGATATCACTATCTGATGAAGAATTGAAGAAGAGACTAGTTCAAGGCATCGACAAAGTCCTATCGTCGAAATATTATCCATGTCGTCATAACAATGGAAATATCATCGAGACAATTTCAAAAGTAGTCGGCCATGCTGTTAGAATTTAATACCGCCGCCTGATTGTCCAATCAGCGCATGCTCTTGAGGGATGGCGTCTGATAGTAAAGGACTTCATATGTGACCATTAAGCGGCTCATCCGTCCTATAAAAGGGAACAGTGATGCCCTAGAAAAGCAGCGAGAAAAACGAAAAAGAATCATGCCTAGCAATACAACAGTACAAGTGGCGGTAAAGAAAGAAAGAAAGAAGGGAAGAACAAAACGATCATACTGTGTTCTTCAAGTTGCCGTCAAGTCTCATCGACTGCTAAAAATCGTTCAAAAGTAGAAGCCAGTCAACATCAGGCAAAAGGAAGAAAGCTTGAAGAAGATTTGTGTCGTTCAGATTCAAAATCAGAAGCATCTTCTTCAAGATAAGAAGTCGATCTCCATCAGGCAGAAGAAACAGTTTTCATTACTGTAAATCTTTCATTGTAAGGCTTGCGGGCCAAAGTTGTAAGATCTGTTTTCAGATCTGAGTGTCAAGCTTGAGGGCTTGAGATCTGTGAGGCTTGAGGGCTAGGGCAGAGGACTTGCGGGTCCAAACTTATCGAGCTTGCGGGCTCGGGTGCAGTGAAGGGGCTTGCGAACCTAGGCGGTAGGCAAGACTTGCGGGTCTGTGTTGTGTAGGGCTTGAGGGCCTGAGTGCCGAGATTGCAGGCTCGGGTGCAGTGAAGGGGCTTGAGGTCCTAGGCTGCAGGGACTTGCGGGTCCGAACATGTCGAGCTTGCGGTCTCGGGTACAGTGAAGGGGCTTGCGGTCCTAGGCTGCAGGGACTTGAGGGTCCGAGGTGTATGGCTTGCGGGCCGGAGACATTAGCGGAGTTTGTCGAGCCTAGCACACTGCTAGGTAGGCGCAGAGGGAAAGAGGACTACTCAAGACACCCTGTCTTGAGGAACCTCTATAAGTTCTTGTGTGTTTTCTGTGCTGTGCTTTACTAATCTATAGATCTATTAACCAGAAAAAAAGAACACCTAGAGGGGATAAAATAATTTCAAAAACCTATTCACCCCCCCCCCCCCCCCCCCCCCCTCTAGGTGTTAAGTTGACACCCAATAATTAACAAGTGGTATCAAAGGGAGGTTGTTCAAAAAGCTTAACAGCTTGAACAGATCTACCAGTGAGTGTCTACTTTCCACAGCTATGGAATCAAGGATAGTTGTTTGCTCCAGGGAGAACTTTGCCCTTTGGAATGTAAGAGCTAGAATATTCATGGAGGCAGTGGATCATAGAATGTTTCAAATCGTTCAAGAAGGGCCATATGTCCCCAAGCCAGTGCTCAAGAAACTGACTGCAGATGAGATCAACCTAGTCAGCTTGGACAAGGAAGCCAAAGATATTATAGCTGGTGCAGTTGACATCTCAACACTTCAGGAACTGGCTCACTGCACAACAGCAAAAGAGATGTGGAAATCTCTAACTGTCCTTATAGAAGGATCAAAAGAAGATAGAAGCAGGGTAGCTGAGAAGAAAGTCAGAGCGTTGAGCGATATTAACTCAAGTTGTTCAGACTCAGAAGAGAATGATGATTTTGGACTGACTGCCTTATCTGAGTCAGAGGAAGAAAGTCAGGATGATGTCTGTCCTGAACAGGTATGCATAAGGGCTCCTCTATCTACCTCAGACTCAGAATCGGAGACAAGCTCATCTAGAAATGATGATTGGTCCAAGTCATACAATGATCTTCTAGAAGACGTCAAGATGCTCAAGATGCTGTGCAAGGAGCAGGATGCAAAGATTTCCTCTCTTCAAGCAAGAAATCTTGATCTCTCAAAGAAAGCAGAAAAACTAACTCTAGAGAATGCAGAGTTTTGTCAACTCCAAAAGTATTTCAAGGCAAGCTCCAACCTTGACTTGATAAGCAAATTTGGGAAAACTCTGAAGGCATTGATTGAGAGCAAGGAGTTGTGCTGCTCTCTAACCAGAGAAGTGGTTCTTCTGAAGAAGGACAAAATTCATCCCAATGCACTGAAATCTAAGAATGACAACACCAGAAGGGTGGAGGATAAACTCCCCTTTGTAGTGAAGCCTGTGGCAAGCTCCTCCAAACCCAAGATCATGCCTAAAATCTCAAAGGTACCTCAGAAAGTTATGAGGAGGCAGGAACTTGCTGAGCTCAGGGAAGAGAAGAAATCCTTAAAGAAGACTGACTCTAGAAGGAAAACTGTGAATGGTGACAGCAAACATCACATCTACCATCAGCACAGTTCACCTTCTTTGCTTCATTCATTTGTTCACTCACAAAGAACTCTTGCTCACACAGTCAGTCAGAAGGGAAAAGACAACAGGTTTGAATGTTGGTGTTGTGGAAAGACCGGGCACTTTGCCATTGATTGTTGGTACAATCCAACTGCTCCAAGGGTAACGAATGCTAAACCTGCAAATCGCCTTGTTCATTATCACTATGCATATCCTGGAGTAGTTAAATCCAGCGTGCTCTTTAAAGCTAACAATGTACTAGGACACAAAACTACTTGGGTTCCTGGGTTTGTAATCTCAATTTGCAGGTAGTCCAAGTGCCCATATAAATTTGGGCCTTGGACAAGGTGGCTGTTCTGACCCATAGGCAGAACAGCAAAGTATGTTTACTAACAAACTTAGTGCAGGTCATCCTACTAAAAGGGGCCTAAAAAGCTGACGTTAGCTGATAAGTCTTGGAATCTATAATCGTCGATACAAAAAGTTGTTACGACGACACAATAGACATTACGACGACAATGGACCGAGCTAGACGGATGCCCATCCAAGGATCACTTCGACGACAATAAGCAGTATCGCCTAAATAAAGACGAGCCTTTTATAATGGCACTAGGATCAGTCCATCGGAGCCGTCTGATCATCTTTCATCAACGGTGTCGAAGGTACGCGCCTCTTCACCTACTTGCACTATAAATAGAGTGAATGCTCAAGAATAAAAATCACGCTTTCGTTTGCCTCAAACTACTCCATCGACAAACCACCGCCTCATCTCCAACGTGCTCCCTTCTCTCTCGCTCTAGATCAATGGCTCCCAAGAAGGAAGAAGTAATTTCCGGTTGCGAACTCTAGCGTGGAGGGTTCAACTCGTGCTCGGACGAAGTGAGGTTAGTGATAGGATTCTAGAATCCACCGGCCTAGAATATCTGTTGTGTGAACCCTCAGTTCTTCTTCACTGAGAACTGACGGAGTTCTTCGCTGAAGCTCAACTCAACCATTCCGAAACTCAAATAAAAACCATCGTAGACGGGAAGAAGGTCAAAGTGTCAGTCAAGAACCTCAGAAAGGCGCTCCACCTGCCAAAAATTAAAGGGGGAGAGGAAGAAGAACTAACAATGGAGGATATCTCGGCCAGCTATTCTTGGTGCGGCCATACTGGGAAGACCTACAGGTCAATTGAGAAGAATGAGTTTAATCAAAAAGGAAAATTGTTAGCAGATATTGTGGGAAAGGTATTGCTATGCAAACTTGGGTCACATGACCGAATCTCCAAGGAGATGTTTGTGGTCATGGCGCGAATAATTCTGACCAAGAAGACCGACTGGAGCGGTTTTCTCTTCCAAAGAATGAAGAGCACCTTAACCACGCCCTCCTATGGAAAAATACTATCTCTCTTCCTTCTAAATATCCTGGATGAAGTACTGCATACAAGAATGGGAGTCCCCGTGCACTACTCCAAGAGATTGGATGCAAAGATGCTCGATTGATGGGATAGGTTTATCCCTAAACCTTCATCTGATGTCCCGCCAGCTCCAAAGAAACAAAAGAAACAACCAGGTCCAATAGACCCCTCCGAAGAAGAAGAGTCATCAAGCAGCTCTGATGACAGTCACACACCCCCACACAATCCTCTTCCATCTGAAGGTGCGATATCTACTCAAGGAAATGCTCCTGCATCAACTCCTGACCCTGCTCCCAAAGAGGCTGTTGAAGAAGAAAGAGACCCCAACTTGGGGAATGACCCTGTTGAGGGGGAGTTCCAATTCGGGAGCTCAGCCCAAGATGACGAGATGATTGATGGGGGGCTCCTGGCAGGAGGCTTAGCCAAAGGAGATGCTCAAGTTGAGGGGGAGACCCAACTGGGGTACTCTGCCCTGAAAGATCAAGAAAATGTGCCCCTCCTCCAGAAGATCAAGGCAATGTGCCTGAGCCCATGAAAGACCCCACTCCTTCAGACTGCCGAGAGTTAATAGTAGCAAGTAAGATTGTGCTTACATATCCAAGTGAGACAGTACCAGAAGATGTCAAAGGGAAAGCCAAAGTGACAGTCCATATAAGTGAAGAATCATCTGCAAATATCTCTAAAGAAACTCAACGGGAAAGAGAAGATGAAGACTGATAGGTAAAATTTAGGATATAAATAATTTTCTCCAAATTCTACGAACTATAGGCAAGAGCACCTATCGTTCATAGCATAGGATATTTAAAACAAATAAATATCAAGTGTCGTATTCCACGGGTCTGTTGATTACTTCTACTCACGCAAATTAATATTATTTTATCGAAAGTAAAATAGAGTTTTGTAAATAATTAAAAGAAGAAAAAAACATTTGATCGGGAATCCTTCTTAAGTAAAATATTTCATAAATCTAGAATTCGGAAGAAATCAATTTAGACAAACTTGACCGTGGAGGTTCCCAAAATATGATAGAACCTCTCTCGAGAGAACTACCACCTAACCTTAGGTTGATCGATTAAGACCCCTCGGCCAGTCGAAACCCCTAAGCTTGCTTTATGATGTGAGCCCCACTATTGGATTTGACTCCAATCCGGAAGATTTGCGACACCCTCTCTCGAGGAGTGCGAACAATTCTTTCTACCGATGAGCGATCTACCGTATTTAAGGATCTCTCGATACACTAAAATATGGATCAAACTTGATTATCATACCCTAGAAATATGAAACCAAAAATTGCAAATCAACGGTAAATCTTAGTTTTCAAAATCCAAACAATGAATAAAAGATTATGAAATATAAAAGCTTAGGAATTCATCCGATCAAATGCTACAAAATTAGCTACTCATGATTAAAGAAAAAGAACATTTTAAAACTAAGAAAGATGAATTACAATTGCTGGGAAAGTAAATCTAAAATAGGAAATAAAAGGACAAGACATAAAATAAAGTTACACTAAAAATGCAGGAAAACTATACTAGAAATGATCCAATCGAAGCATGGACTGGATGCCCATCACTTTGGCAGCAGCAGGCTTTTATAGGCAGAAAATTGGTGAGTCACGCCCTTGGTCACGCCCGTGACCAAGGGCGTGTAAGCTGCGTAACTGCATATTGAAAGCCCGGGAACGTTGAGGAAGAGAAACCGCCAAAAATCAATTGCATGGCGGGTCACGGCCTCGGTCACGCCCGTGACCAAGGGCGTGTCTTGAACGGGTCTGGAAACGGCGGGAAACGCTGCGATCTGGAGTTAATCTGGCGGTTGCAGAAGAGTCACGGCCTCGGTCACGCCCGTGACCGAGGGCGTGTAAACTAGAAACGGCGGGAATTGATTGCTGGCTGAAATGAATGCATTTCGGGAAAGTCACGCCCGTGACATTGAGGTCACGCCCTCTGTCACGCCCGTGTCAGAGGGCGTGTAATTTTAATCTGACGTGGCGGCTAACATCTTCAACTGGAATACACGGGGCTGGTTCACGGCCGTGACATAAAGTCACGCCCTTGGTCACGCCCGTGACCAAGGGCGTGTACTTTGCGATTTCGGCTGAAATTCTCCAAATATTCTCCTGATTACTCTTATGAGCTTGAAATTGCTATTAACAGCCCCAGATTACCTGAAAACACAAAACAAAGTGAATTAGACAAATATTAAACTAAAATTATATAAAAACTAATTAATTACTACTAAAATATTATATAAAAATAACAATAAATAATGTACTATCAAAGACGAACAAGTTGCTGAGCCATCTTCGGCTCAGTCAGGTTCTCTCTTTCACATGATGTCAGCTCTACTAACTGCTCAGCGGAAACAACTAGAACAATTTATAGTAAAGACTGTGGATAATCTAAGGAAAGAGGTGAAGGGCGAGATCCAGAAAGTAAAGAACGACATACTCCACCTCAACACCCAGTGCGCTCACTTCTACACTCTGGCAGCTCCGGCAATAGATAAGATGGGTGAGGAAGTCAACAAAGTGGGACATCAAACCCACAAGATCCTGACTGATCAAGTAACATCCTCGGACAATGTGGACTATGCCTTTGGGCAGATAGAAACAGGTGCTACCAATAACAGAAATCAAATTTTGAATAGGGTCAATGAGAATGCTCACACATTAGATGCACATCTGCTCGAAGTAAGGAACAATTTGGATGTGACTGAACAACATCTGCATGAACAGCTGACTCTAGTCAGAGAAGGACTTGAGGAACGGGTAATTGAACAAGCCCTAAAGGGGGAGAATGAGATAATAAACACCAGTTCACATCAAGCGATGTGGATAGCAAATCAAATAAAGCAGACAATGCAAAAAACCCTCATCAGTATATGAGCTTGCCAACCCTTCTGCAAGCACTGACTCGGCAGAGTACCGCATAGAATTCGGAGAATCAGCATCTTCCAAGAAGAGCAAGAGAATTCAGAGTAACAAGTATAGGCAGAAGAGACTGAGGGAAGTTGAGTTGGATCCACAATTAGGAAGGTGGAGTCCAGTATCAAGAGAAATCATAACAGAATCATGGGTACAGTTTGGATACCCTCAGGAGTACAATCAAAGGGTATATCAGTCAGTTGAATGGGACAAGCATCTGAAATAGCTGGAAAGGAGGAAGAATCATAAACAAGCATTCCAACAGGGTCCTCCCTCTCCTTAGAAGATTCCAATGCCCGTCAATTATTATCAGAGGCAAAGGTAGAAAGCCAAAGGGGCAAGCAGCAGCAGACACTGAGGAGCACTAAATTAAAATCTTAATTAGAATGGGGCAAATGAATGCTAGTGTTTATTCATGAACATCTAAACTATTTATATGCTTGGTATCTATTATTAAGAACATTTAATCTATTTTTGTGATTGCTGCTTTATGTGTGATGCTATTATCTAAAATGATACATCTTTTCATGTGTGGCATTCATCATTGAGGTAAGTTAGGGCTTCTTCAAATAGGGGGAAATTGTTGAGAATAGTGCCCAGCTGTGTTCCTAATTTGAAGAAGTGTTTAACTCAATGATAAATGCAAGTTGTATTTAATGTCACATCTAGTTCATGCTTGCAGAGATGAGACAATATGTCCAGTACTTCAATATCCTGCCTAAGTATAATATCGTCGAAAAAGGCTGGACATATCGTCGACAAGTATAGGCACATCATTGAGATGATGGGCAAAGCAAAGAAGAATGATTGTGTCTGTGTCGTCGAAAAGGATCATGCGTATCGTCGACAACAGCAGGCCTATCGTCAACAACATGCAGAGCAAGGCAGAATGGTGATATCGTTATGACATCTACACGACAATATCAGAAAGTCGAAGATGAAGAAGAAGACTCAAAGATGTGGTCGTCAAGAAGCCTTGACATCGATAAGGCTAAGTCAGAATGAATGTCGTTGAAAAGGCAAAGGAAAGATCAGTGTCGAAGATATCATTGACAAGAAACTGTATCGTCGATAAGGCCAAAGAAGAACAGATAGCGTCGAGAAGAATCCTTGTCATCGGAAAGGCTAAGTGTGACTGATGGCGATGGACATCGTCGTAAAGAAGGCGTGACGTCGAGAAGACTGAAGGAGTTCAGTTGAAGACAAGCAGTTGCTAAAGTATAGTCTGTCGACATGATATCGTTTATGTCGTCGACAAGATAAAGTTGTTACAGCGATATCAAGCAGACAAGAAGATCGCAAGGACATCAGTTGGATGACTTCGTGTCGTCATAAGCTCGAGTACAGAAAAGATGTCCAGTATCGTCGAAGATATCACTATCTGATGAAGAATTGAAGATGAGACTAGTTCAAGGCATCGACAAAGTCATGTCGTCGAGATATTATCCATGTCGTCATAACAATGGAAATATCATCGAGACAATTTCAAAAGTAGCCGGACACGCTGTCAGCATTTAATACCGCCGCATGATTGTCCAATCAGTGCATGCTCTTGAGGGATGGGCGTCTAACAGTAAAGGACTTCATATGTGACCGTTAAGCGGCTCATCCGTCCTATAAAAGGGAACAGTGTTGCCCTAGAAAAAGCAGCGAGAAAAATAAAAAATAATCATGCCTAGCAATACAACAGTACAAGCGGCGGTAAAGAAAGAAAGAAAGAAGGGAAGAACAAAATGATCATACTGTGTTCTTCAAGTTGCAGTCAAGTCTCATCGACTGCTAAGAATCGTTCAAAAGTAGAAGCCAGTCAACATCAGGCAAGAGGAAGAAAGCTTGAAGAAGATTTGTGCCGTTCAAATTCAAAATCAGAAGCATCTTCTTCAAGATAAGAAGCCGATCTCCAGCAGGCAGAAGAAACAGTTTTCATTACTGTAAATCTTTCATTGTAAGGCTTGCGGGCCAAAGTTGTAAGATTTATTTTCAGATCTGAGTGTCAAGCTTGAGGGCTTGAGATCTGTGAGGCTTGAGGGCCAGGGCAGAGGACTTGGGGGTCCAAACTTGTCGAGCTTGCGGGCTCGGGTGCAGTGAAGGGGCTTGCGGGCCTAGGATGTAGGCAAGACTTGCGGGTCTATGCTGTGTAGGGCTTGAGGGCCTGAGTGTCGAGCTTGCGGGCTCAGGTGCAGTGAAGGGGCTTGAGGGCCTATGCTGCAGGGACTTGCGGGTTCGAACGTGTCGAGCTTGCGGGCTCGGGTGCAGTGAAGGGGCTTGCGGGCTTACGCTGTAGGGACTTGCGGGTCCGAGGTGTAAGGCTTACAGGACGGAGCCATTGGAGGAGTTTGTCGAGCCTAGTACACTGCTAGGTAGGCGCAGAGGGAAAGAGGACTACTCAAGACACCATGTCTTAAGGAACCTCTATAAGTTCTTGTGTGTTTTCTGTGCTGTGATTTACTAATCTATAGATCTATTAACCAGAAAAAAAGAACACCTAAAGGGGATAAAATAATTTGAAAAACCTATTCACCACCCCCCCCCCCCCCCCCCCTCTAGGTGATAAGTTGACACCCAATAACTAACAAGTGGTATCAGAGGGAGGTTGTTCAAAGAAAAGCTTAATAGTTTGAACAGATCTACCCGTGGGTGTCTACTTTCCACAACTATGGAATCAAGGATAGTTGTTTGCTCCAGGGAGAACTTTGCCCTTTGGAAAGTAAGAGCTAGAATATTCATGGAGGCAGTGGATCATAGAATGTTTCAAATCGTTCAAGAAGGGCCATATGTGTTAAAATTTTTTGATTGAACCGTTTAGGAGTAAGCAGGAGTTGTATCAACAAGAGTTATAGCCAAACAACCACAATGCCAAAACAGCAACACAAGAAATCTTTATTGAAATAGAACTACTTTACAATGCGAGGCATACATGGCGAGACATGATTCATAAGAATCACGGAGATGAGAAGAACAAACACACCAAAAACAGAAACCAGCGGTCTGCCAGAAAGAGACCGCTCGGACTGCAACAAAGGCTCAGGTCGCCCGGCTTGTTCTGCTGTACTCCCAGACCGCTTGCACAGTCAGACCGCAGAAACACCTTGAGACCGCGCGAACAGAAGCAGACAAACTGCACTTGCAGACCGCAATCCCAGACCGTACGAACTGAAGCTTATTGGAACAAAGAACTGAAGCTGTTGCCAGACCGCAACTCAGACCGCCTAACCGCTGAAGGTCGCCTGATCACTGAGTCCGCTGCAAACAGCACAAGAACACAATAACCCAGTTCGCTGACAGACCGCAGACGAACTGTTTATTCAAGCCACCGGAAATCACCAAGGAAGGAGACCGCACCCTGCTGACCGCAAACCTGCGAACACAACAAAGGTTAACTCGCATCCAAGTCGCGCGAACTCAAACTTGAGACCGCAAGAAACAATCCGGGCTCTGGTTCTTACAATTCTTGTTAGGAATGACGGGCCATGCACCCCTATTTATAGGCGGGTGGACGGATGTCGTCACCGCACAAACCGGGATACAGACACCACCCATCAGATCGCGAACGGTCTCAAAAGATAGACCGCGCGAACACAGCACTTGAACAAAATTCAGTCCAAGACCGAAGACAGCAGCAAGCCGCGCACAAGCCGTGCGAACACAGCGATCACCCTTCCTGAGATCGCCAACACAAAGAAGCAACTGGCCGACTTGAACCAAGTCGCCTGAACAACACAACCAAGCCGCCCGGTCACAACAGTTAGCCAGGAACAGACTGACTAGAACAAGACCGGAAACAACCCGCATCAGGTCGCCAGAACCAGCGACCAAACCCAAGAAACAAGCTGGCCGATCACACCAGATCGCCAGAACCAAACCGCCAGAGTACCAGCGCAGACCGCACGGTCTCTGCGGTCTCCAGCCTTCAGACCGGCCGGACTCCTTTCCACTCCACTTCAACAAATTTCAACACTCCCCCTTGAAGTGGGAAGTGGAAACTAGCCCGAGCAACTCCCTTAACCGAGTAAACGGTCCCTTCGCCAGCGGCTTTGTGAAGATGTCTGCGACATTGTCCGCACTCCGAACATGCTCGACCATAAGAGATCCTCCCAACACCTTTTCACGAATGAAATGGTGCTCAATCTCTATATGTTTGGTCCTCGCGTGACAGACTGGATTGTTAACCAGTTTGAGAGCACTCTCATTGTCTCCGCGTAGCATAGTGGGACCTCGAACCTCCTGATGAACGTCCTCTACCAACCTCCTGAGCCAAATAGCTTCCTGAGCTGCTAAGGCCGAAGCCTTGTACTCCGCTTCTGTGGTAGATACAGACACCGAGTCTTGCTTCTTGCTGCACCAAGAAATAGCTGTGGGACCTATCATAAAGACAAAACCAGACGTTGATCTCCGATCATCCACGTCTCCCCCATAATCAGCATCCATGAAACCATGCAAATCCAAGCTTGACCCTCTCCTATATAGGAGACCTGAATCAGAGGTCGACTTCACATACTTCAAGATGCCTTTATCCGCTAGAAGATGAGGTTTCCGTGGTTCCGCCATGTACCGACTCACCTTGCCAACTGCATAAGCAATATCCGGTCTTGTGATCGTCAAGTAGATCAAGCTCCCAACCAGAGCTCGGAACACCAACGGATCAGATAAGACTCTCCCCTCATCCTTTCGAAGCTTATGATGTTGCTCCAAAGGTATAGAGCTGCTCTTTCCTTCCTCCATGCCAAATCGTTTCACGATTCGCTCTGCATATCCTTCCTGAGAAATGAGCACTCCGCTCTCCCGCCTCTGGACCTCGAGTCCAAGGAAATGGTGAAACTCCCCTAGATCCTTCATCTCGAATCTGATAGCAAGCTCAGCCCTGAGTCTTGCAACAGCTTCCTTCGAATTCCCGGTGACAATCATGTCATCCACATACAGCAGCACAATCACCCGAAGCACTCCCTCCTTCTTGATGAACAAGCTTGAATCAGAGTCTGAAGCAACGAATCCGCAGAATAAGAGATATTCTGCAATCTTCCCGTACCACGCCCGAGGCGCTTGCTTCAACCCGTACAGGGCCTTCTTCAATTTACAAACATAGTCCGGATACTCCTTCGAGATGAAACCTTGCGGTTGAGTCATGAAGATATCTTTGTCAATCTCGCCGTATAAGAAGGCATTCTTCACGTCGAGTTGCCAAATCTCCCAACCACTCGAAGCCGCCAAGGCAATAACAAATCGAACCGAAGTCATCTTTGCCACTGGACTAAACGTTTCATCATAATCTTCTCCGTACTGCTGTGAGAACCCGCGAGCTACAAGACGAGCCTTGTAACGCTCGATACTACCGTCAGCTTTCTTCTTCAGCTTGAAGACCCACTTACAAGTGACAGGAATAGTGCCCTTGGGCTTGGGCACAAGAGACCAGGTCTCATTCTTCTCGAGAGCTGTCATCTCTTCTTGCATAGCAATGTCCCATTCCTTTACACCTCTGGCCTTTTCAAAGCTCGACGGCTCCCTTTCATCTAAGGGACCAGCAAAGAAACATGAAACGAAGTTCACCATATTTCCTCCTGTGTATCGATCTGGTGGTTGAATAGTCCTCTTCGACCTCCTAAGAGGTTGCACCTGACTAACCACCTCCTCAGCCGCTTCTTCTGTGCAAGCTTCTTTTCCAGATGAACTTGGAGCATCGCTCCCCCTGCTACCAGAACCTGAAGCCCCCATCTCAGAGCTTGACATAACTGGAGCTCCTGGTGAAACAAGCAGCTCCACTTGAAGACTTTTCGCAGCTTTTCCTCCTTCATCAATCCTGCTCTCTGGTAGTTCAACTCCTGAACTCCCCTTGTAGGAAATCACTTCATCGAACACCACATCCCGAGAAACAATTGACCTCCGTGTCTCAGGATCCATGCATCTCCATCCCTTCTTCCGCTCATCGTACCCAACAAAGACTAGCTTCCTTGCTTTCGCATCTAGCTTTGTTCGAAGAGCATCAGGAATATGCACATAGCAGGTTGACGCGAACACCCGAAGGTGAGCAACACTCGGCTTCTCCTTGAACATTAGTTCATGAGGGGTCTTTATGTTGATAGGACTTAAAGGCAATCTGTTGATGACATAAGCTGCACAAGACATTCCCTCCGCCCAGAAGGACTTTGGGATATTCTTGGCATGAAGCCAGCATTTGCAAGTTTCCGTCAGATGACGGATCTTCCTTTCGGCAACGCCATTCTGCTGTGGAGTATGGGCATAAGTGAGCTCTCTCCGAACGCCGTGTTTGCTGCAAAAACTTGAGAACTCACCAGAAGTGAACTCCCCACCATTGTCAGTTCTCAATTTTTTCACCCGCAGGCCTAAACGACCTTCCACCAGCTCCTTGAACTCCACAAACCTTGCAAAGGCTTCTGACTTTTCTTTCAAGAAATACACCCAGACATATCTGGTGTAATCGTCAATCAACACCAACATATATTTATTGCCTCCAAGGCTTGGGGTGGCAGTTGGTCCCATCAAATCACCGTGGATGCATTCCAACGGTGCTTTGCACCTTGTTTGCGATTTGTCAAATGGAAGTCGATGAGACTTACCAAACTGACATCCTTCGCAGACATGACCGTCTCCATAGGAGGACAAGCTAGGCAAGCCATTGACAAGGCCCCTTACCGCCATAGCCTTCAATTTGTCCATGCCTACATGCCCCAACCTTTCATGCCAGATGGCAGCACCATCATTTGTCCTCATCTTATCAACATAGGTACTTGTCGATAAAACGAACAAGTCCTTCACCCGCTTGCCGACATGAATAACTTCTCCCTTTATTTCCGGTTGAGTTTTGAGAAACTTCACTTCTGTTGGGCCAAACAGAACGTGATAACCGGCATCGACCGCATTGGTCACAGAGAAGAGATTCTTCTTCATACCAGGCACGTGATAAACACTCCTCAACGTGAGTGGACCCTTATCACTGCTCAGAGAGACGACTCCTTCGTGCTCTACTGGATGAATAGAATTATCAGCCGTTATGATAGCATTGTTACCTGAGTAAGGTGCCAAAGAAGAGAACTTTGATCCATCCCCGGTGAGATGATGTCCACACCCTGAATCAACAATCCAGTCTTCTTCATAGTTGATGGAAGCCAAGGCCTTAACGGGCATCGCCGTTATATTAGACACAAAGGCTCCTCCCCATCCAATTTCACCAGACTTTGGCATCTCCTTCTCCACTGCATGTCCTGGCTGAAGATTCACCCGGCAATCTTTCTTGAAGTGCCCGGTCTTGTTGCATCTAAAGCACCTCGGTCCCTCTCCTTTCTTCTTCCCATCAGACTTAGGAGCATAGCCCCTATCTTGCTGACCTGAAGTAGAGGGTCCATCATGACCCGACTTCTTCTTTTCCCACTTCTTTTTTCTCTTTCCAGAGAACATCACATCACTCTCTCCCCCGGAGATAGAAACCCCCGCCATCTGTCTTGCTAAACTTTCTTGCGAAGCAAGAAGGTTCTCCAGCTCCAACAATGACGGCTGATTTGCCCAACCCTGAACTGAAGTTACAAAAGCAAGATACTCCTTCCGCAATCCGCGGATGATATGCCTCTTCAGCTTTGCCTCAGAGATTGGCTCATCAGGGTCCAAAGCAGAAATCTCTGCCGTGAGGTTCTTCATCTTAAGGAAGAAGGTAGAAATAGAAAGATCGCCTTGAGAGGCTCTCGCCAACTCATTTTCAAGAAATTGTAGCCTCGCTACATTCTTCTTATTGAACAATCCATCCAAGGATGTCCAAATCTCAGCAGCAGACTTACATCCGATAATATGATCAAACAGCTCCGGTGAGATAGCCCTTTTGAGAGTGAACTCTGCCTTAGCATTCAACCTCCTCCAAAGTCTCACCTCTGCCATATTATCTCCTGCTAGAAACACCTCTTACGTGTCTTCTCCGCCAACTACCTCCCATAGATCCTCACCAAGCAAGTAACTCTCCATACATGACTTCCACTTTTTAAAGTTAGTCGATGTGAGGAGTTCAATACCAAGACCTCTTGCGAATCCACCTTCCATGGCAACCAATGTGGTCTCTTCTTCACAAAGACGATGGCAACTCTAGTTGATCACTGCTTATCCACTCCAGGAACCTCCCTCTGATACCATGTTAAAATTTTTTGATTGAACCGTTTAGGAGTAAGCAGGAGTTTTATCAACAAGAGTTATAGCCAAACAACCACAATGCCAAAACAGCAACACAAGAAATCTTTATTGAAATAGAACTGCTTTACAATGCAAGGCATACATGGCGAGACATGATTCATAAGAATCACGGAGATGAGAAGAACAAACACACCAAAAATAGAAACCAGCGGTCTGCCAGAAAGAGACCGCTCGGACTGCAACAAAGGCTCAGGTCGCCCGGCTTGTTCTGCTGTACTCCCAGACCGCTTGCACAGTCAGACCGCAGAAACACCTTGAGACCGCGCGAACAGAAGCAGACAAACTGCACTGCCAGACCGCAATCCCAGACCGTACGAACTGAAGCTTATTGGAACAAAGAACTGAAGCTGTTGCCAGACCGCAACTCAGACCGCCTAACCGCTGAAGGTCGCCTGATCACTGAGTCCGCTGCAAACAGCACAAGAACACAATAACCCAGTTCGCTGACAGACCGCAGACGAACTGTTTATTCAAGCCACCGAAAATCACCAAGGAAGGAGACCGCAAACCTGCGAACACAACAAAGGTTAACTCGCATCCAAGTCGCGTGAACTCAAACTTGAGACCGCAAGAAACAATCCGGGCTCTGGTTCTTACAATTCTTGTTAGGAATGACGGGTCATGCACCCCTATTTATAGGCGGGTGGACGGATGTCATCACCGCACAAACCGGGATACAGACACCACCCATCAGATCGCGAACGGTCTCAAAAGATAGACCGCGCGAACACAGCACTTGAACAAAATTCAGTCCAAGACCGAAGACAGCAGCAAGCCGCGCACAAGCCGTGCGAACACAGCGATCACCCTTCCTGAGATCGCCAACACAGAGAAGCAACTGGCCGACTTGAACCAAGTCGCCAGAACAACACAACCAAGCCGCCCGGTCACAACAGTTAGCCAGGAACAGACTGACTAGAACAAGACCGGAAACAACCCGCATCAGGTCGCCAGAACCAGCGACCAAACCCAAGAAACAAGCTGGCCGATCACACCAGATCGCCAGAACCAAACCGCCAGAGTACCAGCACAGACCGCGCAGTCTCTGCGGTCTCCAGCCTTCAGACCGGCCGGACTCCTTTCCACTCCACTTCAACAAATTTCAACAATATGTCCCCAAGCCAGTGCTCAAGAAAATGACTGCAGATGAGATCAACCTAGTCAGCTTGGACAAGGAAGCCAAAGATATTATAGCTGGTGCAGTTGACATCTCAACACTTCAGGAACTGGCTCACTGCATAACAAAAAAAGAGATGTAGAAATCTCTAACTGTCCTTATAGAAGGATCAAAAGAAGATAGAAGCAGGGTAGCTGAGAAGAAAGTCAGAGCGTTGAGCGATATTAACTCAAGTTGTTCAGACTCAGAAGAGAATGATGATTTTGGACTGACTGCCTTATCTGAGTCAGAGGAAGAAAGTCAGGATGATGTCTGTCCTGAACAGGTATGCATAAGGGCTCCTCTATCTACCTCAAACTCAGAATCGGAGACAAGCTCATCTAGAAATGATGATTGGTCCAAGTCATACAATGATCTTCTAGAAGACGTCAAGATGCTCAAGATGCTGTGCAAGGAGCAGGATGCAAAGATTTCCTCTCTTCAAGCAAGAAATCTTGATCTCTCAAAGAAAGCAGAAAAACTAACTCTAGAGAATGCAGAGTTTTGTCAACTCCAAAAGTATTTCAAGGCAAGCTCCAACCTTGACTTGATAAGCAAATTTGGGAAAACTCTGAAGGCATTGATTGAGAGCAAGGAGTTGTGCTGCTCTCTAACCAGAGAAGTGGTTCTTCTGAAGAAGGACAAAATTCATCCCAATGCACTGAAATCTAAGAATGACAACACCAGAAGGGTGGAGGATAAACTCCCCTTTGTAGTGAAGCCTGTGGCAAGCTCCTCCAAACCCAAGATCATGCCTAAAATCTCAAAGGTACCTCAGAAAGTTATGAGGAGGCAGGAACTTGCTGAGCTCAGTGAAGAGAAGAAATCCTTAAAGAAGACTGACTCTAGAAGGAAAACTGTGAATGGTGACAGCAAACATCACATCTACCATCAGCACAATTCACCTTCTTTGCTTCATTCATTTGTTCACTCACAAAGAACTCTTGCTCACACAGTCAGTCAGAAGGGAAGATACAACAGGTTTGAATGTTGGTGTTGTGGAAAGACCGGGCACTTTGCCATTGATTGTTGGTACAATCCAACTGCTCCAAGGGTAACGAATGCTAAACCTGCAAATCGCCTTGTTCATTATCACAATGCATATCCTGGAGTAGTTAAATCCAGTATGCTCTTTAAAGCTAACAATGTCCTAGGACCCAAAACTACTTGGGTTCCTAAGGGTTTGTATTCTCAATTTGCAGGTAGTCCAAGTGCCCATATAAATCTGGGCCTTGGACAAGGTGGCTGTTCTGACCCATAAGCAGAACAGCAAAGTTTGTTTACTAACAAACTTAGTGCAGGTCATCCTACTAAAAGGGGCCTAAAAAGCTGACGTTAGCTGATAAGCCTTGGAATCTATAATCGTCGATACAAAAAGTTGTTACGACGACACAATAGACATTATGACAACAATGGATCGAGCTGGACGGATGCGCATCCAAGGATCACTTCGACGACAATAAGCAGTATCGCCTAAATAAAGACGAGCCTTTTATCACGGCACTAGGATCGGTCCATCGGAGCCGTCTGATCATCTTTCATCAACGGTGTCGAAGGTACAAGCCTCTTCACCTACTTGCACTATAAATAGAATGAATGCTCAAGAATAAAAATCACGCTTTCGTTTGCCGCAAACTACTCCATCGACAAACCACCGCCTCATCTCCGACGTGTTGCCTTCTCTCTCGCTCTAGAACAATGGCTCCCAAGAAGGAAGAAGTAATTTCCAGTTACGAACTCCAGCGTGGAGGGTTCAACTCGTGCTCGGACGAAGTGAGGTCAGTGATAGGGCTTCTAGAATCCACCGGCCTAGAATATCTGTTGTGTGAACCCTCAGTTCTTCTTCACCGAGAACTGTCGGAGTTCTTCGCTGAAGCTCAACCCAACCATTCCGAAACTCAGATAAAAACCGTCGTAGACGGGAAGAAGGTCAAAGTGTCAGTCAAGAACCTCAGAAAGGCGCTCCACCTGCCAAAAATTAAAGGGGGAAGAGGAAGAAGAACAAACAATGAAGGATATCTCAGTCAGCTATTCTTGGTGTGGCCATACTGGGAAGACCTACAGGTCAATTATGAAGAATGAGTTTAATCAAAAAGGAAAATTGTTAGCAGATATTGTGGGAAAGGTATTGCTATGCAAACCTGGGTCACATGACCGAATCTCCAAGGAGATGTTTGTGGTCATGGCGTGAATAATTCTGACCAAGAAGACCGACTGGAGCGGTTTTCTCTTCCAAAGAATGAAGAGCACCTTAACCACGCCCTCCTATGGAAGAATACTATCTCTCTTCCTTCTAAATATCCTGGATGAAGTACTGCATACAAGAATAGGAGTCCACGTGCACTACTCCAAGAGATTGGATGCAAAGATGCTCGATCGATGGGATAGGTTTATCCCTAAACCTTCATTTGATGTCCCGCCAGCTCCAAAGAAACAAAAGAAACAACCAGGTCCAATAGACCCCTCCGAAGAAGAAGAGTCATCAAGCAGCTCTGATGACAGTCACACACCCCCACACAATCCTCTTCCATATGAAGGTGCGATATCTACTCAAGGAAATGCTCCTGCATCAACTCCTGACCCTGCTCCCAAAGAGGCTGTTGAAGAAGAAAGAGACCCCAACTTGGGGAGTGACCCTGTTGAGGGGGAGTTCCAATTCGGGAGCTCAGCCCAAGATGACGAGATGATTGATGGGGGGCTCCCGGCAGGAGGCTTAGCCCAAGGAGATGCTCAAGTTGAGGGGGAGACCCAACTGGGGTACTCTGCCCTGAAAGATCAAGAAAATGTCCCCCTCCTCCAGAAGATCAAGGCAATATGCCTGAGCCCATGAAAGACCCCACTCCTTCAGACTGCCGAGAGTTAATAGTAGCAAGTAAGATTGTGCTTACATATCCAAGTGAGACAGTACCAGAAGATGTCAAAGGGAAAGCCAAAGTGACAGTCCACATATGTGAAGAATCATCTGCAGATACCTCTAAAGAAGCTCCACGGGAAAGAGAAGATGAAGACGAACAAGTTGCTGAGCCATCTTCGGCTCAGTCAGGTTCTCTCTTTCACATGATGTCAGCTCTACTAATTGCTCAGCGGAAACAACTAGAACAATTTATAGTAAAGACTGTGGATAATCTAAGGAAAGAGGTGAAGGGCGAGATCCAGAAAGTAAAGAGCGACATACTCCACCTCAAGTGCCAGTGCGCTCACTTCTACACTCTGGCAGCTCCGGCAATAGATAAGATGGGTGAGGAAGTCAACAAAGTGGGACATCAAACCCACAAGATCCTGACTAATCAAGTAACATTCTCGGACAATGTGGACTATGCCTTTGGGCAGATAGAAACAAGTGCTACCAATAACAGAAATCAAATTTTGAATAGGGTCAATGAGAATGCTCATACATTAGATGCACATCTGCTCGAAGTAAGGAACAATTTGGATGTGACTGAACAACATCTGCATGAACAGCGGACTCTAGTCAGAGAAGGGCTTGAGGAACGGGTAATTGAACAAGCCCTAAAGGGGGAGAATGAGATAATAAACACCAGTTCACATCAAGCGATGTGGATAGCAAATCAAATAAAGCAGACAATGCAAAAAAACCTCATCAGTATATGAGGCTGCCAACCCCTCTGCAAGCACTGACTCAGTAGAGTACGGCATAGAATTCGGAGAATCAGCGTCTTCCAAGAAGATAAAGAGAATTCAGAGTAACAAGTATAGGCAGAAGAGACTGAGGGAAGTTGAGTTGGATCAACAATCAGGAAGGTGGAGTCCAGTATCAAGAGAAAACATAACAGAATCATGGGTACAGTTTTGATACCCTCAGGAGAACCATCAAAGGGTATATCAGTCAGTTGAATGGGACAAGCATCTGAAATAGTTGGGAAGGAGGAAGAATCATAAACAAGCATTCCAACCGGGTCCTCCCTCTCCTAAGAAGATTCCAATTCCCATCAACTATTATCAGAGGCAAAGGCAGAAAGCCAAAGGGGCAAGCAGCAGCAGACACTGAGGAGCACTAAATTAAAATCTTAATTATAATGGGGCAAATGAATGCTAGTGTTTATTCATGAACATCTAATCTATTTATATGCTTGGTATCTATTGTTAAAAACATTTAATCTATTTTTGTGATTACTGCTTTATGTGTGATGCTATTATCTGAAATGATAAATCTTTTCATGTGTGGCATTTATCATTGAGGTAAGTTAGGGCTTCTTCAAATAGGGGGGAGATTGTTGGGAATAGTGCCCAGCAGTGTTCCTGGTTTGAAGAAGTGTTTAACTCAATGATAAGTGCAAGTTGTATTTAATGTCACATCTAGTTCATGCTTGCAGAGATGAGACAATATGTCCAGTACTTCAATAACCTGCCTAAGTATAATATCGTCGAAAAAGGCTAGACATATTGTCGACAAGTATAGGCACATCGTTAAGATGATGGGCAAAGCAAAGAAGAATGATTGTGTCTGTGTCGTCGAAATGGATCATGCGTATCGTCGACAACATGCAGAGCAAGGCAGAATGGTGATATCGTTGTGACATCTACACGACAATATCAGAAAGTCGAAGATGAAGAAGAAGACTCAAAGATGTGGTCGTCAAGAAGCCTTGACATCGAAAGGCTAAGTCAGAATGAATGTCGTTGAAAAGGCAAAGGGAAGATCAGTGTCAAAGATATCGTTGACAAGAAACTATATCGTCGATAAGGCCAAAGAAGAACAGATAGCGTCGAGAAGAAGCCTTGTCATCGAAAAGGCTAAGTGTGACTGATGGCGATGGACATCGTCGTAAAGAAGGCGTGACGACGAGAAGACTGAAGGAGGTCAGTTGAAGACAAGCAGCTGTTAAAGTATAGTCTGTCGACATGATATCGTTTATGTTGTCGACAAGATAAAGTTGTTACAGCGATATCAAGCAGACAAGAAGATCGCAAGGACATCAGTTAGATGACTTTGTGTCGTCATAAGCTCGAGTACAGAAGAGACGTCCAGTATCGTCGAAGATGTCACTATCTGATGAAGAATTGAAGAAGAGACTAGTTCAAGGCATCGACAAAGTCCTGTTGTCGAGATATTATTCATGTCGTCATAACAATGGAAATATCGTCGAGACAATTTCAAAAGTAGCTGGACATGCTGTCAGCATTTAATACCGCCGCCTGATTGTCCAATCAGCGCATGCTCTTGAGGGATGGGCGGCTGACGGTAAAGGACTTCATATGTGACTGTTAAGCGGCTCATCCATCCTATAAAAGGGAACATTGATGCCCTAGAAAAAGTAGCGAGAAAAATGAAAAAGAATCATGCCTAGCAATACAACAGTACAAGCGGCGGTAAAGAAAGAAAGAAAGAAGGGAAGAACAAAACGATCATACTGTGTTCTTCAAGTTGCAGTCAAGTCTCATCGACTGCTAAGAATCGTTCAAAAGTAGAAGTCGGTCAACATCAGGCAAGAGGAAGAAAGCTTGAAGAAGATTTGTGTTGTTCAGATTCAAAATCAGAAGCATCTTCTTCAAGATAAGAAGCCGATCTCCATCAGGCAGAAGAAACAGTTTTCATTACCGTAAATCTTTCATTGTAAGGCTTGCGGGCCAAAGTTGTAAGATCTATTTTCAGATCTGAGTGTCAAGCTTGAGGGCTTGAGATCTGTGAGGCTTGAGGGCTAGGGCAGAGGACTTGTGGGTCCAAACTTGTCGAGCTTGCGGGATTGGGTGCAGTGAAGGGGCTTGCGGGCCTAGGCTGTAGGCAAGACTTACGGGTCTGTGCTGTGTAGGGCTTGATGGCCTGAGTGTCGAGCTTGCGGGCTCGGGTGAAGTGAAGGGGCTTGAGGGCCTAGGCTGCAGGGACTTGCGGGTTCGAACGTGTCGAGCTTGCGGGCTCGGGTGCAGTGAAGGGGCTTGCGGGCCTAGGCTGTAGGGACTTGCGGGTCCGAGGTGTAAGGCTTGCGGGCCGGAGCCATTGGAGGAGTTTGTCGAGCCTAGCACACTGCTAGGTAGGCGCAGAGGGAAAGAGGACTACTCAAGACACCATGTCTTGAGGAACCTCTATAAGTTCTTGTGTGTTTTCTGTGCTGTGATTTACTAATCTATAGATCTATTAACCAGAAAAAAAGAACACCTAAAGGGGATAAAATAATTTGAAAAACCTATTCATCCCCCCCCCCCCCCCCCCCCTCTAGGTGATAAGTTGACACCCAATAACTAACAGTAACTCCACTTGCATGTCTTTGCCTATTATGTGATATGGTGTGTATATAGCCAAAAGGATGTTTTGTGTATTTGGCATGTATGGTCACGCCCTCTTTATGACATAATACATTAACTCTGGAAAAAATAGGATTTTTGCGATCAAAAATCATAAGTATTTGATAAATTTGAATTATGTCACATTTATGTATTAGTGAAATGTTTAGGGGCTAATACCTTGTGAAAAATTTTGAAACTCTGGGAAATCATTTGGAATCTAATTATGAACCTCTGGAATTTTTGGTAAAAAATTTAGATGTATATTAGACATGGTAAAATTCCACATATTCAGTTTGTCACACTTTTTAATTTATGAAATATCTATGGTGAAATGTCTCTGGAGAATTATGAAATTCTGGATAAGATCTATTTGGGTCATTACAATACTCTAGTAATTTTCTCAGAATTTTTGGAAGACATAAATTAGTACTTGCTGTGTAAAGTTACATTTTCACCCCTTTTATTTTATATGAAAATTATGATTATAAAACCTCTGAAAAACTTTGTAACTTTGGAAATCATGTTGTTTGGTCATCTACTACCCCTGGAAATTTTATTAGCAAGTTTGAAATTACTAACATGGTACTTCCTTTGTAATTTAGAGCATGTCCAATGATTGATGAAATTTAAATAGAGGTCAAAGTAATTTGAAATATGTCAAAAATCTGGACATTTCTTAAATTATCCAATATGGACATATGATATGAATTGTAGCTCAATTGGACATAATATGTTTAAGATTACATCATAGGAATCAAATTAGTTCATTCTCACTTTGGACTGCGAATAGTAAAAACTAAATGTGATGATTTGATTGGCAAAATCATATAGAAAATCAGTAAAACTTGGATCATAGCAGTATTATATTATTTATATCAGTCCCTAGAAGTTGTGGAATTTTTGGAGAACATTCGTACTAGATTTAGAGGATGAGAGAGCTTATGTGTTGAGCATCGTTCAAGAGAACGTTTGCTTAAGAATAGAGTGAAAGATAAGTCATAAAGCATTTAAGTTATAAAGAGTAATAAGGAGATTGGGTCTTGGAAATGGGTAGCCACCAATAAAAATAATTGTCTTGGAAAGGGGGGTTTGGGCTTCAGCCCATCGTATTCCCTAGTACTACTGTGAGCCCTTCACCGGGTAGACCTCGGGAAGTCCAGGATTCACCCTAAACTTCTAAGTATAACAATAATTATACATGAGTAGTCTAACTAAATGAATAAGAGATATGGTAAACTTCATCCCGAGTTAAGGGATGAGAAGTTGTATATCAGGACGGGTTGGTCCTGCGAGCTGGAGGCTCGGGTTGTGATAACTTGCATGTGCATAATTAGTGGCGGGACTTCGGTACTAGACCTATCGTCACACCGACGGCAGTACGTTGACTTAGGTGGATGTGAGGGTTTGAGGCGCCAGTAGGTTGTTTATGCTGCGGTCTGGAGGACAATCCCCAAAAATGTACACCCAACCTTAAAGACTGGTGGGTTCCAGCAAAGAGTACGCAAGACTCTAGAGTGCACCTTGGACGTGTACAGAGGCGTACGAAGGGTCTAGGCATGGTAGTGTGTATACCTGCCTAGGATGTGGAGGCACCCGCTCCACTACTGTTGTAGCCACAACGGTAGTACCAGAGAGCGTAGCTAGCTCCAAAAATTGGAACGAAAGGTCTGTGATCACACAGAGTGTGTCTGAGTTGCACTTTTATGAATCATAGCATAGCATGCATATCATATCATACATAAACCTTAGAACATAATCTGCAGACCCTTATCATATAAATTAGTATGAGCTCTTTTATATGATAAGTTATTATTCCGGAAACCTTAACTTATAAGTTTGTATGGGCATTCATATAAGTTAAGGTACTCATGTGATTGTAGTATACTTTACTTACTACTGTACCTGCGCCGCACTGCTTTACTTACTTACAACTTTTACTGCTTATTACTGCTTACCTGCATATACTTGCTAGTATAGTTACCTGGTCATGTATATACTTGCTAGTATAGATTTCCTTGTCACCTGCATATTATTATTACTATATTTGTTGTCTTCTGCTTCCTTCCTCCCGCTCGGTACCTAGGAGTCGCGGGAGGAGGCGGGGACAAAATTGGCTTAGTCTTATGACTAACGGTCGGTTGTGACCGTAGGAGTCCGAGGAGCTGGAGCACCAACCGGACGAGGTGGCAGGACTTGAGAAGCAGATGTCGCGCACTACATCTACTACGAGTCAGGTGATTGATGATGAGAGTGTTTAGCTTCCGCATAGAGATGTTGAGAGAGAGAGTGACTCTTTGTTATTTTCATTTGGTTATGTCTCGGGCATAAGCCCTTACTCTCCTTTTGTGCTCATTGCTGGACTGCTTATATACATTTATGAGATTTATGAGAGAGAGTGACTCTTTGTGATGGTGAACAAGCCGGCCGGATCGACATCTTGCGATGGCGGCTAACCCGAGTATTGGTGTCATCCGTAAGGCTGCGGTCTGGGCATAAGGCCCGGGTAACCCTCCTAGTAGGGGGGGGGGGGGGGGGGGGGGGGGGGGGTCTTACAGTCAGTGTCCATTTGGCCCCCCTCTGGATCCGCCCCTATTTGGGTCAGTAATGGTTGTGAGAAAAAGCTCTATTCCCACTACCACCGCCTTTTTAGGTTGTTTGGATAAAGAGCTTTTATATGAAAGATGTTTTGGGAGTTTTTTGAGCAGCCGGTCCAACAAAGCTTTCAAAAAACTGTTTTCTCTGCTTTTAACTTTTCCTCTTTTATTTGGAAGCCACACCCCGATCATTCGTGATCTGCTTTTTTCCTTCTCGTCGTTGAAAATATTTTCTTCTCCGATTTTCAATTTTTCACACATTCACTATCTTTGATTCTCACTGCTAAATTTTTTAGGTTTGTTTATTTAGAATTTATATAATATTTGTTTATCTATCTGATAAATGTTAAGTATAAAATAGTTTTTTATTACTACAAACCTAAACAAATGTTATTTAAGTTTTTTTTTTTCAAACAATAAAAAAACGGATAACACATTTTTGAAAAGTGCAGCACTTAAATAGAGATTTTTCACAGTTTACAACTTCTTCAAAACAACTTTTTTGGACAGCTCAAATAAATCATTTGTTCCCACCACTACTTTTTTCACCGCCACCCCAAACAAAGCCTAGAGCTATTATAAAAGCAGTGGTAGAAAAAACAATAAGAAAATGAGGTGTTGATCCGGGAGAAGAGAAGTATGAAAATACAAAAAACTTATTTTAGCTTTTCTAGAAGTGGGAGGATTCACTGTTTTCCAAAACTTCATGAAAACACACCACACAAGCCCCCACCAACTTGTGGAGTCAACAGGCATCGCCACGCAATAAATGTTGGTGTGTGTAACGCACCTTAGATCACCATGCGCGTCCCTGATCCCGGAGTATATTTCCTCCAACACAAATTTTTGCGCATGATTAATCTGAAATACAATCACTTTTCAATATAATCGTATTACACAAATACGGTCGTATATTTTCGCAAACAACCTACACCTAGAGCTGTGTCACGGCTCCGGTTCGATTTCGGTTCTACTAAAACCGTGAATCGAACCGCTAAGGTAACAGTTCTTCAAATTAGAATCAAAACCGTATTTGGTTTGACGGTTCCAGTTCTGTTTTCGGTTCCAGCATAATTTTTGAAACTGTCGTGTTAACGGTTCCGGTTACGGTTCAACAAAAAACCAAAACCAAAATCAAACCGGTGATTAACGGTTCGGTCCGGTTTCAATCGGTTCCAACTAGAAACAAAATCAAACTTGACGAAATGGGGGAGGTCAAAAATAAAAAACCGGAGGGGAAAAATATACCCGTTCAGTGTTTTTTGCAAGAGGGACTTCAAAATCTGAGGCCCGAGCATAGGAATTTCGCATTACACCAAGGGGGAATACTTTTTGTATAATATATAGTAAGTCGGGCTAAAAGTAAAAAAATGAAACCGCAAAACCATAAAATTGAACCAGACCGCGCCGATATAAAAAATTCAAAGATCACGATCGTGTACTGCTGATGCAATGTTCATGTTCCTGAATATCACGACTCAACATGGGGTAAATAACTTTGAATTGTTTCTCTTGAAATTTTATTTTACAATTAAAATTTTGCTTGAAGAATATATTAGTTAATTCAATTTAACTAATTTATCAACTACAATTATATTTGTCTTTCATGATTATTATTAAATAGTAGTTGAATATCTTCTATATTTTTAAAACAAAATATTTTAGAAAAATATGTTAGTAAAATTGAAAATATATTTTATGACTGTATAAAAATCGAAAGTACACCGCAAAAATCGACTTCAAATCGCAGCAATGTCAAACCACACGACACGATTTTGATGCGGTGCGATTTTGTTCAGTCTAAAACCGGCCCCATTTGTTGCGATTGTTGTTTGAGTTCAAACCGCACCAGTTTCACCCATAATAGCAAGCATAGATATTATAGGTATAGTATAACAAAATAACAATATAATAATAATAATAAACGGGTTGCGGTTCGATTCTGTTTCGGTTCGGTTTGGATCGGTTCTAAAAATCTTGAAACCGCTTGAAACTTGTATATTGCGGTTCCGGTTCCGGCTCAGGTCCGGATAATAAAATGAAAGAACCACACCCAGACCAATGTTGTTCACGGTTCCAAAATTCAAACCGTAACCCAAATAATTCGCGAACGCTCGGTCCGGTTCTTTGCGGTTCCGGTTCGATTTCGATTCGATTTTAAGTGACAGCTTTACCTACACCATAAAAATCACGGATCATACAGTGAGATTTGCTCTCATGCGATGATCTATTATGATCACCGTGCATTACACGTACCTAAATATTTCTCCATCGCCACCCCCTTATCTCCGTCATCCCTCTCTCTTAACAAACAACAGAAACCAGTAAATTATAACATTATAAATTAAAAAGTAAGCAACCTAGAAATTGGGAAATAATTAATGAACAGCACCGACGTAGATCTAATTAATGGCTTTAAACCGATCTCATAATAAGAATAGAAAATGAAGATTGAAGTGGGGCGGGGCATGATTAATGGATGCATGCAGGGTGCATGAATGGAGCTAGATTCTCGGAACTGGAGAATGGAACACAAAACTGGGGCAAAATTATTAAAGTTCTTAATGCAGTCACGTTTGCACGGATTCATGATGCGGGTTCCGTATCTTGGATTTCCAGCTAGCTGGCACTTCACACTGTAGTAGCATCTAACAATATTAATGCCCAGCAGCGATGTCTCCCCTCTCCCTTTCAAATTTTCAAAGCCTAGGTCGCTCATGAGAAATATTTAGGTACGGGGAGAGTGCAAAAGCAAGGTGTGGATGAGATCTAGCCCGTCCAATCTGCCACCAGGCGATCAGCAAAAAGGTCTTTGAAAAAATAGCTTTTCGATCGAACAGTTATCAGTCGATCGAACGACTGTCAGCCGATCGAACGACTGTCAGCCGATCGAACGACTGTCAGCCGATCGAAGACTGTCAGTAACTTTTTTATGCTAGCCGTAAAAAAAAATTCCTTTATAAGAGGAAAAAGTTCTTTCACGGAACATTTGACACACCAATTTCACCACATAAAAGCTTTTTTATTGATAATTTTAATTTTTAGTATTTTGAGTAAATATTAGTTTCTTTCTTGTGTGCATCAACTTATGCATTTATTAATAATTTTTATACGAGATGTGAGGCTATAGTAATTTTTGAGTCAGAAATACGAAGGTCTCTCTGATGCACACTTTTTGCTACGGTTTCTCTTCTCTTTTTTTTTCAATTATCGTTGATTGTACGTGCTCAATTGAGATCGGAGAAAGTGCTAAATGGGAAAGGATGAAAAGTCGTATGATCGAACAATTGGTGTAAAAACTGATCCATGGTATCTACTTTTAATTGTTTTCAATTTTAGATTGAGTGTTGCTTGATTAGGTGTATATCGGCAGATCGTTGCATCAAAACAAGTTTCATCGTGTTTTTCTATAGACAACATTAACACCGTAGCTTCTCTGGTCAGGTGCGGATTCAGGAATGTCAACAAGAGGGGGGCAAACAAAAGAGGTGGAGAGATAGCCAGCAAGGCCGGTAGAACGGGATCGGTGGAGCTATGACGGGTAGCGACGATGGTGTGGTTGGAGGAGAAAAGTGCAGACCGGCTGATGGGTCCACACGGTTTCCCAAATGGGGCTGGGCTCGATGGAACGAGCAGCGGACGGCTTGAGAAGAAACGGCGGGCGTGCCGATGGTAGATGTCCTGGGGCTCGAAAAATTCTACTCTTCTCCGTGCGGTCAGCAAGGACGCACACGGGAGTGGTTGACCGGATTCAATCAGTAAGAATCTCATGAGAAGTGAACAGACATCGCTAGTAGGGCGCCGAAGGGGAGATTGATGAAGGCTTCTTATGTGGTTGGGGCAACGAGACGACGACATGACGAAAACGGAACGATGAACGTCGTTGCTTCCCCTTGACAAGTGCGTCGTTTACCAAATGAATGTCTTCGCCGAAGGCGATAGTGATCGTGGAGGCGTCAGCGTGCTTGCTGGAGACGAAGCAAAAGTTGTTGTGCTCGTTTACTGACGTAGAGGTCGTTGCTCGCTTGCGGGAACCGAAAAAGCATGGTGTATCAAAATGGTAGTGGCTTCGTAGAAGGGGGACAAACATCGTCTTTCTCTTGTCAAAATTTTTTTGAAGACCCTCATCTCATCGGAGTCGTTTCTCTCTCATCCGGCCACCGTTTTTGACCTGTAAGTAGTCAAATTTCATTGTCTCGGCGAGAGGAATCAGCCCCCACTTAGATCATCCCTATCCCTGACAATCAAGGTTTCTTTGTCGTTGTATTTATTTGATTGATTTTTTTTTGCTATATTATCGTTGAATTTTTTCTTAATGTACACTCCTCCACCCAACTAGAAATTTTTCTTCAATTTTTTTAATGCCTTCAGCTAAACTTTTGTGATCTCACCACTTTAAGTCTGTTTGGGACAGCTCTGGCGGATGGAAACTTTTCCATCCGCCAGAGCTGTTTTTGGGTTGTTTGAGAACACCACTCTTTCGAAATCGCGTTTTAATAAACGTCGGTTTAGGTTCTATTCAAGAAGCAGCCTATTCATCGTGTATAGCTCTCCCAAAATCGCTCTCCCCCCGACTGCGCAGCGTCCCGCGGTCTTCGCTCCCGTCTTCTCCTCGACAAGCTCGCCGATCACCGCCAGAGCCCCAACAGTCTTCTCCTCGACGAGCTCCCAGAATCCCTCCTCAATTGTCTTCTCCTCGACGAGCGACCCTTCTCCTCGCCGGCCACCTCTCTCCTAGAGGAACCCTAACATCCCGTCGCAGACCACCTGCTTCGCTTCCTCCGGTGATTCGGAGCCCTCTGCTTCCTCCATCTCAGTCAGCCACCTGATCCTCTTCCTCCGGCGATTCAGAACCCTCTGCTTCCTCAAACTCAGTCGGCCACCTGCTTCTCTTCCTCCGGTGATTCAGAGGCCGGATTTACTTCCTCAGGCCATTCAATGTCGTCTGCTCCTCTTCCAAGTCCAAATTTCGTCAAATCTCCTTGATTCAAGTATAGTTTCTCTACTGATAATTCCTCATATCTCCTTAATTTTGATTTTTTTGTATTAATTCTGATTTATTTTGTTATGCTTTTTGGTTGAGTTTGATTAACTCGGATTTTGTTTGTTTGTTATGTTTTTTGTGTGTGGAGGTGTTTGTTTGTTTTTTTGTGTGGATGAGTATGTGAGTGTGTATGTGTGGATGAGTTTTTGTGTGTGTATGTGTGTTTTGTGGATGAGTTTGTATGTGTGTGGTGTGTGTGCATGTGTGTATGTGTGGTGTGTATGGATGTGTGTGGTGTGTATGTGTGGATGTGTGGTATGTATATGTGTATGTGTGGGGTGTGTATGTGTCGGGTGTATATGTGTGTGTGTGTGTGTGTGTGTGTGTGTGTATGTGTGTGTGTATGTGTGGTGTGTGTATTTATGTGTGTGTGTGTGGATGTGTGTGTGTGTGTGTTTTGGATGAGTGTGTGTGTGTGTGTGTTTTGGATGAGTGTGTGTGTGTGTGTGTGTGCGTGCGCCCGCGTGTGTGTGTGTGTGTGCGTGCGTGTGTGTGTGTGTGTGTGTTTTGGAATAAGTGTGTGTGTGTGTGTGTTTTGGAATAAGTGTGTGTGTGTGTGTGTGTGTGTGTGTGTGTGTGTGTGTGTGTGTGGATGCGTTTTTTTGGATTTGTGTGCATGTGCGTGTGTTGGATGAGTGAGTGTGAGTGTGTGTATGTGGTTTTTTGGAATAAGTGTGTGTATGTGTGGATGAGTGTGTGTGTGTGTGTATGTGTTGGATATGTGTGTGTGTTCAATGAGTGTCTATGGTGTATGCGTGGATGAGTGTGTGTGTGCGTGCATGTGGTTTTTTTGGAATAAGTGTGTGTATGTGTATGTGTATATGTGTGGACGAGTGTGTGTGTATTTTTTGTTGGATTTGTGTTCATGTGTGTGTTGGATGAGTGTGTATGAGTGTGTGTGTGTGTGTGTGTGTGTGTGTGTGTGTGTGTGTGTGTGTGTGTGTGTGTGTGTGTGTGTGTGTGTGTGTGTGTGTGTGTGTGTGTGTGTGTGTGTGTGTGTGTGTGTGTGTGTGTGTGTGTGTGTGTGTGTGTGTGTGTGTGTGTGTGTGTGTGTGTGTGTGTGTGTGTGTGTGCGCGTGTGTGTGCGTGTGTGTGTGCGTGTGTGCGTGCGTGTGTGGTTTTTTTTTGGAATAAGTGTGTGTATGTGTATGTATGTGTAGATGAGTGTGTTTGTGTGTGTATATATGTGTGTATGTGTGTATGGTGTATTTGTGGATGAGTGTGTGTGAGTGGTTTTTTTTGGACGGATGAGTGTGTGTTTTTTTTCATGAGTGTGTTTTAACTCGTAATTTTGGGTTTATATGTGTATGTGTGTTTGAATTTTTTTTCCATTGTTGTTCTTCTTTTATTATAGAACATTTATTTAACTGTTATGTTTGGGTGTTATAGTACAATGGGTAAACCAAATGAGGGAGAGATTCCATCGAGTTGGGAGTTAAACAAAGTCTTGATCTTTTGTGATCTTTGCATTAAAGAAATCGGATTGGGTAATCGACCTACCACCCACTTCAGCAAGGATGGTTGGAAAAACTTGATCTTGACTTTTAAACAACGCACTAGAAAATGCTACGATCGAATGCCAATGAAGAATAAATGGGATCACCTCAAGAAATACTGAAAGTTGTGGAAAGAATTAAAACATGGAGAGACGGTTTTGGGATGGGACCAGGAAAAGAGAACCATTGCTGCATCTGATGAGTGGTGGAATGAAAAATTCAAGGTTATCTCAAAATAAATAATTTTAAACAATATTCAAATTTTTTGAATTTATTGTCATATTGTTAAAATTATTGTGTATAGGTTGTTCTAGCTGCAATTTTTTTGATATGGTGGTATTGCCCCCGAGTTAGAGGAGAAACTGAATAATATGTTCAGTCAAGTGGTTGCAACAGGTGAAGATTCTTGGGCACCATCAATTGGTAGTGCGCCACCTGATATGGAGCACAAAGCTGCGGAAGAAAATAATGTAGAAGATGACTTGGATGTTCATAAATGTGGTCTTGAAGAGACAGGGGGAAATGGATCAACCAACACTAGCAATGCCTCCAACTCTTCGAGCAAAACAAAAAGGATGGGAAAGAATAAAGGATTGACTATTTCCTATATGAGAGAGTTGCGCGAATCTGCACTTGCAGTGATGCCACCATCAATTATCATAATCAAAGAGACAGTGGAATTGATCTCCAGTATTCCAAAGATACGTGGTGACCTCGACTTGTACTATTTTGCTGTGAACTATATTAGAGACAAAAACAGTAGAGAGATTTTTATGAGCATTCCAGAAGATTTTCATGAGCATTCCAGAAGATTTTCATGAGCATTCCAGAAGATTTTCATGAGCATTCCAGAAGATATACGATCATTTATTCAACAATTTACCTTGAGGGGGATGTGGAAAATGTAGTTTATCGTCTGTCAATGCGCGCACGAAGATACGGTTATCATGAGTGGATCCTTCCCATCCAACGAGTGCAAATGTGAAGCACATATTAAAGTCGCAAACATCCATTACATTTTGCGTTGTTGTACCATGATGTCCGATATATCAAACTTGATCATCAATGGGTATCCTCGCATCTGCATGTGTATCGTTAATTGCACCAATGCAGTCCTTAAAGAATGACATGTAATGAGTGTCATAACTTATTTCCCCAGGTATATCTCTGAAATGACGATCAATTGATTTGTCATTTTGTTTAACATATCAACTAATTACAGGTAAATATTATTATTGTTAATGGAACGTTCACCTAGAGGGGGGTGTTAGGTTATCTGAGTTCTTTTCGAAATATTAGCGCGAGTTACGAATATTCAAGCGTAGCACAAAAGTATCGCACAAATAAATCACAATAGACGACACAAGATCTATAGAGGTTCCTCAAGACCGGGTGTCTTGAGTAGTCCTCTGTCCCTCTGCGCCTACCTAGCAGTGTGCAAGGATCGGCAAACTCCGCCAAAACTTCAGGCCCTCAAGCCTTACAACACGGACCCGCAAGTTTTACGGCCTAAGCCCGCAAGCCCCTACTACACCCGAGCCCGCAAGCTCGACAATCAGGCCCTCAAGTCCTACCTAGCTCAGACCCAAAAGTCTAGCCTCTGCCCTGGCCCGCAAGCCTCACAAGTCTCAAGCCCTCAAGCTTGACAATATCGGACCCGCAAGTCCACTGCCCAGGCCCTCAAGCCTCACAGCTCTCCAGCCCTCAAGATAGACAAAATCGGACCCGCAAGTCCACTGCCCTGGCCCTCAAGCCTCATAGCTCTCCAGCCCTCAAGCTAGACACTTAGATCTGAAACCAGATCTTACACGTTTGGCCCGCAAGCCTTACAAGAAATTACAGTGATGAAAACTGTTTCTTCTGCCTGATGAAGATTGGCAACTTAGCCTGATGGAGATCGGCAACTTGAGGTTGAAGAAGATATTTCTGATTCAGATCTTGAAAGCGCAGTTCTTCTTCAATCTCTTCTCCTAGCCTGATGAGGAACAGCTTCTTATCAGTCGATCAGATGACTGATTCTTGTTTTTCTCTTTCTTTCTTTACGTCGCTTTTACTGTTATATTTGCTGTATGCGTAAGTTCTTTCTAATTGATCTCTTTTTTTAGGGCAACCTCTTATCTCTTTTATAAGACTGCGAGGCTCCTAACGGTCTTCTGAAAAGTTCCTTAAGTGTCAGACGCCATATTCCTTAAGAGCACGCGCTGATTGGACAATCAGGCGGCGGTAATTGCTGACAGCGCGTCCGCAACATTTGAATTCTGTCTCGACGATATTTCCATTGTTACGACGATATGGATAGTATCTCGACGACAGGACTTTGTCGATGCCTTAGGCCTTGGTAGATCTTCAAGTCTTCTAGCTTCTGCCTCTGACATTGATATCACGACGATACGATATATCCTGGCGTTTCTGCATATACAACGATATGCTATCCATGACTGTGTCGTCGTGATCACTTTATTCTTTCGACGACATGAGCGATATCATGTCGATAGACTATGCTTTAGCAACTGCTTGTCTTCAGCTGTCCTTCTTCAGTCTTCTCGACGACACGCCTTCTTTACGACGATATATGTTCTTCTCGACGACAAGGCTACTTTGTTGATGTCGACGATACTGCGTCTTCTCGACGACATTCCTTCCTTTGATATCTTCATGTCTTCTCTGCGCTTAACGATCTTCATTCTGCATTCGACGAACATCATTCTGCGTTCGATAAACTTCATTCTTCTGTCTCGTCTCTGCGTTCGACGAACTTCATTCTGCGTTCGACGAACTCGCCAAGTCTCAGCGATTGCTTTGCTCATCATCATGACGACAAACATACTTTGTCGACGACATTCCTTCGACAAACATCATTATGAGCTTGAGAAGTGATCAAATACAAAGTGAAGTTTTCTTGACTTGGTGACTTCTTCAAATCAGGAATCATGTGGGCAAGATTCCCAACAATTATTTAGTAGATGTTGGATATCCATTAAAGATGAGTTATTTAAAACCATATCCATAAACAATATATCATTTGGCAGATTTTGCATGCGGGAGTCGTCCCGTCCATGGCATACATGATCATTTTAATAAGTCACATTCATCTCTTCGAAGTGTGATAGAGCGAACGTTTGGTGTTTGGAAGAAAAAGTGTCACATTCTTCGAAAATTCTTTAGTATAATTTCAAGAAACAACGTTTAATTGTGCTAGCGACCATGACATTGCATAACTTCATTCGTAGACATTCGTCTCGATGGGACTCAGAATTTAATGCTTGTGATATTGATGACTCATTCATACCCCCAGAGGATGGTGACCCTACAACCGAGGATGATATGGAGACTAATATGTTTGATGTCGATGGATCTGATCATATGTCTGCAGTACGAGATAGTATTGCTGAAGAATTGTACAACCCCCGCAGGTAAAATTTTCCAGCATCTTTTTAACAAACTTTAGAAATCATCATATTCAAAAGCAGGATTAATATAAAATTCTTTTATCGCGCATGTGAACAAAAATGATTGAAAAATGTGGAAAGAACGCACCGAAAAAATTTACTTCTTTTCATGTTTGGGAACAATTTATATTTTTCTTGTTATGTTTAAATATTTTGTAATATTTGTAATTGTTATTGTTGCGAGTCGTTCAACACTCTCCTGGGCCAGTTGAGTTGAACCGTCTTAGCTCGAGAGTGAGCCGAACGCGCAAACAGTCAAAAGTGAGTACCAACAGTAGACATCAAGATTTTTACGTGGAAAACCCAAAAAGGAAAAAATCACGGGGCCTAGCCCAGTTCTGAATGATCCACTAGTGTTGTGAGTTACAGAGAGTTGTTTTTCGAGAGTGACATGTCACCGCTTGTTACGGAGATTTTGCTAAGTCCTCGGGAGCCGAGCGTGGTGAAGCGTGCTCTGAGACAGCTTTGAGCGGAGCGCTGCGGAGCGGCCTGGAGCAGAGCGCTGCGGAACGGCCTGGAGCGGAGCGATATGGAGCGGCCTGGAGCGGAGCGTTGCGGAGCAGCCTGGAGTGGAGCGCTGCGGAGTGGCCTGGAGTGGAGCGGCCTAGAGCGGAGCGGCCTGGAGGGGAGCGGCCTTGAGCGGAGCGGCCTTGAGCGGAGCGCTACAGAGCGGCCTGGAGCGGAGCTGCCTTGAGCAGAGCGTTACGGAGCGGCCTGGAGCGGAGCGTCGATGGGGTCTGCACTAGAGAGTTGGAGCACAACCGGGATCCTCCCAAAGTCCTTGAAGGAGAGCTGGAATGTTGATGGAAATCTTCAAGGGGGAGCTTGAAGGAAGACGAAGATCTTCGAAGAGTCCTTGCCGGAAAACCCAAGAGCTCCCCCTAGTCTCTACGTCCAAAAGTCCTTTCAAATGGAGGCCTGACACCCCTTTTATAGTTTTTGAGGAGGGCATTCTGGTAACTACGTCTTGCCGATTTCTGGACGAGCGAATGAGAATGCTTGCTTCGGGGCACACAGATCGTCAACTTTGAGATTATGATGAGTTTTTCACTTGGTCACGCAGGGCAGCCCGGGCAGCCTCCCTGGTGGTGGTGGTGGCCGACGATTGCCGTCGGTGATGGATGATGGCGGCACGCCCAACGAATAAGTGACGAGCGGGAGCACTTCCCGCAGAACAGGCGAGAGCGAGAGCGCTCCCCGCGGAACAGGCGTGAGCGGGAGCGCTCCCCGTGGAACATGCGAGAGCGGGAGCGCTCCCCGCGGAACAGGAAAGCGGGAGCGCTCCCCGCGGAACAGGTGAGAGGGGGAGCGCTCCCCGCCGAACAGGCAAGAGGGGGAGCGCTCCCCGCCGAACAGGCGAGAGCGGGAGCGCTCCCTGCGGAATGGGCGAGAGCGGGAGCGCTAGCCGTGGAATAGGCGAAAGCGGGAGCGCTCACCGCGGAATAGGCGAGAGCGGGAGCGCTCGCCGCAAAACAGGCAAGAGCGGGGGCGCTCCCCGCGGAACAGGAGAGAGCGGGAGCGCTCCCCGCGGAACAGGCGAGAGCGGGAGCGCTCCCCGTGGAACATAAGAGAGCTGCAATGCTCACCACAGAATAAGCGAGAGAGGGTGCGCTCGCCGCGGAACAGGCGAGAGCGGGAGCGCTCGCCGCGGAATAGGCGAGAGCGGGAGCGCTCCCCGCGGAACAGGTAGGAGAAGGAGCGCTCCCTGCAGAATAGGCAGGAGCGGGAGCGCTCGTCTTGGAACAGGCTAGAGCGGGAGCGCTCCCCGCGGAACAGGTGAGAGCGAGAGCGCGAAAGTACTTAGCAGTGAGGTTAATACTGGCCGTAAATGCTGGTGCAGCTCTCCAGGTCCGGGCATGGCCGCGATAAGAAACACTCGGCATGGCTCAACTCGAACCCCTTTTAGGGGAACCCCATCAATTTCCCCGCAATTTTTGGAGGCCGCGATTTACAATCGATGGTCCAAAAATTTCTACCACTCACCATGAGTCTGCAAGGGAGCGTTTCGTTACTGCCCGGACGGGAAAAATATCACGGTTGCGAGAGAGGAGGTAAAGATTCCCTTTTGGAGCTTTACTCGCGGCGAAAATATCGCGTGGAGGCCTGCCTTGTGGCAATTCAACGGAGGCGTACGTGCGAAGGCACATTCACGAAGGAGCATGCGTAAGGGTACGAAGGAGCGCACACAAGCATGTCGCGACAAAAAGCGGTGAAACACAGCCATTCTCGAGGCGCGGCGCTACCGCGCTCGGGCCGTGCGGTCTGCTGCGCCTAGGCAATGCGACCATCCATGCCCGGGCAGCGTGGGCAGTGCGACATTGCCGTGCGCCGGCAGCGCGGCACTGCCGCGCGTGGCCAGCGTGGCACTGCCACGCACCGCGCGGCCAGCAGGACACTGTCGCATGTGGGCTGTGCGCATGCAGCACTGGCTGTCGCGCGCGGGCTGTGCGCAGGCAATGCGGGTTGCCGCGGGCGGGCAGCGCGCGGGCTTCTGCGTGCAAACAGCTTAGGTTGCGCGGCCTGCAGTGCGCGTGGTGCGCAGTATGCTGGGCGGCCAGAGCGGTCTGCTACGCGCAGTGAGCGTGGTACTACCGCTGCCCGACATGCCAGGAGCGCGGGGATCCCGCGCTCTAATTGGAGTTGGGGTTGCTGTCGTGCCTTACTGCACCTCCCTGAGCGCGCGCGCGGTCCGCCCGCCCTCAAATTTTTAGAGGCAACGACGCGGGGGGCGCAAAAATTAATTTTGAAAGTTATCCTCGGGAACGCCAAGAAGCTTGCTTGCGGCTTGGAGGGCTATCCACCACCTTATCAAATGGTTTTGCCTTTTCATCTGTAGATTTGCTGAGGGAACATGGTTCCTGCCTGGCCGTGAGGGGGGCATGCCCTCAGCGGTCGGATAGCACGGGCTCGCTCGTGATATGGAGGGTTGGCCACCATCTTATCGAAGGTTGTCTCCCCGCTACTTGGAGGTTTGCTAGGAGAACGCAAGATGGCACACGTGTACGGGGAGGCGCGGTTCGTCGAAGAGGAGGTGGCAAGCCCCGGGCCGCACTCCAATATTTTATTTGCGGCATCAAGTATTGCTTCTTTAAGCTTGGGGTGTATGTTTGAGCGTCATTCAGAGGGATGCTTGCCCCTTTGCCCTGACCATGCTAGTGGGCTCGGAGTGCATTTTTTATTGAATGACACAGGGGGGCTGATGTTCGTCCTGACTGGCATCCGTAGGAGGACTTGGCCTGTACTTTGGTGAAGATGTAGTCTATGAGCTAGATGTCAGGCATCGTGAGAGGGAGGTGTACTGCTATGCGAGAGTCAAATGCTCTGCAGCGTAGGAGCGAGGTGCCCTGCAACGTGGGAGCGTGATGCTCGGCAGCGTGGGAGTGAAGTGCCCTGCAACGCAGAAGCGTGATGCTCGACGGTGTGGGAGCAAAGAGCCCTGCAACGCGGGAGCGTGATGCTCTGCAGTGTGGGAGCGAGGTGCCCTACCACGCAGGAGCGTGATGCTCTACAGCATGGGAGCGAGGTGCCCTGCAACGCAGGAGCTAGATGCTCTGCAGCATGGGAGCGAGGTGCCCTGTAACGCGAAAGTGTGATGTTCTGCAGTGTGGGAGCGAGGTGCCCTGCGATGCGGGAGCTAGATACTCTGCAGTGTGGGAGCGAGGTGCCCTGCAACGCGGGAGCTAGATACTCTGCAGTGTGGGAGCGAGGTGCCCTGCAACGCGGGAGCATGATGCTCGGCAGCGTGGGATCGAAGTGCCCTACAACGCGGGAGCGTGAGGCTCTGCAGCATGGGAGTGAGGTGCCCTACAACGCGAGAGCGTGATGCTCGGCAGCGTGGGAGCAAAGTGCCATGCAAGATGCTCTGTAGCGTGGGGGCGAGGTGTTTTGCTTCATAGTTGAGCCGAATTCCCCAGAGTTTGGAAAGCTTGTTATTCATGGTTGACGTTGGGGTTAGTGACCTTTACCCCAGGAGCCTTGCTTTGGGGGTTCTGTGTTGCTCACGAAAGTCAAAAAACTGTCGCAGCGTTGTTGAAGAAAACAAAGCATACATGCGCGCGCAAGTTTCCATAATGCGGTTTATCACATTAAAGGAAATATCCAAAAGCAGGAAAATGAGATTATAGATAAATGAGGTGCGTGGTTTGCACTCTCTATCGGGGGAGAGACCTCGGCCCAGGGTTTCTGCTTCATTCACGTCGGGCCAAAGCGTGGTCCTCGGCTGGATTTTCATCCCGTGGTGTGGGCTGGTTTGGGGTTGGGTGTTGCTCAAATCTTCTGAGTAGACCTTGTCGGACCAAGCGCTTGATCTCGTCCTTCAACCGGTTGCAGCCTTTGGTCCTATGGTCGTATCTGCAGTGGAATTCATAGTACTGCGACTGGTTTCCCCTAGTTGGAGCAAGCGGCTCAGGCCTACGAAGCTCTTTGCTATCGCGATGGCAAGGGTTCGGGTGATGTTTAAGGGAGTGTAGTCCTGATGCTGCCGAGTTCCTCGGTCCTGGCGAGGATTTTCACGGTTCTCGTTGTTTCTCCCGGGATCTGGCAGTGAGTCCTGGCCCCTTTTCCTTTTTGAGCTTCTTTTGAAATGTTGGCGATGCGCTTCCATTGCTTCGTCCGCTGCAATCTGAGCTTCGACCCGATGTATGAGGTCGGGATAGCTAGACACCGTCTCCCTCATTAAGGCTGAGTAGAAGCTGTCAGGCCGGAGGCCTCCTAGAAAGATGCTACGTAGAAGCTCGGGATCAACACCCGGGATCTATCGTGCCTCAGTAGTGAAGCGGCGGAAGAAATCTTTGATATTTTCGTCCTACTTCTGGAGGATTCCTGACAGGTGGGAGGGATCTCGAACAACCCGGCGATTCGAGATGAACTGGTCGACGAATAGTTGAGATAACTCTGCAAAGTTGTCTATCACACCTTCCCTTAAAGAGTGGAACCAGGTGCGGGCTTGTCCCTTTAGTGTTGTCGGGAACACTTGACACAAAAGTTGGTCAGAGGCATTATAGATCCTCATGATGGTGGCGAAATGGCTGACGTGCTCCAGCGGATCGTCTGTTCCATCGTAAGCCTCGATGCTCGGTAGTTTAAAACCGTGCGGGGCGGGGGTGCTAGCACTTGTGGAGTCAGCGGAGAGCCATGTCGAATGGGTCGTCGTGCAACTACAACCCGTTGCCTTCTAACACCATATTCCTCCTCGATCATCTCGCGCACCCCTTCGCGGGTGATCCTTACATTTGCATGCTCTCTGTTTTCTTCCCCCCGCTAGGGGACCGTACTGTCTTCCCTCTAGATGCCCTCCGGGTTGCACCGGGTGGGAAGAACTGTCAGCATTGGAAAATTTGCCCTCAGCATTGGCTTCCGCGCGAGCGACGTTTTCAGGTCAAACCTGACCGGCGACTGTCGGAGGCCGAGGAATTTGGGCGTCAACAGGAATGGGGGCACGGGTTGCCCCGAAGTTCCTTAGTAGATCATGCATCTCGACTTGTCGCTCTTCTATCATGAGCATGCGTTCCTCAACAGCAGCTGCCACCGACACACCGACACCTTCGAGCAGCGACATGCCAAAGTCGAGCGAGTTGCCAGGAGCGTGTTCAACATGCACCTCAGGAGTTGCTCAGTTTGCAGCGCATGAGCTTCTTCTGGTCATCACCGTTGGTCAAGAGTACTACTGATTAGCACTATCTTCCAAGAATCTTCTGAGAGTTGGGAACCTTGTTCCCACAGATGGCGTCAAACTGTTGTGGGTCGTTCAACGCTCTCCTGGGTCGGTCGAGCTGAACCGCCTTAGCTCGAGAGTGAGACGAAAGCGCAAACAGTCAAAAGTGAGTACCAACAGTAGACAACAGGATTTTTACGTGGAAAACCCAAAAAGGGAAAAAAAACACGGGGCCTAGCCCAGTTCTGAATGATCCACTAGTGTTGTGAGTTACAGAGAGTTGGTTTTCGAGGGTGACATGTCACCGCTCGTTACAGAGATTTTGCTAAGTCCTCAGGAGCCGAGCGTGGTGAAGCGTGCTCTGAGACAGCTTTGAGCAGAGCGCTGCGGAGCGGCCTGGAGCGGAGCGCTACGGAGCGGCCTAGAGCGAAGTGCTGCGGAGCGGCCTGGAGGGAGCGCTGCGAAGCGGCCTGGAGCGGAGCGCTGCGGAGCGGCCTGGAGCGGAGCGCTGCGGAGCGGCCTGGAGTGGAGCGCTGAGGAACGGCCTGGAGCGGAGCGCTGCGGAGCGGCCTGGAGCAGAGCGCTGCGGAGCGGCCTGGAGTGGAGCGCTGCGGAGCGGCCTGAAGCGGAGCACTGCGGAGCGGCCTGGAGCGGAGCGCTGCGGAGCGGAGCGCTGCGGAGCGGCCTGGAGCGGAGTGCTGCGGAGCGGCCTGGAGTGGAGCGGCCTTGAGCAGAGCGGCCTGGAGCAGAGCGGCCTTGAGCGGAGCGCTACGGAGCGGCCTGCAGCGGAGTGTCGATGGAGTCCGCACTAGAGAGTTTGGAGCCCAACCGGGATCCTCCCTAAGTCCTTGAACGAGAGTTGAAATGCTGATGGAAATCTTCAAGGGGGAGCTTGAAGGCCGATGAAGATCATCGAAGAGTCCTTGCCGGAAAACCCAAGAGCTCCCCTAGTCTCTATGTCCAAAAGTCCTTTCAAATGGAGGCCTGACTCCTCTTTTATAGTTTTTGAGGAGAGCGTTCTGGTAACTGCGTCATGCCGATTTCTAAACGAGCGAATGAGAATGCTTGCTTCGGGGCACATGGATCGTCAACTTTGAGATTATGACGAGTTTGCCCCTCAGTCACGCTGGGCAGCCCGGGCAGCCTGGGCAGCCTCCCTGGTGGTGGTGGCCGGCGATTGCCATCAGTGATGGATGATGGTGGCGCGCCCAACGGAGAAGTGACGAGCGGGAGCACATCCCGCGGAATAGGAGAGAGCGGGAGCGCTCCCCGCGGAATAGGCGAGAGCGGGAGCGCTCCCCGCGGAACAGGAGAGCAGGAGCGCTCCCTGCGGAACAGGCGAGAGTGGGAGCGCTCCCCGCCGATCAGGCGAGAGCGGGAGCGCTCCCCGCGGAACAGGCGAGAGCGGGAGCGCTCCCCGCGGAAAAGGCGAGAGCGGGAGCGCTCTCCGCGTAACAGGCGAAGAGCGGTAGCGCTCCCCACAGAACAGGCGTGAGCGGGAGCGCTCGCCGCGGAACAGGTGGGAGAGGGTGCGCTCGCCGCGGAACAGGCGAGAGCGGGAGCGCTCCCCGCAGAACAGGCGAGAGAGAGAGAGCGCTCGTCGCAGAACAGGCGAGAGCAGGAGCGCTCCCCGTGGAACAGGTAGGAGCGGGAGTGCTCCCTGCGGAACAGGCAGGAGCGGGAGCGCTCGTCGCGGAACAGGCGAGAGCGGGAGTGCTCCCCGCAGAACAGGCGAGAGCGGGAGCGCTCCCCACGGAACAGGCGAGAACGGTAGCGCAAAAGTACTTAGCTGCGTGGTTAAGACTAGTCGTAAATGCTGGTGCAGCTCTCCGGGTCCAGGCATGGCCGCGACGAGAAACACTCGGCCTGACTCAACTCGAACCCCTTTAGGGGAACCCCATCAGTTATGTTCAAATATTTAGTAATATTTCAATATTAACGTTTTGAAAATACAGCTCTCAAAAAGATGTTCTACCAAACAACCCTTAATTAAAAAGTTATGTTCCATCATCATTTATACACAGATTCTCCAAACAGTTTGCAGCTTTTCAAAAAGCGGTTCCCGGCCCTGCCATCTTGATGGGAGCCTGGTCAGCGGGCCAGCATTGGGGCTAAGTACTTACCTTCCTGCCACCAAACGGTTCTCGGCCCTGCCAGCTAGGTGGGAGCCTGGTCAGCGGGCCAGCATCGGGGCTAAGTACTTACCTTCCTGCCACCGAGCGGTTCCCGGCCCTGCAAGCTAGGTGGGAGCCTGGTCAGCCGGCCAGCATCGGGGCCAAGTACTTACCTTCCTACCATCGAGCGGTTCCCGGCCCTGCCAACTAGGTGGGAGCCTGGTCAGCGAGCTAGCATCAGGGCTAAGTACTTACCTTCCTGCCACTGAGCGGTTTCCGGCCCTGCCAGCTAGGTGTGAGCCTGGTCAGCGGGCCAGCATCGGGGCTAAGTGCTTTCCTTTCCTACCACCGAGCGGTTCCCAACCCTGCCAGCTATGTGGAAGCCTGGTCAGCGGGCCAGCATCGGGGCTAAGTACTTTGACAACCTCCGACCACCGAGCGGTTCCCGGCCCTGCCAGCTTGGTGGGAGCCTGGTCAGCGGGCCAGCATCGGGGCTAAGTACTTACCTTCCTGCCACCGAGCAGTTCCCAGCCCTGCCAGCTAGGTGGGAGCCTGGTCAGCGGGCCAGCATCGGGGCTAAGTACTTACCTTCCTGCCACCGAGCAGTTCCCGGCCCTGCCTGCTAGGTGGGAGCCTGGTCAATGGGCCAGCATCGGGGCTAAGTACTTACCTTCCTGCTACCGAGTGGTTCCCAGCCCTGCCAGCTAGGTGGGAGCCTGGTCAGTAGGCCAGCATCGGGGCTAAGTGCTTACCTTCCTGCCACCGAGCGGTTCCCGGCCCTGCCAGCTTGATGGGAGCCTGGTCAGCGGGCCAGCATCGGGGCTAAGTACTTTGAAAAACTTTCATTATATTAATCATCATAATACATGCAAGAAAAAACTAAGCATGGAAATGAAACATCGCAATACATGGACCTAAGGGTAGAAAAAACTAAGTATGGAAACCAAAACTTGGTCTCCTACTCCCAGGCCTGGTCTTCCTTGACCTCTTCCGGTTGTTGTTGATTCTGTCTCAGACCCCTTGCCTCCCTCATTTCCAAGAACTCAGGGAAGGTGGACGTCGCGTGACCTTCCTCCTCGTGGAAGTCACAGTAGGGTAACACAACCCCATCCCATCTTCTTCCTCTTCTTTCTGCTTTCCTGGATCTCCTCCTTCTTCTTCCGCCAATTTCCATGGTTTGTTGAGGTGGTGGAGAGGGTGCCTTCGGTCCCTGTCTCCACCCTGGGGGGTCGGGCCTCTCTCCCTGGAAATTACCCTCTTCTTGGTCGAACTTCCTCTTGGGAGCCTCTATCTCCCCCCCCCCCTGCTGCCTTGCCTCCGGCTCACCCAGCTTGGCCAACCTCTTAGCGAACTCCGAGTTGGCCTCCTCACTCCCAATTTCTTCTGCCGCCCTTTCCATCAACTCCTCGAAGGACAGGGGGTCTTCCGCTTTTAGCTCATCTTGAAGAACCCCTCCCGCAACCCCACTATGAAGGAGAGCTGGAGGGTGAACACGGGCACCTCCTGAACTTGCAGGACCTCTTCCTGGAACCTATCCACGTAATGAACCAGCGACTCCCTTGGCTCTTGCCTAATCTTGAAAAGTGCCTCGGCATCCTTCTTCCTCTTCTTTGACGTCGAGAAGCGTAACAGGAAACCTCGACGCAGATCTTCGAAGGCCCAGATAGACCCCACGGGGAGCTAGTGGAACCAGTCCCTTGCCTTCTCCTTTAGAGTGGTGGCAAAGAGCCGGCACTGGAAGACATCTAACATTGGCCTAACTGAGGCTATGTCCTCGAACCATTGCAAGTGCAGGATGGGGTCATCTTTGCCAGAGTAGTAAGACATCTCCAGCCCCTTAAACCCCCCGGAACCGGGGCCGATAGGATCAACTCACAAAAGGGAATCCCCCCCTGGCTCGTCCACCCGCCTCTGCTCGACCTCTTTTGGGGTGGGGCGAATGGGGGCCAGATGCCTCCCCGCTCGCCCCCCCCCCCCCCCCCTAGGGCTGGGCGAGTGGGGTAATGGCACCTCCCCACTCGCCCCCTCTTTGGAGGCCGGGCGAGTGGGGGTCGGATGCCTCCCCACTTTCCCCTGCCGATACCTCCTTCTTGCGCTGCTGGCTTGGAGTGCTCTCGCCCATCCGCTGAGTCGGGACCTCCGGACCGCCTCCTCTCTCACCTTCGCCTCTCGCTGCAAAGGCTAGATGCAAGGTCTGTAGGACCTCCCGCTTGAAGTCTTCAAACATTTCCATTGTCACAGCCACCGGCGAATCCAAGTGGCTCGGGTCGGATCCATCTCCTCCACCTCCAGCCATAGGGCTCAACTTGAGATTTTCTGTGCTGGTCACTCTCCACGCTCACCGCACCATAATGTTGAAACCAATAACTTGGTCTCTTGTGGAGCTCGGGCCCCCAACAAGTTGGGGGTGACCTCACACTTACTTCTCCCAAGGGAGAGCGCTAGGTTGAAGGCTTAGGAACTAGGAACAAGACTAAGGGCTTAGCGAGGAGGTCCCACCACACACCCGGAAGATCTTAGAGTGCTTCCCGTCCCAAGCCAATCCTAAGCTTGGGCACCTTTGGAGGCTCTCTCCACCCACCAAAGAAACATGGGGAGAGAGTGGCCAAAAGAGAAGTCCCTCCAAAAGGTGCCCCCTTGGTCCTATTTATAGATTTCTGGACTTGGTCTGTCAATAGCCAGATTCTGGCCTACGACATTACGAAAATACCCCCAAGTTTGGCCTGCCAATAGCCAAATCCTGCCATTCTGAGGCGCTAAACGCAGACCGCCTCCTCTTCCCGGGACTGGGCGAGAGGGGGCAGGCTGCCCCCTTGCTCTCGCCCCCTTTGCTGGGGCTGGGGCGAGAGGGGGCAGGCCGCCCTCCCCTCTCGCCCCCTTTGTTGGAGCTGGGGCGAGAGGGGGCAGGCCGCCATCTCCTCTCGCCCCCTTTGCTGGAGCTGGGGCGAGAGGGGGCAGGCCGCCCTCTCCTCTCGCCCTCTTTGCTGGGACGGGGGTGAGAGGGGGCTGGCCTCCCGCCTCTCTCGCCCCCCTTGCTGGGACGGGGGTGAGAGGGGGCTGGCCGCCCGCCTCTCTCGCCCCCCTCCCCCCCCCCCCCCCCCCCCCCTTGCTGGGACGGGGGCAAGAGGGGGCTGGTCGCCCGCCTCTCTCACCCCTCTTTGTTGGGACGGGGGTGAGAGGGGGCTGGCCACCCGCCGCTCTCGCCCCCCTTGCTGGGACGGGGGCGAGAGGGGTTGTCCGCCCGCCTCTCTCGCCCCCTTTGCTGGGACGGGGGCGAGAGGGGGCTGGTCGTCCGCCTCTCTCGCCCCCCTTGCTGGGACGGGGGCGAGAGGGGGCTGGCCGCCCGCCTCTCTCGCCCCCTTGCTGGGACGGGGGCGAGAGGGGGCTGGCCGCCCGCCTCTCTCGCCCCTTTGCTGGGACGGGGGCGAGAGGGGTCTGGCCGCCCGCCTCTCTCACCCCCCTTTGCTGGGACAGGGGCAAGAGGGGGCTATCCGCCCTCCTCTCTCGCCCCCCTTGCTGGGAAGGGGTGAGAGAGGGCTGGCCGCCCGCCTCTCTCGCCCCCCTTTGCTGGGACGAGGGGCAAGAGGGGGTTGGCCGTCCGCCTCTCTCGCCCCCCTTCCTGGAGATGGGGCGAGAGGGGGCAGGCCGCCCTCTCCTCTCGCCCCCTTACTGGGGATGGGGCGAGAGGGGGCAGGCCGCCCTCTCCTCTCGCCCCCTTACTGGGGATGGGGTGAGAGGGGGCAGGCCTCCCTCTCCTCTCGCCCCCCCCCCCCCCCCCCCCCCCCCCCCCCCTCCAAGGGCTGGGCGAGCAAGGGTCAGGCCGCCCTCCCTGCTCGCTCCTTTCTTTGCTTGGGACAGAGCTACAAAATAACATTTGGCCCAAAGACCTCCTAGGTCCCGGGGGCCCACTCGGCGAATACAGGGTTGTACACACGTATCGATGCTAAGGTGGTATATCTATGATCCTTCTCATGTTATCCAGTTTGATATAGAAATGCTTGAAATACACCAAGACCTCAGCTACGAAGCTATCCCTAGCAAAATCATAGACCGTAAGGATAAACATTTGAGAAACAAGACTATACCTATGGTAAAAGTCATATGGAAGGGACGATCTGCAGAAGAAGCAACATGGGAACTAGAAAAAGATTTGAAGAAGAAATATCCTAATCTATTCTGATGTAACAAATTTCGAGGACGAAATTTTTATAAGGAGGGGAGACTGTAATATCCCGTACTAATGTAGTCTTGACTATAAATAAATTTTATTATGGTTTTGATAAGTAGTTTTTATATAAATTTTTAATAGAAAATTTTGTAAATATTTAATATGTATTTTTATTTTTCATGTCAATTTTAGGTCATAAGTAGTTATTTTGTAATTTTGTTTCTAACTTAGCTTAATTTCAATTTTTGCAGAATTTTGGGAAAAATTGGAGAAAATCACAAGTCACGCCCTCAGTCACGCCCGTGACCAAGGGCGTGTGACCTAAAGATCTGCGTTAGACGAAACTCGAGCTGCGTTCGACGAACGCTCTCTGCCCAGGCGTTCAACGAAAACTGAGCTGCGTTCGACGAAACTCGAGCTGCGTTCGACGAACGCTCTCTACCCAGGCGTTCGACGAAAACCGAGCTACGTTCGACGAAAACCGAGCTGCGTTCGACGAAATCTCTCTGTCGAGGCGTTCAATGAAACCCGAGCTGCGTTCGACGAAATATCTCTGCCTTCGACGAAACCCGAGCTGCATTCGACGAACTCTCTATCCAGGCGGGGCGTGTAATCTTAGAATCTTCCCAGCGGGCGGCCGTCGAGACGTGGAGAAGCCGTCGAAAAGTCAACATGAGTCACGTTCGTGACTCATATGTCACGCCCGTGACTTTCGCACGTGATCCCTGCTTTCTGTCGCGACGAATTCAAGTCCACGCTGCATTGATTGAAGCCGCTCAAGTACACGCCCGTGACCAAAGTTACACGGGCGTGTAAAGTCCTTTTTTGCCGCAGTGTCGAATTCAAGCCCACGCTGCATTAATTGAAGCCGCCCAGGTACATGCCCGTGACCAAAGTTACACGGGCGTGTAAAGTCCTTTTTCGCTGCACCGTCACGCAAGACCCACGCTGATGTCGCAGCCGTGCAGAACAAGTATTACACGCCCTAGGTCACGCCCGTGGCCGAGGGCGTGTAACCTGGAAAATTTTTCTATAAATTCTGAGGCTCCACTCCAGCATTCAGCTCCTGCCCCCTGCCCATTTGGGTTGTTCTTGTACAGTTTTCCTTATTTTTCATGTTTAAGTTAGTTTTTTTATTAATGCAATTTCCTTTCTTAAGCTTAGTTTAATTTTTGTATTTTCATTCCATGCAAGCTAGTTTAGATTTACTTTCATGCAATGTAATGTAGTTTTCAATTTATGTAATCTCTTTTATTTATGAAATGAAATTTTAAGCTCTTCCTTTTACTTATGCAAAAATCTCATCTTCTCTCCTCTTCTCTTTTTTCTTATTTTTCCTTTAGCTAATTTTTAGTAGTTCTTGGTTTTTAGCAAGCTTTGATTCGAAATTATCTTTTCCTTATTATCATTTCTTCTCCCCTTAGATTTATTCTCGAAAAATAACGATATCGAGTTCATATTCCGGTTATGAATTTCGATATTTGTTTTCGTATTCTAGTTAGCCGAGAGGCCGTGCGTACGAATCGATCACTTGAGAATAAAAAGAGTTGCACGCACCCCTCGAGAGAGGATGACGTAAATCTTCTGGATATGAGTCAAATCCTATAGCAGGATTCATCAGCGTAAAGCAAGTCCTAGGTAATCAATTGTAGGACGAGAGTCCGGTTTATTTTTCCTAAGCTTAGTTGGGCATTAACCTCGAGAGAGGCATGTTCGAGCTTCAGGAATCCCCACGGTCAAGGCATAGAGTTGAATGATAGTATTTATCTTTTATTTCATTTCAAAACAAGTTTAAATCAAGTTTTGTTTTTCTTTATTTCTCTTTTTGTTCTCTTTTATTTAGCTTTAATTATCACTCCTTTCTAATATTATTCCCGATGAAATAATAGTTAGCTTTCTCGAAGTAGAAGTACTCGACAGATCCGAGTTTAATACGACCTTGATAATTTTCTAAAAATATCCTATACTATACGCGATAAGGTATACTAGCCTTTATCGAATGAGTAGTTTGGATAAACGATACAAAAACTCCGCAGGAAGCTTTTCCTCTCCAATTTCTTATTTTCTCTTTTCTTATATAGTTTTCGGCCCCGCCGCCGCGGCGTAATCGTCGATATTCCGAAAGAAGGAAAGTCCATTACTTCTATTCATCGAAGTAGGATAATTGTTAGTTTCTCAAAGTAGTACTCGCGAGACGCCTCGAAAGAGCCCGCCGAATTCTATCCTCATCAATAAAAGCTTTTCCTGCGGCGAATAAATTATTTCTACATCAAGTTTTTGGTGTCGTTGCCGGGAAATATTTTGTCGATATTTTGAAAAAAGAATGCACTATTACTTTTATCAAAAATTCAAAAAAAAAATTAATTAGTAACTCTTATGTTTTATTTCTTTTGATTTTGTGTTTTGGTTTTAAAAGAAATTTTTGCAGGTGATCGTGGTGGTCGTCTGTCTCCAAATCAGGGACATGCTTCTTTCCCCCTCCTTGTTCTTTTTCTTTCATAATATTATGTTTGTATTTTATTTGTTCTTCATACTTAGCTTTCAACATTGGGGACAATGTTGAATTTTAAGTATATGGGTGTATTTCTCTTTCTTTTAAATTATAATATTGTAGAAAATTTCCAAAAAAAAAACTAAAAATCCCAAAATTCCAAAAATGTTTTGTTTGTACATAGTTATTTTCTTTTTGTACATAGTGTATTTCCTTTTATGTTGTCTTTTACAAAAAGAAAGATTAGTTTTTTCAAAAAAAAATAGAAAACACAAAATCTTAAAAAAAATAGAAAATAGAATATTTAAATCTTGGAAAGGGACGTTTGGGACCACACCCCATCTCACCTCCTAGTACCGTTGACAACCCTTCATGGGGTATACCTCGGGAAGTCCAAGAATTAGAAAAAAAAATAGTTTATGTTTAGCATTTTTATTGTTTATTTAATATCAAAAATCCAAAAAAAAATTTAATATCAAAAATCCCAAAAATATAATAAGCCCTTACTTTGGTTTTTGTTATTTCCAAAATCATCTTTTTATGAGCTTATTTATAAGCATTTTTTGTTTTTATTTTTAATTTGCTAATTCTTTATTCTATCATGGTTTGCTAAATCTAATTTTTGTTTAAGCAATTTAGTGTTAAGAAATATTTTATGATTTTATTTTTGATTAGAGAAACTTTTTTAGCATTTATTCTCCTTTATTTTAAATAGTTTCAATTTTGTAGTAATAGTGCTTAACATCTTTAGATTTTAATTATTTCTACCTCATGCTTTTAGAATCTTAGGAAAGTTTAATTTACTAAAATTTGCTCTCAAAATAATTTAATTTATAAGCTAGAAATTTTTCTCTACCCTACCCTGACATAAAAAAAGTATTTTAAAAGATCATATGTCATGGGAATAAGAGGATAAAATTCATTATTTCCTAAACATATGCACTCAAAATAATTTTAAAAGATTATATGGCATGGAGTAAGAGGATAAAATTCATTACTCTTAAACATATACATTTTGGGTTTTTATTAAAAGAGAATTAAAAAATAAAAAATAGTATGATGAGAGGATAAAATCCATCACCTTCATTCTAAGATCTCTTCTTATGCCAAATTTTACGAACTTCCCCCTAAGCCATTTGATCTAGATTTAAATTATGTTATGGAGAGGCAATATTTAGTAGGTTACTTTTTCCTTTAGCTTTTTCAAAGTTATGGTTTTTATAATTTTAAATCTAATTTTGTTTACTTATTACTCAATCTTGTTTACAAGTTATTATTTTTGAGAACTCTTGGCTCAATATTTTTCTCTTATTTTGCTAATTTCATAATTTAGGACTTAATTCGTCAATCCTTAAATTTTCTTTTTAGCTTACTTATGATTCAATAAATTTTTAGTCTTAATTAAAAATATTTTTAAATGTCTTATAAATATTTCCCATACTTTTGCTCTGGAATAGCAGAAGCTTAAGTATGGGGGTATTTGATAAGTAATTTAAAATGTCTTGTAAATATTTAATATGTATTTTTATTTTTCATGTCAATTTTAGGTCATAAGTAGTTATTTTGTAATTTTGTTTCTAACTTAGCTTAATTTCAATTTTTGCAGAATTTTGGGAAAAATTGGAGAAAATCACAAGTCACGCCCTCAGTCACGCCCGTGACCAAGGGCGTGTGACCTAAAGATCTGTGTTAGACGAAACTCGAGTTGTGTTCGACGAACGCTCTCTGCCCAGGCGTTCGACGAAAACCGAGCTGCGTTCGACGAAACTCGAGCTGCGTTCGACGAACACTCTCTGCCCAGGCGTTCGACGAAAACCAAGCTGCGTTCGACGAAACCCCAGCTGCGTTCGACAAAATCTCTCTGCCCAGGCGTTCGACGAAACCCGAGCTGCGTTCGACGAAATCTCTCTGCCTTCGACGAAACCCGAGCTGCGTTCGACGAACTCGCTATCCAGGCGGGCGTGTAATCTTAGAATCTTCCCAGCGGGCGGTCGTCGAGACGTGGAGAAGCCGTCGAAAAGTCAACATGAGTCACGCCCGTGACTTTCGCGCGTGATCCCTGCTTTCTGCCGCGACGAATTCAAGCCCACGCTGCATTGATTGAAGCCGCCCAAGTACACGCTCGTGACCAAAGTTACACGGGCGTGTAAAGTCTTTTTTCGCCGCAGCGCCGAATTTAAGCCCACGCTGCATTATTGAAGCCGCCCAAGTACACACGCCCGTGACCAAAGTTACACGGGCATGTAAACTCCTTTTTCGCCGCACCCTCACGCAAGACCCACGCCGATGTCGCAGCCGTGCAGAACAAGTATTACACGCCCTAGGTCACGCCCGTGACCGAGGGCGTGTAACCTGGAAAATTTTTCCTATAAATTCAGAGGCTCCACTCCAGCATTCATCTCCTGCCCATTTGGGTTGTTCTTGTACAGTTTTCCTTATTTTTCATGTTTTAGTTAGTTTTTTTTATTAATGCAATTTTCTTTCTTAAGCTTAGTTTAATTTTTGTATTTTCATTACATGCAAGCTAGTTTAGATTTACTTTCATGCAATGTAATGTAGTTTTCAATTTATGTAATCTCTTTTATTTATGAAATGAAATTTTAAGCTCTTCCTTTTACTTATGCAAAATTCTCATCTTCTCTCCTCTTCTCTTTTTTCTTATTTTTCCTTTAGCTAATTTTTAGTAGTTCTTGGTTTTTAGCAAGCTTTGATTCGAAATTATCTTTTCCTTATTATCATTTCTTCTCCCCTTAGATTTATTCTCGAAATATAACAATATCGAGTTCATATTCCGGTTATGAATTTCGGTATTTATTTTCGTATTCTAGTTAGCCGAGAGGTCGTGCGTACGAATTGATCACTTGAAAGAGTTGCACGCACCCCTCGAGAGATGATGACGTAAATCTTCTGGATATGAGTCAAATCTTATAGAGGGATTCATCAGCGTAAAGCAAGTCCTATGTAATCAATTATAGGACGAGAGTCCGGTTGATTTTTCCTAAGCTTAGTTGGGCATTAACCTCGAGAGAGGCATGTCCGAGCTTCAGGAATCCCCACGGTCAAGGCATAGAGTTGAATGATAGTATTTATCTTTTTATTTCATTTCAAAGCAAGTTTAAATCAAGTTTTGTTTTTCTTTATTTCTCTTTTTGTTCTCTTTTATTTAGCTTTAATTATCACTCCTTTCTAATATTATTCCCGATGAAATAATAGTTAGCTTTCTCGAAGTAGAAGTACTCGACAGACCCGAGTTTAATACGACCTTGATAATTTTCTAAAAATATCATATATTATACGTGATAAGGTATACTTGCCTTTATCGAATGAGTAGTTTGAATAAATGATACAAAAACTCCGCATGAAGCTTTTCCTCTCCAATTTCTTATTTTCGCTTTTTTTATATATAGTTTTCGGCGTCGCCGCCGCGGCGTAATCGTCGATATTCCGAAAGAAGGAAAGATCATTACTTCTATTCATCGAAGTAGGATAATGGTTAGTTTCTCAAAGTAGGAGTACTCGCGAGACGCCTCGAAAGCGCCCGCCGAATTCTATCCTCATCAACAAAAGCATTTCCTGCGGCGAATAAATTATTTCTACATCAGGTTTTAATCTTGTTCGAGTATCCAAACTATCAATCAAAGCCATATCTCATAAAACAGAGCCCGCGGTTAGGCTCAGAAGGTCGAAAAACATAAGAATCGACATACTAACTGTCGAAATCAGAGTTCGTGCGAAAAAGCGCGATTTTCGGTACGACCGACATGAATTTTGAGCAATCAGCATGAATTTCGAGAAATGGAGTCCGTCAATAGACTCAGAACATCGAATTACATAGGAAACGACATATTATTTGTCGAAATCTGAGTTCGTAAAAAAAGCACGTATTTCGGTGTAACCGGCACGAGTTTCAAGAAACTGAGTCCGCCAATTGACCCGGAATATCAAAATCTATTAAATCGATATTTTATTTGATAAAATTGGAGCATATAAGAAACATGTGCAAATCAGGCAATAATTGCTCTAAATTTGGTAAAACTGAGAGCGGAGTCGGGTCCGGAACATCGAAAAACCTTGCGATAGGTATTTTCAATATTTTCGGGACTCAAAAAGGGACCCAAAAGGACCAAAAAGAGGAGACAGCGCCACGTGGTAGCCACTGGCGCCACGTGGCGGCCCAGGAACGCGCCACACGCGCGTGGCACATGCCAGGCCACGTGGCGTGGCGCCATTGACTAGAGGTGTGTGCTGGGCACATGCCTGCACGTGCCCAGCACGCGGCTGCCCGGATGGGCGCCACGTGGCGCCCGTACGGGCCACGTGGCGCCTATCCGTGAGCTGAAAGCGACATGTTTGTTTTTATTTTGGTTTTTTGAGGATTCTGGGAGCTCCTGAACTCCGATTAAGGCGAGTTTGGTGGCGTTGCGAAGCTATTATAAATACCCATCTAATGTCAGTGTTCTTTCATCCCAATTCGGCTCCACGAGACGGGAAATCAGGAGAGAGTGTGTCAGGAAGGAGAGAGAAAGCGTCGGATCGTTGCCAAACTTTCGGGGAAACTCCGGGAGGAGCTCGAGGGTTGGTTTTCGGCCTCGTTCTGTGACGAAGCCTTCCCAAGTGCTGTGAAAGTGACATCAAAATATTATTTTCTCGGTGACGCACTGATAATTGCCGTCAAATTGTTGGAGTGCTGTCAAAATTCTGACGAGGTGCTGCCGAGATAAAAGCTCAAATTTGAAGGTAGGTGAAAAATATCGCAGTATTTATGTCTCTCTAGTTGAGATTTTTCGTAACTAATTGTACGAAAATTTATACCTAAATGCTGCCAAAATAACTAAAAGAACTTGTTAGGCACGACGAAGGGTTGAGACGCTTGTGTTCAAGTGATAATGAGGCCCCGAGTTTTAGTCGTCGCGCCCTTCTCAAACCTCCCCATTTTTAGGGCTTAGTTTTTTCAGCTTCTAAAGAAGAAGGGCTTTGCCCTGTTCTACGAGGGGGGCTTTGCCCTGCTCTGCGCCGCTCCCTCCCTCTCCAAAAGTTTTGCTCTTTGGCTTCATCGGCTGATGCTACCGAACAGGTAACTGTTTTCATCTTCTCCCTTTTTCTCTCTGAGTTTTCTTGCCCAAATCGGGGACGTTGCATGCATAATGATTTTGATTGGAGGTTTTTGCTTCACTGCTGATGCTTTCGACATCCTCCAATCCTCACAACATCATATGGAATAGTTTACTGAAAAACCATATAATAGTTTATTGAAAATTGCTCAATTTTTTGGCATTCAACAGTAATGAAATAAAATATCATCTGATATTGCTTTTGAGCGTGCATGATACAAATAAAATATTGATCATTGATTTCACTCATTGTCTCCAACGAAGTTTAAATCTTCTCTTCGCTTTTGCTCACCTCTTCTAGGTTTCGAACAGGGCAAATACTCCATCCCCCATCATGCACTCTTTATCTTATTCAAATGATTATGTCAGGCGATGAATTTCTTAGGATTTAATTGAATGTAACTTCTTATGATTGTGTTATGACGTGATGAGAATGGATTAGATGGATCACAAGATGATTCCTTATTTGCTTAACATTAATGGTACCTTTGGTTTTTCTACCAAATAAAAATCAAGTTTTTTGCGCTTCCTGATTTTGTTTGATGCATCCTTTGACAGTGCACAGATTAAACAACAGTAGATTACTGCTCTAGCATTGATGGACTGCAAGCCACAAGCAATCTCCTATTTACATAATAGAATTTTGAACGATATATTGTTAGGTACCTTCTTCTAGGACTAGTGCAGCCATGGCTATTTTCAAAAAAATGCTAAAGGTGTGGGGCAACATTTGTTGGCTGTAACTCTACTATAATATTTTGCAATGGCTGATGCAGCAACTGAAGGTCATGCTACAAACTACAGGCTCTACAAGTCCTAGGAATTCAGGCTCCCTTTCTGTAGCTGCTGAGGTGAAACATTTTTTTAACACCTTCTCTGACTGAATTTATTAATTTATGGCAGCACATATAAATCACTTTCCTTTTCATATATGTTTTGAGAATTTAGTCTAGCATAAGAAAGTTCAGGTAGGTCTGCACATGTGATCTTAATCATCATAGATTCAAATGCATACATCACCATCTATATAGGCATGACCTCATCTTATGATTATAATTTTTGTTGGTGCTAGATCACATGTGCTTTGTGATTTGGAATCAGGAATGCTTATCCTAAGGAGAACTGCACAAAAATCAAATTGCTGCTAAAGTCATCTTTGACATAAAATATCAGTTTGATTTTTTGGTTTGACATGACAAATGACTGCTTCCACTTTATTAAAACTGTAAGCAGCAATTTGCCAAAGTCCAGGAGTTGACCTGGGATTTAAGAAAAAATCACGGAGAAGCACATCAAATTCCTTACCTAATATTCAAATTAGATGCCCTTAGGCAAAAGTATGAACATTGCAGGTAAATGTTAGTTTATTTATGTTTAATTATATTTCATTGTGATGGTGAGATGCTCTACATTCATATGCAACTTTTCTTGCAGATCTACATATAATTATGACAGAAAATTGCAACTAAACCTCTAAATACTTCTTTTGGAATTTATTGGCTTTTATATCTAATTTCTGGAGTTAGAAATCATTAATAAGTCAAGCCGGTCTCTCTTGCTTTCTCTGTCTAGGCCATCATTTTATATCTAATTTCTGGAGATTACATGCTCGATGATCCCCACTTCTCCTACGTTAACACAGTCTTCCAAACTGTTGTACAATCCCCCATCGATGTATGTTGCTTACGATCTGTTTACCTTTTGAAGATATGCTCTTGATTCTCAATTTAGCTGCATCTGATCATATATTTGTTAATGCAACTATTTTTACAGTTTTCATAATCCTAGCCCTACTAAATATTCTCTAGCTGATGAATTTATCTCTATATAGTAGCATTATTGTTAAGCGTACTCCAACTGTACCTATACATTTTATGCTTCTCATTCCAAATTTCCTTTCAACTTGAACATCATTTACAAACTTACTCGCCACATTGATTTTGTTTTTACCTTAGCTTAATTATGGATTTGAAGACCAGATGAGTGATTAGTACAGGCAAAGATCTATTTGAACTCAGCTTTTTTTTGTAAAAAATGACATTTATTTGTTAAACTACAATGTGATCTGCATTTAAAAATTTAAAAGATATAAGAATAAGGCTACAATGGTTTAAGACATAAAATCCTACAATTTCTATTTTGATGAGCTACTATATCGAACATTAAGATAACTGTTTTATTCTTGCTCCAACATTTTTCAACTACTATATATATTTTTGAATGCCCACTATGCTACTTCTCTTCCAGTTGGCATGCCAAATCTTCCAGTTGCTTCCTGCCCACTATGCTGCTTCTCTTCCAGTTGGCATGCCAAATCTTCCCAATCTACTTCTCATTGCCTTACCCTCAAGATTTTTTTTGAACTTATATGTATTATGTGTTTATAATGGAAACAATGCTTAATGCAAGATGTTTGTTCCTGCATTGACAAAGATGTTGCTGAGGACTGCTCCGCCGTCAAGTCTGTGATGTTGCGGGTTGTTTATTTTATTGCTTTGATTCGGGATTGTTTTCACTTTTAACGTTTTTTTTTCTAAGAGTTATGATAGATTTCCTGTCCCGATTTTGAAAAAAAATGGCATTAGATTCATGGAAATGACGACGGAAAAAAAAACCTTGGCCATAAGTACACTTACCATCAGTCCTGCACAAAAGGACTGGCAGTCCGGTCCGGGACCGGTCTTTTGGAAGACCGGTCTTTTGGCCGACCGGTCCCAGACCGGTCCCGGTCAAACCGGTCAAACCGGTCCCAGACCGGTCCCGGTCAAACCGGTCAAACCGGTCAAACCGGTCCCAGACCGGTCCCGGTCAAACCGGTCCCGGTCCGGGACCGGTTTTTCTCCTCTGGAGGAGGTCCGGCTGGGACCGGAGGACCGGTCCTAACCGGTCCCGGACCGGTCTTTTTATTAAAAAATAAAATAAAATATATAATTTTAATTATATAAAGTAAATTAAATTTTTTGGGATATAAAACTAATGTGCATACAAATTACAAAATAAAGTTAAATAAAACTCAAAATGAAATAAAATTTGATTTTTATCAAAAATTAAGCAAAATTACAAATTACAAAATTATTTACAATACATTTAAAAAAATTAAATAACATTACATTCAATAAAATAAAATGAAAATTACATTTAAAATAAAATGAAATTACATTGAATTAACGAAAAATACAGCTTGTTTATTCTGCGGCGCTGCCCAAATTTAAATTATTCAGCTCGTATTCAACTTCAGACTCGCTATCTTCAATGGACGAAACATGTTGTCTCATCCTCAGAGCATCCAAATGATCCTTGTAGCAAATGCAAATCTCCAAAGATTCTTCAGTCAAACGACTTCTTCGCTCGTTCAGAATCCTGCCACTCAAAGAAAATGCAGACTCCGAAGCTACCGTACTAGCTTGGATTGTTAGTAAATCACGGGCTATTAAGGCCAAAATAGGATACACATTAGTTTTAGATTTCCACCAGTTTAAAATATCAAAATTTTCAATTTCGCTTTTGGTCATATAATCTTGAAATTGTGTTTTGCTATATAAACATAATTCGTTTAAAGTACTTGATGTGCTTTGTTTTTTCCTAGAAGCTAATTCTAAAAATTTATCTTTTAAAATATCTTTTGTTTTAGGTTGGGTGGATTCTACGCGAGGCCGCAATCCGTACATTTGATCATAATAATTATAAAGACGAGAAATTCAGAAATAAATTTTGAAACACTAACATTAACAAAAATACTAGAGGATTCGTCTAAATCTAAATTCCGATTAATTTCTTCTATAAAATTTTCAACGCCGTCTACGCCCATTAAAGAGTTCAAAGCCGCGGCACAAGAAAGCATAGGAGGCATATCTTTGTAATATTTTATAAACTTTTCCTTCATTATTAATATTAACGGACGCCACATTTCGTTCGTTTTGTAATTTTTAAACGTTATATAAATTAATAAAAAAAAATTCAAGAACTAATGAGCTAGTAGGATAGTAAACTCCGGATAAAATAGTTGTTGCTCGATAAAAACATTTTAATAAATTTACATAATCTTCCAGCACGGCCCAGTCCGACGGGCCTAAATCATGTGCTTCGACACTATTATAAAATTCTAATAGTAACGGTTTTTTGTGAAAAGCGCGCTTTAACATTTTATACGTCGAGTTTCATCGTATAGGCATATCATACGATGGTCCTAAAAATTTTTTACCTTGAGAAATAACAAATTTTTTGAAATCTTGTTTTCTTCGTTTCGAATTATAAATAACTCTTAACATAATGCGTATTTTACTAACGTATTCGTTCATAAATTATAAACTATCTTGCACAATTAAATTTAAAACGTGACATACACAACGCGTATGAAAAAATATTCCGTCTAACATTGGTTGTAAATCTAATAATAAATATTTGACGGTCATCACATTATTTGAAGCGTTATCGAAAGAAATACTCATAATTTTTTCTTTTATTTTAAATTCTCTAATAATTTTAATAATAACCTGATAAATATTTTTACCGGTGTGCGGATACTCGAATCCTTCAAAACAAATTATACGTTTATTTAATTCCCAACTATCTGGATCGACCTAGTGACAAGTTATGCAAATATAAGAAAGACCGTCATTTATACCGCTAGTCCAAACATCGCTCGTTAAGCTAATGCGACCGTCGAATGTTTCAAAATAGTTTTTAAAAATTCCTTAGATTGTAAGTAAGCCGCTAAAGCATCGCGTCTAGTTGTAGAACGACTTACCTGATGATATTTAGGCTGGAGTACGTCGTGAATGTAAGACGTCATTTCTTCATCGTCGTAGTGATTGAATGAGAGTCCTTTTTTGATGACGTTCTCCATTTGTCGCTCTTGTTGTCGAGCTTGGTCGTACGTCCAAATGTGCCCGGTCGCCGAAATTTGGGCTTGGGTAGACTCCGGGGCTTGCTTAGAAATGCAAGATTTCACATGTCGGACGAGCGTTGTGTAAGACCCTCTTTTTCTTTTGCTTTCGAACCGGGTCTTACCGCCCAGAACCGCCGTCTTGCGGTGGTACCATCTCACTACATGGTCACCACCACAACACGCCGATCCTGCCGGCTATTCAACATTATCCAGGCCAACCATAATCATCAAGAAATATATAAACCAAACCATGAATCCACAACAATCACATAAATGTAATAGTACATGTCCAAAATGAGAGATAGTACACATAATAACTACTAATAATCAAAGTGCGGAAGTACAACACAAACTACTAATAAAACACTAAGCCTCATCGAACACTGATTTCTTTGCCTCTCGCCGAGCGAAGATGTAGCAGTCAATGCATCCGCAGGGCTCGACACCCTCGATAGCGTATAACTCCGGCCTCTGCCCTGGGTAAATATGCAAGGTTGGCAAGTGAGGAGTCTTGCTTACCGGAGCTCTCCCCACAGCTGCTGAAAGTCCGACTCCTGGCCTAGGTACTGCCTCAACCCCCACCCTCTGGGGGTTGTCCTGTTCGACCTGGTTCTCCTGTAATAATAGGGTCCACCGACCGTCAGTCTATAAGACTCAGCATATTCCTCACCGCCTCCACCCGCGACTCCTAGGCACCGTGCGGGAAGGAGGAAGCGGAGGACAACAAGGGAAAACAAAAGTGAGCAGATGACAAGTGCAAGGATATAGTAGTAATAAAATGGTAGATGAATCGTTCTAGCAGTTCTATTATCAATCTCATGGTAGGGTAAAGAAACAGAGAAATACTACTGTAGAAATAAAAGGAGCGATAAAGTAATAAGTAAGCAGCTAGGAAACTAACCTTAACTTATATGCGTTCACACAAGGCACATAAGTCAAGGGATCTGGCAAGAAGTAAACTCATCGTATAAAAGAGCTCATACAACTTTATACGATGAGGTCTCTGTTTGTGCAGTCATGCGATGCTAAGTAATATATAAGCAGCTAGGAAAAGTAACCTTAACTTATATGCGTACACACAAGGCACATAAGTCAAGGGATCTGGCAAGAAGTAAACTCATCGTATAAAAGAGCCCATACAACTTTATACGATGAGGTCTATGTTTATGCAGACATGCGATGCTATGACGTGCAATGCAATGATACAATGATTGGATTATTAATTCATACACATGCAACTCACCCACACGACTCTGTACGTACAGACCTTTAGTTCCCACTTTTCGGAGGTAGCTAACCTCTCGGACACCTCCCGTCGCGGTCAAACGGTGGCAGAGGAGCAGGCGTCTCCTCACCTAGGTGGGTAAGTCACACAACCAGACCTAGGCCCTAATGTACGATGTGATACCTGTACCCGGTACTCACGAGCTCCTGTGTACTCTTGCTGGATCCGAAGAAACCAGACCTTTATTTGGCCAGGCAGAGTTTTGGGGAATCAGTCCCGTCGGACGCGCAGTAAAACAACCTGGCCCCTTCATAAACCTCTAGCACTGCCGAGTCAACGAACTGCTGTCGGTGTGACGACTAAGCCAGAACCGAAGACCCACAACAATCTATGCACATGCATGTATATACATATATATAATTCTTACCACCGAGCCTCCAGCTCGAAGTACTAGTCTGACCTTGTAAGCATCTAGTCTACCGCTCGCAAGACTATCCTAATCTTATATTATCTACGAGCCTACCGCTTGCTACTCTACATCAGTCTTATATTAAGCTACGAGCCTACCGCTCGCTAGACTACATCAGCCTTATATTAAGCTACGAGCCTACCGCTCGCTAGACTACACCAGTCTTATATTATGCTACGAGCCTAATGCTCGCAGGACTATCCTAGTCCTTCCTTATACCCGGGCCTAATGCTCGCAGGACTATCTCAGTCCTTCCTTATACCCGAGCCTAATGCTCGCAGGACTATCCCAGTCCTTCCATATGACCCGAGCCTAATGCTCGCAGGACTATCCCAGTCCTTCTATATAACCCGAGCCTAATGCTCGCAGGACTTTCCCAGTCCTTCCTTTTACCCGAGCCTAATGCTCGCAGGACTATCTCAGTCCTTCCTTATACCCGAGCCTAATGCTCGCAGGATTATCCCAGTCCTTCCATATGACCCGAGCCTAATGCTCGCAGGACTATCCCAGTCCTTCCATATAACCCGAGCCTAATGCTCGCAGGACTTTCCCAGGTTCTCTAAAATCCTAGGGTGAATTACCTTTTCGACTCGGGCAGACATGTGTCGGAGATCTGTTGAGCGCCGAACCATGTCATTCCTAGTGTCCGACTATTCGTTGATTTACCTCTTAACCACCATTTTCACTTTTGGGTATGTCATCTCTATTTCTAATGGCAGTCCATGGTGAGTAAGTCCTTAACTCAATTGGGCATCCGCTACTTTTCCTGAGGTTAGTAACTCTGGGGTGGTGACCATAAGGTAGGGGTCCGAATCCATGATTCAGTTTCTACTGTCTGCAGACCAAGGTGAGACTGACTAAGTTGACTTTCAAGGAGCTATCTTAACCCTATCATGTGTAAGTGGGTTCCAAGTCTTGTCCTAAGTTCTCAATGGGTAACGATCCAGAACCCCAAATCTTGGTCTTCCTGATTTTCTAGGGGGTGTTGTACGTTGAGTATCAGTTAGGGGTCTCTTTAAGTTCTACATCTGAGCCTCAATGAATCCTGGAATAATTACTACAGTCCCATGTTGGTCTAAGCTCCAGATCCTAAGTCTTGTATTAACCATGGGGTGTTATCCTTAATTACTATTTATTACATCCGCTAGATATACCCAAATTTTCCTACATCCTTATGTCCAAACTCCAACTTGAAGTTCAGAGAATCTCCACTCATGCACATGGGATGAATTCTTAACTAGAGGTGGTTGTTATCATGCCTAAGGCATGGGCAAGTCTTCAAGGTATTAGTATGAGTCCAAATCACTAAACCCACCAGATGCACTTTTATACACGTCTCACTAGATGTGACCTAAAAGGGGCTACCCCTAATCAAAGGTCATGAAATCAGTGGCATTTTAAAGGTGACATAAAGGGCTACTCTATACATGTTGATTATTCTCTTCAGAAAGGAATTTAACGTAGGCGTAGTTAACATACAAGTGTCGTACAAGTTATTTAACTTAACAACTTACAGGTTCGTACATGTCTTACTAAAAATAGTATAGAAGGAGCTATACTTAGCCAAATGACATGAGATCAGTGGCATATGAAAGGTAACTTCAAGCCCTACATTACTCATGCTGATTACAAACTCCAGAAATATATTTAACGTAGGTGTATTCAGCTTATTAGTGTTGTACAAAGTGTAAAATTCAGCAAAACACCGTTGTAGACATGTCACACTAAAAATGACATAGAATGAGTTGTACTCATCCAAATGACATAAAGTCAGTGGCATTTTAAAGGTAACCTAAAGGGCTACAATGTTCATGTTGATTACAATCTCCAGATATGAGTTTAACCTAGGTGAATTCAACTTACAAGTGCTGTACAAAGTGTAAAATTCAGCAAAACACTATTGTAGACATGTCACACTAAAAATGACATAGAAGGAGTTGTACTAATCCAAATGACATAAAGTTAGTGGCATTTTAAAGGTAACCTAAAGGGCTACAATGTTCATGTTGATTACAATCTCCAGATATGAGTTTAACCTAGGTGAATTCAACTTACAAGTGCTGTACAAAGTGTAAAATTCAGCAAAACACTATTGTAGACATGTTACACTAAAAATGACATAGAAGGAGTTGTACTAATCCAAATGACATAAAGTCAGTGGCATTTTAAAGGTAACCTAAAGGGATACAATGTTCATGTTGATTACAATCTCCATATATGAGTTTAATCTAGGTGAATTCAACTTACAAGTGTTGTACAAAGTGTAAAATTCAGCAAAACACTATTGTAGACATGTCACACTAAAAATGACATAGAAGGAGTTGTACTAATCCAAATGACATAAAGTCAGTGGAATTTTAAAGGTAACCTAAAGGGCTACAATGTTCATGTTGATTACAATCATCAGATATGAGTTTAACCTAGGTGAATTCAACTTACAAGTGTTGTACAAAGTGTAAAATTCAGCAAAACACTATTGTAGACATGTCACACTAAAAATGACATAGAAGGAGTTGTACTAATCCAAGTGACATAAAGTCAGTGGCATTTTAAAGGTAACCTAAAGGGCTACAATGTTCATGTTGATTACAATCTCCAGATATGAGTTTAACCTAGGTGAATTCAACTTACAAGTGCTGTACAAAGTGTAAAATTCAGCAAAACACTATTGTAGACATGTCACACTAAAAATGACATAGAAGGAGTTGTACTAATCCAAATGACATAAAGTCAGTGGCATTTTAAAGGTAACCTAAAGGGCTACAATGTTCATGTTGATTACAATCTCCAGATATGAGTTTAACCTAGGTGAATTCAACTTACAAGTGTTGTGCAAAGTGTAAAATTCAGCAAAACACTATTGTAGACATGTCACACTAAAAATGACATAGAAGGAGTTGTACTAATCCAAATGACATAAAGTCAGTGGCATTTTAAAGGTAACCTAAAGTGCTACTATGTTCATGTTGATTGCTTCCTCCATAAATGGTCCTAGCCAAAGTGAAATCAACATGCAAGATGGTATACAATAATTACATACAAGGTACATTTACACATATAAACAAAATGTGACCAAAAGTGGGATTATTAAACAAGCTAGATACTATAAGCCCACCATTTCCAATACACCTAAAGGTGATGCATTCATTCATATCACATGCATGGGTAAATCTCTTGCCAAGGATGGAGCCATTGAGAGAGATTCATCAAACTCAAGTTTATGCTAAATGCACCCTTATTCATATACACTACTTTGCATGCATGTGAAAAACCCCAAACTCAAGCGAGCCATGATGTTGAGTCCCCTAGCATGCATGGGAATAAAATCAGTGACATGCAAGGTGATTTACACCTTCACTTTCACTAAAAGCCCTAAGAGCCAAAAATTGCTAATTGCACCCCATTAACCCTTTGAGCCTCAAGCTTAAAATTGAGTTCCAGGAAAAACTACTCATTCAAATTTCATAAAAATTTCAGAGATGGCTGATCATGACCTTAGAAAGGGAATCCCCAAGGTTTCATTAAAAATTAATAATTATTATTCATTAATTTCATTAAATACACAAAATGAAATAATTTGCAAAACTTTAGAAAAACATTCTCTAAAAATTCTAATTTACTCACTAATCATAGGTTAAGTGTGGATACATGCATGGCCTAAAAATCATCCATGTTGCATGCACCAATTCTTCTAAAATTCAAAAATACATAAATTTGTAACATTGTACATGCCACACTAAAACAGCTCTATAGGGAGCTATACTTCACCAAAAATTCTGTACGACATATCAATGGAAAGGTAAGAGAAAGATCTACAACATTAATGTTGGGAACTTTGTCTAATTTTGAGTGTAAACAGGTCAAATATCAGGCCAAAGATTCAGTAAATAATGTGACAGATTTCATCACTATTCATATATGTGGTTTGCGAATATCAAACTCCATCTAATCCAACGGCTAAGGAGTCGTCTTCCCCAATGAGCAGAGGGCCTGGATTTTCCGCGCCTGGGCCACTTTGCGAGCAAGATTCCGGCGAGCCTAGGCCGTCTCCGGCCAAACCCCCAAGCCACCACCTCCACCCGACATATGGCTTTCACTTGGCGGTGGCCGTTTGGTCGGAGGTGGCAGGAGATGGCCTGGGGTTGTTTTCATTTTCCGGGCTTGGAACATAGAAAATGTGAATGGCGATTTCGCCATTCTTCATTGGATTTGAAATGGGAAGAAAGGGGGATTCTAGCACAAGTGGAGAGGGGAAGGAACTTGCCTGGATGTGGCCTTGGCGGCGAGTGTTGCGGCGGAGGAAGACGGCGTTCCTGTTCCCGGCATCCATGGCTCCTGGAGCGGCTGAGGTCGAAAACTTGCTCTGGAGGGGGGGGGGGGGGGGGGGGGGGGGGGGGGGGGGGGGGGGGGGGGGGGGGGGGGGGGGGGGGGGGGGGGGGGGGGGGGGGGG